>OX411881.1:0-1200000 GCA_948293265.1 Cheilosia impressa | reverse complement strand
CACCCCTTATTCAAATAAGACGTAATTATTTTCTGCCTAGCTCCCGTTTAAAAATAAATCCCTTGCACCAGTGAGCAAATAAGTTGAATGAGCAATCAGACAGTTTGACCTCAGCGCTCAGCCATCTGTTTCCTTCGTGAGTTGCCCCATTTAGAAAACACACACACACCTAACGAGCATAAGCTATTTACCAGACTATACTTATGGCACCTAAAAAGCCCACAAAAAGTCCTTGAAAAAATTCCAAATGATGCACTGAAAAGTTTTATATTCACTCCACACGTCAAACACTTTTCAAATGCAACCGTTACTATTTAACACATGCAGGTATCGCATCATCGTAAGGGAAAATAAAACATTTTTATTCGCAGCAACGAACTAATGCCAAAAGGTCATATGCACAAACTAGAAAGATGATGAGAGAACGTCTACACGATGAATTACGCTTCAAAGATAAACGACGCAAAGCATACCCCATTTACCACACACCGCCATCGTGCAAACATCACATCAGAACGACAGGAGCATCATCGTCCTCCTTCTGACTGCAAAAGACGTCGAGAGCTTATAAACTCTTCATCCACTTCATAAAGTGCACTTGAGAGCAGCGTGAAAGTGGGGGTGGCTCAGGTAGGGGACGCAAGCAAAAAAAAAACGTACATTTCTTTTGCCATCCACGTCACGTCGTTCATAATTTCTCCATGAAACCGCTATGAGTCGTATAAACGAATGGTAAAAGCATATAGCTATAATGAAGCTCTCGAATAGATAAGGTCCTTTGACTGGCACATGGATGCAAGCCTGTATTGGTATACCCAGCCAGTGGCTGTTTCCTCTATGCCCGCGGAACAGGGTATACATATCTTCTTCCAGTATCTTATTGAGATACATCGCTCAAGGAGAGGAAGATAAAATTAGTGGAGAGTGATCAATTTCAGGCATACCAACGTCGGCGGTATGTGGATACGTGTGTCGGAAATCACACATAAACCCCTCTAAATGCAATAAAGATAATCCCGTAATAATTCGCAGGAGGTTTCGAGTTTTTCTTCGCTCTGTTAACTAAACACCTTGAGAGATTTTCACTCTCGCTGAAGAAGGATTTCCCTGTATCCTTTCGCGGATTGCTCACTATGTACGAGTATATTAGGTTGCTTAATTAAAGGTAAATGTTTATGGATCGTAGTTAATTACATTCTGCTGTGTATGTGCGTTAAACGGACGTGGTTGTGCATGCTAATGTTGTACTTTAGCTAAGTTGAATGATTTGAAGAGGACTATTACTATCCAGTGCTTATGAAGACGCTGAGGTATAAGGTGAGATCTACGAAATTACTTGCAGGCAAGGTTTCACAAAATAAATTCCACAGTTGCCTGTTGTTTCTTTTGACCATCGAAAATATTAAAAAAAAAATATATATAAAGCTGTCAAGATACACAGTAAGGAATACTCACTCAAATAATATTTAAATGATTAAAAAAAAACCAAGCGAATGGTTGTGAATTGTGGGTAGGTAGAGTGATCATAGATGGACCGCAGTCGAGCTAATTTTTTGTGACTTGCTGACGGGAGTAATTATTTTTGCACACTTATGATTGACCTCTGAAAAGTATTACCGAGTTAGCTTCATGTTTTTGTACCCAGAATCATTTTAAGTAAAAGGTTTTCGAAAATGTCCAATTTATGTTTTTTTAACAATTTATAGGAATAGGGGAACTTTGGTTGCTTTTCAACTCAAACACAGTCTATGCGGTTTCAGTTAGTAAACTAGTTTACGTGCAGGTTATACGGTATCCCTTTTTTAAGCGGCATACCCCTTTAAAAACGGGTGCTATGCTTGTGAAGTCTTTGATTTTACCGATCTTGGCCTACGGCTGTGAAATCTTTAGTATTTATTTATTTGATATCATCTACTAGCTAAGCTATACAGATTACAATAAAAGTATAACAATTATATAAAAACAATGTACTTAATACTAAGATAATGCTGCCAAATTAAGAATAACACTTCTGAAGCGATCGCGTGAATAATATAGATCTATAAAAATATAAACATCATTGAATGAAACAATAACTATGGACATGGGCTCATTATGGCCATAATTAGTTCTATGAACAGGTCGAAGAAGAAGGTTTCTTTTCCTTAAAGGTCTGGTTGGGGCATAGATTGGCACTAAGGCTAAAAGAGATGGACATTTAATGTGATAGCATAATAAATCCCTTATTAGCATGATGTCATGGGCTTTTCTTTTAGAACATAAAGTTGATATGCCCAACAATTGACATCGAGTCTAACCAACGCAATAAAAAGCGAAATAAGGGTATGAGGATCCGAAAATTCGCTGCCATTACGTTTTATAAAACCACAAAACTTATTTGCTTTGGCAATAACGTGGTCAATATGAGATGCAAAGGTGAACCTGGAATCAATTATAATACCAAGATCTTTCACCTCATCGACTCTGTTTAATCCAATAGCGTCGATTTCGTACTGAAACTCTAAATGATAAGAACTTCTGTAGAACGATATTATACACCATTTTTTAATATTCAAGTGTAGACAATTTTTGATGCACCAGACAGATAAGTTTCTTAAATCATATTGTAAAAGCTCGCAGTCAAGTGGAGTTTTGATTTTAAGAAACAACTTTAAGTCATCTGCATACATCAAGCAATGGCAATATTTTAATACACACGATATGTCATTTATAAAAATTATAAACAGGAGCGGACCCAAATGACTACCTTGTGGTACTCCTGAGCTGCACTCAAACGATCGAGAAAAGTAATTATCAATTTTGACTCTTTGAATCCTGCCAATCAAATAAGATCTAATCCAATCAAGCATAGCTGAGTGAAATCCAAAACTTTCAAGTTTTCTAAGCAAAATTAGATGATTGACGGAGTCAAATGCTTTACTGAAGTCAGTGTAAACACAGTCGACTTGATAACCATCTTCGATAGCATTGATGGTATAATGAGACAAGCAAGCTAAATTAGTGGTAGTGGACCTGCCAGTGACGAAGCCATGCTGTGTATAACAAAAAAATTCCTTAACTGAAAATTCAATTTTTGATTTAACCATACCTTCCAAAAGCTTAGGCAAAGCAGATAATTTGCAAATTCCTCTGTAATTTTCAATATCGTTCTTGGATCCAGATTTAAAAATTAGAATAAGAAAAGACGACTTCCATTCATCAAGAAAAATACCGGAGGACAGAGACATGTTAAAAATATGATGGAGGGGATAGGAAATAGCTTGGGAACACTTTTTAAAAATAATTGCAGGAATACCATCGGGGCCTGGAATTGAATTGGGCTAAGATTATCAAGAGCCAATAAAATATCCTGAGGACTAAGTTGGATGAGGCCGATATCAGTTCTGCATTCGGTAGTTGGTACAAAACTAAGTGTATCTGGCTTTGTATATACACAGATTGAAAGAATTTAGCAAAAAAATCTAGTATTAACATCTCTAGATTCAATGCTTTAATAAAGCATGGATTTCGGCAGACCACTCGATTTTCTTCTGCTATTTATGAAAGTCCAGAAGCGTTTAGAGTCAGTTCTAATTTGATTTTCAATTTGAATTACGTAATTTGCCTGTAGAAATTTGCTTAAGGCAAGAAAGTCCTTACGCAGTTTGTCAAACTGAACATAATCCACAGAGCTATTGGAAATTTTGAAATTTTTGTGAGCCTTGTTTTTAAGGTTCTTAAGGTGAGAGAGCCTTCTATTGTACCATGGAGGCTTAGATAAATTCTTCTTCGACCTACATGGGACATAAGTGTTAAATCCGTTAAATAATACAGACTTGAAATAATTATATGATTCCTGAAGGGACAAATGTCTCAGATTACTGTTCCAATCTATGCTACGAAGGTAGTTATAGGTATGTAGCCGGCGCAGTGGATTAGTGGTTAGTCTGTTGGACTACTAAGCGAGGGGTCCTAGGTTCGAATCCTGGGTTTTTTTTTCACTGCGCCATTTCGCTAGGGTCAGACAAACATCCGAGAGTGTAACTGTCATGAAAGAACTGCTCAATTGACCGTTTGGACTCGGCATAAAATTGTAGATCCCTTCCATTCGTCCCAAAAATGAAAAACTCACATAAGACAAATGGTTGTGAGAAGCTAGACCTAGAGTCCCTACGGACCTGGTGCGCCAACTGTTTATTTTTGTATAGATATATGTATATTATAAAAATTAAGGAGCCACGTACTGTCAAAGTCAATACCATGGTCATTAGCCCTGAAAAGATATATATAGCCTTCGAGCCGTCAACAACAATATGACTTAAAGTGCTTTCGGTAAAAGTCTTGCTGTAGGTTGGAAAAAAAGACTTCGTTTTGGAATATGGATTTCGACATAAAAACTTTGTGTTCTGTCAATGATTTTTTATGACAAGAAAACAATGATTGCAATTAAATATTAAATCCAATCCAATAATCTCCTAGCAATTAAGTCTCATATCAAATCCACTCAAGCGCAGCAATGAACATTTTTCAATTTAAACCAATTAACACCTTGGTGTGACTGATGAACAATTCAAATAAGCTCAAGCCGACAATATCCATTGCCAAAGCGCTTATACTGATTTCTCGCAACCACAAACTCAGTTTTACAGTCTCCTTCGGTCTTTTTGGACAGAATACCAATTGAAAATGCAGCCTGAATCACTAAAATCATTCAACAGGGATGTAGACTTTTATGAAATCAATTAACAGAACAGATGCGAAAAATATATTCAAGTAAAAACTGAAAATTTAACAGTCATGTGAAGCCACAGAGCCACGTGCATGGAACTCCAGCGTTACACTGACATCCTTTTCGATGGGCCATTGGAACATAGTTCAGATGGAAGTGGAAACTCTGTCATTTTATCCGAGTTATCCGCAGGGGAAATATGGAGACGGCAGTAAAACTCAAGTGCGTTTGCGCTCCCCAAAGATAGAGAGTGTGCCTGTGTGCACCCCTGCAAATGCATTCCAGCAATATTATGAAAAGGTTTCAAGAACAAAGCAATTCATTAAATTAATTACTGATTGTAGTATTTTATTTGTTGGGGGAAGTTTCATTTCACCGGTGATCTAAAGTTGCCGTAGAAGAGATGATGCGGTTTTTTTTTTAATATTTTTGAAGCGCGTTCAATTTTTAAGTGTTGGGCACAGGATATCCTACTGTTCGAGAGTGGTTTTTGAATATGCAATCGCTTGCTTTGTGAAGTGCAGTCTCGCATTTAAGAATGGCAGGTGAAAATCTAGTACAAAGTGCACAATAAAAAATTGTCCGTGCTCATTTTTTTGACCAACAAATTGTTGTGCAAACGCTACAATTGCAGCAGGGCAGCGCTATGAATATGAGTGTAGGTTACCCATTCTACAGACGCATTCGCAATTCACCCGATCGAAGGCTTAGAGAGAGTGACAGAGTAGTAATGATTGTAGTTCAGTCGACTGCTCTAGAATGAATCGTGGGACTTAAAAATTATCGACTGCGAAACCCCGCTTTGTTTTTTTTTGTAGCGATGCCTCGAACCTGAACCTGCTATTCGCAAGAGACTTATAGTCGTCCCTATCTTCGGAAAGGAAGATAAAATAACCGGCAGCTGTTCTATAGCAATCACGATCCACGGAGTATATTCCCAGATACAGCAATAGTGCGTAAACAAAAAGCAGACCGACTTTTTAGGGTATACCCAGAAGTTTTCTAAGTTCGCACAGTCTCAGATCCGGAAGGCAAAAAGTCCGACACACTATGCAAAAAGTCGTTTGCTGACATGGGCGCCCTGCATATCGTCCATGTAACCATGCCACGGATAGGTCTAAGAAAACAAAACACTACTGTTCGTCACTTAGTCAACTTGACAAGCAATGACCCAGTTCTGGGAAATGTTGCTGCCACAAGTGCCTCTGCCTGTCGTTTATTCGTCGTCGTCAAAATCATCTCGAATGAAAAGCAGTAACTCCAAAAGTTGTAACTTCCAAAGATTTAACATTCCCTTAATTGCATTATGCTGCCGAGTGGCGGGCATGTGCAGCAGGCCGCACTTCGCATCCCACCTCCTGCCACCACCATCGAGCAAAGTTCAAAAGTTTAGCTTGGAAAACATTTCTAATGGACTTTGCATCAGCACTAGCGCGCACCAGTAGCTAGCGTAACGTAGTCGTGGCTTCTGCGTGCAATGTGGCTCCTTAAGTGGCCATTAACAGTGTATCGGGAAGAGACAAATAGTTTAACTTTCTCCTATTCATTCGTATTTGCATACAAATTACGTGAAAGAATGGACAAAGTTTATCGTGTTAATGCGACTGCTATGCAAATATAATGCTATTGGCTGTTCTGGCTCGGCTGTACTCCTGTCGGGAGTATACCCACCAAGAGTGCTGTTGTTGTTGTCTTTAATTGTTAAAAGTTGTACGTTCTGGAGTGATGGTGGGTGCCAAAATTGCCGGCACACACGCTGGCCTAAATTGCTGTATGTTTCGTGGTTACAACTTTTTTGTATATGTACGAGAATATTTGCTCCAAGACCCAAGAGAATGTACCTTCCGAGCTAACTTTTATTTTGCCAACCTTTCAGCATGGACACTTGTCTGCTGCCAAGTGCCAAGTGCAGATAAGGAATATTTAATGGGATCTTTGTTTTTTGGTAACTTTTCGGTGGCGAGATTCACTTTAGTTTAGTATATCGATGGTTGATGATGTCGGCTTCCATTTGATGGCTCATTCCGCTAAGGATACGTATCAGTGTCAGATTTTTCAGCATGAAACTTTGAAAATCAAAATTAAATTTCAATGCACTCATCGCAAACATGCGTCTGCATCGTCATTTCAATTTGGAAAACAATTCTTTGGTTAATTTGTTTCCACATTCAATTTGCAACAGAGATGTGCTGAACAACAAAATCAACAACTTCACGTCAATCATGCGTTCGTCGGAAATTAAAACGAACGAAACTCAATCAATTCGACGCCCAATATTTACATAACGCGCTCTGCACTCGAGTTGGGATGGATGTATGTCTGCAGTGTTAAAATAAACAACACTCCAAAAGTGCTGGCATTTAAATAATTGAGACAGGGGACCGTCAATCCATGTCAATTAAATTAAATGAAAACTTTGTAATTTTAATGTTGCCTGCTTTTTAAGTGCTCATGACAGTCGACGTATCCTTTCATAGTGAGATATTTGAGGCTATAGTTCTCAGAAAATACTAGTTGTTTCTACTCTACTGTAAAGTATTTAAGAAGCTTCGAAATGAAGGAAGTTATTTACACATTACATTGACTAGACACTAGACCCAGACAATCAGCTCACCGTTTAGCCATTCAATTGAGACTAGAATGACAGCCAGTTTTAGCAATAAAGCTCTCTTGAAGTTTATTGCTTTATTGCCATCAGCATGTCAGGTAATCACTATTTATCAAGTAAATGTGAGCAATAAACCTGTGTGCTGTGTCGGACGCAATTGACGATCATAGTTCGATTCCCTTAATTTTTGAAGTACGGTCCGATTACACCTAATAAAATGAATGAACCCTCCATACGCCATCCAAGATATGATCTGCCTTGACGCGTAAATGATCGCCTTATTAAAATCCACGTAAAGTCTGATTTTCACTCACGCAAAAATACGATCCTATTTAGAGACTGCTTTTATGAGTTCCTAGACAAAGCATATGATAAAGGCTCAGTACCTTTTGGTCTTTCACCTCTCTTTCCTGTCTAATTTTGACGTCCATATTAAACTCGTAAGGTTATGTAGAGAGTCGCGATCCAGCCGCAGAAATCTGTGCTCTTCCTGATGGCGATAAGCGTGCATCTTCCAAATATACAAAGGCTCAATTTAACCCTCCCCAAGCACTTTTTTCTAAATCAGAAGTACTCAGTCTAAAAGTCTGCAGCGATTGTGGTAAACTGACATTCACATATTTGGTGAATGTTACGAACACATTTTATTGCTAGCAGCAGTAGTTTAACTTTATGGTGCAGAGGCATGGACTCTATCAAAATCGGATGAGGCTACACTTGGTTACTTCGAGAGGAAAATTCTTCGGGTAATTTTCGGTCCCGTCTGCATAGACGGTGAATGGAGGAGGAGATACAACGACGAACTGTGCGGGCTGTACAGCGACATCGACCTGGCCAAAAGAGTGAAGGTCCAACGACTGAGGTAGCTGGGTCATGTAGAGCGAATGGACGTCAATGCTCCGGCCCGGAAGATCTTCGAATCCACACCCGAGGGACGGCGCAGTAGAGGAAGACCGCGACTCAGGTGGCGCGCGCAAGTGGAAGGGGACCTTAACCAACTTAGCGTGCGAAACTGGAGACAGCTGGCCAAAGATCGTGCTGGCTGGAGACGCTTGTTGGTTGACTCCCAGGTCCACCCCGGACTGTAGCGCCACCTTAAGTAAGTAAGTAGTTTAACGGAACCATCCACAGCTCAAAAGTGTCATCTTGAGGTTCGTGTATATTTTTCCAGTGAATAATTATGGTTAGGATGAGAGAAACTGTCGAAAAAACATAAGGGAGGTTCTGCATTAGAACTTCGTCGTCTCAATACTCGTAGCATGGACATAAGCAAAAGGAGATAAAGATGTTCTCGTTTTGCAGGCAAAATAAATCAAGCAACGTACTTTAAAGAAGGAACAGCAAGTCGGCATTCTGTAAAGCGAAGCGTTCAAATGTTTTCGTTTGCACGAAGAAATTTGCTTGTGTAATATGGGGGAAATCATTCGTGAACACGAAAACGTTTGATCGTTTCGCCTTACAGACCCCAGCTTTGACGATTGAATGTGTTAGAGATCAGAGAATCGTCGATTCAATCACCAAAGGCATCGACACAGTAGGAGAAAAGATCAAAGCAACGCAACTGAAAACAGAATTCTACGAATCGAGATATTTGGAGAACCTCTTTGAATGAGAAACACATTGTCCCCCGATCAGTAGTTAAGAAAATAAAGTTACTCAAATATGGAAGAGCTTCAGTCGATTTTGTAAAGAAAAGTTTAAAAACCAAAGCGTTTACAAAACTTATAAACAAATCGTTGGCCCAAAAGGTCCGTATAAGTCGCTTCAGTCTTACTGTGTTGAAGAAACTCACTACGATTTTTTTTTGGAGTGGAACCGTTTGGCCTTATCATAGGCTTTGGTCAAACTGTGTCACAAAATCATTTAGAAGAAAAAAAAAGTACTGCGTGTCCGAAATTTCATCTATAAGACGGTCAGCGGCTAAATGAAAATTAGAACAAGTAAAAGTGTTATCATCGGCCTGGCCGATGCTTTGATACCCTCCACTGCATACAAGTCATGCAAAATTAGTTTTGTGAGGGAGGTACCAGAACTACTTGACCGACATAGCTCATTTTCAATACCAACCGGACGCCGATAAAAAGAAGTCCTTTCACCAAATTTCGTTCACCTACGTCAATTACTTTGAGCGCTATCGTGCTTTCAAAAGACAGAAAGACAAATGGGTCCAATATTAGTTTTGTATGGGAGGTACCAGAACTACTTGACCGACATAGCCCATTTTCAATACCAACCTGACGCCGATAAAAAGAAGTCCTTTCACCAAATTTCGCTCACTTACGTCAATTACTTTGGGCGCTATCGTGCTTTCAACAGACAGACAGACAGACAGACAGACAGACAGACAGACAGACAGACAGACAGACGGACATGGCTAAATCGATTCAGAATGTGATCCTGATTCAGAATATATATACTTTATGAGGTCTCCGGTGACTACTTCTTTGCGTTACAAATGTATTGGCAAAGTGAATATACCTTCCTCTGGAGGGTATAACAAATTCTACAACTGGTAGAATTACGAAACCCACTTTGAGTATTCCTTTACAATAGTAGTAAAAACTGATCAATATCAGAAGCTGGAAACGCCCTTTAACTCTTCCCACACATATCTACAGACAGATATCTTACATAATGTAGATGTACTTATGACGATCGCCGCGCCGTCTGGATTCCAAATAAGTCATAAGCCTAAAATTTTGACATGATCTGAATTTTGCTGCATTTGTCCGGTAAAGTGTTGCCAACGCAAATATACACAGCCTAGACATTTTATAAATGGGTGGCTATGTCAAAGAACTTGAACAACTAATTTTCATCTTTGAGCAGTATTTTAAATATTATAATAGACGTTTGTCCGTGTTTTTTTGTATAACATAAAGTTCTCATTTAACTTCATCTAGTTGAACACAATACTTAAAAAATTCAGGGAGACTTCATCAATTATGGTCCCAGATATATACTCTCATTTAACAAGAAGTCGCCGAAGACGGAACATTAAGGCAGTTCGTGACTGCGCTGCATCAACAAAGTTCAGTCATATTTATTCAAATTTTTAATTTCACCAAAAATAGGTATTTTCCTGCCAAGTCATTCAGGCCATTTACTCGATTTTTTTTTTTACCTATTAAATTTCCATGCCCAGTTGGCTGAAACTGCGATCTGAAAGATCTATTGTATCGATGGGGAAAGTTAATCTAAGAGACATGCGACCTCCCTAACGAAGGTCAATAAGTCTTAGCAGCAAAGTGCGCTATATCTGATGGCGTACGAGTCTCTCTATTAAAGACACGTTTTCTTAAGAAAAGCCGGACAGTCACAGAAAATGTGTTCAGAAGATTCGACATCCTCCAGAGAGAATCCGCATTCTGTTTCTCGATATACTGCTCTGTACAGAATTCTTCATAAAAACATTAAAAAATAGCAAACCTGCGTCTTTATCAAAAGCACTTCCAGCATCATTTTTGGTACACCCTTTATAGCACTAGGAAGCTGGTTAGTTAGGTCTGACATTTTCTGTAATTAGTCTGCGATACTAATAAATCATTTTTAGTGTCCAGGCAAAATTTTTCGAACTCACAATGACGTATAATTGTCCATACAAAATTGCAGAAAATATTCAGTGTGAAGGTCAAAAATGATTATTAGTAAGGCCGAATAAATTCCGGCTAATGGAAACACCCTGTATTTTCTACTTCATTCACTTGTAGGTAGGTATACAAAAAAGTGATAAAATGCCTACAAATAAATTATTGTAAGAAAGTGCATTACTGCAGTGCACTACCTGTTTTTGGTACAAACCTTCATGACGTCCACCATTTTGGGAGAAACATTTCATTCCCCTATTTTAAAATGAAAACCAGACTTTGCTGGACCGTATGACACAGGAATGCATTCCATTCCATTCCATTTGCCTTCTATGAGTGCGAAAAAAAAGGTTTAAATATTTTGCAAATAAATCAAAAAGATTGCACTCCTGTCACCGACAGCACACATTAAGCGCCATAAAACTTTGACACAGTGTTTCCTCGCTCTGCCCTCTTTCCATTTTCTCAAGCATGCATCCGCAACTGGACACATGCTGTGGCATTAGCCTTGCAAGGAACGAACTTTCTGAAACAATTTTTTGTTTGTTAACGACCATGCACTTTTTATTATCCTCTGTCTAGTACGTTGTCTAGGAAGCGTACTGAATTAATTGTTTGAAAACTGTAAAAGAAAAAAAAACTCAAGTGTTGTCTCACCTTTGTAATGGGCAAAGTCAAAGCATTCGTCCGGGCAGTTACAGTGGTATTCTTTAGTTTTTGCTGCTGCCATGCAAGCTTTTGCGTGATGTAAGCTGTTATGAGAAGGAAAAAATGCCAACATATACAAGCACACCACTTGGCAGGTTTCCAGAAGTCGGTAGCGTTGCACAACTGGTGAAAGTCAAAGTCCCTAGACGATAGCATCTTTAGATTAGGCCAACTGCAACCCACACAAAAGGACTGGAATTGCATTCAACGCTTTTGCAATTTTTTGCCAGTTGGCAGTGGAGAGAACATCTTGTTGTATGAGGTTCGCCAGGCTAGCGATGTGTGGGCCTCTTAATTTCAATTAGCTTTTTAATGGAGTTGTAATTAGAAAATAGCTTTATGTGCCATAAAACTTATTGCAGTGGACCTGCAAAAAGGAATTTTCTTTACGGTACTTTCAACAAAACATATATATGCAGTCATATTTCTCTACGGTTTATATATATATTTATTCGAGTTGACTTCCCTTAAAATAAAAAAACAGGAAATATTATTTGATGGTGAATTATGGGGTGGTGGGTATCTGTCCTTCTATTTCCATTTCATTGGCTGATATTCTTATCAAACAGTGGCTACAACGGAGCTGATTTTGCCCCTTTAAATAGAAAGAGGACAACTATTCTTATGGCATCAAAATTCGTCTGGATATTGAATTCACTCAAATATTATAAGACTTAGTTATAGAGGGTGTCCCATAATTCACGCAAAATTTGAATTTGGCGCCATTTAATAATACAGTGTTGCCAACGGCAAAAAAGATATCAATGTGACAGCTGCCAGTTCGGGGTTAGTAAAAATGGAGCGCTATACGAAAGAACTACGCATTTTCATTGTGGACCAATGTTTTAAAAATACTGAAGGTTTGTCAGCTACAGCCCGCAATTTTCGAACAAAATCATCTTCAGTGATGGAGCTCATTTCCATCTTGATGGCTGCGTTAATCGTCAAAATGGTCGCATTTGGGGTTCAGAAAACCAACGAGTAGTTGCTGAGAAACAAATGCATCCACAGCGCGTGCAAGGACTATCTCTCTAAGTTAGGATGAAGCATCTGCGTTTCCAACTATGATCTAGTTGATGGTGAGGCTGGGGCTATCTATTTAACTACCGAGTACCTACAAGTTAAATAAAAATTGTACTTAACTAGCGAAGAGCACCTACCGGTGCTAGTTTAAGGGCTGACATGATAACCCTGCTAAAAGCGTGATCTTTTCTTATCTTGATCGGACTTTGAGTTTCCTTCTGAGATTGTAGTTTCAAATAATACAAATTGCAAGCCATCCCCTGTTTCTATTTAATTTTCCACAAATTGAGTCCATCGATTGTTATTGATCAATTCAATAACAATGTACGAAAAACTGAGGTCCAACGAGGGTGTTTTATTTTTTTTTATAAGGACGAAACGGTAAATTATTCAATAAAATCCAAAATAAACAACTTTCAGAGCAACACTCACTTGAGGAGCGCAAATTTGCGGTGCTCAAATTAAAAGCAAACATCAATGTTTCACTTAGCTGTGAGATGCATGAAACAGGAGCAGCATGTCACCATCACTACAGCCATCAGACGCCAATTACGTTCACCACATACTCAGTGAATGAAATGCGTTGATCCTGCTGGTAAGCTAAGTCCGCCTAGAGAATGCATATACGACGGAGACTGTCACTGTACTTCAGATTTCAAAGGGAATCCTGCAGGTGCATACTTGCTGCAAACTGAAGACCAGGCGCCTGGTGCATGCCAAGAAGATGGATGTGGCATAACCGCTAGTGGTAGCACTGTAAACTGCACGAGTTCACCGTCATTATGCGAAACGTGCCATGAATTATAATGACAATCCAATCGCCGACGATATGAGCGTGTGTCTATGCGAGATGGACTGTATACAAACGAGTATACTATACTTTCCTACATGTCGAAGGAATTTATGAGAATCCCTTCTAGGAGGTGCATCGCTCTGTGCCACTGCTAGATGCCTGGGTGAAAAGTGATTGGACAAATATTGTTTTAGTGCGCTGTTCGGAAGTTGTCTGGTATAACTTTCCTATGCTAGATTAGCATGCACGTTTCCAATACTAATGGGAATGGTGTGGTCGTCGAACTAGAACCATGCCATAGTCGACGATAATGTTATGCAACAGAGATTAAGGAATTATGTGAGTTCGAATTAACTGGTCGAGGGATTTACGCTTTAGTGGATCATCACGGTTGATACGTGGGATAAAAAATCGAATTGAAAATCGTTATGCGACGATGGCAGGGATAGTTTCGGAACAAGGACTTTTTGTTTTTTTTTTGGTCTCACAAAGTTTAAACATGCAAATAAAATGGACACCATCGTCACGTAAATATTTAGGGAACAATTTTTTAAGAGCACATTTTTACTAGACGTGGAATTTTTTAGTGCTTCCTAGAAAACAAAATCGAAAGGGATATTTGCCCCTGCAGTACATGAAATGTATAATTTTTACCGTTTAAACATAAAATAGTTGCGCACGGCGGTATTGCTAGTTGGAGTAAATGGTCAGGTGGTAGGTAGTCTGTCGAAGTTTTAGTCAACGCCAAGCAGGGAATATTCTTGTATCAACTTCTCAAAATTGTTCAGCCACATTTCATCAAGATTTCACCAGGTGGAACCTTAGTTTTGCAAAGGAGGTACCTACCTGTATATTTTTAAAATCTAAGCAGATTGGGATAGGATTGAGAACACTTTCTGACACATAAGACTCTCGAATATCTGGGTTGAAAAATATTTAAAAAATCGAGGAAAGCGGGGTTAAAATTGGCAATTAATGGTAGTTTCTGTTGAAAAGACTTAAAAGCAGTAAAGCTGTTGATGATGAAAGGTAGACTTAGCATATTATTTTTAGAATTGATACTTTTTTTATTCTTTTTATGACCGTCCCAAATAATGTGTGCAGTGTGACCAATTTAGCATATTTCCTGCTAAATTTAGCAGGATTATTCTATTTTCAGCCTTTTTTCAAATCACACCAGCATTTTTTAGCAGGAAAAATTAGCCGGATTTTGGTTTAGCCAAATTATGAATTAAAATACTAAAATGAAATCAAAGCAGACGAACCTTAGTGTGGGCGGTCATTACAGTTCTCAATTGACAGTGAACACTGAACACAGCCATTCAGCGAATTCAGCTAATAATAATATTTATTTTTATGCAGTGGAAAAAAATCAGATGGAATTTTGTCTTTTTCGGGAATCAAACCTGTGACCAACACACTAACCACTAAACCACTGCGCTTACTAAATTATTCCAGTCAAACCCAAAGTGAGCTGTCAGCTATCGAATTGATTGTCGCAGGAAAACTGGTTGTCAATTAGGAACAAACTTTAAAAGAAAAAAAAACCCCTCTTTGTGTATTGGCCTTATCTAATACGTTCAAAGCAAACATTTGTACTGGCAATCCCAAAGCATCACCACACAAGATTATACTCGGCTCACAAGCCTCATGTACATTTCACTCAGATCGATTCACTCATGACATGAGTACAGATGTACATTGTACTTGTACATCTCTTCGATGCAATATGGTAGACCGTAGACGTTACTTTTTGCTGTCGAGTTCGTCATAATGGCCGGGAAGGAAAACTTCTTCGTAGCCAAACTTTAAAGTTTGCCATTGCTGTGCCGATCCACTTAAAAATTCACTTTATTCCATCTCTATCTCAAAGTTATTCATCAAATTGGTATCCATTCATCAACGCATTTAGATTTATGTACTCGTGTAATGCAGAAAATAGCGCAAATTGTTTAACCACTTTTGCTTTAGTGTGGCTGTGGATTCCGTCTCTTGCCTTAATCAAGTTTACAAAAGTTCCTGTTTCTTTCTGAACTTGTTGTATAGTTACAACGAGTTTGTGGCGCAGGCTGCAGATAATAGTTTTGCATTTGGCTGGGTAAATCCCTGTAGGGCTAATGAAAAAGAGTGCCAAGGCAAATAATTAAATTTCCTAGCTTTTAAACAGTTGATGACATCTGTAGGATGTACTGACTTTTATATTTTGTTCATGTGCGATACACCGCTATCAACAAACAAACAAGCATCTGTCCACCGCCTAGGACAGAACGTCACTATTGATAGCAACAATTTCGAGGTAGTTAAGGAGTTTATCTACCTCGGAGTAAACATGAACTCCACAAATGACATCCTAGTGGAGATCCGGCGAAGAATTACCCTAGGAAACCGCTGCTACTTCGGTTTGGCAAAACAATTGGGTTCAAAACTCCTAACTCGAAGGACAAAATGTATGCTTTACAGAACCCTTATCCTGCCAGTTCTGCTTTATGGCGCCGAGTGCTGGACGATAAGCAGGAAGGGAGAGCTGATACTGGGCTCCTTCGAAAGAAAAATTCTTCGACGGATTTTTGGTCCTGTGTGCGAGGAGGGCGAATGGAGGAGAAGATACAACCGCGAACTCTATGAGCTGTACCAAGATGTGGATGTAGTCCAAAAGGCCAAAATACGTCGACTACATTGGCTCGGCCACATCGAGCGAATGGACAATAATGCTCCAGCTAAGAGGATCTTCGAATCCCAGCCGCCAGGTTCGAGACGACAAGGAAGACCGAACCTCCGTTTCAAAGACCAAGCCATCGCGGATGCCAGAGCGCTTGGTCTGGATAACTGGAAGCAGCGTGCCCGGGATCGCAGAGGATGGAAGGCTGCAGTGTCTCAGGCAGAGACTCTCCACGGGTCGGGAGCCCGTTAAGTAAGTAGTATGTGCGATACACCACCAATCTGAACTATGACCTAGGATCCCACGCATCAGTTGTGACCATTATTTATCTTTTTCATTTTATTTCCTGGACTATTTGTTGCTTCAATGAGGGTTCAACATGAACCTTGAATGAAACAGCCAATTGTTGGCAACAAAGTGGAAAAACAAAATTTTGCGCTTCTCAAAGTGTTTTACACAAGTGCCTACTTGACCTCTTGAGACAGTAAATCGCAAAACTAATTCATTTAAAATTCGAAAGCCCTGTATACAACTGCCTGACTGACTACAAACCACTACTTGCAGACACGCGTCAGTGTATCCACTGTAAGCCACCGAGACTTTGTAAAATCCACCGACCTCCAATCCGCCATCTGATACCATAGAGACAAATAAATATCATTCGAGCACTAAGGTATTTATGTTCGTTAAACCCAATTAATCCTACATCTCCTACGAAAAATATATATCCGCTACCCAGAAATTTAAAGGACCCCTCCCACTGTTGAAACATACAAATCGAACAAAAAGTCACACGAACGACCGACAGTAGCCCGAAAGCATGTGTGCTTAGTTGTCCATTTGGATTCGGGCGGCGGGCGCGGCGCGGCGGATAGATGGAGAAAACCTAAGAGAAGGATTGCCAGAGGACAATAACACACACACACACACATGCACTCGCAAAATCGATTGGCAATTACAATGGAACTAAAAACCCATAAATCCTTACCGTGTCCTACTTTACATTGTTCTTGCTAAATGTTCCCTTTTAATCCAATTTATTGTTGCGCTTTAGTTTGCATGTCTCCTACATATCTTGTTAGCCAAGGGCTCAACCAAAGAAAGGACAATAAACGATTTGAGGGGGGTGGCGAATGGCGATATCGAACAGAACTCATCCCATTGTACAACTGTCTGGCTGAGGCACGATATTAAAAATATTCAATTCAATGGATGAGATATAATGTTCAATAGTTTGTGGGGCCCACGGGGTACGTTCGAATAATGGCTGCGTAATTATTTTATTATTTAAGCGGCTATTATATGTGACGTTATCCGAGGAACAATGCGGCTATATATACCTACATCTATTTTATAAGCTGCCGTAATAGACGTACGTGAATGACAGTTTAGATAAGTTGCTGAGACAGGCTGGGTATGGAAAATGGGGTTGGATTGATGGCAGTTTGGTTTGCGCCATTTTGTTACTTTATTGGAATTGTTTACATCGAAGTCGCTCTTGAGTGCCTATCAATCACAAATCACAATGTAATAAATCATGCTGATTCCATAGCTCTCATGCCAGGGGGGAAACTGCTGTGAGTTTTGAAGTTTAACTTGCGGCCTCTTCCCAAAATGATTCAAAACCCTTTCGCATCTTCTTCACGTCTCACTAGCTTTTGTGCAGTTTCATGTTTAGACTTTTAAAAGGTTTTTTTCTCACGGAAATAGCTCAAGGCATTTGAGAACTATAGCTGAGGATTTTTATAAACCCTTATCATTTTGACTGTAAAAGATTTGCACTTTATTGCAATAGGGCCTCACCTTTTAAAAGTCGGTTTTATTCGGGTTCCTATAGATCAGTGCGATTTTCTCCATTAACTTATAAACCAAGTTGGGAAAGTAATGTTTTGGAAAACAAAGCATAGTCCTTAAAATCATACAAAATCTAAGTTCGCATTAAACTGCAAAACAAAATAGGACGATCGCAGAACTTGGTGAGCAAACAAAACTATGGAAACTCTTTGATCTTCTCTCCAATTCATCCCAGCCAACGCTTGAAGTAAGAGCTGAGGCTGAAAGTAAAGCCATCGTTTCGACTTTAAGGCGAATGGTGAAAAATTCACCAAGGATATGACGCGATGTTTCTAAGAGAGATAAAGCAAAGCTAAAAAAATACGACCTTTAAAACAATAACCTTTATCTATAGAGTCATCTTAACGGGGCTAAGGTATCAGGGTTTTAGCCTCTGTGTATCCATTTATGGAACAATAGAGCTGGCGTTCCAACATCTAAAAGGCGATGAGTTTGAATTAAGGAATTCTTGAAAGAAAACTTCTAAAATTTTAGTGGGCCCGTCGAATGGATCTTCCAGCAGAATGTCGCCTCAATCCGTACTAAAATTATGTAAATTGGATTAACCTAAAAATTCTCTCTTAGGTCTCCTCACCGGATTTAAAATATGTGGGTATCTCTTATCCATGAAGTTGAAAAGTCCGGCAGACTTTTTGTAATAAAAAGCAAACAAAGTTGCATAGAGGAAAGGCAGATAAATAATAAGAAGGGCCATATTGGTAGATGAATACTTAACAGCAGTTAACAAGACTTGGAGGCTGTGCTATCGACAATGCGGCTTAGCAATAAACATTTTTCGTTTCTACTCTAAATTTTAGCAGTTCGCAGTGGCAATATTTTCCATAAAAATTTCACAATTGCGAAATTTATATGGAAAATATTTCCAGCTTCTGTTAATTTAAAGTCGAGACTAAAATTTTGTATTAGAAGGACACAATAACCAAGTTGGTAATGTCTAATGTATCCACTGAAATTCGAAAACGACCTGCTCGAGTTCCGAACCTTTCTGGTGCCGACCAGTGTTGCCAGTTGGGAGCTTTATCGTATTTTGGGCTATCTTTTTCTTAAAATAGATAGCAATGATAAAAATGAGCGCAAAACACAATTTTGGCCGACATAAAAGGTTTACAAATTGTGTGATAATTTTATTTGTTTTATTCCTTCACAAAACTAAAAAAAAAATCCGCACTTTTAAACTTGGTAGCACTTTCGCAGTCAAGTCACATCGAACAGTCGTTTAACTTGCAGGCAATTTTGATTTATATTGCAGGCCTTTCGATTTAACACAACCCACAAAAGCCAATGGAAAATGGGAAACATACCAAAGAAAGAACTCATTGAATTGGGCAACGATTTTGGGTGAATTTTTTTTAAATTTGAGCGCTTAAAACAAACTTAATTCTGGCAACCCTAGTGCAGATCTTACCCGGACTTTTTTCATGTAGTTAATCCAGATCTGGGAGGACTATCCCGATCGCTGTTAAAATCAATAAACAAAAATTAATTTATTTTTATCAATGCACATTTTGGAGATCTCAGATTGTAGTGCCCATAATTACAGAGTACGATTTTTTTTGGAAAACAGCAACAGGATCCTTGGAACTCGGTTTGAAATAAAAGCTGTTGGTAAAATAATTTATTTTGTTATATAAATTGCGGCCACTTTTTAAGTTTTTGGGGCTTTGTTTTTCTTTACAAAATTTACTTCTTATATCTGTTGTTGTTATTTGTTACGTATTCTGAAATATATGTGTAAATTAAGGAGAAAAGCAATACATACATGATGCGCTATAAATGGTTTAAAATTCCACATCCTAAAAAGTCTACACTCAGGTCAAAAAATTTGCACACGTGAATCGGAGTTATTGCATCAGAAAAAGATAAATAAAAGTAGAAATGAATTCATGGAGAAAGGGATAGTTACAGTTTATTTTTTCACGGAAAAACTTCATCAAAAACCAGAAGTTTTTTTTTTATAAAATGCAAGGCCATGCTGTGAGGAGTAACAGAAATATTTACAGGAGGACGAAAACATAACATATAAGACCCTTTATGGAGTGCAGGGGTAACGATCCTGAAAACGTCTATAAATCCTTATGTTTGGTACAAAATCTTGTGAAAAAGAAGAGGTGATCATGCAAAAAAAAAAACTTTCGTGTAAGGGAAGCTCCAGCGTATTTTTATTCGTCATATTTATTTAGATTTGCGCTGAACAAAAAATCTTAGAAGTGTGAAAGTCCCATTTAATTTTCTCATAAATGTATATTTAGCTAAGCTCCAGAGTAGTTTAGAGCTTTCCAAAAAGGAGGTCACTAGAGTGAATATTTAAATTTGTCTCAATATTTTTCAAAATAATCGAAGGCCTAATATTCGATACCCTTAACTCGATCTACATTCTAAACATACAGACAGCCGACCATACCCCTTTTCCAGCTTAATTATCTCAAAAGATTCCCTTTACAGGAAGGTACTCCCACATCGCGGATCATCAAACAAACCAATTAAGCAAAGTAATTAAACAACCGTCGCTCGGTTTTCACTTGATACTTCATCGCCCCCTGCAAAAAAAAAAGCAAAAACAAATCGCTATTACCGCATTTATTCATCTCAAATCGGAGAGCGGACTTGAACGAATTATTTCACTTTTCGTTTCGTGTTCTGTTTACACTCACAATGAACTCCCAAAAGTACCTTTGGAATCCGTCTAGCACTGAAGTAGGTATACCGCACCTAGTGCAATTTCATTCGAGGTCAATAACTACAGTACAGGTTTCAAGGATTCGCAACGACCCCATTTAATTTTCAATTATTCCACCTTTACATAGTGCACATAATTGAATTCCGGCCACCATTTTTGTGCCATTCCATTCGCCGTAATCTAATGGACTCCAAAACAGAGAAATCAGCATCATAATCATCTTCCGCGCTGCTTCCTTTACGGTGAGAAGTTCTGGAAAATGTTGATCCCTTCCGGGATGGACGCCATCTTACCACACCATCACGACCGTGCACGTAATTAAATCCTCTCCCTTGCCCTAACGTTCGCTCCTTTTTACGCCACAATGCTCACAAGAAATTTGCAAAATTAATTGAATATCGATGAACAAGATAATTGAATATTGGTTTCACTCTTCGACTGGGTGGCTGGTACAGAAAGTAAGCGGGAGAAACGAAAAAAACTACTACCACCGGACTGACTTACCCAGTGGAAGGATTTTGAATTCGGACAATGGATCATAACGTTGCAGGTGAGAATGAGAAATGAACGACCATGAAGCACAGACAGAAAAAAATAATTGGCCTTCAGTTGGCACGATGTTAATTTAACACTCGGTAAGCAGGAAACTCGTTTCGGTAACCGAGTAAAAAAAATATCGGTTAAAAGTAATAAATTATCACGACCCATTGAATAACAACACTTGTGCTTGATGTATGTATCCTCTGGATGCGAGCATAGAAAGTCGAAGGACGCGTTCTACGCGAATGTATGGGCCAATGTGTTCGTATGCAGGGTAATGTCTTTGCGGCGATTTACTAGGATTCAAAACAGAATGGGATACCGTGTCCTCAGAGATTTATTACGGCTTTTTGAGGAATGTACTCCAACTCCGAGGAAGAGGGTTCAGCTGAAAATGAGACTGGATTATGATTTAAAAGAGATTAATGGTGGGTGATGCAAATAATTATGTTTCAGAAGTTGGCCAAAATAAATCGAAAGAATAATGACTTTGTAAACACAAACGCTTTGGTTTGAATATGAAGCACACACTCGAAAGAATGCGACGATAAATCTTCAGGATTAGAAACAGTTTTTCGAATGATTGGGGTAGTAGTATTGCAAATAATTGTTCATAGTTCGCACTATCTCTTTACCCTTTACGAGGATAGAAGTGAGATACAGAAATATTTATTTTATTCTTTTCAATAGCCATAGTTCTTTTTCAGCCTAATCTGATCCGGGAAAGGCTACGAAAATTTAACAAACTGTACTATTGTAAGTGTTGTGGCAAAACAAAGCAACGCTGCGTTTGGGTGCTCAACCCCAAAAGACTGAACGCGGCTAATCCCTGGTTTGAGGGCATAACAATAGATCCACTAGGAGCTAAGTTCCATAAACTAGCATCATATTCTGCTGCAAAATTCTTCAGTCTTACAACTTTCCATATTAATATAGATCATCGGGTTTACATACGCTATACCACTCCTCCGAAAGGCGCTCCAAATTAATCTTCTGACTTGATATTGACTGACAGCATTCCAAAATCGATTAGTGGAATAATCACTTCATGCATACTTCGACATGTATGCCCCTCAATTATTTTATGTCTCACTTGTCAACATTGGAACAGCTTCAAAACTTCAACATAATCCAGCGATAATAAATAATCGCAGTCACACGTCACGCATGACTACATTGCTGCAAATCCCTTCCGATACTCCATTCAAAATAAAAACAAAAATACCAACCCCCACCCTTCGACGACTTTCAATTGATAATTCGATCACAACATTTTCCACTTAACCCTCTGATATGTTAATCCAAGCCATAAGCCCGTGTAAGCCCTGCCAAAAAAAACATCATTCTTCTAATTATAAATTTCAAAAGTTTCCTCCAAAAAGTTAAAGTCACCTCAACGAGGGAAACAAAAAGCAAACGCGAAGAAGATGTCGGATACAAGTTCCACTACGACGACGATGCCGCCGTCAGTGCCTTCACCTTAGTCACTTAAGTCAACAACTTTCGCGGAGTTGTAGCGTGTTTTCTTTTCGGTAGCGGCAGTGGTGATGGTGTTTGCAAAGGGTTGTGGATGCCATTATCCATTCCATCTCATTTTTTGCCACCAGCACAATCATCGCCCATGCCCATGCCCATATCTCGCTTTATACCCACAATATGTTGTCAACACTGGTGGAAGTTGTTATGCGGAGAAAACTTATTCGCCCTCCTACCTTTTTCACTATGAGTTCGTGTGTGCCTCCATCCGGCAGAGTGCTCCACACACCCATACCCTATATGATGCGACACAACTTCCATTCCATCGTTTCTTGCAGTATTTTTGTTGACTCAGTGCCCTTATTATTATAATATACGTAATTTCAAAAATAAATCAACAAAATGCACTTTTGCTACTGACAGAATCAACACATTAAGGACCCATAAACTTTACGTTACATTATGTGCAACGAGTTGCTACTGCAACATACTCCTCCCCCTCCACTGTTAGTGGGATGTAGACTACAGTCGAGTCGAAAAAGATTTCAACACATGAACCATTTCGGTTTTTGTTTGCAAGAACATGAAAATAAACTCGCATGAAACTGTTTTTTAAACGCTTAACATGACGAAATAATAAATTAAATTTTTGGAATCAAAAAAGTTTGAAAAAGTCTTAGCAACACCATGTTCTTGCCAATTATTATTAATTTATTTGAAAAATCAGTGAGATGTTTATTTTATGCAAGAGTTGAGCCTCAATCAAAATTCAAAATGTCAAGCAGACAGCTGAAGTGCTGACCTGTCTGAGAATGGATCGCTTTCTGGGTGCAACCACGCAGTGAGCGACTGATGACAGAGCGATTGAGCGAAACACAGTGTATGACATTATGTACGGCAAAAACATCTTTGTTGTGTTTTAGAAATGAGCTTTGTTTTAAATTTTTTGCAGCTCAGGGGCAGAAAGATTAGCACTGGTTTAAAAGATGCAGAGGAATTTTGCCTAAATTATTAAACGCTTTAATATTTTAAAAACTATTATTTTACACACAACACATTTTTAATAATTACATGCGGATACTGTTTGTTTTATTACAATAACAGTTTTATTTTTCAAAAAACAAGGTTTGCTGCTCAAAATGGCTGACAACTTAAATATTTATCACCAATATGCTGTCTTTATAGCATCGAAAAGGATTACTCCACTTTTTAGCTTATATTCGTTTTAAATAGCAGTCCTAACATCTCAAAAGAAAATGATAAAATAGGATCAAAAAAGGAAAGGAGTATGATTCGCAAAATAACTTTCATACGGCAACTCTCAAGCTCCACTGTGCTTACGTACGTCTGTATGAATGTGCTATCAACTGAAAAACTTCCACAGACTGAGTGTTAAAAAAAATATTACAAACATTTGCAAGTTTTCGCACTTTTTTTCGTTTCATTCGTCTCCTCTTTATCATTTTTCTTCTTCACGTTGAAAAGGAAATTACATTCACAAAAGAAGCGACGTGAACGAGTATCCAAGTATCTTTCCTTCGCTGCTATATTGCTGTGCTATGCCCCCAGGATGAATCCTTAAAGTTTTCACATTTATTTTACTCTTTATTTCTGCAGAACATTTATTAATTTAGAGATAGGTTCTCAAAATAAGAGAAACGCCACGCCGTGTCGTCCTCATCTTCAGACTGCTGTTCGCTTTTGCAGCTGATGATGATGAAGTGCGAAAATGGAGTGCCAACTGAAAGGTAAATACTAGAAGTAAATCCTCTGCGCATTATCATAACAAAGATATTGAAAAAAAAAATATATAAGTAGTAGATAAATTTATAATTTCTGTCCTTTGTGGATTGTGTTGCTGATGCCTCAAAGTGGCATCGCGCAATTGACTAAACTAACGAAAAAAGACAACCGCCCGGTGTCGCGAGTGTGCAACGAGTGTTGAAATGGAAGGAGGACGCGCAAAGTCCCCCGAGGGATGAAAAATGTCCTTTCTCCGTCGCCGAGCGTTAACGATAGAATAAAATTGAATGATACGCAAAACAACGACAAAGTGGAACGGATCCAGCAACAGTCAGAAACTTGAAAACTCACTGCTGGTGGTGGTGGCTGACACCTTAATCTCGAAAATATGATACCACAAAACGAGTTGTGAGACCGAAGTGGGACTCGAAGCAGCCATCAACCCAGCTGTATTATGGTGGGAGGGGGTTGGGGCGATGGATGTACAAATGATGTTTGATGGTCTTTTTGGTTTTGTTTTGGATAAAAGACAAACACTTTGGAGGAATTTTTTTTTCTGTTTTCTTTGTCCTCCCTTTTGAACGGGTGAGAAAAATGCAATTTCAATTGTAGCCTTCGCAGCGTTTCTTTTTTTCTTCAAAATGTCATCAAGCAGAGGACAGAAAGAATGAAGCTGTCAAGCTGTTTTCTATTTATTTTCATTTTAGAAAAAAGACCATGACCTGGATCAAAGTTGTGTCGATGTGTCTTATGTGGCAAACGGAATCAGTTTTAGATTAGTTTGTAAGAAGTTGGTCAGTGTGTTACATACCACGTACTCGATGTTTGTATATTGATTTTGGTCCTCCAAATATTCATCAAACTTGATGTTGGTACCCCTACCCATATAGCGTAGGATTTGAGTATTGTTGGGTCGGATTAGATTTTTTTGTAAACAACAAACAAGTGTTTAATACATTTTCCGAAACTGGGAGTTGGGAAATCTGGGAATCAGTGGGGTATCACGAAGCAGTCTTAATGATGTCGGTTCTCAAACCTTATGCAACCCGTGACAAAATATAAAGAACGATTTAGGTTCAGTTATATTCGGACAGTTTGCCATGTTCATAGATTCTGACCAAAACCCCCCACTCTTGGTCTGGATAATCCGTTTCAGCCTGCCTGGGATATTAAAGGATAGCAGCCCAAATAGAACCACGAACTACGAAGAAACATAACTATTATGTAGTCATTTAGTCATTTATGTAGTGAATTTAGATTTAATGTGGATAATTGTATTTCCCACCCGCATTCGTCGAAATTTCGAGGAAAAATTCTCATTAAGTTCTACATCGCCGATATAGCTGCAGTTTTTTTTAACAAAGTCCAAGACTTTCCTTATCCGATAACAGTTGCTTTTCTGACGATACGTACGAGTAACTAAAATTTTGAGCGTTGTAGAGACGTTTCGATATCATAATCGCAACTTAAACCTTTTTGCTGGCAGTTTATAACTGGGCAAACATTTTTCACGCACTACTACTTTGCATCCAGCTTATACTTGAAGAAAATGCCTCCACTTGCTCTGAGCTGGCGGGCTATTCTTTCGTAGATTTTCGACAAGTGATGAAGATCCGCGTCGCAACCGGTAGCCTAATTAGAGAATATAGTTTATTTGCAACTACCTGTCAATGAAAGCATCACTTAACTAGAATTATAAGTCGTGTAGAGGTCCCCAATTTCAATGGTGGCTAAAAGTGACATCTTATAGAACTAGTGTCCCAAAATGTTACGACATCTGTGCAGTAACACACGACTGTTCAGGCCAGTGGTCCCAGACTTTGAATATTGTTTCTTCCTTTTTTTATCAGCAAAGGCAATAATTTTCCCCTTAATTCGAAAAAGTTCCCCTTTTTTCCCCATAAGTGAAATTTGCCTAAAAAATGGAAATCGTTTTATAACTGTCTTCTTAACAATCTACAACATAAAAATATACATATTATGCAAGGATCAGCTAGCTAATTCTATGAAACCCTAAAATAAAATAAAAACTTCATTAAGTGAACGCATTCAGTTACACAAAAATTCCTACGTAGACTTTGGATGGGCTGTTTTCTTTCATATTTAGTGTGAACATTTCTTTCTGAGTAAACTTTGAAATTTATTTGCAACTGAAATGCGTTTAAATTTTACTTTCAAGCAATTAAGGTTTCAAAGAGATTTTTGATTTTTACCTCTTTCTTTAAGCTTTTCCCTCGTTTTCCCACTTTTCCTTGAAAAAGACCCACAATTGGCTGTTTTCCCCTCAATCTTGGCTCAGGGTTATTTCAAATGCAGCGCCTCATAAGAGAACAACGCGTTTTCGTTATTGAAAAGAATTTTCAAAATAATTATGGTTTTTTGAAACTTTGCAAAAATTAGACACCCTATGTCGTCCTTTAATAATGAGTTGAAGAGAAACCATTTAACCAGTTCTTAATCCTTTTATCAACGAAACTCAGTCACATTTAGGTATGCAAAGCTGTCATGGAAAATGTCGACAAAAGACCGCAAATGTGCCAACAAAGCCATGGAAGCCGATGACCATTAATTAAGGAAATCCAAGATTAAAACAGTTGATTTCAAATTGTTCATGTTGTCTTTTCTTGTACGTAACAAGAAACATAGTCAAAAGAGACGTCACAATATACGAGATGGCTTTTGAGAATATAAGATCCTATCACTTTCGGTCTCGACAAAATGTTAAATTTTACAACAAAAACGAAGAAACATGTGAATGTCGCCATCTTGTATTTCTTTTGTTCATAAATCGTTACTTAAATACTATTGAAAACCTTTCTTCTGTATCAAAATAACTTGTTTCAGGATTTTTGGGACACTTTTTACCGGAAAGCCTGCAGGATATAGATAATATGCCACCTGAAGAGGAAAATATACATACCTGGAAACTAGAATACATCGGTACTCACCTGGGCTCATTATAAAGTTGGTAAAAAATTAGTATTTCCGAGCCTTTCGTGCCAAAACACTTTTGAGTGTATGTATAAAACATATTTGTGCAATAATTTTAACGAAGTTGTGTCCTTGAAGCGTTTTTAATTACGAAATGAACTTCAAATCGATGAAGCAAGTGCACACGGTGGAAGTAATCTGTCCCCCGTCGCTAGTGCTGCAGCTACCCACCTCAGCTCGAGCTAAGTGCAACATGCAAAGCCAAATGCACCAAATGCACATAATGCTCACACTCAGCGCGAACATGCAAATCGAAGATGTGGAAATTTATCGAAAAAATTGATGATGATTGCGAAAGACCAGCCATGAGTTTGGCAGCCGGGCGAAATGTCCTCGCACGTAGCAACCCAGAGCCATACCCCCATCCATAGGGAGTTGAGCACATTGCTATAATGTATTGTTAGTACACATGAAACACTCTCCTTGCCATCAAGTTTTCTCTGCAAATGAATACCAGATGGGAATTTCACTTTACACTTAAGAAGCGTGAGGAAGTACAAGAAACCGGGTGGCAAGCAATATGACTTCTGGGGAGGCGGCAACTTGCTGAGAAAGTTTCCCATCATCGTCGTCATCCTCTCGCTCTCTCTCTCTCTGCTTACAAACTGAATGCAAATTTAATTTTCTGCACTTTAAATTAGATTTTCTGAAAATTAAACGCAATTTACTCTACCGAAAACGGTGTAGCGCCCTCCAAGGGGTGTGTGTGGCACTCGTGCATTCACATGCATGTGCTAGACTAGACAAGGAGCACACACATGACTTAGTATGGTGGGGCATAGGGCGCACAAGGGTCGCAGAATACGGGGCCATGTACCACGTATAAATAAGCATGGGAAGCTACAGCACCTCAAATACAAGCAACTCCTGCTGGAGGAGGAACATTTGAGCAAGCATAAAATCATAGTTTATGAGTTTTTACGGATTTATGGAACGTTAAGTACTTTTGAAATAGTTTTCATTTAATTATGTAGCTTATGTATGTTGATGCAGGAGTTGGAGTTGCAGTTGGAGCAGCCGCAGCAGCGTGAGTAGGGGCGACTATGAATCGGGGCGCGTATGAGGCAGAATATGATTGCACGTTATGATTTCTTCGAGTCGGGTTCCATTTAATGCCAACGTCCGCTTGTCATCGCACACTCGTATAGTCGTCGTGAATCGTCAACGTCGTCATATATCGCAGTCTCAGCACCCTACAAGGATGTATGCCTGGTATGCAGTTTGTAGCGAATGTGGGCCAAATAACAGCAAAGACTTAGAGAAGGGGGTATAGAAAGTTTGCGCTATGTGTGGATTAAGAAATGTTGATTTAAGGTCTTGATAGGAAAATTAAATTAAGATTTATGAACGAGAGCACTTGTGAAACACAAATATTAATTTGAGAAGTTCGCTCGTATGGATTAAATTTTAGAGAAATGGGCGGTGGGTGGGTGGGTGAAATATTGCTCCTTACGATGGGGGTATTTTTGGCATATATTTCTGACAAAATCCGCATGATTTAGATGTTCGTGCAAGTGACATATTGGCGCACATTTATTCAGGTTGGCTGTACGCTCTGTAAATAGATCAAATTTAGTTGGTGGCGGATGCGATAAGAAACGATATTCTCTATTGTTGGCATGTGTCCTCGGATGCCGTTCGTACAGGGGATACCCATCAGGCAATCATAAAATGAGTGATGCCTACTTTGACGCAGTAACCAGTAAGTCAAGGGGCTTTTGCTTTAGCTCACGAGTGTATGGGGTCCACAAATGCGGAGCTATTCTGGATCCCGAGCGAGTAAAATTAAGTCGACATAAAATTGTTGGGAATTTAATTTGTGGATGGAAATTTTTAAAATCTTAGATATAAATAGGTGAGGGCATAGTTAAGAAGCTCTTTTACTTACAAACACAGAAAATTCGCTCGATTTTCTTGTTGTTGCTGGGAATATTACTTTGTAAGGGATACTATGCTGCGTGTGTAATTTGTTTGCCATAAAAGATTTTGCTAGGCTGTGGTTCCCAAAAGGACTGCCTCTGCTCGTCACATCAAATTTCTATGGGGCCTTTCTATCTTCCAAGTATCTAAGTTGGATTTTTCGTTCTTATAAGAGAACCGGACACTTACAGAAGTGAAGAATGGTCTCCTTCTCCTCCTGGATCGCACAACTTGCACTCCAATTGAATAATTTTCTTTGGGTGCGGCTAGACAACTCGTGTTTGGAGTCAGTTGAAGCGATAAAGGTTACTTTCAGAGAAAATACTCCGAAAATGCTTACTTTTTCAGGTGGTGCTACAAACCGGGTGGACTTGAGCCTCAAGCAACAAGACTCCCCATCTTCGGTGGTCAGCAACAAGACTCCTCATCTCCAGATAGCGCGGTCTTTTCTTAACAACACTCAAGTTGGACACGCCAAGTTGGTTTAGGTACTCTTGCACTTATGGCCGCCGCCTAAACTGAGGGGTTCCTCTACTGTATTTAAGTCATTGAATCTACAGGCCCTGATATTTGTGTCCATCCACTTTAAACAACCGATGCCCAGCTTTTTGCCTAGAAGACTGCGGCGCTGTATATCTAGAATTGTTTGTCGCACACCCGACTCCTTTAAAACTGGACTCCGAAGATTCACTTTCAGTTTTTTTTATGGACATAAAGGTTTGTTTTTCAAACTTGTTCTTGCGGTACAAATCTGAGTTGAGCGAAGACGAACACGAAGAGTCTTCTGCTTCGACTTAGCCATTGGATTTCTTTGTGTTTCCAACTAAGCCATAGAATTTCTTTGTGTTTCCGATTTCAATATTTCCCTAGCTGCAGGAATATCTGCCGTTGCCCGTTGTTCCCGACCGGCAAAATTTTCATGTTTTGCACGTTCCTGGGGATAATCGTGAAGCCATACCCTCTGGCTTGGGTCTCACTGTTATGGGCATGAAAATCATGTCGGCCAAAAGAAGTACCTAAAAGTTTAGCTTGAAAAGAAGGGTAGATTGCACCTAAATTCGCTTCTCCTTCCTCACTTAAAATACAGCTGTCCCGACACGACTTTACTTTCAAGCCGATGACTTTACAGCCCTGGAATTGAAATACAAAAAATAAATGTCTTATCAAGTTGGCAGTTGTCGCCAATCGCAAATCTATCGCGGTACCTCTATATGCCTGGTGAAAATGTAGGCTGCGTCATCACGCTTGTCAATTAGTAAACAGGACGTAAGTCCATCTACCCAATTTTAATCTGGGGTACAATGTCGATGTACAGTCGGTGATTTCAAAAAAAGGGTCGATCTGTGTTTTTTTTTGAAACAATTCTGCGATCAAAAGCAAAGGCGCACTCGGCTCTTACGCAGTCAAATGGCGGTAGGTTAGGTTCAGTTCCAAAAATTGTAATCGCAACTCTTTGTATGAAATAAATTATTACTTAAAGTAAAGTAAGTCAGTTCAAAGTTGGGTTACGTGGTTCAGAGACACCATTAGACCAGATTTTTAGAGGTCCTGCAGGTGCTTCTCTAACCAACTTTTAGGATCAAACACAAAAAGGCACTCGCTTACGAAGTCAAACAGCAGAAGGTAATATTTCGAAACAAGGGTAACCGTGTGTGCCAAGCTGATGCACACGTTACCATCCCTAATTTTTTAATGACTTTCTGCACCTTCGTCTGTAAACAGTATACGGATTTCCACACCAAATCAGTTCACACCTCAATTTTAACTCTCACGCAGGACCTTGCCATTGCTTCTGTTTTATTTTTTTTTTTAATTAACGAGCAATACAACCTCACTTCAACAATTTGTGCAACTTTTCTCGTCGTCAGTTTCCTACTGTGGTCCTCTCTCAAACCTGAGTCAGTACCTGCACACACGTCCTTAACTTACTGCTATACCCATTGTACCTTAAGGCCAACACCGTAATCCGGAAGTAGTAAGTGGAGTTGTGCTACTTCCCCTTCCATTGCGAACAATCCAATCTTATTGTGGACCTACGAAACATGCAAAAAACCAGCCAGCAGCTGTACGTATCTCACTGTTTTTATTTTAAAACCTAAAACTACAAATTTATCCATAGAAACAGAGTAGCAAATTCTACGAATACTGATGTTCATGTAGTTTTCGTCCGCCTCATCGTGCACTCATTTTCGGAATAAATCTGAACATTTTGAAATAGATGCGAAGAATGCTCATAATGAGCGTCAGTCCAAAAGTGGTCTTCATTAGAACATGAACCAGCACTATCCTGTGAATGTGATAGAACAAAGAACTCGGGGTAATTAAAAAGTATTTAGCTCAATCTACTGACCTCCGATAAATCTTCTTTCGCCGTTCCAATTTGTCTTCCTTATCCTTGAAGAAATACTTCCGTATGCCACTGAGGTAGCTGCGAAAGTACTCGAGCCAATCAATGGAGGCCAAGTTAAAGGGCAAAAGCGTACGCTCGTCCTCCTCGAGTATGCGATCCAACTCGGCGATGTTGCCATTCGCGAAGGTCCATTCCTTCAATCCGAACCAGGACATCATGTCAACTACTTTGGCGATTTTCCGGTATGACTTTGTATAACTGAAAGCACATACACAGCAACACATGGGACTACATTACGAGGACACGAACATATAAATCACTATCAGCACAACTTACATCCTCTTCTGTCCAGTTGCCATAGCAATTAAATCTAAAATATAGCCAGGAATGTTGTGGAGCAGAAACGTTAGAATACGATGCACTGGCTTCGATGGAATTATAATGTAGGAGAAGCACCTGAAAAACACAAATGGATGACAGAGTGTGGAATGTCCGGGCATACCCGTGTGCTCAGCTCATGCTTGAACGATTGCTGCATTACCGCATTCGAAGGCAAACCCGAACCTGGACCGACCACAGACGTAACTTACACCGGTCTCGTCGGTTCCGTATGCCCCAATAGAGTCCAACAAATTCAATATGTGGACGCGCGGCAGAGACAAAGGTTAGCAAACCAAAACTGGAAAAAAGCTCCTCCACCACCGCACCGCACCGCTCGCACATCGGACCGTATATATCGTTAGCCTTGTAAAGAACAACAAGAGAGATATAAATTTTCCGTATTCTTGTGAAGAATTTTTTTCACTCCCGAACTGTCCATTCTGTTGTTCATAAGGGTATATGTGTGAAGCTGGAGTGTTGGTCCCTTCGGACGGACAGACGACAACCACCAGCATTGGCATTGTATGTCTAGTTCGAGTATACGTCGATGCACCGAGTCCAGGCGGTGGTGGCGGCGGTCTAATGTTCCGACAAAAACGCACACGTCCATGCATCTGTGCATGAGTGGTGTGAAAAGGGAAGGCCATGCACTATGCAGTGCCGAAGCCAAGCAGCAAAAAAGAAGGGAAATTTATTGATCCTGGCGGACTTACCATAAAGCCTTGTCAAATGGTTCGTGGAATCCCCTGCGAGCCAAATGCATATACTGACCCCAGGTCAAATTGTTGCCATTGAAGATGTAATTGTATACCGGCAGCTCTGTTGGTTCGCATTTTCGCATTTGGTACCTATGTCCGAGGAGGAATATAAAAGTTCCATATACGGAGAAAGTGGCTTGGCTAATGAAAATATACGACACCGTATAAAAGGTGCGGGGAGGACGTTAACTTACCTTCTGGCCACATCCCAAGCACTCGCTATCATTGCATTGACACAATAATCCGCCGGGACGAGATTCGCCTTGCACTGCGCCTTGCCGTGGATACACCGGACGAGTCCTCTTGCCGACCAGGTACACACACCGGACGGTCCGTACAAATTATCTGTCCAGCCAGCGAGAGGTTCCTTGTAGGTTGACATAACTGTAATAGATGATGCCGAAACGAAGGCACGAGTTAGAAGACTTGCTGGTTTCCTACCAATTGTTTGAAGAGTAAAAATTGCAAGAAGGCAAATGGCTTTTGTGTCAGTATGTTGGGTTGTTTTGTGTCTGTGTGTGTGTGTGTGTTGGCCTAGAGCTGTGGAATTTTAACTGATATTTGAAAAGTTTTCGGTTGTAATTTAGGAGATAATATTCGCTCCTGATGCAGCAGCTGCAGCGCAGCATTAGCAACGGCCGACTCCGGGGAGCACTGGACCCTAATGAAGAAGTTTCACAACAATGTCTCCTGCAGATACACAACGTTTCGGAAAGATACGCGCTGACGATGCATACTTTGTGCCGTCAGTCTAATAAATAATCTGCTTACATGCGGGTTAGTTTATTTGGAATTTTGTGTAATAATTCAGGGATTTGCAAATATTGCAATTTATCTCAATTATGGAAGTGCCCCCAGGGAGGGCATGAAGTTTGCCTTTGCTCTTCAGCTCTTGAAGCTGGCTGTATAGAGGAAATGCGAACAAATTTGAACTTGTTCTGACTTTCGAGCTCTATCTTGCAATTTTAAATGAATGTCGAGTAGTTTTAGTATGATTATGCTTCGATTGCCACCCATGCATAGATGTACATAATAAAGCATGTACGACTGTACGTCCTCAAGGTGGTGTGTGAACTGCTGGGTTAAAAGGGAGTCTGTAGCTACACTTTTGGCACTGGCAGATATGATTCCGGGTCTATTCGAAACACGTTTTGTTGTGGGTTAGTGTAGAGCTAAAGGGAGTAACGTTGAGAGGGGTTTTAATCCTTTTTTTAATTTGGTTAAAACATTTGATTTTTGATGCAAGTTATTTGCTAGTGCTAATTTTATATATACTGCCCGTTTCTTGCTACTCTCTTATGGAACCTTCCTTCCTTTGACGAAATCAAAATCTTGGGATTTACTCGTGCGTATAATATATGGCACAGGGACGAGTTATGAGAATCAGAACGTGCGTCTGTAGCAATGCAAAATAGAAAAAATGTTTCGTAGCATACCTCATTCAACCAAAACTTTGAAAGTAAAATGAGTTCAAAGGGAAATTGTGCCTCAATTAACGACACCACCATTCGTTAAACGACAAGATCGATCACTTGAGAATGAGCAGGGAAGTCCCTTCTGCTCTAATAGGTCATATGTGGCATAGAATAGGCTGCGACAGGCAAATTGAGTTCATATCACTTTTTGCATCTGTCGAGTAAGGGCGTCTTTTCGAGGTCGATTCCGCTCAGATAGTTTCGTTATCGGGGATTATTTTGGACTTTAACACGTTCAACACAACCTCGAGGGTGAAGCTGAACTTAACACATTTAATTTCGCTGTTTGGATGTGATTTGCTCACGTAAAATAATTGCTCCCGAATCGGATCCTAGGGCGTGATAAGAATTTCCTGCATCATTTAGGTTGACCCATTAAATGTGTTTTGGAATCAAGTCCGACAATGCTCTTGATGACTTAAAGTGCCCAGAAGTTCATCTTACAAATTCGGACGCTGTAATGGACTCAACATTGGGATTGTTGACAGCTTCATTTTTAAGCCAAAATATCTTAGTTTTGAGAAAAACAGTTCCAAATATTTCTGAAAACATATTTTTGATCCTCAGATCTGCCTTCCTTAAAGATAGGTGAATTTGAGCAGGAGCAATCTTTTTCCATATGATTTTAAAATACTCGATTTTAAACGATTTGACAAGAGATTTTCGTAGAACTTCTCGATGGATACTTATAGAATTTAGCAGCCGCCTAAACTAAGAAACGCCTCGTTTAGTTAGGTCTACAATATCATGTCATTTTCGGCAAAAATGAGACAATCAGGGGGACCTTTATGCGCCCGGATGTCACCTAGACAACCTACGTAGCCATTTACTGAAAAATGCCCTTTCATCTAGCTGAGCATCCTACATACGACCATGCGGAGAATTGAAGAAAGTGACTTTCATTACTGCTTAATTAATTTAAAACTGCTTGGCTGGCAACGAGCTTACAAGTCAGTTATTAATCCAACTGCAGGATCGCAATATTTTTGTTATATTTTATTTTAGAAATGGATTATATCAGAGGAACCTAATTTTCGTCTCAATGGATTTATTATTAAATCAAAAAGGTTTTCCTGAACCTAAGTCATCCAATAATCTAGAAACCAGTGTATATTGCTTCGACTTGAGTGGTGGAATGGAGATCTCACTTAGAACAAGACTTTTTTAAAAATAAAAATACTCTAACTAGTGGATATATTTTTTTTAAACCCTTTTGGCAATTGTGGATCATATTTTAGGAAAAATTAAAATTTATCAGCTAAGAACGAGATTAAATTTGTTTTATATTTTATTTTTAATTAAAGGTAAAGGTACGGCAACCGCATACCGCAGTCTTAAGGGGAAAATTGAATATGTATCACATAGGAATGGTGAACATTTTTAAGAAGCCCAATATGAACTAAAATTTGATCCCAAACCATTCAGTTCACTTGGCACGGAATTTTTAAAAAATACAAAAGGCTTTTCGTCAGCTAAAAAACAAAAGTGCGGCAGCTAAAAAAAGGATCATTTCACATAAATCTACATAGCGAGATTTTAAAGTGGATATTTAAATTCATGGAGCCTCACCAATAAACATTTTATGTTTGGGCTCAAAATTTTAGTATATCACTGTGGCTGCATTTTCCAAACAAATTTCGCAATTGTGAATAAAATAAAAAAAAAATAAATAGTTGGCGCTACAGGTCGGTAGGGACCCTGGGCCTAGCTTCTCGCAACCATTCGTTTTGTGTGAGTTTTTCATTTTTGGAACGAATGGAAGGGATCTACAATTTTATGCCGAGTCTAAACGGCTAATTGAGAAGCTTCTTCATGACAGTTATACTCTCGGATGTTTGTCAGACGTTCGCGAGAGGTGGCGCAGTTGAAAAAAACCTTGAGTTGAAATTTGGGTTTAGTGTTTTCAGTCCAACACACTAACCACTAAGCCACTGCGCCGACGCAATTGTGAGCCTCCGTAAATTTAAAGTCGAGACTAAAATTTGTTATTAGCACGGCACTTGGTATTTGGTACAATTTTGTTGAGATATCGCTACAAGCTTCTCCCTTAGATCGGGGAGTGAGATCATTATAAAGAAAACGTCCTTCAGGATAAAGGGAAAAAATAAGTAACTAATGGTTCTTTTTTTGGTAACAAAAATAATTTCTGTACCGAATTGACCCGAAATTGAAATAACCGTAGCATGGTTAGACTCACATGACAAATTTGGACAAATCTTTGCATATAATCTTTTGGTAAGTATGTGCCAACCTGAATCACACTCCAGTGTTCAGTCTTACAACAACCGGTCCTTTTTGGGTAAAACAAAAAAAAACTTTGACCAACAGTGCCAACATACCAATGGGAGGTCTAAATATGCCAGCGGGAAGGAAAAACGCCTGGTGGTTGACCAAATTCTCTGCGCACTTCTTCGTCATCGTGTACGTATTTGGCATATCTCCGATCAGGCAATGTCGTATCTTCTCCAAAGTTTCATCGTCAAACACACGATATATCTGCACAAAAAAATTACATTCAATTATAGGTAACCAATTTGAAAAATGCGTATAAAAATAAAAACATTGAAATCGGTTAACTCACCTGTATAATTTTCTCATAACCAATTTCGTTGTCATACACCTGCTCTTTTATAAATTTCCGATTGCAATTACAATACAGCGTGGAGACGTGCACAAATGACTGCAATAAACGAAAACAAGGCCAGTGACAAAACGTCAAAATGTGTCATCCGTATCAATACAAATTTATTTACATATTTTTTTTCTTTTTTTTATACCTTTAACTGTCGCATTTCCATCACCAAATCAAGAATTTTTTTCGTCCCCAAGACATTTATATCAATTGCATCGCTGAGTTTTTCATTAAATTTCACCGATGCAACTACATTGAATACAATCTGAATGAAATAAGAAAAAAAATAAAGTAGAACAAAAATTGAGTGGGGGAAAAAACACGTTCGTATCTATTGGTACATTTATGCAAACATACACACAATGCACCGAGAGGCTGTGTCTGTCCTTGTCGATGGATTGCGCCCGCAGGTACAGTGCAATAACATTTTCAGGACTAGAGTAATAAAATGTTTATCTGATGCGGAAAAAAAGGGAAATGTTTATAATGTTTGTGCGGCTTATTGGGGAATTGAATTGAGTACGCGAACACGTTAAAATAAAACGATACCGCACTGAAAGTGATAGGCAAGAGTAATGAAAAATAATGAAAACAGGTGAGGAAATGACTCTTTTTTTAGTTTCCAAGGGAGTGGGGTAAGGCGTGGTGTTTGTCCTTGGTGTTTCAAAGGCGTCAAAGCATCATATTAAAATTTTGCTTTTTCCCTAAGAAGCTTACAACGAGATTTTGTTTGAAAGAAAATATCCCTTTGTCTTATCGATGGCGGGCATACGGGGAACCGAAGCATTAGTTGAAGTAAATTGCTAAGAATGTAGTATATAGTGTACTTTTGCGCTTTTGAGAATACATTTCCAAACTTGAAAGCATTTACGTGCTTATAATGCAGGGACTTATGCGTTGGAGAAAGAAGTTCTACATACAAGTTGCTATGTTCATAAATTATTCAAAGTTTCCCAAGAATTTGAGAACAACCCAGTTCCATTAAATATTTTGTCATGTGATTTTAATTAAAAGTCCATTTGCCTTTCGTATACCTACCTCGACTTCATTACAGAGCATCTCTCTGTCAGATGGCAGTATGGCCAAGTCGGGTGCACTAAAATCGGCGTGAATCGGTTGAACCTTTGTAAGAATCTCGGGATCCTCATCTCGAATGCCATCGAATATCTGAAACGTTGAAGAGGGAAAATGCTCTCAATTAAGTAATATAAACAATGAAAGGTATTTGAATATAGCTCAAGTGTACTTATTTGTACTTGGTAGGGGTTTTAAGGTTTGGTTTCCAATCGAGTTCATTGTCCCATTGAAAGTTTGACAAACATTTAAAGCTGTCAATGTCACGTTTTCCAATCCAGCAAAAGAGCTTCCCACAGCAGTTCGTTTGCCTTATGTTTGAGACGAATGGAAAGGACCAACAATTTTACGCGAAATGGCGGTTTTGAAATTCATTCTTAGGTAAGTTATGCTGCCAAATAATTTTAAGTAGTTTCCAATAGCCAGTGCAGTGAAAAAACCGTCCTGCAAACTCCGAAAGGCGCTTTCTGATTTCTGATTACTGTGCTGACAGTAACACTCATGATAAACTTAACGCCGGGAAAGCTGGTCTAAAACCTTAAGCAACAAAACGCTGAAATAATCAGAAAGACTTGAGTATACTCTGTCATTTAGTTAAAACTAATACTCCACTCAAAACTAGGTCGAGTTTTCATTTCCAAGTTATTCTGGTGTTTGAGGGCTAAGTCCAATGCCTTGCTCAATAGCAATGAAGACTTGTAAAATTACGGAATGGTCTACATTGTAATTTTAGGTGTCAAGGGCTTGACGGTAGTGCACTAAAAGCTGTATATTCTTCAAAGGTGTTGGGTGGAAGGAAGCCCGTTTATGGTCCTTTATAAAAGCAGATGTGATGAATGAAGCTTTTTACTGACCTCCACCGTTTGGTGAGTGATCCAACGATGTGAAACTAAATTGTATTATATCTCTTTAAAGCTTATTCTTGGGCTGTGCATATTTAGGTCAAGAACTTAATTAGAATAGAAAGTAAGAGTATAACATTGTTTGACCAATCATTCTCCCGTAGACTTGTCTAGGAATAGGTCTCTGTGATTTTGTAACAGACGTTACATTTTATGAAGAACTAGCCAAACTAGCCAACGCACAACTCAATCAAATCACTGCAGCAGAGTTCTATTTTTGAAAGCAAACGCCTCAATTGTTTTTCGTTTAAAGAGCAATCCGAACGATAACTACATCAAGTATCTAAGATTATGTACATATAAATACCCACTCAAATATTGGCCACGCTCATCGAAATTTAAAAATACCATTCCAAGCCCCAACACCTAAGGAGCAGCTACACTTAAAGTCGTCCTGGTCGCCAAACAACTGCGGTTGCATTAAAAATTCAAAACAACTTTCACTTTAATTGTTTAATGGGAAAAATTAAATATGCCACACGTGGCATCTGAAAAGTAGCTCATACGAGTATTTGTTCACTTCAAAAAAAAAAAAAAATTTTCATGAAAACACAAAGAAGACGAATACAAAATCAAAACTGACCGTTTCTTGGAAAAACTGTTCCAAACGCTGGTTGGCATTCATGTTCTCCTTTGCTCGTATCAACATGTATATTTTCTTGACGCGAAAAGCTCTCAGCAGCTTTTGAATGAGCACCTTGCCAATAAACCCAGTTCCGCCGGTTATCAAAATTGTTGAATCACAATAAAAGTCGCCAATCGGTGTAGAAGACTTTCCCACACGCACTTGTTGTCCTTAAAGAGTGTATTGCATCAAATTAACAAAATCTGCATGATAACCACAAATATCCTACCTTCGATACAGTCTGTGGGAGCTTCCATGTTTGAAAAAAAAAAATATTCCCAAATGACCCAAAGGATATCAATAACCACTCGACGACGTTGCCGAAGTTGAACTAAATCAAAATCCAATAAACATTCAATAGGACTCTCCAAGTGGAAACCACAAGCAATTATCAAGCGATCAATAAATGGCATTTTTAAATTCACTACATTTTTCCCACGCGGGCGGCAGCGTCGCGTCGTAGTTGCACGTTCATTCATGGTTTCTGATGTATAATTAAGGGGTTGCTCCTGCAACTGGACTAAGTAGGGTATAACTAACACGCTCATGGAAAACGAAAACCACTTGCTACACAAATCCTTAAAGCTTGACGTAGACTCACGGTCGAAGGAAGAATTCTCCAAATCGGTAGGTAGTTGTATAGAATTTCTTACAAATATTACAGAAAGCTCTTAGGATATATCCGGTTTGTGTATCGGAGGAGCTCCTTTGGTGCTTGTAAAGAAGTGTGCTTTCACGATGTAAGGAAAGTTTTGCGCGACTACTTTAGCTTGTTGTTCAATTCTCGGCTTGCTGGTGATAGAAACTGCTAAAGCTGAGATGTTGAAAGCGTCTTTCGGAATACATTTGAAGACAAAGTTTTTATTTCAGTTATTTTTCTGTATATCCTGATGCAGGGTGGCGCTTTATTTTACAGCAAATAAACAAGTACGTTCTACCTACGTAGTTTGTTTGCCAAATTTCAAGTAGGCACTCCAACTAGGAACAGCTTTGTGTTTACTTTTTTTCATTTTCATTTTATTTTGCATATTTTATGGTGTATTTTATACAGTATGCACTGACTAAGTTTTTGAATTTCCTTTCATGTATCGTCATTATGTTCTTCACCAGTGGTCAACCCAAAGCGTGTTACTAAAAAAGGAATCTGTGCGAGCTCTTCTTCTTTGAAATTGTTGGCGCCTTCCACCTTCACATGCATCCTAATTTATCGCTTAATAAGGCTTGCAAACTTCAGCTTTGATCGGCTTGGATAAAACATAGAACTATTACGATAATTAAAAACTGTGAGTTGCACTTCTTTAAAAAAGAAATGCTTCAGTGTTCAAATACGAGTCTATAAGGCTTCCACAGAGCCCCGAGATGCTTGCAAATAGGTGTCAGTCGTGTCAGTTCTGCTTCTACTGCTACTTCTTAAATAGTTAGAAGTTGAAGTCATCTAAAATTATGTCTATAGTAAGAGAGTTCCAAAGTTTACAGCTCCCCTATCCACTCTGCAGCGTTCTGAACTACTGATCGAGCGATCCCCGGCGGTTCGACCCCCGCTTCAAGATGTTTACACTTTAATTTTTTTCTCTCGCGGAAGAATGATATCAAATAAGCTCGTCAGACTTTCGTAATTTTTCGTACAACCGTCCTGATACATTTTTTTAATTTAGCTTTTCGGATTGGATCATTCGTTTGCAAAAATAAATACTCATGCTTTTGTTAAAAGTTTTTAAAAGCTACATCTTGGGTTCTAAAATGCACCTATTAAGCAAACTATTTATTTATTTATAGACCATTCGAACGACCATAGCTAAGAGTTGAAACAAAGACCTATAACTGTGCAGGAAGAGCAAATTACTGGCTGAAGGTAACCCTTTTTTGAAACTTCCACATCCATCTAAAAATGAAAGGCAAAAGAGACAGATCTTGACCCTTTAGGAAGTCGGAAGAAATATATTCGTTATATTAGAGAGGTCCAATCTTATATTTTAAGAAGCATAATGACCCAAGGTTATATAAAGGCCTCAAAATATATAAAGAATTGCCTACATATATTAAGAAAGTGAATGAGTCGAATTTCTAACTCATTTGGTTAAGGCGGCGCCAAATTTATTATTCCTCGCAGAGGTTGATCTGAAAATCTCTCACTCGGTAGGCCCACACTTATCTCACGTCCATCCCATTTGTTCCAAGTGCCTGTCGCCACATTTGATGGATTGCGTTTGCACCGCCCAACACTCCTATTCTTGTTGTGCAAATTTCGATCATCCCCCTGCGGATTGACCTCCATAAACAACCAAGTTTAATCCGATGGTCGGTCAGGTAACTTACAAACAAAATAAAACGAGCCCATTAAAGGTATACACCGAGCTTTAGTTTCCCACACCAGTGTGACGAAATCAGATTGAACCCGTAATAAATGGCAAGTGATGAATAAATCGGTTCGTCGTTTGTTTCGTCCTCTGGCCAATGACTACCACTAACCAGCTAATATCTCCTGATCCTAAGGCTTTATTGTTATTCCCTAAATAAATCAATTACACGCGTTCATGCCTTTGACCCTTGTTGACTTATATCCATCAGATATTGTTACATTAAACGAAATGAGAGGACGTATTTGTTACGGTTCAGTAAGCATCTTAATTAATGAAGCCGGGCTAAGGCACTCGACTCTTTCATATTCAAATATTATTTCCTAATCGAAGTTTTTTTTTTTTAATTTAAGTAAGAAAGATGACGGTGGTTTTTTAGGTACCCCATCATGCCACTGTAATACTTAAAGTTCTTACATTGCAATATCTTTGGCATTATGGTGTGTTCGTAAAAAAAACTATAGAATGGACACGATTCGTATTCGCAGTCAACTTCTACAGCTTTGTGAATCTACCTCGAGGCATAAGCAAGGTAAGGTAAGGACAACCACTGTGTAATTGAATTTCTTTGTAGGTTTTGGTTTAAGGGTTTCCGAAGAAGGAACTCTCACACAATTACCGATTAAAAGCTGTTGTAAACAAAAAATGTTATGAGAGGAATTTTAATTGAGTCGGATTTACAGTTGACATTTTTTCAGGAAGGTATTTCTGAAACGGAAGGATACCACTTAAATCGAAACTATTTAGAAAACATTGTCTTCAGTGGCAACTTGAGGAAATCAATTTATGCCTAAAAGTAATACCTTCCAGAGGACGACATTTAACTTTGTCTACCTTATGTCTTCTTGCTCGATGCTTGCTGTCAAAAGTGACTAGCTCGCAGGGGAACTATTTTTTTCCCCTATTTTAAATCGTACGTACCCTTCTTTTTCCGACTGACTAAAAGGTGTTTGACCGGAATAGATTTAGAAAGTACCTACTACACGAAATTGGTTTCTGTTTTAAAAGTTTCATTTTGGAAAATGTCACTACTAAACTATAAAACTATAGCAGTTCGTTTCCTATCTATTTTATTGCTATTTATTTGGTGTATAATATGAGAAGTGACAGACTGACAAAGTCCGGCGAGCATGGGTTAACTAGTCTTACCGTAGACCCTTTTAGGATTTTTTGTTTGTTAGAAGTTGACGTCAAAATTTCTTGACAAATTTAGATAAAATTTACTTCGAAATGTTTCTCAAAACTGCATGAAGGCTTTAGGCTATGTGGTTTATTGCCACGCCTCCTTTTTGTGAGCATTTTTAACAAATATACATTCCTTCCGACTTTATTGCCTTCAACTTCAATCACTCTAATAATTATTAAACAATACTTAGGCAAGAAGAATACAATTTTGAAGGACGCCAAGACCTTAAATATTTTAAGCTAGAAATCGTATAATCTATTTCAGCGAGAAGCTGAGCTGCATTCCAGAATCTACCCTAGCTAACGTGACAAGAATTCCCGCTTTCAATGGGACAGTTCTGCTTTAAAAGTAGGTGTGTCCCACCGATTTCAATAGGGACAGCGAAATGTCCCGCCAGTTCACACTGCAAAATATTTTAGTTTGCCAATACGCAATGTGGATTTAACATGTGACCAATTTTTAACACTCTTGAAAGGGTCATCGCAATTGCTAAAACAAATCTGCTCAAACGAGAAGTACCTAAAGTGTAAATTGAAATTTAAAAATATGAATTGCTGTTTTACTTTTATTTCTCGTTCACCCCAACTCCAATATCAACCCGTCCGCGCTGCACATACCCCAACCAACCCCCAAACAAAGTTCAAACTTATGCCAGGAATAAATATTTATAACGACTGATAACCTCGTCAACTTTCCTCACGACTTACCCAGCTCGGCCCAGAGCAAACAACTGCCAATAAAACAAACAATTAATATTCAAATCGATTACCAAATAGGAAATTTATTACGTACATTTTCAAACATAAACGTTCGGAATACATACTTGCATTGGGTTTTGCGAAAAACCTCAAGGAACTTAAAAATTATTTACAAATACTATGTACATGCGTATTAGGTGTTCTTGCTTCAATAAAATGGAATTGAAAACCTACATATTTGTTCGATTATTCTCAGAAGACAAACAATACTATCAAATAAAAATCCTTACACATTACAGTTTCTCTCATCTCCTTCGTTCATATAATAAGATCACAAAAGTTTAAACAGAAAATAAAATCACAGCTTTAAACATCGTTTCGCTTCGTGTGGCATAGCAGAGGAAACTCGCTCATTTCGATGCAAGGGTTCTTTAGGTGTTCTCCCTGATTGTTGTTATTGTTGCTTGTATCGGTGGAAAATGTGCGACGATATCCCTCATTACCACTCCTGACGCGTGACACTTCATTTAGAATGCACGAGCCATCGCATTCGGTCTGACTACCAAATTCATCCTCACAGATACAGGACCCCGAACCGATAGCAACACCGCCAGCAGCGGTTATCATGTTGTTGGTTGTGGTCATTGTTGCATCGGTCGATGATGGCGACCCTATTGAGCCGCCCAACATAGCGACATCGTCGGTAGCCTCGATTACTTTCGGATGCAGAGGCTTAAAATCATTTCTCCGCCAATGGTATATCGGTTGATGTGCGTTGTCCGTCCTGAATGCATTTAGACTCCCATTGCGGTGTAGTTTTCTCGTATCCGTAAACGGTATCACATTGTAGCCCTGTTTAGTCGCATGGCTACCATTTTTAACGCTGCCATTCCTAACCAGAGATGTCCCTTGAAGGCCCGAGTGGTTATAATGATTCGTATGCGAACTCAAGATATTGCTTCGTATTCGTGATGATGAGTTGCCGTTTGTCGAACGTATCGAGCTGGCTCTGGTGTGCACGGATACATTACGGTCCTGGTTGTCGAGAGTGGTGTGAAATTTGCAGAAGCACACCGAGAAGCGTTTGTTGAATTCACGTTTGAATTTTTCCTGCAAATATAAGAAATGTTCTTTAAAATTTTCCAATCAAGTTGTTTATAAAAGTGCTGTAGCTTTGAACAACTTGTCACCGAAAAAAAACTACGACTACTTAAGATTAAGTTGAACTTGGAGTCCGACCTTTGTGAGATATAAGCTCAAACTATAGTTGTACTTTTATTGTTTTGCATAGAGCATGCAATAAATATGACAGTTCGTGGCTATCAAGTAGACGGTTCAAATTGTTGGTTGAATGAGCACAATTTAATCTGATTTTGGCAAAGAGAGGTTTCCCCGTTTTCTTTAGAAATTGAGAGCAACACTTGTGAGGCGTGGAAATAATGCCAGTTTGTGAAAGAAAGTGTCTACAATATACAGCGGTCAGTATGCAGTAACCAATCCATATTTTTTTGCATTTTTCAAAAACAAACTTTTCAAGGAGGCAAGGACTCCATTTCCGCGGTCATAAAAAAAATATCTGTGTCTTAAATTGTTATCGCCTCCAGAAATCCGAGTTTTTTGAGTATCGACCCAAACAAATTTAGAACCTATAACTATAGGAAAGATGTAAAGCCTTCAAATCAGCTACGTTCAACAAAAACTTGGAAAGAAAAGTTGAATACATCTAGCATCATGAATTTATTCAATATTATTCTCTTTTTTAACTGAGAAGGGTATACCTACTTATCTTAAAATTTGGTCTGAATTTGATCTACCCATTTAACGAATCGTTTTATTTATTGAACCCTATCTCAAACAAAATCGTACCCAGCATTCAGCTCGAGTTAAAAAACATCTTCATGACCCATCTAACAAAAATACCAGTACATAATCTTTCAACGTTTGTGGTATTCACACACGAAATTGGCTACTTGTACCTACATCAACTGTCATTTCGAAATTATTCAACAGCCCACAAAGCTGAAAGCGCTTTCAACACATAAAGCCGACATCAAAATTTGTTGCCTTGTAATCTGTAAAATAAAATCCCTCGTAATAAATGCAAGAAACCTCACCAGCATTTCACCCCAAAAAGTAACAATATTTCAATATTCTTCGCGGAATTATGTTAAGTTGACATTCTGTTTCGCATGTTTAAACACCGACTCCCCTCAAATATATTTGAATGACTGGTCTATTGCATATGCAAACAATTTTCCACTCACTGAATATGTGCGAGAATCCAAGTACTGAATGTTGGAACTAAATTGAGGACTGTTTCTCGTGGAATTATATTTTACCCGGCTACGTTCTTTTGCCCGCTTGGATACAGAAGTCGCTTGGATACAGAAACTTCCAAGATTAGAAATTAGATGCTGTAAGAGAGGCCCAAAGCTATAAAATATTAAAGCGAAAGCGAAAGAAAAATATTAACACCGAGAAGAGAGCTGCAATTTATGTAAAATAGATTTAAGAAAACAAACATTGTATACCGCTGGGCCCCTCATTTAAATATTAATCATTCACTACCATTTGTTACTTAGCCTTAAGTCAAATTGCTTATACAATTTGCTTATAAAAGTTCAATAAAAACAAAAATGTAAAATCTAACTAAAGAAAAATATCATTTTTAAAAGTACAATGACAAACAGGGCTTAGAGTCCTCCAATTGCTTGTATTTTATTTTATTTATTAAAATTCCATTGTTCGTATTTTAGTGTTGACCAGACCCTGTGAAATAAATTGCATGACTGGGTCGAACGTAACTTTCTCGTTCATTAAGAACTTTTGGTGCAAATGAATTGGGAGTTGCCTGATTGCGTGAATTTCAAGTTGTTGGATTTATTTTTAGGGTGCAGATTCAATATGATTGAAAAAAAAAGAAGAACTTGGTAATATTAGCTAAAAAGAAGTTTTGCGTAGCTGTTATTGTACTTTCATTAGAAGTGGGCCGTTGTAAATATTTAAAAAATACATGGTGGAAATGTGAACACAAAACGGGATTGAGGTAATCATTTTTGAAAAATATTCAAAAAAATTTATTTGTTCTAACTTTTTGAGGAAAAAAGTACGGGATGTTATTGAGAATACTTACAATAGCTTTAACACGTATTTTGATAAAAATCGTTGGAGCGGTTTTGTAAAATTTGGCAGACAAAACCGTACCAAATATTGAAATGTTTATTTTGAAAAATACAATTGCTTAACTGTTTAGCTGAAAACCGAGTACAAGTTGTTGTTCAATCGAAATTGAAAATGGGGTTTTCGAGATATGAGCAGTTCTTAAAATTAGCGTTTTCGGTGATTCGAATGGAAAATTAAGGAACCAATAATTTAGAAATCATCAATTTTACTCTAAGTTTGCTTTTTGGCCAAAATTGTTCTTACAGATTTAAAGGTATCCTCAAATTTAAAAATTTTTTAGCGGAAAACTGAGATGCAGTCATGTTAACCTCACCTAAGCTTAAATATCAATTTTGGTTGAAATCGTTAGAGCTGTTTTCGAAAAAATCAAACTGGTATAAAATTTTTTTATAGGAAGTAGGTACCATTTATATTGAGGTTACCATGCAAAAAAGGCCCCGAACTGTAAGCCCGCAGAATCCAAATCCTAAGTTTGAACAAAATCCAGCCTGCCGTTTAGGCTTTCTATCATCGTAATGTCAGAATGGATTTACATCTAAAGTTCAAAATCCAGAAAGTTAAAAAAGTCAGATTTGCAATTATATAACAATTGTTATATAAGTCGGACAACATTCTACTTGACTGCAGGACATTGAAAAACGATATGACAAACATCGATGACTCTGTCCAAAGTACAAAAACTCCCCGCAAATTGTTAAAGATTTTTTGAGAACTCAATTCTACATCAACAAATGAAAAACCATACTCACATTGTAAATGCCATAAATGAACGGGTTATAGCAACTGTTGCTCATTGCGAGCCAATCACAGCAGAACCAAATGATGTTGATGAAATGATATTCATTTATCTCCGGGATGGTCACATACAGGATGTTATACGATTGCAGGGGAAGCCAGCAGATTCCGAAAACCACAACCACAATTATCAGCATTTTGATGACCTACACACAAAAGAGTCCACGAACAACAATATGACTATTGAACTTTTTGATTGCACAAACCTTTTTCTTATTTCGCAGCAGCGTTATATCCCTCGAATCTTGAGCATTACCGGGCGCTCGAGTGCCCCACAGTTTTACTGCCATCTGTATGTACACAAAACTGATGGCACAAAAAGGAACCAAATATTGCACAAACACCAGCGAATACCGGTAGGTTTGTAACTGGTCATCAGTTAGGTTGATATTTGCACAAAATAGGCGCGTCACGTTAAGAATGACATCGTTCTCTGAAATGGAACCAAGGATTCTCATAAATATTGCGAATAAAATATCGTACGCATACAAACCTCTTACTCGTTCGTTAAGCGTTTCCACACGAAAGGCAATCGCACAGGGAACGGCAAAAGCAATCGCTGTAACCCATATGGTGGCAATGATGATTTTTGAAATGAATTTGGTTGGACGTGCTCTATAGAAACGAGAAAGGACGAAAGGTAGAGAGTGTTGAAGTGTAATAAAAGCCGAATGCTAACCGGATTAGAAAAATCTGAGTACAAGTAATAAGTCAATAAAATGTGACATTTTATGTCTGCCGCAAGATTCTACTTTCATCACGTACGCATATGCAAAGGACACTAAAAGTTGAGTTATATTTTCTTAAAGGATACAGAGAGTTATATTTTCTTGTATAGTCCATAATCAGTGTTGCCATTCTGACCGGATTCCGGTTATATCTGACCGAAATCTCTTCACTCTGACCGGAGAAAATTTTGAAATCCGGTCTAACCGATTTCTAACCGGAACGAAAAAATTCTTTAACCGGAAAAACCATTTTTGACCGGAAAAATAATATTGTTCTATGACTAGATAAAGGATAGATTTCTAAACTTTGAATAAAACTTGGCCATACTTAATGAAAACACTCACAATTTCATACAGAAACCAGTCTTATTTGAATACTCCCACCAACTGTGACTGGGTGTGTGCATTCAAACAAGACCGAAGTGAAGACGATTTAGCATATTTTGCAATTTCGGTGTTGGTTTTACGAGTTTCAAACGCCGAAGTGGAGTAGAAAGTTCCTTTTTCTGCAAAACATTGTGATGCAAAGCTTTTCATTTATTTATTATTTATTTATTCCATTTTTGACCGGAATTCTGGTCAAAAAATCTTTTTTTATCTTTTGACCGGATTTTCTAACCGAATTTGAAAAAATAAAAATCGGTCATTCGGTCGGATTTGACCGGACTCATTTTATTTTAGTGGCAACACTGTCCATAATGGAAAGTGAATGACGGATCGCATTTGGAAAGAGAACTGCTTAATACACTCCGGTGGTATATTCGGTTTAGTTTACGTTTTTATGCATAAAAGGTCCCAATGAAACTGTCGAAATGAAGGTGACTTGTGATGATACAATCAACACGCAACCAGTTGGATTGGTGGTGCCTACATCAAAGTGAGTCTTAGAACGTTTCTTATTTACGGAAATAATATTTGAGCGATAGTTAAAGTTTAATGGCTTCAACATTTAGTAAATTCCGTTTCTGTCTTTCTGCTTTTAACAAAAGCATGACTGGAATGCGTCGAGGACTAATTGAAACAGAGACGCTTATAACTCTTGTTGCCCGCTGTTTGCCCATTCGTTACAAAAATAGGATTTCTCACAATCAGCTGGCTGTGTGTGGGAGATAAAAATAAATGGTTGGCGCAACAGGTCTGCAGGGACCCTAGGCCTAGCTTCTCACAAACATTCGGTTTGTGTGAGTTTTTAATTTTGGGACGAATGGAAAGTATCTACAATTTAATGCCGACTCCCAACCAACGGCCAATTGGGAAGCTCTTTCATGACACACGACAGTTGTACTCTCGGCCAATTGAGAAGCTCTTTCATGACAGTTGTACTCTCGAATGTTTGTCAGACGTTCGCAAGAGGTGGCGCAATGAAAAAAGCCTTAAGTTGGACTCTGGGTAGGGGAGATGGACATATGACTTATGCTAAACATTGTGACTTAGGGCTGCACGTTTTCTGCCGTACATTGACCAAATGAAACACGATTTCCGTAGGCAAACTCTCACATGCATTCTTTTGTCACAAAGTCTCCTTTGAAATAGGTAATCGTTTTTATCTTATTACTCGTACTCGAATGTATTTTTCTGTCCAGCTGCTGCTGAATCATTCTTTGGCGAAATTCGAAACCCTAGGAAAGCCACACGAATGGCACATCATACCAGATACCAACCCTATTTTTGACACATGTCGCAAACATGTCTTAGGCGTTTATTCTGCGTCAATTGTGGTTGAACCTTTATTGAAGATGATGAACAAAAATGCGTTTCAGTAAAAACTGTCGTAGACACGAGCAGCACGTACGGAAAACCCTAATCGATGTATAATGTATACGCTAAGTAAATTTTGTAAATGAAATCCCAAAAATAACTACCCTTATTTGAAGAGGAAAAGTTTTGTGCAAAGTGAGATTGAAAAAGTTCACCATTTGTTAGGATTCTATGGGAAAAACTACGCTGCGGCCGTTTCAGCCATAAAACAAATTGTCTTCAGAGTCCTCTCCTCCCACCCATCTCCCTGATCGACCCCAAACTTGTTTAATCATTCGAAAGATAATGCTTCGATAATTCCATTTCGTCTAATGTTTGGATAACCACAGTTTCTCACTCCCCCTGTCCATTTGGCTGAGCAACTTTCCGAAGTTGGGATCCATTTCAGAAAGCGCACATTGACAGATTCTCCACGATGTATTTGTAATTGAGTAAACGTGTTAGGAAACTCTAAATCTGCGGGGAGTATCGTTAATGTGATTAACCAATGGCATCCCACCCCCAAACTAAACAGTCATCAGTGAGACAGCGATTTCCTCCCGCATCTCTGTGTACTCGTAATTTAATCAATCTGTGTCAGCCTCAAATCAAATGTCAATACCGAGTACAACGCTCATTACATTATTCAAAATTATCCCAAATAGCGAATTGCTTTCTTTGATAGAACAAAGAGCCCTCCTTCGCCCGATTCTATCGATCGGGGGAACGCATCTAAATGCTGATTAATAATGCCTAATGTATAGTTCCCTTGGAAGGGTTGCGCGTGCCAAACTTACCTCAACGGATTGATAATTGCCCGATGTCGATCAATAGCAATTGCGGTCAGTGTAAAAACGGATACGTTTACGCTTACCGCCTGCACGAAGGGGCAAAACGCACACATGAAGTCCGGCAGAGTCCATCGTTGCAGCAGTGCCGCTTGAAACTGAAACAGAACGCAATCCAAAAACAAAACACACGGGTAAAACATTTGATATTTTGCAAGTGTAAAAGGTGGGGATGGGGTCGCGCTGCAGCTTAATTTCGAACATTATTGGCCGGAAATTGAATGGCCTAGGATTTACGAGAAAAATACTTGCGATCGATAGTTGGACATTGGACTGATGCCTGGGCAGCGGCAATTTTCAAAGGCAGCCTGTGTAGGAATGGAGTCGGGATGCGGGAGCGATTTAGCTAATGGGGGATGATGATGATGGCGATGGCTTGAATATTTACTATACACAGATCCTCACCTGAAACGGTATGCAAAACATCCCGATGATAACGTCGGCGAAGGCCAAATTGGCTATATACATGTTGGTCACGGTCCGCATTTGTCGGGTGGTCGCCACCACCCAAATTACCAGAGTATTGCCGACTATCGCTATAATGCTTATTCCGCCGTAGAATACCGACAGCAATGCCACTATCTCGCCCGGTGCTGAGTACAGTTTTTCTGCAAAATTTGAATACACCATTGCGGGTAAGTAATGCATATTTGGATCTAATTCATTGTATGCGCTAATACTGACCATATTCCTCCTCGCCGAGAATTTCATCTGCTGCAGGGGCATTAAATACGGGAAATTCATCCATCGTTTTCGGGCGCGACTCAAAATGTTGTGGCAGTTGCGGCCCTCTCCTCTGGCATTAAATTTTACTTAGTTTCGGGATTGGTGTCTAAAAATAAATAAGCTGAAAAGTTTTGTTTCGTTATTTGCGCTCACAAAATGTAATCGTGTAAATTTCTAATAGGTACATGTTGCATGGCATTATTTTTAATTAATTTGCACTGCACAGGGGCGGGCGAATGAGTTTGGCACTAATCGAGGGTAATTTATTTGAGCTGCGAAGAGCGAGGTGTCAATTGACAAGGCTTCTTCATGAAGGAGACAAGGCAATTCCCACTATTCCGAGAAATGTTTGCATTTCAGTAGAGAGAATTCTTTTAGTCAGCACCCTTCGGGCTGCTACCTTTATTTGAGGAAATTTTCTCAAAAACACAGAGGAAAAATTCTTTACAGAGGAATAATTCCTGGAGATAATCCGTGAGCGCCGTACGAGAGCTCCGGGCGTTGTAGTCCCGAGTGTGAAGCACTTGGGGCTGCCATTACACATTTACCTGCAGGATACGTCTTAAGTTCATGAATTTTATTTCTAAATTGCCATGAATACGTCGAAATTCATAGTTTCTTAAAGTGTCGACCATCTTTCAGTAAAGACATAAAGTATCCTACCTTATTTAGCCTTATAGTCGCACAGCCGATTTAAGTAAGACTAAGTGAAAAAGCATTAAAGATAGAGAACTTGAAAATTAACTGCGTTTATGTCATCCCTTCTGCTCTCTTTAATTACTGGCAATGTGCTGTTTGCTTAATTGCCGCAAGTGAGTAGAGGAATAAACTTACACGAAAAGTTGACAGTGAGAATTGAAATATGTAAACAAGTAAAAGTGTTATCATCGGCCTGGCCGATGCTTTGATACATTCTACTGCATACAAGTCATGCAATTGGTTTTGTATGGGAGCTACCAGCTACCAGAACTACTTGACCGACATAGCCCATTTTCTATACCAACCTGACGACGATAAAAAGAAGTCCTTTCACCAAATTTCATTCGCCTATGTCAATTCCTTTGGGCGCTATCGTGCTTTCAACAGACAGACAGACAGAGAGACAGACGGACATGGCTAAATCAATTCGGAATGTGATCCAGATTCAGAATATAATATACTTTATGAGGTCTCCGGTGACTCCTTCTTGGCGTTACAAATGCAATGACAAAGTGAATATACCATACCATCCTGTGGAGGGTATAAAAATGTTAGTGCTGGGGTGACTTGCATGAGGAACATTTGGGAAACACACCGAACTCAATGTTCAGCAGCCACTTTGCGAAATGGAGCGGTAGAAGTAATGTAATTAAATCGACACGCTATGTCATCGCATTTATTAATCAGGTGTCCTCCATTAACGAACAGGATGAGATGGTGGAATCAAGTCCATCATATAGCTTGATGGCTTTCAGTCGTTGGCGTAAGATCGATTTACAGAGAGCTTCGTTCATTTCAAAATTGAAATTGAAAATCACAAAATTACATCGTATCCTTTTTTTCCACTGTGCCAACTCTCGCGAACGTCTAACAAACATCCGAGAAAGAGATGTTTGAATGCGGCATAAAATTTTAGACTATGACTGAAACTGACATAAAACGAATGGCTGTGACAAGATAGCTCCCCTGTTGCGCAATCTATTTATTTATTTTATTTATTTATTATAAGAGCTGTTGTGATAGTCACAAAGGCCTAGAGACCCATTTGTATCGATTGATTACAAAAAGATCTTGGCCCACGCAAGTGGAATCCGTCACATATATTGCGTCAACTTTCAAACGAACGTTCATTTAAAATGTGTCGCATTTAGCTTACGTAGGTACCGACCTAGCAAAAGAAAGTTCAAAATAAACCGCATTTATTTTTGTCGCAAACGGGTTCAATTGACCTGTTAATTGAACATGCCGATGGAATGAAATCGTTTGCGTAAAGGTCTTTACATTTTCAGTGGATTGAACGTCGGACTGGGTTGCAGCAAAACGAGCGCAGTGATTTCAATAATTGGTCCTTTAATTTCGAAGAGGATGGCATCGTTTTTTTTTTCAATTGGAATATGTAAATAATGCACAATTCGAGTGGAAATATTTATTAAAGGTTTAAGGTTTAACAATTTTCTGCCAAACCGAACTGCGGGTCAAACTATGATAAGTTACAAGTGGAGCTAGAGCTGTTCGGCGATGGCTTATCCCACATAAAAAATCAGCCAATTGGACACAATTATCATGCCGTTTAACGACACTGGATTATTAATGTTGTGGGTATTTCATACGTCAAATGAGACTCACTATCAAAAGGAGAAGAAATGGCTTTCAAAATGTTTGTCAGTTCTAAGGCTACGATTACACAAGTCAATTTTCGTGGAAAATTTTAGACTGATGTCGTCACAAAAATTCGTCCATTCGGTGGTCACTTGTCTGTCCGCTTGACAGGCAAACAAATTTAGGACAAATGTTTCCAAAAAATGTAAAAATTTTATATGAAAAGTGTCATAAATGTAATCGGAGCTTCAAGCCATAGAAAGCCTTTAAATCAGTTATGGATTTTTCAGTTCTTGGTATTTTTTTTTACCTCCAACTGCCAACACATGGTTGAAGCTTTGAAGCAATTTAAATATTACTGAGAAATGTTCTAAAATTTGTTTCCAGTGGTAGGGGCTTTCTAAAGACCTGGGTGATGCAAAATTATGTTCATTAGGTGAGTCAGTGTAAACAAGGCCGTCACATTGCTTAGGCCTTAAAATAAAACAGAAATTTTATACATCAAACCTTTGATAATTTATCTGGGGCTTAAAAAAATGCAACGCTCTTGAAAACACGCCCGCATTATATAGACTATAGCGTGGTTTTCGACAACCTAGACCTAGGCCTACCCCAACTCTAACTAGTTACTCAGGTATTTGCCTGTCCATTGTCCAACACTGTACTTAAACTCTATTCCATGTGCTATTTCGAAATAATCAATTGCGCAACGAACGATGCTTCATTCGACGGGTTCACAAACCTTGCCGCCATTTAGGAGACCATTGTTTACTATACACAATCAAATGAATCCGACTGCGTCTAGCCATTTTACGACTATAATTTCTTTTTTGCGTCGGTGGGCTCTGTTTTTGCTTCATTTTTAAATATAGCCAAGGTGTTCTGTTTACCGTGTAATTGGCTGTTTCAATCTGTGCCAGAGACCTGTTTCTTTTATAAATATCAATAAAAGAAATGGGTAGAAAAGTGCTTTGTGATTCAGCGATTAATTTGAATTAAAATTCCATAATCGCGGGCTTCGGGAGAGTACGCATAATATAGTACCCAAGCACAATACCTGAACAAATCAAGGGGGGTGATTTCTATGGGCTCAATTAAAAGAAAAATTTTTCTCTTCGATGTTTAGAGAATAATTAGCCAACAGCTTTAACAGGAATCATTCTTTCACATATTTCGTGTTTATAATTGTGCGCAAAAAATATTCCTTCAATAAACACGCTGGAATTTAATATTCTTCACGGAATTTGGTAATTAAGCATACATTCTCGCTACAAAGTCGATATTTTAGAATTCGGTTCTAAATATGGTTATGAAACTGTTAAGCAAAACTCATATACAAGGTGGCGCAAAAGTAATCCTCCTATCAGAAAATGCTATAAATTTTGCGATTGGCCCCTAATGTCAGTTCTGATAATTTTTCATCAAAAATAATCATGAGTGATGAGGCCCATTTCCATCTTAGCGGGTACGTAAATAAGCAAAATTTACGCTTCTGGGGCACTGAAAATCCGCGTGTAACCCACGAAGAGCCATTACACCCGCTCAAAGTCACTGTATGGTGTGCTGTTTTCGCTGGAGGAGTCATCGGACCTTTTTTCTTCGAAGACGTCGCGGGCCAAACGGTTACTGTGAATGGTGAGCGCTACAGAGCAATGATCAACGAGTTCTTTTTGCCGCAACTTGATGAATTGGGATTGGAAAACATGTGGTTCCAACAGGACGGTGCAACGGCACACACTGCACGTGCCACAACCGATATGCTGAAGGATGCATTTCCCGGGCGCCTAATCTCCCGTTTTGGCGATTTGCACTGGCCAGCAAGATCGCCTGATTTGACCGCTGCAGACTCTTGTAGCTCTTAAAGACAATATCCGTCAAAAATGTGAGGACCTATCGCCGGAAGTTTTGGCCAAAGTGATGGAAAATGCCATAAAAAGGGCTCAAATGACAATCAACTGTGGCGGCGGCCATTTACATGACATCATATTCTCGACTTGATGTAAAATAAATGAAAAGACCAAATAAAAATAATCCACAAGAAGAATCAAAGCGTTTAATTTTTTTTTTTAAATTACAGCCAAAAAACATCGGAAGGTTATTTTTGGGCCACCTTGTAGGTCACTGCATTCGCTTATCGCCAATGATCTTCGATTGAGAAAAAATGTGGCTATAAAATAGGCAATGACTAAATTAAACAAGAATGGTTTGGGCGCTTACAAAAAAACTCCCAAAATTTTGTAGACATCAGCTGGAATTCTGAATCAATTATGTAAAGCTTTGGAGGGTCTGTGAAAATCGTATGCATGCAAAGAATATATCGAAGCAAATAAAGTCGTCGAAAACTTTGTCACAGATATCGAATATGTAAAGTCGAAAGTTTATAACAGAGGCGTAATTTATATGTTTCTCTTTCGTGTGTATTTATAAAAGGCGACTCCGGACTCGGACCCTGAGCAGAAACAACTCCTCTCCTTTAGTGGTGCAGAAACATTAATATTATTTTCCCCATGCAAACAAAAAACTCTGACCAGTAGCAGATGGCCAGGACCTATCGTTAGTGGAGGTGGAATACTAAATATTTTATTTACATAAACATACAATTGTAAAGCAAACCCGATGGGAAAAGAAATAAGGCTACGTACAAAAAGTTTTTATATATAAGTTTTTTAGACCTTTTTCAGGTCTCTCGCGGATTCAACTTTGGCGAGCTTGACTGTCCTTTCTGCTGAAAATTTATCATATTTCTAGTAAAGAGTTATGATTCTCACTCATCTGTGCTTACCGAAATGCTTTCGAATGAAAATCATGGGGATGTCTGTCCGGTTTCACTTTCTTAAATCGACTTTTTGTCACGAAAATCCTACACTTCCTTTCAAAAAGAAGGTCTATACAAAAAAATACCCTTTATACGCATGCATGATATGTCCGTCGGTTTTTATTGTATACTGGGAATAAGCCGTCGATGACCTTTACTCTTTTTCTCTATCCCTTTATGTTTGGTTATCGCCTATTGTTGCCGACATATCTCTGAAGATAATAATGAAATTATAAAAAGCCCCCCTAAAAGTAATAAGGTTCGTCTTGCACCTCTATGGGGTGGGGAAGAATTTTGAAAAATGTTGAGATGCTTGTTGGTACATTATGCAAAGATTCATATTTAAAATTAAGATGTAAATCAGGTCAAATAAATATTTCTTTCGATAGAAATATTTGCGCCTCCTAAAAATGGACTATTGGGTAGAAGTAAAAATTTCTATTTCTATCCAAATATAAAATCGGGCAAAGCTGTAATAAATAATTAGCGAAATTAAATCCATTTATAAAAGTGGTCTTGTCAAATATTTCACTCCTCAAAAAGGGGTCACTTAATTTTGACTTCTCTACCGATTTGCAGAAACTTGAAATAATACGACCAATGCAACGGCTCGTCAGCTATCGTTTTTAAAACATTCATTCATTCATTCAATCAGAAAGGTCAGTGGGGTTACTTATGAAAAACCCCTATTAGACCTATTGCAATACAACCTCGGGATACCATAACTCTTCGATTATCAATTTGGATTTGGGCGTGGCATTGATGGGTGTATCACTTTAAACTCTTTTATAAGTTTAGACAATGTGTCTGCATTATGAGTGCCCACTGAAGCGTTTTTCTGGCATTTTCCCTTTGGTGGGATTCCGAACCATCTGTATTTGCTATAACCGCACCAAGCAGGTAACAGTCAATTGCAAGGTTAATATATTCCAAATAGAATTAGTAATTAAAATGCAAATTATCGGGGAATATTCATGAGCTCTATTCCATGAGCGAATATATTCCATATAGCAATTTGGCCGTTGATGGTGCGTTGATGAGTAAATCAGGCTGTCAGGACTAACTCCGCCATAAGTCTTGATATTATGTATTTATTTAGATTTTGTACAGACTACAGAAGCACTGTTTCTAACGCGCAATTTAAAAAATAAAGTGGGATCTGAGGAAAATATTCAGAACCTATTTGCAAATATGAAGGCGTGACTGCAAATGATTATAAAGACAAGGTGGCCCAAAAGAAGTCATCCGATGTTGTTTGGCTCTAATTTTTTTTCTTCATTCACTGTATGAGTTTCTGGCCAAGGCTTTGCTTAATAATTTTTTTAGTTTTAGTCTATTACGTTCCACAAATGGATACGAATCGAAGGATACCTTTTTCTTCAAAATTGGTCAAGCCGTTTAGGCTGCAGTAGATCAAAATGGAACGGACATACATACGCGGAAAAAACTCAGCTTCCAGTCGGGTAAAAACCGTTGACTTTATCTATTTAGGTAGAATGCGATAAATGCCTCCTTGCATGAGCAGAAACTGATCAAAAATTGTCCTTTGGACTTGCAATGCAATTATAAAACCACCCATCTTGTGCAACCGATGCTGTTTAGTGGAATAGGCTCAAACTGAAATATGTTACGAAGATACTGACACAGCTTTTCAATGAAAACTGGACCGACTGTATGACAAACTCAAATTAAAGTCAACCAACTCGTTGAATCAGCTTGGGAGTGGCAACCAATTCGAGGAAAACCAGGGCAGGACTTTTTTTTATGTCGCAAGATCGGCATCAACCCAATTAAGCTTTAGTTGGAAAGTACCTCAAGAACAAACTCCTCCTTCTCTAAAAGAAATGGTTACACAACTTCTCAAATATAGCTCCCGCTCTTGACGACATCGAGGACGTTACTATTTCAAAACTTCTTGGCTACCAAAATACTTTTAAACTCGATTCTTGCGACTTAAGGGCGAGTTTAAGGCGGCTGAAAATTACGTAATTTAAGTGCCGAACCAACACCTATATGAGAGCATCTCAAACCACTGCTTAAACGTTGTTGCCTCGTCTTTACCGAGAAAGTAATTAAAAAATAATAAAAGACTAAATGGTGCAAAGAATATTCAATGAATAGTAAGAATTTATTTTTTCCATTGTCCTACCTCTCCATAAATTCTTTCGAACATCAGAGTACCCAATTTGAATCAATTTCGTGCCCATTTAAGTGAAAGTTAAGCGTAATGAAATTTATCTGCGATGTTACTCGTAGCTTATGCGAATTGCCAACATTCTATGTACATTGTAAAGCATCATTATTTGCTCATATTGCTGTCTTTCCTTTTTCCTCCAGTTCCATGTGCAGCCTTCGCCTTGATTGTAGTATAATCGCTTGCGTCTCACAGTTAATCTTTATCAATATTTGATGTCACTAACATTAGTGCAACGTGTCCAATTGTCCTTTGTCGCTTTCATTATTTAACTTTGCCAACGCCAAAGCCTCAGCACAAGATTACTTTTCTTCCGGACCTAATTACCACCGTAATCCCTTTGTAAACTAATATTTCCTCTTCTTAATTGAGTCAATAGCACAAGGAAACAAAAAAAAAACCAATGATTACTTCTCGACACCATGTGTATGTGGTTGCGTTTGGGCTTATGATGTTTGTTTTCCAGAAAATGCTCACGGTACTGAGATATTTTTATACTTGCTCTGCCAATTGATTTTAGTTCAACATCATGCGATAGTTAATCAATCAAGCAAACCTAATAATATGTTATACAGTAAACTGCGAACTTTGTCCTAAACAGTGTGGCAATATCAGGATTTTTGTGAGAACCTTTTTTTTGTCGAATGTAGAAATTAATTGAAATTGGTTTTGACAACAGCAACAAATTGAATTGTTTATTAAAAACACACGGAAACTGTCTCGAAGGAGAAATATTTAAATGTTTTTTTATATTTTTTGGCGGCAGACCCTGGGTCTAGGATAGTGTACTATCGCCTATGACCTATAGGTCACTAAAGTGGAAACAACCGGAAAATCTGTAACCTACCGAAAATAAATCAAAGATAGCTGTTACTGGAAAAAACAAACAATTATTTAATATTTTCTAATATTAAATTATATCATTGATATCGAATCTTCTAAACTGAACGGACCTTCACCTAATTTTTTAGTTCCAAGACATTCTTAATAATTTTTCTATTTCAATTTGAATTTTGCTGCAAAGGCAACTTATTCATTTATAACAGCAAGACTGTCGAAAAATTTCCCGCTTTCCACCAAGGGAAGAAAACCACTTGATAATGAAAAAGACAAGCAAAGACTGATTTGCTGAGTAGCGTGATTTTCATACTTGGCCTAAGTGTCGGTTTCCAATTACATGAGAAGATTTTTTTGGTCTGGGGACTTAGGTTGGACTTCGCTAACACGAAAAGATAAGAAGTCGCAATTTTCGTCACGAAAATATCCCCAGATTGGGATATGTGTAATTGTGTACTCCTTGTTTATTAACTTTGTAATTATGAAATGGATAAAAAAAACTCATTTTCTTCGACTGTCTATCTCGACTTATTGTGAATGCCAACATAAAGTGTGAGTTAGTTCAGTCGCAACGTATGTGGTCTGCAAATGACTTGCTTCCTACCTATACGTGCCTTGAAATAATTACGTAATTAGCAAATTAATCGAACAATAAACACGGCTGGTATATAATAGCATAGCGCAGACAGTCCTGCTCTAAGCGGACTCCATATTGAAAAGGTAATGCCCAACCGAATGCATAATTCAATTAGGCTTGGAAGTGACACGTATAGGTACTTTCAAAGAGCATAACATATTCGTGAGTGAGTAGCCTTTGACTCATTCACTTCTTGGCAATTGTTTTTAGCAATCTTGGCAGAATGCGAGCAGAGCTAAGTCTTGTTGGCTTTTATAAGGCCGATAAATCGAACAAGTACGTGAATACATAAATCATTGATTTGCTTTGTGGAATGCAGACTTCCCCAGACTTTATGATTTCCAGAGTCAGAAGAAGAAAATCGAAAAAATTTCTCTGGAAAATTACAATCCCCATTAGTTTTTAAAACAATTTTAATATTTCCTTAAATTCGCGATTGCTTTTGAGACCACACCAACGGTACCACTGACTACCTTTAGTCATTTGATAAATAAAAAATGTATTTCATCAAGTTATAGCTACAGCACAGCGCCCCAAGTTAAAGAGTGGGGGACATTTTCCCATCTCTATCCTGGATACGTTTTATGAGTGCATATCTGGATATCAGATCAATCTTCTGTGGATAAAAAATGACAGAATGCTCAATACTCGTAAAGTGATGAGCACTTAAAGTGAGGCAGAAGTTCCATTAAATCCCAAGTATAAAAATGATGGAAAAGAAAAATTCGCACCTCTTAGAAACAGCAGCCCATCAACGGTCTTCGAATTTTATGATATAGAGGAGAAATAAAACTGCCACAGGCTTTTTGAAAACACACTTAATTCTGGTATGTAGTTTCCTTGGGCACAAATTGTCGTAATGACCAAAGCCATTTAGAAGCACATACGTCTTCAACTATGTTGCCATTTGTGTACATGTACATGTTCGCTTTCAATTATGAAAGAAAGGGATAAATTTACTACATTTACGCCAACTCAACCTAAATGATTTTCAATAGCTATACGTTAGAGGAATCGTCATAGCGTCGCGTTGACTGACATGTAATTAGGGACGGACTGTTTAATTACGCTGCAAGGTATTTCTGGTTAATGTGAATGCTATTAAGGAGAGTAAACGAATTTGGGGACACGGATATTGCATCGGTAATTACAAGGAAGCTCATAAAAGAAACAATATCGGTTTTATTAAAAAAAAATCGCTTTCACGTAGCGTCCCTAATGGGGTTTTCAATTTTCTTTATCTCTGGCGTTTTAATTTGTGTCCCCTAATTCTGGCAGTAATTATCTGAGAATTTCGAAGAGGGATTTATATTTCTGGTGATTATGGAAGTTTTGTAAGAGCCACGGGTGGCTGGGGCGATGGTGGCTTGTGTTGCTTGATAAATGGATTTATTCGTTTGGAATTTAGGTCATAGTTTTTAAATGGATATTAAGGCAATTAAAGTAAAGTTGCTTATTAAGCAACTTTTAATGAGAAGACGGTTGCTTTCGGGTGATATTCGTCAAGGCTGTGTATCTGTATAGTTTCAGAAGTTCACGAAGTAGGCGATTGTGTGGAATCGTTTGACGAAAATTTTCCCTGGATATAATTATTATATGTTGATGAAGACAGTATCAATGTCACCTGTATTAACAGAAAACCTCTTTCAATGCACATGCTGCTTGAGTCGTTTGCATAGTTTTATTATTTTCATATTTTTCCTGTTTCGAAAAATGTAATCTGTTTGCATTTTTGGAGTGCGTAAACCAAAGATCTGAATGAAATAGCTTAACAAACAACAATGGTAATTTTAAGCAAAGCCCTAACTACTGTTTACGAGTGAGAGCAACAGGGGCTAGACATAGCATTAACCGCAATTCGTTTTCATTTGTTCATTACTTAAAAACTCCTTGCAAATTGAAAAGAATATGAGAACTTTGGAAACTGAAATACACAGCAGTAGACAAAAGTACTTCGAAGAAAGAATACTAATCCGAAAAGAATGACACGTCCTTCTTTAAATGGTGATAGACAAGAACACATTTAGCAAGAGAACTTCGTAACAAGGGCAAATCCTAGTGGATACAGCAGTTAGGTACAAAGTGTATATTGGCATGCGGGCGTGTTTTCCTATCAAGATTAAGACTTAATTTACGAAAAATATGGGTGTCGAAGGAAAGAAATTGAACAAGTACATAAGCACAACAGAATCGGGCAAATATGTCATTAAGTGGGCATACCAAAAGTTTCAAAGAAAAAATCAGTAAATAAAATGTTAGTAGTTATAACTTTAATAAAATTTGTAACAAGTGCGTTTATTTAATTTTTTCCCTGTGGCATTAGTGGAATTTTTTATTTTTAATAAACAAATAAAAAAAATATATATCATATATATACCACCTGGATAATTGTTGGCTTAATACAATTGAATTTCACAGAGAAGCCTAGAGCTTAGAATATGCAGCAGCTTTGTCTGACTTAGGAAATCAATACAATTTAAGATGTTACCCTGCAGATGTCTCATTGGGATATATTCATGCTTGGATATGCGTTAAGGTGTTTCTAAGCTTTTGAAAGTAGATTAGACGAAAATAATAAAAAACCGACTATGGTGCCTAGCCTACAAAGACTTTGGCGCGGCTTGTCAATTATAATTTCAACTGGCGACTACTCAGGGGAATTAAAAACCGGGTTTACAAGTAAAGATGTTCGCTAAAAATATAATAAATAACAAAAATAACAAGTGTATGGGAAATGTAAAGGATTTTAAAAGTAGCAATACGAACACGAACTTTCTTTTGTGCATTTTTCCTTGGATTAGATTTGGCGAGGATTTTTTTTATCCAATCTTAGAAAGCAACAACTTTTTGTTAAAGATCTGAGTTTTTCTATTCCTTTTTCATACCTCTACCATCTATCTAAAAATTCCACTAAATTGGGTTCACTGAAGTGGAATGCGTTTGTTGAACTTGAATGCACAACAACATCTTGTCAAAAATTCAAAACAAAATTTTTAATATTCAGCTTTCCTTTACATCATAAGAGATTTTTTTTTGAAAGAGTACCTACCTATGTAAATCGCAAACAATGACTGCAATCATTTTGTATAGCTTATAACTGAATAGATCTGGAAAACTCAACCGGAAACTCTACGTCAACAGTCGCAGAAGAACAAAAATGGATGAGGCAATAGCCCCTGAATGGAAAGGTAAGCGAATGAATAAAGACCATTATTTGTCAAATAAAGAACGTGCTGGGAATCGGCAATTGTAAAAGAATTCAAGTCGCACAGGGATTTATTTGTCAATTGAATGAAATAAAAAAAGCCACACGAGTGAGTACTTGCAAATATATTCATATATGCAGAGATAAGTTTTCAAACATCAGCTGGTAATAGAACTCATCGTCAGCAACAATCTTTTGAAAATTACTGAATACTGTTTCTGATATTGGTAAATAGATTTTTTTTAGCTTAGAGAGTGAACTCAAAAATTTAAGTCAAGTTGAACTTATAACAATAAAATCGTTGAGAAGGTTTCCTTATAATAAATGTTAAGAGTAGGTATTGCTGTACATATCTCTGTTTGCCTCCAAGTCCTCGGGGGTCGGGTTAAAGCCGATAAAAACGAGAACGGTAAATGGATTTTAAAGGTACTTTCAGGCGGATGAGTTAGTCATATTATTTAAATATTTAAAAACCGAAAATGGTTTAAATCGGTAAATGCGCCTTCGATTTATATTAAAAATGTTTCTTAGATTTCCGTTAAAGTTGTCATCTAAAATTTCTTTAAAAAGAACGCGTTATTTTACTGGCATTTTTTGATTTCAAAATATGTATTCGATTTGATCATGATAAGCTTTGGTCTGCAGCTCAGCTTTTGGAAGGAGCTGAAAGCTGATTGATAGCTAAAAACCTTTACGCATGTCTTGGCTTAAAATATTTCCTTCAGTAATGCCAATTGAAATGCTGTAAAGTCGGAATAAATACATGTCGATCACAAACATTCAAAAAAGGAGGCGCGGCAAATTCTTTCCAGAGTCTTAAAAAAATATTTCAAAAAAGTCTAAAAAAGGCATAGATACAAACAGTTTTATTAAGAGGTTTTTCAATTGCCGGCATCCTGTGGCGGCCATGTTGTTTTGTTTGCGTCCGTCTAATCTGGTATATATTATTCAGTTAGTGATGCCAAATCGACATACCAAGTTCCACGATTGAGCAGCGATGCGAACCGATTTTTCTGGCACAAATTGAACGATTTATAGGTAAACGGCATGTAGTTCCAGCAGGACAGGGTGCGTGCCACACAGCAGACGCCACGATTTAAAACAATGATTTGAGCGCATTATTATCCCCCACAGAGCTGATGTGATGTGGCCATCTAGATAGTGCGATTTGACCCCGCTTGGGATGTTCCCACATGCTAATAAAACGCAAGTAGCAAATGTTACGTATACGCCACAGTAGCTTTATCATTCGCAATAAGGGCAATTTTATTTTGTGTCCATGGATATGTAGACTCGACTCAATATTATAAGTGAATTCCGATATAATATTTCCCATCTTGTCAAAAAATAAAGCTCCCTCGGTTGTAGGAAGCAATGCCTTGGAATTAACGCGGACAAGTTGCACCCAATATTTTGACTTTAATTGTCTGTTTACAGAGATTGCTAAAACACCAAAATTTTTCCCGATAGATAATAGATAGAGTATTTGCATTGGCAACACTCCGCAGAACAGATCTTAAAAGCGCAAGCCTAAGAGAGACATACCAAACAAAAAAAAGTCACAACAGGGAGGTCTTATTCTTCCATAGCGAATCTCACACTGGCCACGAGTTTGCAGAAATGGTAGGATGGTTATAAGGACTCATAAGCTTTTAAAGATACATCACAATTCGGTTGCATTAGCTTCACAATTTTAACTAATTTAACACAAATTCCATGTGTTGAACCAACAAACCGTAAACACCGTTAAATAATTCAAAAAACACATCCCTTGCAGATTAGGCACACAAAATATGGCCCAACCAATAAATGTCTTTCAATTTGTAGATGAGAATGTTCATCATCAAACATTTTCAAAAGTAGAGCAACGATTTCAATCAAAAAACCCGATCTAATACAGCCATTCGAATCACCGTGACGCAGCTAAAGTCTTAAAAATTAGAAAGCACTTACATCGAACGAGCAGAAAATAACGACAGCAAAACACTCAATGAATGGAGATGCTTTATTTGTGAAAATTTCTCTTAATGGTGGCTTCTGCGTGGGTGACTGCATTAATGCACTTTTAGTATTCGCACTGCGGACACTTAAAGTGATGTCATGTAGTTTATAATTCCAGGCAACCGCCTTTGAATACCAATTACGAATTTTTCCGGAATTGGATTGATGGGAAAGCTTCTATGTCGGCGGTTAGGTAGATACGTGCCGCGCGCCGGCATTAATCTTTTGTGAATCAATGTGAATCAAAATGCAAAAGCGTCGGGTGAGAAATTCCAACCTACGCACAATGTGAATGGTAAATGATCCGTCTGATTGTATAAATGCGAATGACAGACATGCCGCCGTACATGTGGCGTAGGTTTATTTATGTTCGATTCCAAACAACTGCGAGAGTACTTTAATGAATGTTGGCGAGTTCCATACAAACCGTATTATTTTGACCACACAAAATAAGTTTAATGTGGGAGAACAGGCATCACTCTGCCCCCCATGAGCCCCTGTGATTCGACAACACAAATGGCCATGGCCTCGTTTCGCTCGTCGATGCCAAACACCCTTCTAGGCTATCCTTCACGTTGTGGGGGACCAAATTTATGCGAAGAACAATAAGTATTCCTTCTCGGAAACAGCACTGATAAATCGGCAGGAAAATGGTGCGAATTTAAAGATTTCTCCGAACCTACGAGCAAGCCATTGGATGGTGGTGCATTTCAAGTTCATGTAGATGCTAATATGAGCACATTACAGTCATACGAGTATTTCTACTCCTATCAAAGGGCCAAGTTCTACCATGTTCGACCTAAAAATATTTTTTCAAATTTTTTACACTTTTGAAACGAAGTGCACTGAAGAAGAAGTTTCTTTATTGAAAAACGCAGCTTCTATGTCGCGTCTCAGTGGCAATACATTCGACCTACTGCATTAAGGACTCAGGGTATATATTCTTCCATTCGAACTGATACAATTTATATGGGTACACATTTACGCAATTGTATTCGTGAAGAAGAAATTAAATTCCACAGGCCGGTGGATGTTTTATTGATGAGCCAAACACGCAATGTAACTTGGGCACAATTTTTCCCACTCTGCACCATCTCCAAATGTCTCCAAATGTCTAATATGCTTCATTCTTTGAATGGAAGAACAACAAACTTACAAAATAAAATGTTAACAATGCTGCTCTCATGGACTGCGATGTCAAGCTTATAAAATGGATTCAATTTCCAGTCAACTTTATACATTGAATTTAATTTCCAAATACCCATTAAATCGCAAAGGACACAAGGTTGTTGCAGCAACGAATGCTGTTTCGTTGTTTTTTAATGTCAAAAAGTTAAAAGAAACACAGCCCACTTGCTTGGCAAAGGAAGTCATGGTTGTTTCTATGATTCACACATTTGCTTCGTGAAGAAAACAAACGCAGTGGGGTATACTACCTCACAGCAAAGTAATAAGGATGAATTTGTATTTCTGATTCATTTATGTAGCACCATAGAGTTTTCTTCTTGGTGATGCAGGTACAAAGGCTGTTCAAAAGAAATCCAATTTGTGGTTATAAATATCCGCTCATAGTCTAAGAGCTCGAAGTAATTTTTTGGTCTGACAGGTAACCGAAAGATATTTGCATTACTGTGTAGCCTGAGTAGAGAGTATATCGAAAACGTCTTTGGACTAACATTTCTGTGTTCAGTAGGGTCTTCTCTAGACTTGGAGAAAAAATTTGGGTGGCTGCGTGATGTTATAAAAAATTGATTTAATCCGGTACTTTGGTCGCATCTGGCAAGGACTTGGCTGCGCGCAAAACGCCTTGGAGCCATGCTTTCATGTTTAAGCTAATCTTCTCTGTTGCTCAGAGGTATAATCAAGTGGTTAGACTTATTGGTATTATTGTGGAAAGTGATGCATATTCAACACATGCTTGGGCTGTCATGCTACTCTCCACTCAGGCTACACAGTTATGCAAATATGTTTGGGTTACCTCTCAGACTCAACAAATTAGTTCGGGCTCTTGGTCTCTTAGAGAAGAACTGGGCACTCATTCCGTAACTTTGTAGATGATTATCGTCGAAACGAAAGGTCAATGGTTACATTTGGATTTGGCTCACCTTAGGGTTCGACTGGACCTTTCTTCCAAACTGGGGCCCAGGACCCGCCTTTTCCAGAATAGTCCAAATCGGACCCCTTTACGAAAATTCAGGGCACTCATTCCGTAGTTTTTCAGGCGGTTATCGTCGAAACGATAGACCCAGGTTTATCTTTGGGAACCCTTAGGTTCCGATCTCCGATTGAACCTTTCTTTCAAAACTTGGACCACAAGATCCCTTTACGAAAGTTAAGAGGAACTAATTCCCTAGTTTTTCATATGATTATCGTCGAAACGATAGACCTCCAAAAGGAGCAAATAAGTGCCAAAATTACGAATTTGAGACCTTAATTCGGTTGATTTTCCACAAATGTAATGAAAGCTGGCGGTAGTCAAGCAAATTCGGGCAGAATGTTACTTCTAGTGGTTATCAAAATTTCAAAAATGTTATCGTTTGGACAATTATTGTTATACGGAATCTGTACTCAGGACAGTTATTGTTATTGTTTTGGACAGCAAAGGGATTTATCTAATTTTTGCCAATTGCAGTTTCTTTGAGCTGAGAAGGCCAGTTTCTAGTGAGACTGAAGTCATTACAATTTCAATCCTGCTTTACGGGTCTAAATGATAAATGCGCTTGAAGGTTTTGGTTCCAAGTGAATTTTAGAGGGATAATCCAACGATCAGCTATGCAACGGCAACGACTCATAAAACAAACCTACTAGCTAGGAAATGTAAAGCGAAAGATCAATGATCATCAGCGCTCCGACCACTGAGCCATGCGATTCTAACTTAGAGAGTCAACCCAGCCTAAGGTAGCACGCTCAAGTAGAAAAGGACCTTAGCCAATTTAAAGTACAAAACTGAAGCCGATTGACTACAGACCAGGGCTTACTGGGGGCTAGAAAGTTGAAGACGTCTACATCTGCTCCAGTAATTAAATAAATAAGGATAAGCTTCGAAAGTGTCAAAAACATTTTCAAAGTTTTCGTAAACGTCGAACAAAATAGTGAATGCAAAACGTTAAGAGAAGCTCCTTTATTCAGCATTTTTCAAGCGAAAGGAAACTGCATAGTAAGTCATTCCCATTCGATCTTAACGAATTTTTAGAAAAACTTTCTCCATCATCGCCAATAGAAAAAACCATTTTTGAAAAAAACATACTCCGGTAAATCCAAATGCATATCCCTCTGATATTTGAACTAAGCTCTTGTTCAAAAGATGGTCTCGAGGTGTGGCCTCTTCATATAAAATTTTAACGATTGTTTCAAAAGCACACGGATAAACAAGCAAAACTGGCGGACACACTTGTTTCCATAGTTTTGCAAAATATATTATAACTACAGTCGAATCCTTTAACTCGAATTTCCCTCTAACTCGAATTTTTCCAGAAATCCCTCTTAGGCCCCAGTTATAGCTTTCATTGAAATGCATCATTGAAAATTTTGATTTACGATTTTAAGACCATTTATCAAACAATATTGGCTTTAGTTGGTATCAAAATAATGCTAATCAATTGTGTGGAATTTTTTTAGGAAAAATAACTTAATTCTGATTAACACTTTTCTTTAAATTCAATTTTATTATTTCACTGATTGAAATCGATTTCAATGAACAGCTGATTTTCGTTTCTCTTATTTGGAACCCATTCGTTTCACTGATGTGTTCGATTCTCTTTTTGTTCTCAGATGTCAGTTTTGCTTTCTAAAACCAATATTGTTTGATAAATGGTCTTAAAATCGTAAATCAAAATTTTCAATAATGCATTTCAATGAAAGCTATGACTGGGGCCTAACTCGAACTTATTTTTATCTCCCCTGAAAATTTGACTTAGAGGGATTCGTCTTTAATTTAAAATTCCAATCTAAAAATGTTTGTAAAATAAAACATAATGCTAAACATTCCCCATTTATGAAAAGGTTAAAATATATATTAAAATAAAACGATTTATTTTTTAATATAAAATTGAAATGAAAAATTAAAAAAAAAATCTAGAAATGACTTTTCTTATTTGGTAAATTGCTCTTAGTATTTATATTTTATAGTTCCACGCTAAGCTACTTCTTGTTAAACAATTTTCGAGCCTAAGTTTCTAATACGTAAAATGAAAAAAAATTATTTTATTTTACTATACGCTATACCACTTCTTTTGAATTCTTATATTTAAAAAAAAAATAACAAAACAATTATTTAAATAAAATAAAAAATTCGGAAGTCGTCCAAAATTCATTTAGAGGCTTTAGACCTAAGTAGCTTCAGAAGTTGTTCTCATAAAATAGTTGCCTCAAAAGAAAAGGAAACGAATATTCAAAACATTAAAAACGTTCGATTAAAGTTGGTCACACGATACAATAGCCATTATAGGTATGTGGGTTTGTTGTGTCCCTAGAAACTTTCCCCGTCACGATAATCAAAGCTTTACTCCTACAATTTTAAATTCACCTAATCACCAACCGTATTTTCAAACTACAAATAAATAAATAGCTATTTCCCTCCCCCTCATTTGAATTTTTTTTTTTAAAACAACTGACAATCTCTGAGGAACAGAAAATGCCTAGCTCTTTGACAAAAGTAATCTCTGACTTGTTCCCTAAGACCCAAATAATGACTAGATTTCAATTTCAAGTATTTTTGGCACTGGGATTTTTCGTTCGCACACAAAAAGTTCAAGGATCAACTCATTAAAAAGACAAAACAAAACACAATGAGTGCCAACTCACTTATCGCTCTGAAAGTCATTTCATCGTGCGTGTCTGTGTCCAAATCCGAATGTTATCCTTTTCTGCTAATTAAATTTCCCGCACTCACAAGTATGTGTGTATAATACTTTCACTATACCAATTAAATCTTCTGCTTTTAACTACTCGCTAATAATCTAGCCAACACTCAACAGTCGCGTAGCAATTAAATCCTTACACCTATATACTGCCGACGCACGTTGCGTTAATTTGAACATTTTCACAGAACCTCACGTTTCTTGAATTTGAATATCACGGCATTTAATTGAAAAACAAAATCACACTCTCACTATGAGTTTGCTTAATAACAACCTCGTAGACCTGACGTACGAGAATACATGCTCTGGATGGCAATCGGCCTCCTTGCGCAAAGTGGGTTCTTTACTCGACGACCCTAAGAAACCAACTGAAGACTTAACGTGCTGTGAAAATGGGACACGACAACGACAAACAAGTGGTTGCTTAGAAGAGCTTCAGAAATGTGCTGGTGTTGGTGTACACAGTCTAGGGAAGTAAGTTTGCGCCGTCAAATTACCTATGGTTGCGCGAAAATACTCGACTTTTCGTCCATTTCCCTGAGTAGGTTCGATAAGTACAATCGAATAAGACTTTGTTCTTCCTGCGCAATATGTGTTCCGATAACGAAATACGATAGTTGTCTGAAACATTACTCCTCACGGCGAATGGTTTGTTCTGGCCCGACAGACGATGCCAATTTTTACTAGATTTCTGAATTCAAATCCCACCGCACCACATGAATTCTGTTCACTGGTTCGAGTCTGTGATAGAGCCGCGATAATAGGATTACCCTATGAACGAGCCAGCTGTGCAAGGCGAGTCTCCATTGGGTCACCGATTTCATTGTTATGTTCTATGAGCAAAAAGGGTTTCAATTTATTTCTAGGGACACAACAAACCCACATTTAATGGCTATTGTAGCGTGTGACCAACTTTAATCGAATCCGAATTGCAATAAGGGAGTGGGTGGGTAAAAATTCCAATTTGCATCAAGTCACATACATGGCGGTGGTGGAAGCGGCCACAATTTATTTTAATTAAAAATTGAAAACCTTTTTCATCGGTGTGGAGCTGTCGCCCCCGTATATGCCGCCATTATTGGTCATTTTTCCGATTGCGGGCAAATTTACAAGTCGTCATTTTTATGGAGATGCATGTCAAATTGGTCCAGTGGTCAATCGGTGGCCGAATATGCCTGTGTCCGTGGTTGGGAATTATTTTCATTTTTATCTTTAAATTGAATTGCTATTTTATGCGGTGTATTTTTTTCATTCCTATCTACTTTGCATTTTGTTTTCGACCACCACAGGACTCTGGGGCACTGCTTTGGGTTTTGTTTTACCCATTGGTGCCTCTGTGGAAAGAAAAGGGTCTTAGCTGAAGTTATTCAAGTCGATGACGATGGTGAATGGACGCAAATTATTTACATTACATTTTTTTGTTTCTGTCTGTCAATCTATTTTTAGTACAACAGAAATATTTATTGGGCAAGTAGAGGGAGTGCAGCTACAGCTCTGTGTATGAACTGTTCATCTGTGGTACATCTGGCAATGCTGACAGGATATCTGAATAGAGCAGCCCTTGTAATCTAATTTCAAATGCCTTCAACAAGGCAGGACTGAAATGGATTAAGGTCTTTACAATTGTATGTACCTTAAGCTAGTTGAGGAATGGGGAGAACGATTATTTAAAAAGTTTGCATGGTTGGTAACCAAAGGCAAGCATGTGTCGAAACACCAGATAAACTCATTTTTAACTGTCAAAATAATTAAAAAATTAAAAAATGCGCAAATTGTTAGTTTCTTATACAAATTTCAACACAACTTCACTTTTAGCTAAGCTTCCGCTTAATTATTGATTTGTTTTATTTATGTTTGCAGGAATTACGCGCTTTGTTTAAAACAATGTCTTCAACAAGAATTATCTAAATCAAGAACTTAACTGTCTCAGAACTGAACATATTCGACGTAAAGGAGAAGTTTTAAACAGTCGTGCACAGCGTTGTCAAGTTTTTGAAATTGTCAGCGTTAATTTCGACCAAAACTGTTTTCTTTTTTAAACAGCTCCAAAGTAGGTAGATAAAAAACGAAAATATTATTCGTTATTTTGTGTTCATATGAATGTAAAAAAAAATTACAGTGATTGAATACTTAATTTAGTGAAAGTCAAACAAGCAGAACGCATTAAATTTTAAGGAAAAAATTAACTTGTATAATGGGATTGCTGCATGCATTCAAAGAAAGAGAAAAAAAAGGGGTGTGCAGTGGCAGCGTTAAAAAAGCACTTAAATATTCGTTTCAGTACTAAAATAACGCCCAAGCGCTAAATCCGCTTTGTCGGCACTAAAATTAAGTTTTGGGCACTAAAATTAACGCTGAAATCACTAACTTGGCAACGCTAGTCATGCACACATGTTTTAATATTGGAAATGCGGGAGTTGACCCTTTAAGAAATCACTTAGAGTCAAACAAATATAAATAGTTTATGATACAAACGCAGTGACTCAGTGGTTTCTGGTATCAGATTTTCCGGTTCCACCCCCGGAAAAATAGAGAATTACAATTTTATGTTTTTTTTTCAACTGCGCCATCTCTTGCAAAAGAAAAACATCCGAGAGTGCATTTGTTTTGGAAAAGCTTTTCGTTTGGAAATTGTAGATCATTACATTCTTCCCAAAAATTAAAAAAAGGTTCCCGAAAACAAATGGTTGCAAGTAGCTAGGTCTAGGGTACCTAAATTTACCTGTTGGGCCAACAATTTACTTTTTTCTTTATTTATACAAACGAATAGTACCTACCTATGTAATTTTCAGTGAGATCTAGTTCCTTATAAAACCAGGCCTCAACTTGTGATTTTTTGAATATAAAATATTGTCTACCTGCAGCAATAAAAATATATCAATCTGTTAAAAGTAATCTCGATATTTTCAAACATTTTGCCTGGTAACAAAACTTGCAAACATCGCAATTTTCAGTTTTACTACGTGTAGCTATATCAACCACACGGCAGACGGGTTGCGCAGGGTTTTGTAAACGAATTCAGCATTATCAACCCTCTGACTTTGGCTTGTACTCCGAGGACAACGAGCCGACATGTTTTCCCGCGTCAGCAATAATGCGGATGCCTAGCTCTTATTGCTTGTTATTATTTTGATGGAAATAGCTTACCTTTGTTGATGAAATATTACAGGATGTCATCATCCCTCACAATTTAATGTGAGCATAGTAACCAAAAAGTCCCAACTTGCGAATGTGGAATGTGTCAACATAAAAATTACGTATGATATTCGAGATGATTTGAATATTAGAAATTAGGACCAATTTGCAAAACGAGCTGTTCCTTAAATGGACATTTGCCATGTGAAGGGAGAAGTTCCCCATTTATTTGTTGTTGATGGGTGTACGTACGTGTTTTCGCAATTAGAGGTGACCTAGATTGGGGCTCACAGCAAAAATCCTTTTGCTGAATAGTATTAAAAATAATTCTTCCTGGAGGTCAATTTGACCTTTGTTTGGGTAGGTGGGTAGTCAGTTAAACTGAAAATAAATGCACTACTGGTCAGAAAAGGGTATACAATTTTAAACACCTTAGGAGTTCCTTTCATTGGACGTAGTTTAAGTTAGCCAAAAAGGATGTTCGAAGTTGAGTGAGCGTTCTCATTTGGGACAGTAATATTTTTGACATTCATCAATTTTTCTGAGTAGGCACAATCATGAATTCGGTATAACTCCGTTTGGCCCGCAACAGTTGGCCGAAAAATGTGAATATTCAATTTTCCGAAATTCAATAATTTCCAGACATTCCTTGAAGTATCCCCAATACTCCTACCATTCACTGTATAATTCAAGAATATCAACCAAACAGTCTGGCCGATTCGGTTACATCTTCCATCAATGGGGTCGGGGCATTATGCTCCTTGTATTAATAAATAGTATCCTTGTGAGGCCCACGAAATTTATTGCGACAGGAAAGCGGTGCGGGCACCTCCGGTCTGAGCCGCGACCCATTTTCCGATAACAAATGAGTCCAATCACATTCATCGGATTACTAATTGACACACAATTCGCTTATTTTCGTCTCGCAATAATTAAAGCCATCCAGCTTGGCATCATTAACAATGATCACATACCTACTTCCAACTGCCACCATTACCCGCATTAACGAGGTTCACCTGAAGGTTGTGTTCCTTAGGTTTCTTTGGACAAAGAACGCTTTGGCAAGTGAAATATTTCACAAAAGCCATCAACCCTTCCATGTACAATGGTGGATTATAAATTGACGGCTCTGGCGGCAGGGACAATAAGATTCGCTTTTGTGAAAGTTTCTGCAAGTGATGTACCTTTTTGCGGGAGCATTCTCGTAAAACATTTTCAGCGTGGAGGGTGAACAGTACACCCAGTTGCGGTTTGTGTCTACTCGTTGTGTCTATAAAGAGCATTCCACCGATCAATTATACTGGTTAGATAGATATTTGCCTTCGTTATTTTAGATATTTAGTAAGTTTTCATTTAAAACGGGTGTTGGTTTTGGAAGGTGTTTTATGTGTTATTTTCAGTATGCTGCAGGCCTCACTCACAATTTAACAACAACTGATGTAAATGGGGTCTGAGAAGGTCCCCACCGACAAGATTTTAAGCCACTGTGACTCAGCTAAGACCTCTTGCCTAAGACCATGTCAATGTAAACTCAATTACTCTGCTTCCAATGATTCAGTGCGCGGTCAGTGAAGCGCCTTTTTTCTGAGCTTATTTAAAATATGACACCACTAACTAGGTGTACTTGGGTGTCAACTAACTGCCACCTGATGTGTTGTGTCCTTCCACTTCAACACTTACTCCGCTCTTGGATTCGAGAAAGCTGATGCTTACAAGTACATGCCATAGTGCTGCATAGAATTTCTTTCTTATATCGATAACGAGCAGCCAATTATTTTATCCTTTTATTGAAATTCACTAGACGGAATTTTTTTGCCAGGATCTACGATTGTCAATGAGTGTGAAATGTTTATTTGTGCGTTCCCAATGAACCTTATCTATAGTTAAATATCAAAAGGGTCGTCTAGTCGTCTGGTGAGTTAGTTATCAGCAGAATAGCTAACGCCCCAAGTAACAATTTGACTTCGGTAAGGTTCAAATATGTATTTTCTGCATGCAACAGCTTCGATGGAACTTCTATAGTATGTTTTTGTTAAACGAAGTGGAGCTATTTCGATGTAATTGTTTCGTAAATAATTTCTGCAAGACCTTTCTTATGAATGAATTGTTATGGCAACAGCTTGCGATTGGAAGCTGTATAGAAGTACCTCCTTTTTTATAGAGGCTCAGTGTGTGTAAGATACATACAATTCATGAAAAATCCTGCACCAGCGATGACGAGGTATATCGTTTCCTTTGGATAATACTTTCCTTTTTATTTAATTAACTGAGGTTCCATAAAGTTTAGTTGCGGTACGGCCCTACAGTGATACCAGACTTTTCGGACCTAAATGCCCACGACGATTATCAGAAATACCCAAATATGTACTATTTGCCAATGCCGACCTTAAAAAACAACAAAATTCACTACTTTGCAACTTTCTCAATTACGTAGTAAGAGAACTACATAATATTGTATTCGTACAACATTTCGAGCTCGAGATGTTAATCAATTTTGACATTACGATGATTGAGGAAATTAAAAAAAGTGGGTCGCAAAATTCTAAGCGGCTGCCCGGATTCCGTTCAAACTTTGGTTTTGGAGTTTGGGGCCTTACAGTTCGGGGATGTTTTTTTTGTAATCTCAATATTAATGGTACCTACTTCCCATATAAAATTTGCATACCAATTTGATTTGTTTGAAAACAGCTCTAACGATTTTAACCAAAATTGATATTTAAGCTAAAGTAGGTGAGGTTAACATGACTGCATACTCACTTTTCCGCTGAAAAATCTAATAACGGTGCTTTTGAAATTTGGACATATCTCAAAAACGGTGTATAAGATTGTAACAAATATATCTAAGGTAATATAATTATTTCTAACTTAATACCAAGCTCAGTTTTTCTCTTAAAATAAATTTTTGAAAGAAGTCTTTTTATTTTTAAATTTATTTATTTTTATTTTATTCGTTAAATTAACTGAAAACGGCAATAACGATTTTGACCAAAGTTCAGACTTAGGGTAAAATTTATGTTCCAAAAGTTTTTGCGTTCTTAATTTTCAATTCGAATCACAGAAAACGCAAATTTTAAGAACTGCTCATATCTCGAAAACCCCATTTTCGATTTCGATTAAACTTTAAAAACCAGGTAAAGCTTACATCCACCGGTGTTGAAGGGTAGTGATGCGATGTCATGAGAACACAAGCGTTCTCACCTAGCCTCTCACTATCAACTCCTACTCTCACCTCCACGGGGTGACTGGTGGGTGCCTAGTACCTCGACTGGAGATTGGGTAACCAACCCCTTTGGAAGGTCGTTGGTGGCAGCAGACGAGAGAGGGGGGAGGAGTGTTGTTTTCTCACTAAGACACCTCCTCTGGTACCAGACGGCAGCGGAGGAGTTCCCTAGATGGAGCCAACGGTGGCGTCTACAGTTCCAGTCAGGCCGAACTATTTAGTGTAATCCCTATAGAGCTGCTCTGACATATTCGGATACCAGGTCTATAGGGATTTCCAATACCGAGCCAGGGTGTTGGAGAAGAGTTGGTGGCGGATGAACCCTTAATGGGCCAACGGCAGCGCTCACATCCCAGAGTGGGTTACTGGCACCGGAATAACCGGCCTGCTGTCCTAAGGTCAAGGGCCTGGCCCTCCAGGTTGGGGGTTGTGCCGTCGGGGTAACTTCCCGACCATTTAAAAAAAACACTAGTTATGGGAGAGACACGTGAAGCCTCGGATAACGAGTTCCCTCAAACGGCAACTAGACCCGGAACGTCAACGGACAACGATTTGAGAGTATGTACCTGGAACGTGCGAACGCTGTACACCCCAGGTGCTACTCAAAAACTTGAGTCTGTCCTCACGCGGTACAAGGCAGATATTACCGCGATCCAGGAGATACGATGGATAGGATCAGGTATGATGAAAAGGAAAAATTGCGATATTTATTACAGCTGCCATAAAAGATTGCATGTATTAGGATGCGGATTCGTCGTGGGAAACCGGCTTAGGACAAAAGTCATTGACTTTAAGCCGATAAGTGATCGCCTAGCTGTGATCCGCATCAAAGCTACTTTCCAAAACATAAGCCTAATATGTGCACACGCCCCTACCGACGAGGCTGAAGACCCTATCAAGGAGGAGTTTTATGACCTCCTGGATGGAGCCTACGGAGCCTGTCCGGAGTACGATGTCAAAGTTGTGCTCGGGGACTTCAATGCTAAAATCGGAAAGGAAAACATCTTTGGCGGGTTAGTTGGTAAACACAGAATCCACGAAACGACCACAGACAACGGTTACCGACTAACTGACTTCGCGGCAGCTCGTAATACGGTGATAAGTAGCACTAGGTTTCCAAGGCTAAGGATCCACACAGCAACCTGGCGCTCTCCAGACGGTCGAACCGCCAACCAAATCGACCATGTGCTAATCGACGCGAGGCACGCATCCAACATCCTCAACGTGCACACATTCCGCGGGGCAAACGTCGACTCTGACCATTTTCTTGTTGCGGCTAAGTTCAGAGCTCGACTATCCAAACGAGAAGAAGCTGCGTTCCGCCCAGAAGAAGAAATTCAACGTTGGACGCCTTAGCACACCTGGAGTAGCCAGAGTCTACAAAGAGCGCCTGAGTGAGAAACTCTCCGCAGTGCATTCACCTACCACAAATGCCAACACCCAGTGGTCCCAGTATCGCGACATCATCAAAGAGGTAGCCGAAACCACCTTAGGGTACCAGCCACCCCAGAGAAAGAGCCCGTGGTATGATGATGAATGCGTACGCAGGAAGAAGGTGACAGAAGATGCACATATGAAGGCGCTGCAGCGCAAAACAAGGGCAGCGAGGGAAGAGTATCGAGCCAGGAGGAGGGAGGAGAAGAAAATCCTGCGTAGAAAGAAGAGGGCCTACGCAGTCTCCCAGCTCAAGGAGATCGAAGAGTCCCGCGATCGAAGCAACATCCGGAAGTTCTACAAGAAAGCCAAGCAACTGGCTGCTGGCTTCAAGACCGGAACGCAGGCTCTTCGAAACAGTGATGGAAACCTAGTCACCGAAGCGCAGGGAATAGTAGATGTTTTTAAGCAGCACTTCCAGCAGCTGCTAAATGGGCATCATGTAGAGAGAGTGATAGGGCAAGAAGAGAACCCACGTCCAGTCAATGAAGATCCAGTTCCACCGCCCAGTATGGAAGAAGTTGGCTTAGCAATAAAAAAGCTAAAGAACAACAAGGCCGCCGGCTCTGATGGTTTACCAGCGGAGCTCTTCAAAAACGGTGGTGATGTTTTGGTAGGGCGCATGCACCAAATCATCAACCAAGTATGGGTGGAGGAAAGTATGCCCGATGACTGGACTATCAGCTCCATATGCCCCATCTACAAAAAAGGCGATCCTATGTCTTGCAAGAACTATTGAGGCATATCCCTGCTTAATGAACGTCTCAAACCGTTCTGCAACACACTAATCGGCACGTACCAGTGTGGCTTCCGGCCCGGCAGATCGACTATAGACCAAATTTTCACACTGAGGCAAATCCTGGAAAAGACCAATGAATTTCAAGTCGAGACTCACCACCTTTTCATCGACTTTAAAGCCGCATATGATAGCATTCATCGTCAGGAGCTTTATGTGGCGATGGCCGAATTCGGGATCCCGGCAAAACTGATCCAGCTATGTAGCGTGACGCTGGAGAACACACGCTGCAACGTGCAATTTGGAAGTAGTTCCTCCGAACTATTCCAAACATGCACCGGATTTCGGCAAGGAGACGCACTATCATGTGACTTCTTCAATCTCGTGCTAGAGCAGATAGTGCGCAGGGCAGGTGTCAACACGGAAGGCACTATCTTCAACAAATCCGTCCAGCTACTGGGGTATGCAGACGATATTGACATCATCGGTCGCTCCCAGCGTGCCGTGATAGAGGCTTTTACGGCGATTGAAGAACAGGCGAAATTCGTTGGTCTTGTAGTAAATGAGGACAAGACTAAGTACATGCTATCAACAAACAAACAAGCATCTGTCCACCGCCTAGGACAGAACGTCACTATTGATAGCAACAATTTCGAGGTAGTTAAGGAGTTTAGCTACCTCGGAGTAAACATGAACTCCACAAATGACATCCTAGTGGAGATCCGGCGAAGAATTACCCTAGGAAACCGCTGCTACTTCGGTTTGGCAAAACAATTGGGTTCAAAACTCCTAACTCGAAGGACAAAATGTATGCTTTACAGAACCCTTATCCTGCCAGTTCTGCTTTATGGCGCCGAGTGCTGGACGATAAGCAGGAAGGGAGAGCTGATACTGGGCTCCTTCGAAAGAAAAATTCTTCGACGGATATTTGGTCCTGTGTGCGAGGAGGGCGAATGGAGGAGAAGATACAACCGCGAACTCTATGAGCTGTACCAAGATGTGGATGTAGTCCAAAAGGCCAAAATACGTCGACTACATTGGCTCGGCCACATCGAGCGAATGGACAATAATGCTCCAGCTAAGAGGATCTTCGAATCCCAGCCGCCAGGTTCGAGACGACAAGGAAGACCGAACCTCCGTTTCAAAGACCAAGCCATCGCGGATGCCAGAGCGCTTGGTCTGGATAACTGGAAGCAGCGTGCCCGGGATCGCAGAGGATGGAGGGCTGCAGTGTCTCAGGCAGAGACTCTCCACGGGTCGGGAGCCCGTTAAGTAAGTAAGTAAAGCTTACATCCAGAACAATAACTTGCAAACTCGGTTTTCAGCTAAAAAGTTAAGCAATAGTATTTTTTTCAAAATAAACCTTGCAGTATTTGGTACGAGTTTGTCTGCCAAATTTTACAAAAACCGCTGCAACGATTTTGATCCAAATACATGTTAAAGGTAATATAAGTATTCTCAATAACATTCCGTACTTTTTTCTCAAAAAGTTAGAACAAATATTTTTTTTGAATATTTTTCAAATATGACTACGCAAATCCCGATCTGTGTTCACATAATTATCTTCGGTATATTTTTAAAATAATAACAATGCCCCACTTCCAATGAAAAACCAATAAAAGCTATGTAAAACTTGCTTCAAGCAACTTCTCATCTTTTTTATATATTGAATATGCACCTTTGAGATAATTCCAACAACTTGGTGCTTACACAATCAGCAACTCCCACTTCATTTGCAGCAAAACTTTTGACTTACGAGAAAGTTACGTTCGACCCAGTCGTGCACTTTAGTTTTTGTGTTCTGAGAAAAAAATAAAGAAAGCCCTTTTCCCCATTTTAGCGTATTTTGAAAGGCAAAATGCCCAAGAAATGGGTAATTACCCATGATCTGGCATCACTGGCACCTACCGAATTAATAATTTACTGCTGCTTTTACTGCGTCATCGCTCACACTTAGTTTTCGCAAGTGGTAGATGTCTGATGAATTAACAATTAGACAAGTCCTGGCAGGCGGAAAACAATAATCTCTTTTTGAATGGGATTTAAACCGAGAATTGACAGCAAATTTCAACTACTCGAACAACCACTTAAGGGTGTTTGACAGTAAATAGTGTTGTGGTTCGATATAGCTATAAAACCAAGCATAATATATTTTAACAAGTTGTAGTTGTTGCTGTTTTCTTTCAAATCAGCACACACATCTGTTTACTACCGCCAAGGTAATCCTTCGCGCAATTTTCTCAACAAAGTTCAATTCATAAAGAAAATGTCGACAGAAAATGACGGCCCATTTTCAAACCGTAAAGGAGCAACAATCGCCCTCTGCAGGCGCTTTTATCATAATTTTCTTCCACTAAGAATACAGCTACCCCTAATCCCTATGATTAGTGTCCTTCAGGCTTAAGCAAGGCAAACAAAACAAAGCATACAATCTCCCTTGATGGTGATAAACTTAAGATTAAACGAAACGGAAATACCTTTCCACAAGAGTCTGTTGTTTTTTATATGACTCTGGTACCATGCATCAGAAACTTCTCACATCGACCGCCTTAAATCTTACAGGTCACAGATGCAGACTTGTGTTGCGTCGAAAACATAGAAAAATTCCAACTTTGAAGCAGATTTAACGATCCGGGAATATATCTCGCGGTGACGTTATCACCATTAACCATTTAATGACAGTAATAATTCAACCGAAATTTATAACAAGGAAGTCGACTTGCCTTTGCGTGGAGCCGATTATTTTCCTAAAGGTACAACACCGTTGAGAAAGTGCTAAGTGCTATCGCATCGGGTGAATAATTCCAAGCAAATTTTGAAAACCATTTCCTAAATGGAATATAATAAGATGCACAAATTATTATCAAAGCTACTCATATTGAAGCATTCCATTTGGGATGGCAGGCTGCGGTGTTTTTTTTGCATGTACACCCTTTTTGCTACACCTTTATTATAAAGAAACAATTTCATACTCAAGACGAAGCTTTCGGGCGGAGTATTCTTCATGTCATCCTTTTGTTTTTGTACTCAGGAGTTTTTTTTTTGGAAAATCTGTCAATCCTAAGCCACGGAGTTTTCATTATCCATTAATCTTCTTGTTGTGGAACCGTTCAGGTAGATACAAACATAAATTTCATTTCGAACAGCCGAAGGGTGTTGCTATTCGATTTGGAAGGATTTACCTCTCGGTGTTAAGGGCGATGAACGAGACGTGTGTTGCAAAATTGGAGACACCATCTGCCGAGGGAAAAATTATTTTATCATAACTTCATCCAAGGGACAAGATTGGAACTGTGAATATTCTAGAAAATTATAAATTCTAGAAAATATAAAATACCATTAGAATTTAAATGAAATTCGAGATTTGGACAGAATTTCCATTGGAAAAAAATATAGCATAAGCGTATTGATTTTTTTTTTGTTATTTTTTGTGTCTATGTAGATGAGGACGGGAGGTTTTGCCTGCTGGACAGATATTGAATTCGTTGGAGATATGAATAATTAATCTTTGACACTTTGGAGTGAAAGGGTGGCAAGCCTGGTGGGCATGTGGGACACTTTTTTGTATTTTTATAATTGGAAGAGCATCTTTCGACCTGTCAATAAACAGTGTTCATTTTTAAGGTGCTTTGCATTACCGAACGATTAATTTGTTGTTCAGGCTTGCTGTGTTTCGCTTATATTTTGTTTAAATTGAGCCAATAGTGCAGCTAAATAGTTAATAAATTTTAATTGCCTGCTAATAAAGAATAATAATGTTTTGTTTAAATTTCTGCGTGATTGAAGGTCAGCTGAATTGAACTTAACAACAAGAAAAAGATGGTCTGGAAACCGAACAAAACTACCACATTTTTGTAATTCTCGAAACTTTACCACGGTCCCTATCGGTGGCCAATTGTTGTCCCATCTCGGTGTGGGTCTCTTTTAAGAATTCGTTGGTTTTTCGGAGTTCATAGAGGACTATGGTCGGACAGAAAGTCACTCTGGTCAATGAGGCAATTGGGTTAAGAATTGTATGCACTGCAGAGCAGCGATGCCATTATGTGCCCGATAGGGCCATTTGGCCCTCTGTTTTTTATTTCTGTCCTTAGCCCGGTGCCAACAAGAAATGGCCCTCATATCTTATTTTTTGTATTCCTTAAACAAATTATTCTGAAAAGCACACTTTCTTATTTTATCACAAAAATTGATAACAAACAAATTTACATACTAAAAGTGACACTGAATTCATTTGTCCTTACCAATAAACATTTTTAGTTCCGACTCAAAATTTTAGTAATTCACAGTAGCTTTATTTTCCATACAAATTTCGCAATTTTGAGCTTCCGAAAATTTAAATTCAAGACCAAAATTTGTTATTAGTACGGCGCATTCATTCATTCTGGCTGACGTTTCATTTTCGTTTGTTCCCGCCATAATAATTCGACCTCGTCTTCTACCTGTCACTTTATATTTATGTTGCCACCTTTTTAATTTTTTTGTTTTTCTCTGTAGGGTAGTGACCAGCACTATTTGCAAATGGCCCTTAGAAAGGCCCTCAATATTTTTTTCTTTGTGGCAACGCATCTTCAGAGTTACACGAAGCGGTCTCTATCGATGCAAGTTCTTTTTGACAACTTGTCAAGTCGTTACAGCGAATTATCTGAAATAGACCGGTTTTCACTTTGATAAAAGGACTTTTAGCGAGGCTTTGTCCCTAAAATTGGATTTGAGATTATTTTCAAATTCCAGTCGCGGAAATGAGTATCGATCCGCTGCTGGATTCTTTAATTTCTTACTCATTTTAGAAAATTTTCTATTTTTGTAATCATTGTTGACTAAAGAACTACTTGACAGATTTCGATGAAACTTTATTTAAAAACTTCAAAGAAACTTTAAACTGAGTCGTTGATCGACACTCCTTCTTTTCGAGAGCGCTTTGACCAATATGTATTTCTTTTTTTATGCCTTACAGCCTTTAGCTTTTCTAACCTTTCATTGCTCAAATATTATGTAAGCGAGTAGGAACAAAACAACGTTAGGGAGCAAAGACTTTCATAAATATTTTGAGGTTTTTATCAGCTTTCTCCTTCATCGAGGAGCTAAGGTACAGACGCCAGCGTACTGAGAGCGGAAATGGAATCCCTGCTTTTCAATACCAATGAAGAATGAACTATTCACTTGTTGTCATTCAAAAAAACCAAGTCCCAAATGGCATAGAACACCATTATGAACGGGAGATAAAAAGTGAACTTTGCTTAGCCCACAACCTATAACGAACCAATGTCGTGGGAGCCTACTCTATTTATGTGTTTCCATGAATTGTGTGAAACATATTTTTTAAATTAAATCAAACTAACATAAAAGAAGCAAAAAAAAATGCTTCTTCCTGCTTTTGCTACAACTGCGATAAATGCCATAAGGACGACGAGTAATTCAACGTTGAAAAGTGCTCCGAAAACAGAAAAGATTGGAAAAGCTGCTACAAGCAGACTTACATGCCTCAATTACCCCCACGTAATGTCTGTTGCCATTTAAATATAAGCAGCGTTTGATGTTTTCCGAGTTTCGAACACAACGACAATACCCGCACAGACGGCATATAAATACGCGAACTTTTTATTAATATTTTGCAAGCATAGGTACCAAATCTTCAGCAAAATCTGCAAAATTTGCTTCTTTATGTATGTATGTCGTCATGCCAGGAAATGGTCCATATTATCATTATGTTATTTCGTCAATAACTGTGTGCCTATCGTTGACACAGCAGCATTCGCCTTTTGACACGTGTTTGGAATATAAAACCGCATGATACCGTCATTAGTTTTGAGATTTTATTTTCACTCAGAAAGTCATTCGAAATGATACACCATATACTATTATCTTCTTCGATCAATATTTCAGCGGTAAGCCTCGTGATTCCTTATATAATGAAGCTCTAAAGTCAGTCAATCATCAGAATGGGGACATTATGTTTGGTCCCATTAAAATGTGGCCTACATCTTCTACGGAAGCGAATTGCTTTTGTCTTTCGTATAGGAGAAAACACATTAAAACGAGAGGTCCCTAACACCACAGCTGTTTGCATTCTACCATTCCAATCGAAGATGGTCTGATTATGCTGGCCCAAGGGATCGTTTTGTGGATACTATTGAAAAACGAACCAACGCCTTCGAAATTGTTCTACAAATTCCAATTGGTTGTCCTTTGGTTTGCTACGAGTTATATGTAAATTCATTTTGGAAGTGAATGGTGAATGAAATTCTTAGGAATTGTTGTTACATGTCATTTAAGGAAATGGGCTGTAGTGACGCAAATATATAGTTCAACCTAATTCTCCCCAGGAAACTTCAATAATTTAAATTGGAAACATAGAAAATTGTGTTGATGAAGATTTGTGTGGGCTAACAATTCACTACCCACTACTTGATGAACTATTTCAAGTAAATTGTCTGCTTTTAGTTTTAGGGACTTCCTCTTAAAACTGTTCTCCTTTTCCTTGATAACTTAAATTGGATAGGCATTGCCCAGTTGTTGGTTTCAAAAAATCAGAGCGTTACCAAGCGTGAAAGTACAATGAGAAAAATATATTCACAAGACTTCGTGCTCAAGTTCAACCCACAAAAAAAAATATGAATAACGTCTTTCTTTCACGATGAGAAAAAATGTTGATCTGAATAAAATTTCCATCATCACGGTCATTAAGTGTACATATCCAAGTCAAGTACTCGTATCTTTGAGTATTTTTTCTACAAAAGACAGTTGGCACTCAAAAATTAATTAAAATTAAAAAAGCAACCAATAGACATGGGGAACCTCTCCAAAGACCACACACTGGATCTACAAAGATTTGGATCCACCCAAAGAATCACCATCAACAAGCTTGCGGACTTGTCCCACAGCGGCTATAGAAGCCGTAATGAGACTAGCAGCCCTGCACATTTATATCAGAAATTCGGCAATACGCAGCAGAGCAAATGTTAACACAAACGAAGGAGCTAAATAAAATGCAACTGCTTTAGGAACTCCCTGAACTTGACATGATCTGCGCAATCACTGGTCGCCTTACAAAGACACTCTTCTTTAACAAAAAATACTCTAACTGAAGATCACAAACAGCCAAAACGGCCTCAAATAGTATACGGCAACGGATGCTTCAAAACTGGACTTGAGTGCGGGGGATGGAATGCGTGGATCAAACCAAACTCATTTAATATCTGTAGAGAAAAGCCCAGTGTATTTCAGGGATAGCCCCATCTCATTGAAAAATGCACACACCTTATCTACAACTCGGCCAATAAAGGCTCGAGGATCCATTCATTTACGGAGAGTCATGCGGCCAGAAAGGATCTTAGCAAACACCAAGTTTTTACTCCAAATCAGTAATGCGGTGCTTCAACACCCTTTTAGCGCTTAGGGCCAGAAAGAAAAACCAAAAGAAGTCGGCTTCTGCCAATGGGGCTTGAAAAAGCTGAAGAGCTCGCCAGAAAAGGCTCGGAAACCCAATTTATAGGACTTGAAGCCTTCTGCACAATCTCCAAATCGTATGAACTTAGGAAAATATGTCAAGTGGAGATGAATGAAAACGTCCGACAAACTTCCAAAGTGTCTCCACTTAACACCTCTGGGTAAATATGTATCATGTCTATTTTGGAACAAGTCGGTCTTTATGCCTCTCACATGTTTTATGACCTATTTGTTGATGTGACATTTCACGTGTGCCTTATGTCATAAAGGCTATTGCTATCCTAATTAAAAGCCACTGGCAAATAACTAGTTCATAACTTATATGAGAGCAACGACAACATTTTACCAAACAGGGGCACATACATTTTTTGGGAAGCTCTTTCATGGCAGTAATTCTCTCGGGTGTTTGGCAGAAGTTTGCGAGAGGTGGCGCAGTGGGAAAAAACTCTAAGATGGAATCGAACCTGGGACCTCTCGCTTAGTAGTATAACACACCAACCACTAAGACACTACCCCTGCACTGCAAATATGTAATATTGCTTAAAACTGAGGTAAATGCTTGCATCAAAGTGGCATATACCCTCCTCTTTATTTGTTTTGTAAGTTTGTACTGTCAAAATTAAACTTTTATTGAAGGGGTTGTAAATTATTGTAATTTAGCGGACCAATATCTGTTGCCAGTACTTGGAAACTTCTGGAAAAGATTTTTGGAAACTTATTGGGTTTACGCGGTTACAACTTTATTGTGAGAACTACTGCATGAAAGACGCGATTTGACTTCTCCTCGCTCTTGACCTCCTTTCGAATTTATAGCACCCCCTAATCACCAATGTGTCCCATGGAATTTCGTTAAAAACAATTAACCATTCCGAACATCTATTAAAACCAAAACAATCACCTTCGGATGAAAAATGACACTCTTCAGCAGCCCTTCGCTTATGAAACCGCATCGTCTCTTCTTTGAGAGGTTCTAACTTTCAAACACAAACAATAAAATTGTATTGTTTGTTCATAACTCGATTAGAAACTTCTGAATATGCTTTGAAATCTGAAAACAACTAATGATTAGCACCCTTTACATAAACGGGCGCCAAGAGCGTGAATTTATAATTTGTTCATAAAACTTTTGGATGAGCTGATAAGTTATTCATAAAGTTGGTGTGCTAAAAGCGCACGGCTCTGAATTTGGCTTATACGAACACTTAATTGAGGGTCAAATGATGTGATTTAGATTGTATTGGAAAGGTCTATGATGTGATCAAATAAACGCATGGACTTTGTAACTTGAGGTATGAAAGGGGGGAATCTTTTCGTCTGCACATGGATACCCTATTTGGTATACTATATACGAACCCACACGGGTTTCCCTTAACACGTTTGTCATAAATATAAACCTGTCAGTAATAGAGGTTCCAAAATGGGTTCAGTAAGGACTTTTCCTAAAACTATTAAATTGCAACAACAATTTCCTCGGAGTGCTAAAGCTGACTGCTAATTTGAAATGTGTAGTTACACACTGGATATTTGAAAGCTTCCGTATATTGATGGTTTTCAATTGATGTATGGTTTTCTATTACACAAAATTTGTTGAGTAGAAATGCAAAACTGTAGAAAAATACAAAACTAAAACTGGTACTTTCCTCTACAGTACCTACCGTTCGTGTCTACTCAAAAGGGACTTTGCTGCTGTATATAAATTTTAGATTTGTTTGAAAAGAGTGGTTTGCCATAGAGAGTAGCTATACCTATATGCTTTATAAGCGTAATTTTACTTAAAGCATACAGTTGCATCATAAATTTAACACAAACTTCTCCCCAATACCTTACAAAACGCACTTTTAAAGAACTCATTTTCAAAGTAGGCTTCAGACCCCCTCGCAAATGAAAAGTGGTACGACACCCGTCTTTGAGATTACATCCGAAGCTGTAAAGCTCCTTTTAGCCTCAAAGAAAATTGTGCGTCCCGGAAAAAAATACTTTCTGCTACGCTTTTGAAGAGACACAATACATACAAGATATTATTTAGCACATAAGTAGCAACTTTAGAAACGTCTTTAGGAGAAGAGTTTTGTTTTTTGTGCGCAACAATTGAATATATTAATTTCTTGGATTTTGGAAAGGGTTTTCGAATAAGAGGTGTTATTGTGAATGGCCCGCTATTTCGGTAGCTGTCACTTTTGAAGCTTTCTTTCTTTGACATCTGACAAGTAGAAACTACGCCATTACTAAAAATGAAACGATACAGACTTCAACAACGCATTGAAATTATTAAAATTAACTACAAAAATGGTGGAAAAAAGTCGTGTCTTTGCTGATTGGGTCCTTGAAATGCATGAAAATGATCCGGAATTCCGTCGGAAAATCATCTTGACTGATGAGGTCCATTTCCACCTCGGTGGCTACGTCAACAAGCAAATTGTCGCATCTGGGGCTCGGAAAACCCAAGAGTTATTGTTGAGAAGCCTCTCCATCCTCAACGTGAGGCTATCGAGGACATAGGGCAGCCACTTTGCGACGTGGTTATGGAAAATTTCATGAAAAGGATATGGTCCTGTATTAGTGCTCATGGTGGCTATTTAGCTGATTTTCTTTTTCATTATAAACGGCATACCTTTCTCTTTATTATGAAATAAACATCCGATCATTTATCTCAAGAAACGGCATTTTTCGTTGAATACAAAAATAACACCTCTTATTGGACAACCCTTTATAACTAAGATTAAATAATTTTTTAAAGCTCTATATGTCCTCGACCGGTCAGGTGAGCGTTCCGCTTAAGGAAATATATATAAAGTGAATTCAATCAGAGGCGTAAAGGTCTGACTTAGAAAATGTTTCGTGCGCCTTAAAGGTCTGTTCGCAATGAGAGCCTTTACAATATATTTCTAGTTCGGAAATGATTTTGAAAAATGTTTGTGTTTATTTTTTAAAAATTAAGTAAAGCCTTTTGCAGATCAAATTGCATCCGATTCTTTGCAGTATTTTTAAACTAGCTGTTTAAATTCATGCTGAGTAGTTCGTCTGACAACTGATCAATTAAAAATAGAAGAGAAATCCAGTAAAGTACCGAATTGGTCGGCCTTTTTAAGTGGTTAATGCCTACGGTGACCATTCGTTCTCTTTTTGAGAAGACAGTCCTCTTTTTTCCTACAATCACCTCTCTAATTTTTATTAAAAGAAAACAATACATTGTTCTTTTTTCAAAATGTCGTCTTTTCCCCTAAAGACCTCCTTCCCACTATAAAAAATATGCGAGATTCCAAATAGGAGCGGGTTATCTTGTATTGACTTTCAAAGACCAAGTCAATTCCTTTTATTAGACCTACAAAAACCCACAAATCTTGATAGTTCAAATGTGCCTTAACCATTTTTGACTGTGTTCGTATTTTAACATAAAAAAAATGTCCCCTTTCATGTGATGGAAAAAATGGTCGCCGTACCGTTTCGTATTTCATTTCCATCTCAATCTAAGTGAGAACAAAACACGTTTGCTGTCAAAGAGTTCACCAAAGTGTGCCTAAGCCCTATCAGCTTTGATTTAACCGAAATATAAACCCATGAACGCTTTGAAAATAAGTAAGTCCTGCCAAAGGGCGAATCATAAATCCACCACTGACACTTCCCTTATTAGTATGCATAGTTATTGTGGCAGCGATTTAAATCGTCTTCTTCAAATCGCTATTGATGAAATATTTAGAGGCTCGCGAGCTAACTAAGTCCCATTATTCCACATGAGGTAATTTAATCTCCCTATAGCGTTTTCACAAAAGGTACGAGTATCTATCTATGTTATGTTTGCATTTCGGAAATCGTTTTTAACGTAAATCGGGTTGAAAGCGAATTTTTGGCAGGAGCCTTAATGGCAAGATGTATCTTTTTTTCTGTTGTGAAATGATTATTCATAACCGCGTTGCCTGACGTTGCAGGTTGTTTGATAATACAGCTTGGAGTTGTTTAACCGACAGGGCTGCTATGTTTTTTAAGGCTTTAACAAAACAAAAAAAAATTTAAGAAAACACACGATGTACTCGTATGTGATGGAAGATGATTTCCAAGGATTTGAGTTCTGAACCGACTCGGGCGTGTATTTATGTAAATGTATGCCAAACAACAGACTTGCAGATCCAGCAATCGGGAGTGCTGCAAGAGAAAGATACTATTACCCCAGCCCTTTGTTACGCAAACTCGCTTGGTGCCCCAGTTAACACACTCCACTGAAACAGTCACCCGGAGACGCACAAATGCACAGTGCGATTTGTGGTTATAACAATTGGCTTATGTTTCACTCTCTTGCTGAAGGTAAGACCCGGAAGGGCTTGTGCGTGACTTTTCGTATTCTCGCCTATATAAGCTGTCGTTGTTTTGACTGGCGTATCACAATCAACTCGCATTTGCATCAGGCAAGAAGTAAACAAAGAAAATAACAACACTCTCGAAATGTTCAAATTGGTAATCTGACGAGAGCCGTATTAGTGCGTGTAACATTTGATAAATCTCTTTTATATCCTTAGATCGCAATACTCGCCCTCCTCGCTGTGGCTGCGGCTCGTCCAGGTTTGCTGGAAGCGCAAACCTCGCTCGAAGCAATCGGCGCGGTTTTACAGAGCATTCCTACAGCGATAACCCACCAAAGTCAAACTCAAATTCATAGTCAACCGATCTTGTCGCACACGATCAGCTCTCCAGCGATTATTCAAGAGGATGACTCATTTCTGTCGTCACAAATTCTGTCTTCAGGACTTTACGAGGGACAAGAGCACCTAGTAGCTGGACATGGCGACATTATTGGTGACCAGACATCGTTACTTCAGGGAGATGGTTCATTTATTGGCGATAACCACTCGCTAGTTGGAGATGAAGGTCTTTTGCTCGAAGAACATGGTGGACTGATCGAAAATGGAGACTCAGTTGTTGACGATCAAAGTCTACTCATCAGCGGCTCGGGACAATTAACGGATTCCATCGAAATAAATGGACTACATCACTAAGGCTTTTGTAGAAAATAGTTCAGTTATTGATTGCAATGCAATCAATAAAAGCAAACGAAAAAAATGAATCTTTGTGTCTAGTATACGTTAATTTTCTTTATGGGTAAGTGAAGGAATAACTCGAGAGAGCTCTTATAGTCACTCAAAAAGCAAATATATAACTCTGATTTTGCTACTGAAAATTAAAGGCTTACTTTGGCAGCTGTCACGAGCAGGCAGTTTATAAAATGTAAGTCTTTCCCAAACGGGAAGTGATGATCCAATAAAATTTAATTTTTCTTTCCACGAAAATGTCGCACTGCTTTTGATTAACATTTTCGCCATAGCTGGTTCGCATTAAAGTTCAACACGCGTCTCCTTAAACCAAATAATTTCTTCCAAGTATCCGGACATTTTCCAATTTTTTCCACTTCGTGGATCATGTAATTGAATTTAGTTGTGCGAGCACATGTTTCACGAAATGTTTCGTGGATATTAAAAACTCAAAACCTCAGTTGCTAGGAAGCGAACGTGAGATGAATAATTTAAGGAGACCTTTTTTTGAGGACAAGTGAAGTAAGCTGGCATTTTGGAACTTCGAAACTAGTTAACGGAAGTAAAAAGGGTAAGCTCAACTTTTGGATGTCCATGTCCTTTGATACTAAACACTTTTAACCCCTTTTTTACTTTTTTTTTTAAGTTTAAAGTTATTTTCAGTTGATTTGCAATTAGTTTTCTCGTAAAATACATTTTTAAATAAAACTTTGAGATTTATGTTTCTGACTACAAGTGTTTAGGATGTTTCAAAAAATAAATTGTGCGCAATCTGAGAAATTTACAATATTGACTTTCCAGGGAGAAAACAGAGAACTATTGATTGCAGAGTCTGAAAAAAAATAAAACGTAAAGCGTTTCAGAAAACGAAAGAAATCATGTGAAAGCAAAAATTGTCCTTCATGCAACTGCTTTCGTCTTCTTTGTTGGATTTATACACTGTATGTAGAAGTAGTCCAATAAATTAAGAAACGTCAAACGAAACGAAAAGGAAAAACTCTTTCGTTTTTAGACAAAAAAAGGAACGAATACCTGAATAAAGGTATTTCATTTCAAAGGAAAATTTCTTCGTGCTTTACAGTTAAACAAGGCAAAACATTCATACATTCTTACAGCCTAAACTCCATGGACTAAAAATACCTAGTACTTTGAATGTCAATTTGTTTTCTTATAGAACTTCTCCGAAAATGGGAGTTTGCCAGTAAAATTCTTCAATAAAATCCCACACCATTCCTAATCAAATTGTCTTTACAGAATTTTGTCGCCCTATTAATATGTGTGTATGTTTTACTCATGGGATATTAATTTTCGTAGTTTCCACACAGTGGTTCCCCTGCTGCGTTGAATACTTCATCAGCGCATTGTACTGTTCAAGCTCAACATAAAGAATCAAAATTGGGTAAAATGTAACAGAATTCAAGGAAAAGAAATGCCTGCTACCCACTTCTCCTATAAAATTATTCAGTTTAATTATTCAAATCTTCGCATTCATTCTTTGAATTCGCCCTAGCGTTACAAAAAGAAAACATGTCAATCATCTCGTATTTTATTCAGTATTTTTAACGGATATTCGCAATCACATTCAGGGGACAATCTATGGAATTGCGTGAAATTGTCAATCTGTGTTTTGATATAAATAGATAAATGGAATATTTTTAAGCAGAGGGACCTATTCATTGCCGGAATGAGGAAGGACATCTCATTCTTCAATGAGACGCATATACTCTTTTGACACGAATGCTCACTTTATTAATGTACGCAATGCGCTTCATCTGGGTCAACACTTCGAACAAAAAATTATTATTTAGAAGACTGTAACTAATGCAGAGTGATAAGCAATGTTTTTTCTCAGCATTTGCTTTGGACATGTCCGTTTGAGCTTGGACATTAATCTTGTACAAATTGTTGGAATCATTTTTGGGGAAAAATCTTTTCCTTATTGTCGCTTAAAATAGAAGTAAAAACAGAGGTAGACACTCAAATGCTTCAGTTGATTCGTCGAGCGGAGGCCGTCGTTTTTGAATGCTCCTGTCACTGTTATATCAAAATTGATTTATGTCTCGAGATAATTTTCTACGCAAACAATATCTCCTAGGAAATTTAAAATTACCAACGGCGAAGTATATTTAATTTACTATATCGCTGGAATTCGAAACCTCTCGCTATTTATTTTTTTTTTTTTTTAGTGAAATGGGAAATACGTATTTCGAAAAAACATCTGCTTGGTATATGTTGTTCCTTTGATAAGTGTCACGTTGAGCTTCCAAACGAAGGAATTAAAGTTACCTATGAGAGTTTGAGTTTGTATGAGCGTGGAGAGCTGAATAAAAAATCTTTTCTAAACAGCTTCTTAAATTATAAAATAAGATAAGGCAACATTTGATTTTTCCATAGGCAAATAAGCTCGCTTTACTTAACGCATTTTTCCACTACCGTTTAGGGCTGTTGTCCTTTTTTTATAAATATTTATATATAAACTATAAACGTTTTGTATATATCGAGAAATGGCATTGTTGTCGATTGTTGTTTATTAAGCTAAGAAGCGTCTTCAAGTCATTATTTTTAGAAGGAAGTGTAGGCATACCAGGATATGACCCGAACACCTTGAAGATCTCCACTTGAACCCACTAAAAGCAGTTGAATATTCGAAAACAATCCATGAAAGACTGATTGGTCCTTCATAAGTTTAAAAAAAGAAAAAATTAAACGCACAACTGGATATAAGTTGGTGAGCAATAAGGTAATAACAAGAGATGTCACTGTCGCGGTTTTAAAAAAAAAATGTGGATAAATAAAAGATTTTCTTTGTTCGTTCGAGTATAATGTGTATAAATGCTGGTCCTTCACGGTAAAACATTCGTTGTTGACAGGGTGGTCCTGTCCTTGTTTGATTCTCACTCAAAAATAGGTAGATGTACAAGGTGGCGCAAAAGTAATCCTCCTATCAGAAAATGCTATAAATTTTGCGATTGCCCTAATGTCAGTTCTGTTTTGACATTTGTGTAGTAAACACATGCGAAATACACGTTAATAAACAATGTTACGCTACACTGCTCCAGAACGCGGAATATTTGTGACTATTTATTTAGGGGCCAATCGCAAAATTTATAGCATTTTCTGATAGGAGGATTACTTTTGCTCCACCTTGTATTTCAGTTGGGCCGATATCTTTCGCCTTAATAAGAACGCTCTCTCATTTCCATTGAAATGTGGCCCTAAAAAGCGTCCCATTGCACTACTGATTTAGTCATTCAAGGTCAAGTTCCTAATGGTGACCCTACTCACTCAAACAATCTCAAGAAATCGGCTGTCAAAACAAGATAATATCCCGATGCAGTTTCTCCTCAATGTGACTGCCAGCAAATTTCAATTAATGAAATCATTTCCACTCCATACGTATTTTAGTGTTGAACATGAATATATGGTGCTGTCAAAAATAAAAAAACATATCTTTGAACAATGAAAATCGTCTTAAAAGTATGCAACATAAATTACGCTGCTTATTAAAGAATTTCTAATTCTGCGGGGCTAGTGGCAGCGTAGCATGGAGTGCAGAATGCATCATTTGTCCCAGAGGATCAAAGGCAGGCCCAAGAAAGAGACCGTTTTCGCGGAGAGTTAGATAATCAGCTATTTTAACCGATACTTAATAGAAATAGAAAGGAGCATTTATTGACTAACAAAATAAAAGCACAGCCAGAACGGGCTGACAGAGGAAAAGTTTGCTTTCTTTATAAATGCAAAATGTGGATAAAATATGCGAAAATGGGGTTTTGGGTTCCTCTTTTTGTCCTCGCCTTTTTGTCCTTGAAAATATTTTTGAATAAACAATTGCTTATAATTTAAGTATATCCAGAGTTTTAAAACGATTGCTTCTCGCAACCAATGCCACCTGTGCCGATGTCGAAATTGATGCACGTTCACTGTCCAATGTTCACTGTCCAATGTTCACAGTCCACTGTTCTGGCGAAACGTATCTCTAATCTGGAGTATAACAATCAAAATATGGCAATCTGCAATGTCAATCATGGTAATAGGTATGGCGGGGCTATATCCTGACACGGCCTTCTATAAAAACCACTGAACTGTCACTCGCAGTCGTGCCAATGTGATTAATCTAAGCTAATCCGGAGATAACTGACTCATTTTTCATTCTACGGAAATATTTTCTCAAATTTACGTCGTATTGTTGTGATTCTCATTTTATATAAAAATTAATGACTCCATTACCAATGCCTCATGTCGATTTCTAATTTCCTTGCCAATTTGAAAAACCATTGGGCAGAGCCACACAAAATTGTTTATGTCAATAGTGTGCATAGATTTACCGCCCACAAGTTCATCTCGCACAGCACAGCTTGTTCAGATTGGAATTGGAATCCATCAACGCCTCCATTCTCAACCGCACACTCGTAAATTTGTTTCGTCCCCTACAAGAGCAGCAAGTCCAGGAAAGTTCTCTTAATTTATGTTTATCGCATTTTTGGTTCGGTTGCTGACAAGAACGGAAACATACGCCGCAATGAATTTAAATCATACGTTCACTCAGATTGGAAAAGCGGAAGATTTTGTGTGTCAATATTTCGCACCGGGAGGGGTATGCCAATAATGGGATTTCAAATGATTGGTGGATGTCTTTCGTATTTATGATTACAGGTGATTCAAGGAAAGTACGTTCGTCAGAGGTCGAGGTTGCAACAGAAGATATCCTGATCGATACGAGTATTTCGATGAAGCATTGTTGGTTTAAAGGTGTGGCGCATGGCTTCCTTTAAATAGCGAACTCGTCTTTTTCGATTTGTAAATGGGAGAGGAGGATTCCTACACAACGACAGCGTTTTGTAACAACTTTGACCAATATTTACCTTGTTGTGCGTTTACAATTTCCATCGCTTGATCCGAGTTGCTATCAATATTTCGCTTGCACAAGAATTTATTTATTCTTCTAACATGGAAGACAAGACTTGAAAGCTGGTACCTCCTTTATGCTCCTATAATTTACAACGCAAATAAGCACGTATAGCTTGGGGGAACAATTTCCTCAAAATAAACACAAGCATCAGAGGACACGTTTCTATTAATTCAAAATGGAAAAAGACATGAGCCACTAAACTGTTTGCAAATACATTTACCTTCCGCGTGGTTTTCAACTCATTATTTCAGTTGGAATGTGATGCCACATATCCTGTTGTTATGATTCAGCCCGGTTGGCATTCTGAACATTTTCATTCAGTTAAGTACACTCAAAGTGCATTCGAAAATATTATGGTCAACAACCACCCGTCTGATAACACTATTCATCGATATAGGTGGATGTTGGCTCATAATTTCTGTCAAAAGAAATGTGTGAAAAAAGTCTGGTCGGTTACTGGTTTCAACAAGACCCGCACCATGCCACATTGCAAATCAAACAATGCAGTTTCTGACGTGTGCTGTCAAAACATTGCGACTTTGACTGGCCACCCAGAAATTCCGATTTGACACCTTCAGACTTCTTTTTGTGTGGTAATTTGAAAAGCAAAGTGTACGCCAGCAAGCCTAAGACTGTTGACGAGCTCAAAGCAAACATTCGTTCCGAGATCACCGTCCGAGATGCTCGAAAAAGTGACAAAAATGCACGTCAAAAATGGGCGCATTTTGCTTATGTCAATAGAGTCGGTCACTTGGTGGATGTTGTATTTTAAAAAATAGTCCAAGTTGTGAAGGACCAAATTAAAAAAAAAAATTACTCGTATATGGAAATCGGTTGTCTTTGTTCTAAGTTATTCAAAATTTACATATACCTACCGACACATAAAAGATGGCTCGCCCGTTAGGTATAACAATCTTTTACAAGAACATTCTTAAGTCAAACATTTGACCTTTTAAATTTCTCACCACCGTCAACTAAAGCTGCTAGTGCGTCTGACCTGAATTGAAGTTTGTTTCTAGCAGTCCATTTCATTCGATTTCCACGTTCAATAATTTGAAAATCAGTTTCAATTTCCCTCTGAATATTTAAGCAAATCCTAAACAAAATAGGTAGAACGTCGAAAGGTAGTCAATTATTATTATTATAGTTGGCGCTACAGGTCGGTATTGACCCTGGGCCTAGCTTCTCGCAACCATTCGTTTTGTGTGAGTTTTTCATTTTTGGGACGAATATGGAAGGGATCTACAATTTTATGCCGAGTCCAAACGGCTAATTGAGAAGCTTCTTCATGACAGTTATACACTCGGATGTTTGTCAGACGTTCGCGAGAGGTGGCGCAGTGGAAAAAAACCTTGAGTTGAAATTTGGGTTTTCTCGGGATTCGAACCTGGGACCCCTCGCTTAGTAGTCCAACACACTAACCACTAAGCCACTGCGCCGACGAAAGGTAGTCATGAGAACTTATTATAGTATCAGGCAGTCCGGAAAAGCCACTCACAAACTGTCTCAGTCGTCAAAATTTAAGCTGTTTTACCAACCTTATATCAAAGTTTTAAAAGTTTTAAACTATTGAATACACTATATTTTATATAGTAGAATTTTATAATGAGAATTTTGTTCCCTTTTTAAAAATGCGTGTCTTTTCGTTCTTCAAAAACATGCTTTAGTAAATTTTTCTGTTTTTCTGATTAAGTGATATGTACAAAAAAACAAATAATGACGACTACCAACGTTTGGAAAAAAAATGCCCAACAAATAAGTCTCTTAGTAGTAAATTAAATACAATACATTCGGCTTTCACAAGACAACCGAGAGGATTTCGTATATTTTTTGTATACCAGACCTATTCCAATTGATTCGCTTTTTCCTATTGATCAACCCTCGTAATCGCCCTTTAGATAGACTACAGGAATTTGTTTAATAAACCTTAGTGGATATAAGTAAATAGAGCCGACTCAATGGTATAGAATAATTGAAATGATTTCCAAATGTTAGGTTTACGTTTGGGGTTTAGATGGTTTCCCACGCACAGGCAATCGTTTATCGTAGCTCAGTCAACAATGGTATTTGGAATGTTTATCGATACAACCACTGCTAGGGGTGGTCAAATAAATACGAGTATAATAGAAACTACTCGCATTCAGCGCTGCCCCCTTGCTACAATTGGAGCGTTTGTACTACATTTCGTTGGTAAAAAAAGTGAGTACGTGCATCACTTTTGCACAGCATTTTCACACCTCGAAAATAATAAGAAAAATTTGTCAAACATTTAGTATTTTCTTTTGTTCCCAACGCTTAAGTTACAAGTTCATAAAGAAGACTTAAGTTATGAATTCAGGCCAATGGAGGGTGGACATGAAGTTTTGAATTAATTTTGGGACAAATTATTGCATTTGAAAAGATCTTTTCATTTTCCAGCTGTATTTTTATGTTTTTTTTAATTCTTTGTTAATTGTTTATTTATGAATGAAAGATAATTTTAAGTAATTATTTGTGTTTTAATTATTTTTTAATTGTACTACATTTTAAAATCCCCCGTACTACATTTTCCAATCCTTCAGAGGGGGCAGCACTGTTCATATTGTATTAACATTACTGTATATCAAAAGGAGTAACTTTCATTTTACTAATATGGATAAAATTGCTTCAGATAAAACTTTGGGGTAAACATTTATTTGTAATTTAAGTATTGATCAAGCTGTCTCAATTCGCATAAAAGGCCCAAATTAACTTTCATACAACTTATAAAAAAGGTTAGACGACTACTCGGGTTAAACGCTACTGAAACCACTTATACATCAGATAACTTTCATGCAACTTGAAGGAAGGAAAATATTACGTTGCATATTTTTTTGGCAAATGGTACTTATGAAACGTGTCTGGCCAAAGATACTTAAAAGGCTAGTCAAAGCTGAACATAAAAAAACCCTGAAAAACTACTTGTTTTTTAAGCTTCGACCTTTCTGATGACGTGAATGAAATTTGCTAATAAACTGCAAACTAAAAGTTGCGACATACAACATTTTGTACCATTTTTTTGCCATACTCAAGAACAAATGTGACTGGAACCGTTTTTTTGTGCATTCGTCTACTTTACTTTTGCTTTGCTGAGATAGAAGCTCAAAAAGACTCGTCTATTATCAATGGGATTCTAGTACAGACAGATTCTAGTTGCTCCTTTATCTCCTAATATTACTTGTGTTAAACAAAAGTCACAAATATCCGTCCATCAGACTATAATAATTGTCCTATTGCAGTATTCAACATTTTACTACTACTGTTGCAAATAAATTCGTGTCTGTCAGCGGAATTATATGTACTTACTCCCCTTAGGAGTAATATACCTTATTCGACTTTTAAAACAGAATTACTCGGGCAACTTTTGTCACATGAACAACAGAAATGCGAACCATCCCTGGCGATACCCTCAGTCAATTCAATTTGCTGAATCGTTAAACCTTTCTTTAGTACAACCATATTTGCTATGTACTTAGGCAATACCCATTTTATTAGTTACCCTTGACGATTGTTATTATTATGTGAAAGGGGGTTCATGCACTGCGACCTTTTGGTCTATTGTACGCCTCAGAGATCCATAAAGTCGAACTAAAATGATGGTTGCTTAGTAAAGCTTAGGGTTAATCTCTGCCATCACATTGTCAACAAAAAAAATCCCCAGCATAAGTCGCCATTTAGCGTCATCTTTCGGTCTGATTCCCCAGTGGAACGGGAACGACCTAAACCATACCTTTTTATGGTTGCTAATGCCAACAAAAATATTTTAAAACTTTGCAAAGTCTGAAAAATTGGAAAGAACTTTAAATACTGGCATGACAAAGGCGTGACGTCCAACTTGCATAACTCGGTACTTTCTGCCACCACGGTTCAGTTCAAAATATACCCCAAGAAAACTTTACATAAGTCCTCGGTAGGGTTGTCCCATTTTTCAGATGAACAGGTTAGGGCATCTATTTTTCATTAGTTCATTGAGGCACGTATGTCTTAAAAGGATGACACACAACAAACGACATAAACAAGCCAGAAAAGACGTGCCGTGAACACTTGCTAAGGTTGGCGGTGAAATTCAAGGGCAATCTAGAGAAAGTTCTCACTTTTAGTTGCTGTATATTATCAGGGGGAATGAAATTATTTGTCCTTGGGCTCGGATAGCATGTGTGTTTCCGCACACACAAATAGCCAACATTTTAAACACGGACCACTGATTGCAGTAAAGAACGAACCTGATTGTCGTTGTTTCTCAGCCTTCTGAGAAGGACAAATTCGCTTTTCTTAAAGTTTCCTCAGCAGTTGTAGTATTTTCCGCAAGGATGGCATTTCCTGTGTTCTGTAAGGAATCGTTTAATGAAACCAGCCCACTAAATCGGTATAAAATTGTTGGCGTCCTTTGCGTCTGTTCTAAAAATAGATTTTATATTTTGTGCTTGGCCGTTATGAGCAGCTGCAATACCACGACAAGAAATTCAGTTTTAATTAAAATCTCTGCCGGTCTATGATCACAAGACGTCAAAGTACTTTTCTGTTGATGGGTAGATATACCTTCATGTAAATAAAAGCAAAATAAAAGTTCGGGGCTTGGAAAAAATCAGGAGTGCTTGTTACACTTGGTGGAATAATAAAGAGCTTCGCGACATTATGATTGATGGTGATGTATGTATGAATTGCCTTGCAGCACATTTTAAAATAATCGAATACGATGAATAAATTGAATTGCTTTACTAACAATTCTTTGATGTACCTTATTACTTAAAATCGAATTCAACTGTATGGCCAAGTTGATTGATGTTGCGATAATGCAAATACTCACTCTTTAGACAAGTTGTGATTGAAATCCCTTGCTTTGCATCCATCTTCTTAATCTATTACATCCAATTAGCTGTAGAACGTCAACTAATATATGGTGATTAGGTAGGTACACAAAATAGGGAATTAGTGGAATTCTTCAATAATTAAATTAGTCGATGTGTAATTTTATCCGCTCTTGTTTCTCCCACAAGCACTTGGACAGCCTACAACAAATCTCGATCCAATCTTTGGTTTCAATGCCAGAGTCCTGACATATTATTGACACATGATTTACCTCCCAAGATAATGGAAGAAATAATACAAAAGCTTGGCCCACCACCGAGTTCGGTTACTCTGTGGTGGGTTGTCGTGCGTCCTCTGTTTGGAGGACATTTCCTCTTTTTGGCACCGGCGCGGAACGTCCTTCAACGTTTTAAGGAATGGTCCTCTTTTTCCCCTAACTAGTAATTTATGAAATAAAAAAATCATCGAACTCTGAATTAAAAAGAAAAACAGAGCCAATTAAAATCTGATACAAAACATAAAATTAAATTTATTTATTTATTTTAACCCTCTAAATGTCTAACTGCTAAATTTAATTGATTCTTTCAGCAGTTCAACTTCATTGTAATTTGTTTTGTTACTTTCCCCTTTTACCAAGAAAATAAATGAATATTTATACTGGCACTCGGTGAATTGCAAAAAACCAAACTTTATTTTATTTGGTGGTTTAAATTATTTTCTTTTATATTTTTACAGGATTATTTAAATCTAGAAAAAAAATCAACTTGAAGATAAATACGAGTATAAAAAGACTCAAGGTATTTAAAACATGTAGAGTACATACATACCTACATTATAAAATGTTTTTTTTAACTAAAATTATTTATTTTTTGTATTTTAATTTATGTTATTTTAAAAATGGAAAATTATTTTTGTTTTCATTTTGTCCTCTTTTTTAAGGTAGATGATGTCCCCCAAAGTCCGGGATTTTAAAACTTTTTTCCTGGGTTAACTTAGTCGGCCATGGCAACCCTACTCTGTGGTGGCCCAAACTAATGTGCGGCTCGTCTCAACGCGACGATAATAATCGAACAATCTGTATAGGTGACAGAGAAAGACGATGTAGGTATCAACAACAACCAATTTTCCCAGTTGTTGCTATCAATGGAGTTATGTGTCAGTTGGAAGAAGAAAAACATATTAGGGGAAACAAATTATTTACTTTGTTTTGTTCCTAATAAAAGATGTCATCTAGACGATGGAAATTTAAGTCGCCTAATTATTCCCCAGACAGTATCCATCAGTCCAATTAGAGTTCTATGAGCTAGCTTTTTCCCGACTTTCTTTTGCGTGGACTTTGATTTTTTGGTCGAATGGAAGGGACCTTCAATTTAGTACCGAATCCGAATTATGAGCTTTTTTGAGGACACATGTCAGCAAATCTTTAGATGATATTCTCGTTTTTGAACCTGACACCTCCCGCTACCGCTACATCCCGCAGCACACTGTACACTAGGCGCGATACTATAACCATATTTAGTGTCCAAGCTAGATTTTACGAACTCACAATGGCTAAATTAAAAATTACCCATTGTCACCTACAGTGTGACGGTTAAAATCGATTTCAAGTAATTCCCTAAACCGCTAAATTGATGTTTGTTTATTTTCGTAATATTCTTCAAGAAAAATTACGTGCGGAATAAATTCCAAAAAAAAACTACTAACTCAAGTCTGGGTCGCATAGATTAAATCGCCCCAGAAGAATTTTGTTCATTTAACACAATATGTTTTGCCGTTGAACAGAACATGGCGTACTTTTCACCATCTACCAGACAGAAATATGCTTGCGTAGCTTAATACACTTTTATGAATACTTTTAGAATTTGCTACGATTTGGTTTGAATAATTCATGACATTTTTAAATTTTGCCTTCTTTACTTTCAGAACTTTTTAAGGACACATGGAAAATTCAACATGAAAGAACTCAGTACGAAAATCCTTTAATTTTTGTTTCAGCATTTACTGGTGTGTAAGTGACCTTGACTGGAAGAGACTCTTTAATGTGCAGCCGTTATAGCAATAGTTTGTGGTAAGAACATTTTCATTGTCTGCCGTTTGTGGCAACAAAATACAGTCAATTAAATCGTCTTTATGATGATCTACCGAAAAGACTGCACTCATACAGCAGAGAGTTAATGAGAACCCCAACAGTGAAACTAAGAAGTGGCACTTAGAGTAGGATTGCTTAAACACCACTTAAAAAGATTTTGGGGAAGGAACTCCTTTCTTTTTGAATACTTTTAATACAGTAAACCCCTTCTGGTCTATTAACTGCGGCTCTTCGCATTTAAAAAAAAAACTCTACAGCAGAACAATATTGCTTCCAAGTTTTTTCAAGCACGCGCAATTCAAACATGCTTTGCATTTTGTTGGCGACCCAATTCACTTCGAAGAACTTTTATTAAAATATGGACCCAGAGATTTAACGAAAGCAACACCTGTCTCCATAGAAGCAAATCATTTTCATCGTTTCACGGTTCTTTGCTCCACCGCAATTACGGCACCGCACTCTCATTTGATTCACTCCAAATTTTATTATAAAAAGAAGGTGCCCCAGTAAATTGTAATTTCAGCTGAAATTCCTTCCTCTAGCACATATCCTCGCATTGGAAAGTTGTAAATTCAGTATCACGGGCAAACTTTGCCCATATTTCCAGAAGAGATAAAGTAATTTTCACCAGAATTTTCCCAAGTATTCATAAAGTCAACTTTACTTTTGCAAGAAATCCAATATCTCTGTTAGAAGATTTAGCGCTGCCTTTAATATAAGAAATGAGAAAAAAATGTAAATACGCTTTCAAATTAGGATAACACAGCAACACATTGCAAATACCAACGCATTTAGTTGGGCAGAAAAAAAGCGTAAACATTTTGGCCTGCAGAAAGTCATTGTCGTCTCGTCCTTGATTCCAATGGGCGTCGCCTTTGTTTCTCTTGTGATGGATATCTCCTCGCTGTGTAACAAAAAGTCAATCACTTCTGTTGTTCATTTTAAATTAATTTTAAACTTTGAGCATTTTTTTATGAAGTGGTGAAAGGGTTCATTTTTAACGTCATTTACGAACCTGCCATTAAAAAACAGCACCCAGGGCTTAAATATGGTCGGTCAAGAAAAATGACTGAAAGGATTTTTGTTGTAAATTTTTTAAAACATGCAAAATATAAAAATAACAAATGGAAGTACATGAGTAAATTTTTCCTCATAAAGTCATATGTCAGCGATTTTTCGACATGAAAAAGATTGCCCGTAGTGCGTATAGAAAAAAAATTAAATTAAATCTTTGAGGTGGCGTTCTACCAGGCTCTATGTTGGTGATATTGGAAAACATTATTATCTTCGTTTATTTTAAGGAGAGTAAGGTCCACTGCAGAATCAGCCTCTTCTTGGAGAAACATTGTTTCCCCGCGCGAAAGTCTGCTTTCTGCTACATACACCACTGGCATAAGGACATTATCCTTCCCTTCCATGCCTAGCTATGGACGGCACTTGAATTTTCGTTGAAATTAACGCGCCCGTTTTAATTAATTTGACCCTTTTCTTTAACGCTATCGCTGGACCTTTAACATCGCTGAACTATAAATACTGTGTCCTACGTTGTGAAACATGACGAGGGGATAGCCAAATTAAATTTGAATTGATGGTTTGCTACGGAGTGAAGAAAGTCGCATCGTTGTCATATCAGAGGGTCGAGTTCCCTAATTCTTTACGGCCTCTGTTTGCCGAAATTTGGAAGCGGAAGTGTTTTGTTATTTCAAGGAAGAGAAGAGGGTTTTTTTCGTCAGCTAAACTTCGGTTGTAAGGGAAATTTAAAAAAATCACTGTCAACATAATTACTATCCAAATAAACCATAAAACAAACAAATAAATAGGTACTCCCGTTGTGGCGTATTATTTTTTAGTGTGTCGTCATTTTTTGACGACTGATCTTACAGGTTATAGTGCGACCGACATTTAAAGACTTAATGACAATTATCAAATATTTTGAAATTTTCGAGATTTAATTTTATTTTAGAATTCGATTGTAAAATATATTTATGCTTGTTATGTGATTTAAGACCACGGTTGACTTTTCAGCAACATTTTAGCATACAAAGTTCCAATTATTCAGCATTTATGTAGACCACATTGTGTTTGTAACAATATTTTGAGTTTTGGTCTACAGCGAAACAAAATTTTTCAGCTTTTTCTGTTGCAAACAAATTTTGCTCTTCTAGAAATAATACTTCAATTTTAAACACTGAATTTTTTTAATAAAAAAAAAAACAGGATAAAGTAGTTTTCACCAAAAGCTTTGAAATTTTCCTTTTTTTGCAACTCAAACCCTCAAGAGTCAAGACTTAGTAGAAATTTAATTACATTTTATTGGAGATCAACTAAGCATAGTAGAGGCAGCTGGCTAAAGATCGTGCTAGTTGGAGACACTTGTTGATTGAGGCCCAGGTCCACCACCGACTGTAAGTAAGTAAGTATTTTCTTACTTAAGCTCAATAAGTGTTCATCTAAAAACGAAGTGACACTGAAGAAGGTGGTCAACCGTGGAACAATGTAGACAAGCTAAAATGGCAATAAAGTGGCCGACCTGCTCCACTCAAAGAAGGGTTCTAACCATGAGTCGAGGAACATTGAAATGGGCGGTGGTTTTGTCTACAGGACATGGTAATTTCGGGTATCACTTAAGGAAAATGGGCCTTAGAGAGGATGATACTTGTAAACTATGCCTGGAGGAATCTGAGACAGCGGCACATATACTGTGTCAATGTCCGGCGTTGGCTAGCAGAAGAATGAGAATAGAGAGACGAAAAGAGACCCGACAATGGTGGTCTGATTCGAATATCACTCGAAATCTATATATAAGTATTTTCTAGGGATGATAAGGAGCTTCGACTCCTAATCCTTCGGTTTAAATTGCACCTCGGAGGAAAAAATTACTATTCACTTAAATTTCTACAGCAGCCTTAATCCTTAGATGTGTACAATGGGATAGGTCTCGGGGTACATATAGGAGAAGCCAATCATCGCAATATCATGTGGTAGTTTTTCAGAAACTGGTTGTCCTGTTAGTTCTTTTGTTTTATTTTGTTGAATCAAAAATAACCTAGTGGGGTAAGTATTGGGAATTTTAACAACACTGGCGATTGCCTAAAACGTAACTTTATCGGTCATTATTTATTTTTCACCCAAAAACTAATGAGATAGGTAGCTTTAAATTTCCGTCGAATATTTAGACAAGATTTATGGAACTGGTGGAAAAGTCTGTATCGAAACTCCACAATTGTACATCTTCAATGTTCCACCAGTGAAACACTTCGCCTTGCTTTTGTAATATTTCTGAAAGATAGATACCAACAACTGAACCTTGCTGGTATTCCTTTTGCCTTGCTGCTTGGCTTTTATCGGTTGACATGGCGCTCTTCCTTTCAAACTAAAAAGAAAACCTATAAAATATAAAACAAAATCTAACCACCGGAACTTATCAAACCCCCTTTCCAAATGCCTTTTAAATCTGTTTTTTTTTATGCTCAAATTGTGCGGCACTTACAGGCTCATCGACTTAAACTTATCTTGTCACCATAATTTTAAGAGACGATGACGGTCGGCTGTTTGGCAATAAACTTCCACGATTCACCTTTCCTTTTGGGTATTTTAGACGTCCCATTTATAAGAGACAAAACTTTTTGAGAGATAATGATGCGTTTAATTCTCAGGTACCAAATGACAGCTTTTTGGAGGGGGTAAGGTAGGCGACACAAAACATTCATTCGCAGGTACACTATGAAGGTATTAAGCAAATTGCAATAAATTATTCAAAGGACTCACCAATAAAGATTATTCCCGCAAGTGCTTGTAAACCTAACAGCAGGTGCTTTGTCCTTTTGACTTGATGACTTGATGACTTGATGGTGGCTCTGTTGTCCCTTTTTTGCATTTACGGAAGTTCTTGGTCAAAATAGAAGCTATAATTTTGTGTGTTGTAATTGAGTATCCTTTCTGAGAAAAGCGCGTGGAAAATGTTCAGATTTATGAATATTTTACGAATGGCAAGGGGTAACTTTAACGATGAAGCTAACGAAAATACGCTCAAATATTCTGCTGATTAAATGGAATAAATGATCTAAGACGCTTCTTACAAAATAGTGGTCGCTTTAATAAGAGGTATTTAGTAATAGTTAATGTGATTTAGAAGGGAGCCTTATTAAACACTTATTAGCACGGAATAGATATAATTATAAGGGTCAGTTGTGGGTTGCAAACGTTTTTGTCATCCAATCGGCAGTTCTCCTTTGTAGTGGGTTTCTTTTTCAATCTATAATCGTTCTAAAGGGGTTAATATAATACCCTTATAATGCCGTCCCTTGGGCAATATTTTGCACCTTCTGCCTGCAAGGAGAGATAGCGTAGAGATTGTGAGCTGTAGACATTTTTTTCTTCACGAAGGAACTTTGTGGCAAACGCAGTAAATAATTATCTTCGGCAAATCTGCTGACGTGTCCTGCTACAGCAGGTAGGTGATAATTTATACATGCTAATTGTTTGGCATTATCCTCTGCTGGGGTTGGCTGGATTGTTTAAGAGGAAACATTCCCCGCATTAAAAAAAAATATTCACCGCAGTCCAACCTATTGTGAACTTTTGTAAAAAAAACTTAACAGTGGTTCTTGATATAGTTTTAAGCAATTGATCTTTGTTTTTGGTACAATGACAGATCTACTGCGGAAAGATCCAATCTACTGCATTTTTTTAATCATCTACTGCGCTGCGCTCCTCTTTTTTTAAAGTGGCTGATCTCCGCCACTACTACTCTTGTTTTAAAATATGTACCTTCATTTAACAAAATTATGTTTTCGCGCACTTGAATGCGTGGCAAAGCAGGCGGGATATCGCTGGTTCGGTTTAAGTTTTCCTTAAATTTTTCTTTTAATTTTGCGGTACAACCTACTTCACCAAGAATAACTAGGGGTTTTCAACAGGGGCGCTACAAAAGTAGAGCGACAGGGACAGAAAGCGACGCCGAATTTCTTGCCGCTCTTTTGGCATTTCATGATGGAAAGATATACGAGCCAACAACGAGTCGAAATTATTAAAATTTACTACCGAAGTTCGGAGTCAGTGGCCTCGACATTAAGAGTGCTACGTCCAATTTATGGTCGTCATAATCGTCCTAGCAGATCAACAATTGAGCGCCTAGTGAAAAAATTTTAATCCACAGGCACAGTACAAAATGTTCCCGTGCCAGTGAGACAAAGAAGTGCCCGTAGTGTCGAGAATATTGCTTCAGTTGAAGAAAGCCCAAATGTGTCTCTCACACGTCGTTCTCAAGCGTTGGGCATTTATGTGACGTCGTTGTGGCGAATTTTGCGAAAAGATCTTGGCCTACATCCTTACAAGATTAAATTGACGCAAGAACTGAAGCCGCTTGACCACCAGAAGCGTCGTATGTTCGTGAATTGGGCTGACCAACAACTTGAAAATGATTCGGATTTTCATCGAAAAATCATTTTCAGCGATGGGGCCCATTTCTGGCTGATTGGCTTCGTCAATAAACAAAATATGCGGTATTGGTCAGGCAGCAATCCACACGTACTCCATGAGTCAATTGGATGATATGGACTTGGAGGACATGTGGTTCCAACAGGACGGCGCCACAAGCCACACAGCGAATGTCACAATCAATTTATTGGAAACCAAGTTTGAACGTGTTATCTCACGAAATGGTCCAGTCGCTTGGGCGCCTCGGTCGTGCGATTTGACGCCGTTAGACTATTTCCTGTGGGGCTACGTCCAAGTCTATGGTCTATGCCAACAAGCCAGCGACGATTGATGAACTTCGTATGAATATCGAACGTGAAATTGCAGCAGTATCGGCCGATCGTCGAAAATTGGGTTCAGCGTCTGGACTTCTGCAAGCGTGTCCGTGATGGCCATGCAAAAGAAATCGAGTTCCGTACATAATGGCATCGAACGTACTTTCACAGGAATAAAGAATTTTATTGATATCCAAAACCGTTTTTGTTTTATTTAAAAAAACCTTTGTAGCGCTCTTATTGAAAAAACCTTTATTATTAACTAAGAGGTAGGGGTAGCTGAATTAAATTTACTCCACTTTCACTGCTGGATTAGCTTGAATATCTAACTTTACTCGGCGATTTTAAATCACTGGTTATATATTTGAGGGCGGTTTTCAATTGATGGGCGATATTGGAGAAGTTTTTATAAACTGACCCCTTTTTGATGGATGGGGATGGATCCCACTGAGAAATAAGATTAACGCGGCGATTTCCCATAAACGAACAACCGGCATATAAATACAACATTCGGATTTGCAATTCCGCATACTTTTGAAAGCGATTGAGGTCGATAAGGGGTTCATAAGTGAACTACTTCCTTAAATAAAATATTCAGAAGTAGAGCTACTGCTTTAAGGGCCACTTGACGTGAGGCAGTTACACCCTTGAAAACCCTTATCATGTGCATCACACTTCTGTCATTTCTATACAACTTGTCTATTCCTATCCAACATTAGTGGTGGTGATACATCGATTTCCATCTAGAAATTTAATTTCTGTGACTGTGCCCCGCTCCAAACGGGCTTAAAACAGCCATCAGTTACATTAAACCAATTTGCGTATGCATTTCGCATATTCACAGTGTTTGAATCACAAAGATCAATCATTATATTGGAGTGCAGAAAAGTCTCGGCACAATGCATCCTCTCCCATCATGCGAGTATAGTCCGAGAAAAATGTTTATTTTCAAATTTAGCGCACTTACCCGCCTAAATATTTCGAAGCATGTCCGCCGCACAAATGCAAATGTCAATGATGGACCCCGAATAACTGGAAATATCTACCGCACAATGTACACACTGCAACATTTACCCACATTAACACACCCCCACGTAACGTAGCACGCCCGAATCTAATATTCAATTAGTACGCAGCACCACTTAATGAAATCAACACGTATTGGCAATCAAAAATAGAGGTGCTTAATTAATGTGACATTGACAAATTTGCAGATAAACTCAAATTCGAATTTAATTGCTCCAATAAATCGCAGACCCTGCGCGAAACCGACCACCGTGTGTACTCAAAAGGCTGGCCTGCTTTATTTATGATGAGTTAATCAAGCTTAAGACAGATTTTCAATCGGTGTCCAAGGAAAAGCGCGGGTAGATTATTATCGGCGGATGAAACGAGTCCGATTGCCACGAGATTAAGAAATCAACTGAATATTCATTTTCGGAAGCCACAAAGGTGTTTGCCAATTGAGCGGGAAGACCAAGACACCCCGAGACCACCCACAGCCACCAGCAATGGGGTTGCGAAGATACTATGCATTCGTTTTTCTTTTCGGAGGCTGACTTGTTGTTTATTATTTTTATTAAACTTGTTGTTTTTGCGTTGATGCTGCTGTTGGCTGTTGCTGGTAATGTAGTTGGTCTCCCTATAGGAACTGCGAATTTTAAAAATAATGAAAGCAAGTAAGAGGGTTATCGTGTTCGTTTGAGAGTAAAAGTCCTCTTTGTGAATTAGTACTTCTTTTTTGTGGGCATTTTTATCACACATCTATACACGCACACGCACACACCGAGTGGTACCGCAAAGAATTGATATTGAATAAAGCTCTGCTGCCGCACAAGATTAATTAGCTTTTGTAAACATTTGGGTGTACACTGGTTTACACCCCAAAGGTAAGCAAATAACGAATTCATATACACAGGGAGTTTGGCTTTTTTACGGCCGATGAGGTGTAAAAACAGCGGGTTTGTTTTTTTTTTTTTTGTCGGTGAAAGGGCGGTTTGATAGCAGTTTGCCAATGAAGCTCATAAATGCAAATAATGGATGAAATAACTTTGTGTAATCGTATAAATGAAATAGATGCCGTTGAAATAGATTGCAAGTTAGGGTGCCATCGGTATTATGTGTTGTGGTTTGTATGCCTTCAGTAAATATAGGCGAATGAACAGCTGATTGCAAATAGATACAGGATAGTAATCATTGGAGTGGAGGTCGTGATGTGGGTGAATATGTTTTTAGCCTTTTGTGGACAGCTGCATTTTTAACGGTGCCATTAAATGATTATATGGTTGAGTGCGGCCTAAAATAATTACCAACTAGCCTTGCTAATGTGTGAGTAGATAGTTAAGTACATGAAACACCTGAGGAGTGTAACTTGTATGTCAAAAGTGAAAATAAGACACCAAATGGGCAGGACGAATGTCCAGTCGTGGGGCTCTCCGTCCGTCATAAAGAACTTGTTTCTGCATTTAACTCGATAGAATTAAATTCCTTCTTACTCATGATTTTTTTTGCGAACCCGTCATTCCCATCTTCAACCATTTCCTTCCCTATTCACACCGAGCCGGGTTTTCGCGAAAACACTCGAAAACTTCATCGCAAATAGAAGTTTTTCCATACGAAATTCAGTTTTCGAAACGACTCGTTTCAAGTTGTTTTCCACAAAAACACCACCAAAACGACTTCCAATCGTTGGGTTGTTGAAACAAACACACCTTTTGCAATGTTCAGCAAATTCAGCAGAACAGCTGACCGAACCTGTGACACAACTTAAAATCATTCTCCACTCTTAATTGATGTACTAATGTTATTTTTAAATGCCCTGACTCTGAATTCAGTTTATTTGTTAACTAATACGTGCGAAATATGTTACCCAAACAGTTTACACTGAAGTTTCACGACTAGTGTCGCACAGCTGATAAAACGTCAAACAAAACGCAAAATGGCGTAAGTTGCCTCAACCGCCAATAATAATTGTCATTGTCAACAACAAAAAAAATGCCGAAGCATTCAAAAATATTTACAAAGAAAGCATTCTTCGGTATTGAATTGACCCGGCAATGTTAATTTAATTAATAGGCGGTATAGAAAAAGGGGACTGTCACTTTTATATTGTGTTATTGACAGCTGTGGCTTAGTAATTAGTGTGTTGGACTACTAAGCGGGGAATCCCAGGTTCGAATCCCGAGAAAACCCGAACTCCCAACTTAAGGTTTTTTTCCACTGCGCCACCTCTCGCGAACGTCTGACAAACATCCGAGAGTATAACTGTCATGAAAGAGCTTCTCAATTGGCCGCTTGGAGTCGGCATACAACTGTAGATCCCTTCCATTAGTCCCAAAAAAACTCACACAAAACGAATGGTTGTGAGAAGCTATTTAATTATTTTATGTTTTAAAAGGACGTATATTGCCTGCTGGAAGCATTGTACTCAAAGTCACAGTAACGAAAAAGAGGTGTGGCACCTCCCATACAAAAAGGTATTTCAAACAATATTTCTCGGAGCTATGTACAATTTAGATGCAGAATTTAGTTCGAAAGGTAAGGTACGGGAAAAGCCAGGCGAGTACAGCTAGAACAGTGTAAAACAATTTCAAAAACAGTTCAATTAACCCTGTTTTGAGTTTTCGTCAACGTTTCAAGCTATTCCCTTGCAAAGAACGAGACGCGAGGTCAGGCAAAGGTCTCCTTTTGAAGGTCCCTACTTCATAATTATCCTTAAGAAAGAAGGAGAACTATACTAGCAGTCCATTAAAAAACAATTGGAACACCTGTTAAATAAGTTTTGTTTTCTTACCAACGGCAAATAAAAAATAAAAAGAAAAAGTAAGGGTGGTCTGGCACCGAGAAGTTACTCATCCGTCATTAAGATGTCTCTATTGACTTAAAATTAATATGAAATAAGTTGGTGTGAAAATATATTTTAATACAATTTACTGGATATACCTAGTCAGTGTTTTCTTTTTTTGTTAGCTTTAATCTCATTATTTGTTGTTATTATTAATTTATCTATACGAACTCTGGTACGTAACTGGTTATCATTTTTGGCTTCCCCAGATCGTTTAAGACCATTTAGCAATTGATTTACTCACTGAGGTCAACGGGCTACTTGTAAAGGGTGCCCCATAATTCACGCGAAATGTAATTTTGATAGAAAATACAGATTTTTAGTTAGAAAGCTTAGATTTTGTGTTTTTATTGGCTCATAGTGTATACAGATTGGGGCTATGTATGGAATAGCACATCGAATAATAACTCGTGGGTTTTCTGAACCCCAAATTCGACAATTTTGACGATTAAGCCATCAAGATCACTAGACGGCCACATTTTGTACGAAAATTGCGGACTGTGGCTGGCAAACCTGCATTATTTTTAAAATACAGCTCAACAATAACAATGCGTTGTTCTTTCGTATAGCGCTCCATGTTTACTAACCCCGAACTGTCAGCTGTCGTAGGTGCTGTTTTTTTTTTGCGTTGGCATCACTGTACTATTAAATAGCGCAAAAATTCAAATTCTGCGTGTATTATGGGACACCCTTTATAATCTGGTCTGCCAGTATGTGTCAGCTCCTCTGATGGTGTCCTCAATGGACAAAAAAAAAAATCTCTTTGGCATTTGAAATGTGTCAACGCAGTCACAGTTTACTCTTGTGGTGGCGAACAAATATCGCTGTTCAGACCAGTCGGGAATAGCCCTAATTTATTTGTTTACAGTGTGCGTATGGGGTGAAAACTAAAAGCATTTCTTAGGGTCCACTGCTCAAAATATATTACTACTACCAAATCGACCTATACGCTCCAGGTTTTCACAAAGAAAGAGGCTACAAAGGACAATATGGTTATTATAATACAGGAAATGTTCTGTGAGGAGGCCACAGGAGATCATTTATGCGTAATACCTGCTGTTTGGGGCTCAATAGAGGCAGAAAAATATTTGCGAAACCATTGGGGAATTTCTCCGATTCCCGACGCGTACATTCACTATTTCTCTTCGTGAATGAATATTTAATAAGAATAGGTTAAGTATGTTGATAGATATAGGGATAGGGAAGCAGGTATAGCCAACAGTGAAGTAAGCGGATATGAAAAAGTGGTGATGCTTGAATAACATAAAAGAAACACATTTCCACAAAACGATTGGAATTATTCATTTGGAATCTGTTTGCTATATATCACTAAAGGTGCCCTTCGTACTTGTTTTCTTCCAATACCACTTGGTGCAGGAGTGGGACTCTCCTTTGAAGTTGCCCACTCTTTTGAAGTTTTATTCAATTGAATATTTAAAATGTAAACGTCAGATTTGAATGGGAGCGTAGTTTCAGTACGTTCCATAATTCAAGGACCAATCTGGCATTTGAAGGTAAATATATTTTCCTTTCGAGAGAGCACAACTTACAAGAGAGCCATGCAGTCAAAACAAAATATATTACAAAATAATGAAATTGGTGAAGGTATCCTGGGGGTCAATTCTCGTACTGTGGAGTGAAAAGTGTTTTCACAAGTTCACGCTCAATTCAATTCTCGATCTGTAATATTATACAACACAACTTTTTTATCACAAACGATGTGTGAAGAACTGAGTAAAGCATAGAAAAAGCAAATGGGACCCACAGTGGAAACGAAAAACAGGAGCGGACAAAAGGCTTCAGAAACCCTTAATGCATGAATGACTTTAATTCGTTTATTAGGTTCATACAAAAATGATTTGGAAATCTATATTAAGTTGAGTGAAGTGTTCCTCAGTATAGCAACTTCGAATGGGTAATGAATGACTAACGCTCGTATTATTTTTCGCAGTAGATACCTATAGCATTTTTTAATGAAAATTGACAAAGATAGCAAATTAACCACCGAGCAATTCATTTATTTATATATGGAAATCTCCTTCTGTGATTGTTGTTCTGTATTTGTCCTTTGAAACCATTTGACGAAGTAGTTCCGCCTTTGTTTTGAGGTTCAAAGAAATCAACTCATGAATTATCCTGCGCAGTATTTGGAGGAAAAAAGCTGTATGCAGTTTTTGAGTCTAAAAAGCAGAATAGATACGAGTGTTAGTTATGGAGTTATTTATATTTGTGTTGAAAACAAAACAACGAATTGATAAATCACCATTGTTCACTACGACGCCTGTTGTTAATAATTATCTACTCATATTATTATTACCGACATTATAAACTAAAGTAACAAATTAAATTAAAACGGAAAGCGCACAAGCAGGGTCGGAGTGACCATATCTGGGCTCCTAGGCAATGCAATTATCGGGCCCCCTTTTCAATTTTTCAACTTTTTAAAATATATATTTTAACTATACTTTACGAAGGTATGACTTCGCCTTCAACCTAAACAATAAAGCAAATGAAAAGAAAGTATGCGTATTTCTTCATTAAACCAGAGTATTTTGCTGTTTTTAACGTCGGCATGGACAAAAAGGGTATTTTTCAGTCCGAAAAGTCTGGCGTCACTGAATTAAATAGGTACAGTAATATTTAACACACCTTCGGGTGGTTTGAAAACGAAAATTAATTCGCGGTCGCGAAACTCACAAATCGCAATTACCGAACGAGTGTTTGGAAACCCTAGGGTTGAATCGCCACATCTGTGAACGAGCTATAAGTTCACGGAATTTTGCTGGTTTTACACATGAAACAAAAACAAATTCCGTCACGTATTGCTCATTCACGGAAAACACAATTCGACAACTGATTTTGTTTACCGTACTGATGTCCGATTAATCGGCGTTAAAATCGCCGCGAAAAAGTCAAATTTTATCTATTGAAATATGACAATGTTAGGTAAAAAAACCAGGCAACAATATTTTCATTAAATAAGCAAATCTCCAAATCAAAGATCAAACTTTCACTCGATGAAACATTTTCAAATTATTTTTTTCTTAGAACGCGAGACCCCACTGCCTTACAGTCCGGCCCTGAGCACAAATGACACCTAGGTGATAGGATTTATCATTTATTACATTTTATTACACATTTGACAGCAGTTTATCATGGTGAGTTCGAGAATCGCATGCTCGTGAAGTGATAAAATAAAAAGCTGTAATGATACATATATAATTTATCACTTCACAGTTTCACAGTTCGGGAATTGATCCCTGGTGCTCAAATGTGACTTTAGGGACTTGGATAGCTGACTGTGGACATGGTGCACGGTTAACAACTTTCTGATGACAAGAAACAAACACGAATGCATTTCAAGTTCCAATTCTCATCAGTGAATGGGCAAACATTTTCCTATGACAGCCAGTTGCCATCATGTTAAATATAAATAGGCAGAGGGAAATGGTTAAGAACCGCTTTTACTGTCTTAAAGGCAACATATTCGTTTCATTTTTTTGTTGGAAAATTTGTGAAGAGATGCAGCGCTGTATGTGATTTGTTTTTCAATGTGTTGTATAAAAGTAGGCAGAGGTAGAATTTTATTCACTGGGCGAACTCTAGTCTGTAAAAATCGCGAAAAATCTAAGCTTATTTTGTATATAGTCGACAAAAAATTGGAAGTGTTGCTGTCAAACGGAAATTATATCTGCTGTTTCCTAAAAAAAATAATTTTCTGTTCTTACTGAGTTGGATGATGATTATGGCGAAATAAAAAGTTAATGCTGCACTATCCCCACAGAGCTCTATGGTTTTCGAAAAATCCATACGTTTTAAGTACAAGCAATTTGAAGGTGTAACTTGTTTAGATCCGGATAGAAAAATTTTACAATTTTACAAACATATAGGTAGGTACTGATTGTTCAATTGCATTTACCCTATTAGGCCTATATTAACACAGTTTGTACGAGGTATATCTACCACTAATCATTTTTAATCTTCACACTAAATGTTTTGTAGGTCACAATGGGTTTAATTTTATATGGAAAATGTCGCCCTTGTCAGTTCGAAGAAGTTGCAATGGACACTAAATATGATTATTAGTATCACGCGCTACATCTTTTTATCATATCTTTTACATGAATTCATCACAATCTTACCTTTCATTTAAATTTTATAACAACTCACGTTAAACATATAAAAATGCAACACATACAAGTAATTGATTATCCCCAAAACACTTGCTGTATATAAGCCACAGAAACAAAATATTATTCCTTTGATCCAACCACTAAACAGGAAGTGTTCCTCATTTTATAGGTAACCCACCAGATTGCTTTTTGTTTCATCAAACAACACCTGCACAACGGACTCAGTTTAACGACAGCTTATTTTGATACATGCGATATCCCACAACGAGTACAAAAAGTGCGTTTGTAGCGCCTCGCGACGTGTGTCATATAATCTTGAAGACACGATTTCATGCGTTTGTTCTTTACTCATAAAAAAGTGAAACTGAATTTGAACTGACGAAATATGGAAATCGATGTTTTTATCTTTGGTTATACGAAGAAAAAAAAAATACAGACTAATGCTGACGCCCCCCTTTGCATTTCTGATACCAAGTCGAAGGAACTCCCATAAAATATACAAATTATGTAGGTGGGCGGAATAATTTTGTCAGTGAGTAAGAAATAATTCCTCACTGAATTGAATTTTTATTCCACTGATAAACAAGTAATAAGTTTAAATGTTTGGTGTACAGCGGAAGCGAAAAACTCGGATATGGTATAATTGGCTTCACTTCTGTGATCTTCTTTGAACAAAGATACAAATGTGAGTAGGAAGGGAATTTCCATTATGAAATAACAAACATTTGTAGTTCTTCGTGGAGAGCGTGTTCATTAAGTACCCAATGAAAGACCTTTGACGGCAGTAGCAGTCATTACGGGGAAAATCTCTATACGACACTGTCCTTGTGGCTGGACCACTTGGAGGGAGTCATTGAGTGCACCCCTGGGGAGCAAGGTTGCAGAGGAAGACCCTATAATTTTGGTATGGCGCGTACTATTGGAGAGCTATTTAACCGACATGGTGTTACCGGAGGTAGATAGCTAGGGACTTGTGACAGTGTAAGAGTTATCAAAAGTGCAGGAGTAATTCTCACTCTACCTACAAGCTAGAGTTGTTTTCAGGTAAAGTGAGAACAACTCAGCGGTAACTCTGCTTGCTAAGCGAGGAGTTCCACCAGTCCAACTATCTCTCATGATAATCTGGCAAATATCCTACAATACAAGTTACAATACAACTGTTTTGAAAAACCTTTTCAATTCAGGCATTCGAATGCGTCAACAATTTAAGTTGCCTTACTTAGGTTCAAAAATAACAGCAAGAAACTGGTCTGACAAGGTTTTTTCACGCCTACCGATTGTTTTTTTTAAAAAGACTCACTAAGGCCTATTACAATCCCTCGCAAAGTGCTTCCATCTTACTTCCATCCTAAATGCTTTGCTATCTGTTTATGGTGCAAGTGCCTTTTTGGAGATCGAAACCTTCAATCATGACACACACCGAAACACAACCAACCCGACATCATTGGTTGGGAGAAGAATAAGAGCCCTTTCAAATATCTAGGTTTTCAAAAATGGAATGTTACCCCTTTTGGTCTAGTTTGCCGAGGATCATATATCGTACTTTAATGCCAAAGAAATACTGCCTTAACAGCGTGAGTTCCACAAATTCGCTTGAACATGAGAGAGATTGAAGGTGGCACTTCCTGGTCTATATTTTCATTAAAAAAAACGTGCACAAAATATTTCTTGGGCCGTTTTAGACATAATAGGCCTGTTTCCTAAAGCTTCGATCTCAGCAAAGCAAAGTAGGATTTTCAGCACGCAATTACCACAACTACGCTCCATTTGACACTTGTTTTTGTTGTAATTGCCTGCTAAAATTCCTACTTTGCTTTACTTCGCTGGGATTGAAGCTCAAAAAAACAAGCCTCAAGATGCACGAGAAAAATTTTAAAAATCACAGCGGAAATTTAAAAACCCATCTCTTTGATAAAGCACGGTTTTTAGTGCGCATCGTCTTTTTTCCTACAAAAGCAACAAGGAGGTCTCCATTGTATGTAAAACACTGCCAAGCATCACAATTTTTATATTTCAATATAAATGCTCTAAATCAGGCGCCTATATCTTTTCATCTCACAGCTAACTAAAAACCGAGTTAGGTACCCAAAATCGCATTTGCACATTCAAAATCACAGCAAAGTCGCTTAGGATACGGCTAAAAGTTGATTAATATTTTATCTTGCTTTACATATCGATAGTAGATATAGATTACATGGCGCTTTCGAGTCGTACATGTACCGGCAAAGGTGCCACGCGATTTATCTTACCCGCCTGCATATACTCAAATGTTAACAAATGGATAATACACACTTCCATACTCATTTATTTGTACACTCATCCGCATTTTGCTTTTTTACTAGATACCTTGTTTGTCAATCGAGCGCGTATACTTGGCGCCGAGCAGCTAAATTAGCTAATGAGTATTCAGTTTTGACACTTTGCCACATTCGAACGACCGGATCTTTTAATTTTTATTCAAAACGAGCCAAGCTTGTCGCTAATTCAGGTTTCTTTCGATACTAATAGCTGTATGGGCATGAACAAACAACAAATCAAATTGATTGAATCGATAAAAGAGTACTCTTATCAGTTTTGGTTTGCGATAACTTTGCAATATCAGGTCGATAAACTCCAAAACAGGCAGTGGAAAATGCCGGTGGTAAATATTTATATTTCTTGCATGGTGGCGATATTATAAATCAGCTATTAGCAATTAAATTGCAATGGTACTTTAAAGTGATGGATTCCCGATAACAAGTACATCGATTTATATGACCATCAAAGGCATATCCAAATATCCAACAAGAGTTTTTATCAAGTTGCTTATTATCAATTCCCCCGTCATGGAAAATTCGAAAAAAAAACCCAAAAACGTCTGGATTTGTAAAACCACCCCAACCCCTCCCCCCTCCCATCTGCTAGGCCTACAATTACTGGATATACATGAACAGGCATAGGAATCTCTTCCATCTACTACAACTGCCTACCATATCTGCGGTCAGTTAGTAAAATCAAGTGGAGTCCTAGTGTCCTACACGAAAAAGAAGAACCCCTCGCCAAATGGCAGTTGTGTGATTTGTCCCATGAAAATGTACAGTTAGTTTTTTATACCAACTCCAAGTCTTCTTCAATCCCCTTCTGCACTCAGTTAACCAACCAGTCGATTGGTATAATTGCCATTTAAAATTACCAAAGTAGGTGCCCACAACATTACAAGTACATAACTTTCGGTCCACTGGGTATTTGAAATGGTTCATTTATGCTCATGGGTTATGGTTAAGCAAGTCGCCAAAAACTGCCAAATGCGGAAATTATATGTCGATGTGGTTTGTATACAATTTTTGAACTGTCCCCAAAGCGGCAGCTATTCAAGCTGTGGTGAAAGAAAGGTTGGAATAGGATTGGCAGAGCTCGAGAGTACTTGTTAGGATGTGGTAACCTTTATCGGTTATTGAAATGAAACAGTGACATTGATCCAAAAATAGAAACTTCCGTTGCTTTCAAAACAATATTACTGCACAAGTACTGTGAACCGGTATGAAGAGCGGCAGCTGCTAATAGATAGCATGTTTGAAAACAAAGTCCTTTGAATGCAATGAATAACAGGTATATGTCATCTCCTTATTTTTAAATGACATGTTATTTTGACGGCGACAGCTTATATTTTTTCTTAACAAAATATCAGTATCAGACAGACAATCACCCTTGCTGCAAATCTGCGAAGAGAGCTCACGAGATTGACAAGTTTATTGACAGCACCCACACGGTGTTGTTGAGAAGTTGATTTATCGTGGAGCCATCCCCCTCTTAAAGTGAGTATGACAATCACGTTGGAAAGACGTGGTAACAAATTTCTTTCGAAAAATTTCAATTTGACAAAATCTGCTTTCAGCAGGATTACGTGCCATACAAGCTGTGCAACAATTGGTCTTTACCACAAAGTACAAAAATCGTATTTAATAGCAAATTTTGGTTTAGCCTCCACGAACCTTGGGGTTGAGGACGATGAACTATTTTGCCGACAATTGAAGACCCATTTTGGCACCTAAGCTTGTGGGTCCTATAGCTCAGTGAGCTTCTGATGCAGGGGTCTCATCTTTCAGCCCAAATAACACCTTAAGGTACTTCCCACTGTTGAGCTCGATCGGGGTGCAATCTTGTCGCATCGAACACTTGTGGGTTGTTGTCACTCATTATTTACCAATTCTGTTTGACATAAGACTGTCACCTATGAAGATGCTTGCAATTTCAATAATTTCCTGCTCCAATTCTGTGAGGAAGCAAGCTCAAATCTTTATGCTGAAAATTGTCCACCACAATCATTTAGAACTTCGCCTTTATATCCAAAGACTACAACTTCTGTTTTCTTTTAACCCTGAAATCTGATCTTGAGTAAATAAAATATATAAATAGTTAACGCGGCAGGTCAGTAGGGAGCCTAGGCCTATCTTCTCACAGCCATTCGTTTTGTGTGAGTTTTCCATTCTTGGGACGCATGGATCTACAATTTTTTGCCGACTCCAAACGGCTAACTGAGAAGCTCTTTTATGACAGTTTTATTCTCGGCTGCTTGTCAGACGTTCGCGAGAGGTGGCGCAGTGGAGAAAGACCTTAAGTTGAAATTTTGCTCTTTTTCTTGAGTAGATCTTAAAAATAAGCCAGAACTTGTTTGCGACGCATATGCACATGCATTTTCCGCCACACCAATGAGCTTTAATGTGAAAGTGTTGAGCGAACTGCGTGTCATGTGCGATCTCAGACATTGGGCCTTATTCATTATCATTTTTAACCTTCAGATTACACATTTTATAGGTCACAATATGCAATTTTGTCGGGAGAATTTCGAAATTGTGAGTCGGAAAAATGTAGTTTGGACTCTTAAGACTACGCCAAAACCTCGCCTTACGTCGTTCCGATTTGCGTCGTTTCCAAGTTGCGCCATTTAAAAATGTTCGTGGTTTCGAACCTGCGTCGATATTACTTCAGTCTGCGTTTTTGTTATTACTTTTTTTTTCTTCAGTTTTTTGTTTAAGGCTTACGATTTAACACTTTACGTGAAGTCAATCAGTTTGGAGAAATACATTTATTTATTTAAATTAAAGTTAAAAATCGTTATTTCGATTTCGCGTCGTGTTTTTCTGGTCCCAATAAACGACGCAAATCGGGGTTTTTGGTGTATTTTGGAATATCGCAGATTTTATTCAGTTTCTTGGGAACGAATAGTTGTGCGGCCGAAATTACATGTGCACGACGCGCAACTGGGCATTTTGAAGCTTGTTAAAAAGTGATGCCAAAGTCCGGTAAATATTGCTAACATCGTTCACATTTTTTTCATTCACACTGTGGGGTCACGTTTTCATATAGGTAAATCGCGTTTCACAATTTTACAATCCGAAGTGAGAACTCCTTTTTGACTCTTTAAAGTTGATGCAGATAAATAGCTGGTTTCCGTTCTTACCTTAAACATGATCCAGATAAAAAAAAACCGCCCGATGTGATGCGCTATTTGTTTCTGAGCGATTTTCTCTATCTCGTTTGACGAATGACTCCAACTCCATTTCCTACTCAAGCTTCGTCGTTTTAATAGCTCTAAGCCGCACATTAAATCAATATGCCATCAAAAATAACGAATGAAAAATTCTCACCGTTTGTATTTATAAAGCGGAAGTTGTATCTAAGCAAAAAATTTCAACTATGATTATATTAAAGTTGCCATGTCAACCTCTTCTCTTGCAAAAATTACCACGAGCTATACCTAAGGAATTCAGTTCATTCACTTTTGTTTGTGTTACCATGCAATTTATCCACTGGATGAATGGATTTTTTTCAATTTTTGTTTATTAATTAGTCACTAAGCTGTAGGCGCTGCGACTTTGTGTACAGTAAAATGCGTTGGAAAGAACAAAGGCGTCTAGGCACTTGATCCCATCTGATGTCGATATGTAAGAGAACCTTTGGGTTTTTTTCTTTTTTTTTTCTTTTGTGTTTCTCTCCAAACAAAATTAATAGGAATACCTTTTTATAATTAATTATTAAGTTGCTCCTGAATTTGCTACCATAAAGCAGGCGAAATAATACAATATCACGTGCTGTGAATCGGACGGGGACAGTTGTTCAAAATGCGCCTCCACAGTCGCAAACCCTCTTTGGAGCATTTTACTGGGCATGGATTATTTATTCACCTGTGGAAATCGGAAAAAAGTTCGCATGGAAATGGCAATAAAAATGTAGATAAATGCTGGACTAGGAGAAGGTAGAAATTTAACGACAACGTTTCCTCGTATATCAGGAATCGAAGTGATTCGGAATGGGCTGTTACTCGACACATATTTTTCGTCGGAAAATTCCTACACAGATTTGGATGCGGTCGAGTCATTACTTTTTACCATCGGAAATGTTTTATTCATATCGATCGTCTTTTACTTTTGGTTCGGCCATTTAGCAGGTGCTACGAGTATTGAACTAATTTATTTACCGAAGTGGCCACCAGCAATCAATAGGATTGTAATATCTTGAAAGGAACATCGGTCCAGAGTGCTTTGTTCTGGAAACGTAATGTATGAACAGGTTTTCAGGCGGCAAGTGGCCCTTGTTCTAGGGGCTTTCCGGAATTCTTGGAAAACGTTTGTTATGATTTATATGCTCCTACCGTAATGAATTTCGCAGAAATATTTATAAGACAACTAGACGCTGTTGAGGTTATTATCTATTCAATTTTGTATATGTATATCTGAGTGCCTGGGGGCTGACAATGTTTACTATTTTATTATGTGCGAGGCACACAATGGTTTTCCTTTGAACTCAGCGACATAAGACTGAACATGAAAAATCACTGTCTCTACGATCCACATGACTGAATTTAAATGACCATCGCAGGGTCTCATAAAAAAAGGGAGACCCCTTGGAACTCTGGAGAGAGCTACATCGGTCCAGAACCTGAGCTATATAATAATGCTCAACTTCGAAAGGCCTGTTGGGTTGAAAGAATTAAGAGGTCACGATGGTTTTATTTATATATTTTATTTCATTCACTGAGCTTTTTCTTTGATGATTTTTTATACTTGGTGCTCGCAAGAATACATTCTAAAGCCTTCAGACGGTGTTGTCACTTAGGACTTAAGTAGTACATTGAAAGGTGGATTTTTGAAAATGCGTTCAAAAAATAGCAACCAATTCGAGCAGTTACATGACAACAACGCACCATTTAAAGTGCGTCTGGGCTTCAACTTTAAATTTCTAATTGACAGGTGAAAGTAGAAGAATAGATTATAAAAGTGGGAGGGGCTCTGGCACTGCGTCCGCCTTGAGACTATAGAAAGGAAATAACTATTTAATAGCCGAACGGCAAAACGTGCAGTGTTGGATGGAAACAAAAATCCAGAGGTCGTAGTGAATGTCGTCGAAAAGACGACACTGCTTCAGAACTTTATAAGCACATTTTTGTAATATAAACGATTGGAAGATGAAGGTAGGTACTAGATCTTTGGTGAGAAATAATATTTTTTGGCAGCGTGAACTCATATATGGCTGCAATTCCAGAAGAGGCGACTGGTGAACCTTTTTTACCTTCTGTCGTATATTTTCTGGCAAAAAGTTGTTCCGAAGAAAAGTCTGCATTTTGCTAACAAATTTGTTAGACTTTCAAGCTTGACCGATTTAACACATTCCATTAGTATATAAATGTTCTATTTCCCTTACTAAATGTCAAAAAAGGGTTACCCATGTATTATACCTGTAGGGAGAGCTTAAAAAGTTTCTAAATTAGGTAGAAAGTCCTCTTGGTCTTTCCAAGCTACTGAATCAGGAGGCGAATGGTCAAAAGTACTGAATAAGGTGGAAAATGGTCTAACAAAATTGATCGAAATAAGTTGTCTCTTCTTTCTGTATTAGGGAGACCACCATTTCCTTTAAAGGCTCTGATGACGATTGATTTATAAAGCAACAATTTCTTCTGCCTACAAACTGATCAGGCAAACACTTTCAGACTAGTATAAAAATTCCGGAGTATTCCCGTATCCTCGGGAGAAAATAAAATTTTCAGTGGCGATCCCGTATGGCAATCAATTGTGACGGCGCCCATTTGGCCGATATCATCTTACCGACTTGACCAATAAAATTCTAAAGGTTCAAGTAAACATAATCAAAAAACATGATTGAAGTTTTTCATTTAGAAAAAAAAATAGAGCCAAACAACATCGGATGACTTCTTTTGGCCCACCTTGTAGATTAGACTTAAATGACTCACCCATCTGCGATGCATGTCATGAAACTCTACGCTCTTGCTTCATATTTGTCCTGTCTTTGCTTGCATATAGATTCAGACCTTTGCCGATAATTCGGTGACTACGAATACCTAAGACTCGTGGTCATTGAAGGGCCTTCTAGCCTTTCTTTCTTAGTCAGACAAATTATCAGAGCTATGTTAAATATTTAAGGCAGTGATGGGTCGACTCACTGCTATAGGCAATAAAACTTAACCGCCAGTGGTATATGATCAGACATATTTTACCTACTTAAAAATGCTTGAAATTACGCTAACCCGCCTTCTACCTTCCATTAAAAATTAGCCAGACAACAGCACTGTCCCTGATGCAACTCAGCCAGGAATTTTTTACAAACATACTTTTTTGCAAACCAAAAAATACTCGTCTTTCCCTACTGTCCCCCACTTGTGTCTAATGGGGACTACATGCGCCTGCCTTCTCCATTCCAAAGCATTAGGCAGGACAACACCGATTACTAAGTACAAACGCGAGTACATTCTAACGGGCAATATATTTCCATTTTACCAAGTATTCTTGCTCCCTGAAGATTTGTTGCCTCATTAAAAAATTAAAAAAGGTCTCCACCAAAAAATCTTTGGATGCCATTAGACCACGGTCACTCACTTGGGAGTCTTACAACCGAATTTATGTGTTCGTTCATGAATGAGTGGTAGAATTTGATGCAAATTAACTTTTGTTTCACCTCCGCATGTCATAAGTCAAACGGCACCTAATACCAACCGAACTTCTAAGGCCAAACAATTCCTCGACTATAAATAATTTTTTTTTTTGTTATTTCTCTTTTAACAAGGTACTTTATTAAAATTTTATCTACAAGAACTTAATCTAAGCGAGCGATGAGAACAATAGCTTCTCTCCGCATACTGCATCCAAATTCAAGTTTATATCAATTTACAAGGTATTTACTTCAAGTCGGTGGCCACGCATCGTTGATCACGCCTCAGAGAAGCTTCTGAGACAGACCTATACCAGTTACAAATGAAATAAATGGAATTTAGAATTTCTGTCCATTAGGTAATAAATTTGAAAAAAAGAAATTAGACAACACGAAAGACATTGGCACAGTTTTAGTTTGTGAAGACAGCATAATTTTAGGCTGCAATTAGTGACGATCGCTTGTCAACTGGTGCGCCTATAAGAGTGACACAAAAATTGAGGCAATTAGTCGCAATAATGAAACCACTTACCAGCGAAGCTATAAGCAATGAGATCATCGCCGACATGCAAAACAGAGAGCTATACAGACATTTTAATAACTTAAGAAGCAATTTTAGAAGCATATTAGTAGATTAGTTATATCCCCGATGGACAGAGAGTTGCTGCGACGGCGATTGATAGAAGCCGTAGCGGTCGGTGTCGGAATAATAGCCGAAACCCAGGTTGCGTTTGCCACTGTACTGTGGGTTGTAGTACCCGTTGTACGAGCTTAGACCTCCATTACCTCCATAGCCACCGTATCCGCCGAAACCGGTGTAACCTCTGGATCCCCCATAGCTGCTTGATCCCCCATAGCCACTAGATCCCCCATAGCCACTGTATGAGCCATCGTAGCCGCCAGCTCTGGTGTTGTAGCCACTAGTTCGTGAGTAGCCATAGGACGGGTAAAACGATTGGGTGGGATAACCGCCATAGCCGTTGCCGAGAATATTTGTTCCCGTTGGATAGTAGCCAGAGTTTGGGTAGTAGCCTTGCGAAGGGTTGTAAGTGGGATAGTAGCCTCCACCACTTGATGGTGGATAATAGCCTCCTCCAGTCGATGGGTATCCACCAGGACGGTACGATGGATTTGAGCCGTACGATGGAAAGAGGCTGCTTAAGAACACTGAAAAGAAAATTTTCAAAAGATTGAGATCGCAAATATTTAATTTTGTTGGGTCTTGATCTTGATAGATCTTTATTTACGATTTGAGACAAATAGAGGGTAGGAAGAAAAATAAATTTTTGGAAGGGCGGATAAACGTGGAAGAGCGGATGATGCTTTATAAGTTGGCTGTGGGAGATATATTGGATGATATAAGACAAAAACCGATCAGTGTGACAAGAGCCGCCTTGTTCAGTCAAGGGAAGTAGCTGCTCAAAGTACTTCACGTATCTGCTAGAAAATGTCGTATCGGGAGCTTGGGCAATGAGTGTTGCCCGGGACCTTGTGCAAAAACTAAAAATAAATAATCAACAGTTCCCCAATGACTTTGAGTCATTTGAACGAGTCTTCCAAATGATGGAATGAATGTTTGTAAACAGAGATCCAAAACCACTCTCCTTCCACTTGTGCGCGCCATACTTAAGGCGACTTCCTCAAATTTTGCTTGTCTAAGATATTATTGTAATCAGGGTATGCAAGGCATCGTACAGACTTTTGAATAGTTGTGTCAAGCTATCGTAGAATCATGTTCCCTTATGCAAAAGAAGAAGCGTTCCTTAAATCCTGATGGGATAGGCAGAGCAAAATCTCGAAATAGGAGTATTTATAAAGGTTATTCGACAATTTTTTCCCCGTCTTTCGATTGGTTTTTATCAAAATCACAGTATTTTGATCTTTTTCCCGTATATATGGTCACACTAAACTCGTGGTTTTAGCTAGGAAAGCCGTAAATTTATACCGAAAATTAAGTAGCAGAATTTCGTACTACAATATATTCCCCAGTCCGAGGACCGACCACTCAAAAGTTTAGAGGTAGCGCGGTAGTACAACCAGTGATGCCAACTAGGTCATAATTGTGAGGAATAATTTTTGGAAAAAAGGCTAATTTTTTGGGAATTTTCTTTACAAACAATTGATACAAATAAATTGTCAATCTGGTAAATATGATCAAAGACGCATCACCAATTTTTATTTACTTCTGTGCGTCTTGCCTAATTTCCAATTCTCTACTTTACTTTAAGCCGCTTGCTGATACGACTCATAGCGAATTAAGTGCCACATAAACTCTTATATGACAGTTTATGCCCAAAAAAAGTAGCCCATAAGTAGAACATAAATCGTTAAGAGTAGTATGAGCAAACGGCCCTTACTCACCAAACCCAAACCTTTGCATTACTAAAATCAAAAAGGTTTCAATCGGTCGACCAACATTGTGTTAGCAAATTTTAATCACTTAACGTAGATTCGTCGCACTTTCTTTGCAAAATATGTTTTTTTATCTTTTCAATAAAAATGCATAATTTTTTTGAAAAAGGCTTTTTTTTAGGTTAAGGGTTGGCATCACTGAGGACAAACATGAATTTTTTAACCGCACAGAGAATACTTGTTGGCAAGCCAAATAAAAGTAGACATCGTCGGAGTGTGATGGGAAGACAAGTTCAAAAAGGGTATGAGAGTGAGAGCTCGGTTTGGACTCTGTTCCTCCCTCTCTATAGTATTTCACAAACGACAATATTCCTCCTTGCCACTGATATGTCTTCGAAAACTAAAAAACTTGCGCTTAATTTCGAAATTCCTGGATATATTGCTTTATCAGACTTACTTGAATTCGTCGATGAAACTGTGAGAAAAATCTTGAAACTCGAGGGAATATGAATCAAACCGTCTGTTCAGTGTAGGACATAACTGACTTAAGACAGAAGAAATTTGTAAGAACGAAATGCAGGCTCACCATCCCTCACTACAAGCTGCCTTCTCGTCTTCGAATTGAAAACTTCCAGTGGAACCACTCCTGTTTGTCCGCATTGCAGTAACACAGTCATTGATGAAAACATAGGTTAGGTTAGGTTGAGTGGGGTTGTGAGATCGTCACATAAGACCAGGCACCAAGATGGGCCCATCGCCATCCCCCGATGAAAACATACCCGACCATAAATTGCAATGCACCTAACATAACCCCCCAGTCCTATTCAAATAAAATTCACACAACTTACATTTGGCAGATGTTTCAGATCCCTCCAAATCGGGTACACTGTCACGCACTCTGGGTTCATCCTTGGGCTTGGCATCTGCACTGAGCACCACCCCGAATTTCACTATGCACTGCAAATACGGATGGTTATAAAATTTCCTACACAAATACTCGTAAACCGCGTTCTACCAACCGAAAGGCACAAAATCGCAAAAAAGTTCTTCATAATAAAATCGCGCGTCCTTTACGAATTTATTCCAATAATCGAGCACAGGAAATACTTTAAAATATTTATTTGGCAATAGAAAGCGCGTACAGCTCTACCACATGGAACGGTCTTTGGTTCATTAATAATTCAGTTTCCCACCACGGTCCCACATTTATATCTTTTGGCCATTTTTCTCAGACGAGCTTTAACTTTGGCTTCAAATTTATTTCGCATAAGCTCTTCAGCAGCCAGTAGGAAAAACTCAAACGGAAAGAACAAAGTGCTAAAGATATGTTTTCTATCTTCCAAGTCGATTGTGTGCAAACATGGCCAAGTAATTGGGCCCATATTTACATGGCTATGTACACAGATGGCTGCCCAGTTTAATGCACCTACATATCCCCAAATGAGTGATAATCATAACAAATTGCGTGGCGTTTTGTAAAGATAAAGAACCTGACCCTCTCCGAAAGTCAAATATTTGATTAAGTTTGACATTCAAAATTATCTATTTGCTGTCAAAATTGACTTTCCCACTATATACTGAAACGGAGAGGTGCAAACCTGACTTCACCTCAGACTGAAACTGAACCAAACGAAAGACAAATAGCTGTGTTTACAGAAGCGTAACTGTATTGAAACCGAAAGTTATTTTGTGTGGAGTCAAAGAGACCGATCGACACTGATAGTGCTGTTGGGTTTTAAGCAGTTTAAGTCAAATTGCAATGTCAAGTTGACAATTGACTCGGCGTTTAGAATCTATTATGTCTGGGGTCTTTTTTTCTGGTACTGAATTAAAGGTAATTGATGATTATTACTAGACAGAATGAAATGAGTTCATTTTAGATGTTTATCGCAATTAAGATCAACCTTGCCATTGAAGGAACAAAGATTTGACGTTACAAGTCACTATGGTGATGCAAAAGTTGTGCTCATAAATCAAAGAACGAAAAACTTTAGAAGAGGACTTGATACACCGACGAAACTTTAAATAGCAATAGCAAAATGCATTACGGTTGCATGTCAACTTCTTTATTATGTTAAGTAATAGGTTACCTACTCAACGATAAGCATTTGCAACTGGCCTGTGCGAATTTTAGTCTGTTATTTTCCATGTCAGGGGCGCAATCTTTAAAATATGACGTGTCCGTTGCGTCGTCGGATACGTCAGCGTTGACGAATTTAAAAAAGAACAGTCAAAAATCACTTTCCGAAGATAACATTTTAAAATTTACCAAAATTTACTCCATCGCGTGAGTCCATCGGTTGGGCACATTATGTTTGCCTTTTTCTGTAGGAGTATGGACTTGGGATACTTTGCCCCAGATGAGGTAGCCGAAAAAATCGAAACCCGGCCTAAGCTCCAAAATGTCCGAGATTATAAGCAAACAGTAGAAATGACGCAAAGTGGGCAGCAGACAATAATGTCCTTAAAGGAAGTATAAATATTTACGCAGAGACACATCTAAATGTTTAAGAGGTGGCCTATGGGTTAAGAGGCTATCAGCCTATCATCAATAGTCCTTATCCTGGCTATGTTCATGGCATAACCCACCGTGACATATCGTCCTCGAAATTCTGACTACTGAATTAGGATGACATTATTATTCGGCGTCAGTTATAATTGGTGCATTTGAAACTCAGAGATTACTCTTTTTTGTAAACCCCAAGAATAGGCTTCGATCTTTTTAGAGAAAGAAAATGTCTACCATAAAAAATGCATACTTTTAGACATAATCGCAATGAATCCGATCGTGGTGTAGAGTTGTAGGCTGATTGGTATTTCTCTAATGGAAAGAGTAAAAGAACAACCCTGGTTTGATAGGTATAAAGTGCTGCTACTTTTTTACAATCGTAGCGATTTCAATACTACCGAGAATTGAACTGAGTCGTCTCTAAATTGAAATTAGGTACCTTTAATTATTTAACAAGAAGCACTTATTCTTCGAGCATAGAAAATTGTGTTTGTGCCTTAGGTCACAGGGTGGCATAGTTTTTAATTGTCTGATACGAAACAAATTCAGCTAAAATATCTCAAAAATTTTCAAAAATCTCCACGCTAATTCTGTGATAATATAGAATTGAAAATTCCTAGATCTCAAAAATTTTGCCTAAATAAACTACATTCTGTTTCACTCTCATTTTCCCTCTTCTCACTTTCTGGAGAATCATATTTTCATCGCTTTTAAAGCCGCATCTATAGAAACGGGCTTGCCCTAGCCAAAGCCTCTGTGTCATCTTGAGAGAATTGTGATAAACAGACAAGATGCGATCTTTCAAAAGTCGAACGATATTTAAGTAAAACACAACCAGTTGTCACTTGTGTGCTTGGGACGTTAAAAAAGAAATGATTTTAGCTGACAACTCAAACAAAATGGAGGCCAAATAAAATCTATTTAATTGCCATAGTTGCATTCTTTTCTGCTAAGGGGTTAAGTCAATCGTAACGAGAGAACTTATCGTCAAAAAAAATATACAATTCTTGATTTTGAAACACGCAGTTTGCGAATCAACTCTTTTGTTTTTGAAAGAAGTCTTCGGGGAAAAACAATCACTACGGTTCATATTTCAAGTTGTTTTGCTTCAATAAAAATATTTGCTTGTACTTGAGCTACTTAAATAATCAGTAAATGAACAATGGTTAATATGGATTTGACGTTTTAAATTCCAATCTGTACAGTAACAATGACTGGTTTAATTATTGTTATCACACGGCTAAAAAACAATATCACGCACTCGTATTTTTACACAAACGGGACAGAGAGATCCGTTTGACCGCAGTCAATGTTAATAAAGTCTTAAGAATGAGACCACAAGTCTGACGTCTAAAGTGTCATGGATGTTCTACCCATAACTATAGAAAAACGGAAATAAACACTAGTTCCGGCGGCCAACATTTCTGCAATCCCTTGAAAATACATACATATTTACATTTCTGATTTAATACATATGAAATGATAGTCAGTAAATTAAACCAACAATTCATCAACCAGTTGTACGAAATAAATAAATAATTGTCGGTTCATCCTTCCGGAAGTCATTTTGTTTTATAGGAAAGCGAAATTTCGTAAGCCATAGCTAGAAAAATATCAAATATTTCGAACTTTCCCATAATTCCTACCGCGTAAACAAGATGGCCGATCAAAACACGAGTCATGCATTTTTGCGTGCTATGTACTGCTATCCCTTTCAGTCAGACGGCAGACGCCTATTTAGTATTGGGCATGGACATCCCTTTAATCTTCCGTGTTAGGATGTAGGAATGTGTGATGTTGTGCAGTAAGTTGTCAAACTGGAAACTGCATGGCAGACTGTATAATTAAAACTTTTTTTTAAACAAATCGACGAACGCATAGCTATTCTTTCTTGACATACCTATTAGAAAAAAGTGTGACAGTTTTTGGTCAAATAATTTTAATTTTGTATGAAGTGGTCATCAGTTTGACACATGTGTTTTTTATGTGCATTGAGTGTCGGAGAGAGAGAGAGAGCAACAGTGTGGTCATAATGAAAATGAAATATGGGACGTCATATCCTAACCATATTAACCATTGCTAAGAAACCGAACGCACTGTAGGTCATGCATCTACAGTTCATTGGAGCAATTTTCTATAAAAGTTGATTCAAAATTTTAAGCCAACAATTCTTAAATAAGACAGTAGAAATTGCAACACTTGTTCGCAACTACTCTGTACAGTGTTTCAAAAGATATACGTCTGACAGTAGGTTTCGAGGATGTGGGGACGTTTAGAAAGTCTGACAGCTGAGGAATCTCAATCTAGTTTAGTAAATCTGACAGCTGACTGACTTGAGGTGTTTTAGTTTTGATTGGCCTATTTTTAATTGACTTTTATGGAGGGGTAGCTCACAAATCTAGTCGAGCATTTCTCTACTAAGTACCTACAACGTTAACATTTTGTAAATGTTCCGGATGAAGGAAAATTAACGTTGCCGGCTTATCTAGTTTTTAAGTAACATTCAATTCCAGACAAATCTAGTCAACTTACAACAACTAGATTTCTGAATGTGTCCAGTTGATAAAAAAAACAACGTCAGCAACAAACTAGAAGATCAAGGCACCCTGTATCTTAAATCATTCATCTCTTAACAACACACTTTAAGCAAATGTTATTTTTTTTATTAACTTAAATGAGCACATGTTTACAAATTTTTATAGCAATGGTAAAAATTAAAACAATAAACGCAAGAGTACAATTTAATTTTAAAACATAACCTTATATACATAGAAGATTGTGTAAAATTGCGAACTTATTTTTAAGAATAAATTATTATTGCTGCTAGAATATTCACTCAAAGTAGACTGCACGTATGTTGATACCATGACGCTTTAATTTCCCGCAGATTGCTGTTCTATATATCCACCTCAAGAGAAAGGACACTTTTTAACAGTCCCTGTCTTGAAGCTACGCGCAGCTGGCAGTTTGCTTTTGAGATATTTTAGCATAGCGTTTAAACTCTAATGGCTTTTGGTCGAAATCGGTTTTCTTTTTCACTTAGTTGTCGTTTTTTGTTATGGTATGCATTTAGAAACGCAGCATGGGCGCCACAATTACCGTAAGGAAGGGTAATACATGTGAACTGTGTTTTCGTGCGGAATTAATTTCGATACTATTGAGTTTGTCATTATTTGAAGGGTTAATTATGGGTTGACTGTTTGAGTCAATGATATTTCTTTTACTATGGGAATTATCGTTGCTTGTACTCAACCAGTAATTTGGTGGAAGATCAATGTCATTTCCGAAGTAATCTGGTTTTGAAGTGAATACAGATACATAATTAGATATCGGATATTAGAGGTAGTTTACCTAAGTTCAAAGGTTTCGAATCTGATCTGAAAGGTGGCAAATAGCCATCAGTCTCGCGAACGGATTCTTGAGGATTTTTGGGCCCTGGTCTGTATGGTGTACCGGGATTTTCCGGTGCTTCAGATGGCACCGAAGGGCCTGGAGGTCCCGGTGGTCCTGGTGGGCCAGGGTTAGGCCTTCCAGATGGTGCTTCTAAAGGGAAGAAATTAAATTAAAATTGTCTCTCATTTAAACTCTTCCCGTGAGCTTACTTGGATGCTGTCCGGGTGGTGAGGGTGGTGAGGGTGGTCCCGGTGGTGCGGGTCCAGTTGGACCGGATGGACCATGGGGTCCTGGTGTTCCAGATGGTCCAGGTGGAGCGGGAGGCCCCGGTGGTGCAGGTTTTCCAGATGGTCCAGTTGGACCGGGTGGTCCAGGTGTTCCAGATTTACCAGGAGGTCCTGCTGGTCTCGGTGAATCGGGATTTCTTGGGCCATCAAAGGCATACTCTGTGCGAAAATTCAAATCATTCAATGTGTCATCGTGAATTGTATTTAATGGTTATGGACACTCACTTGGAATTATCTCTGTGGATTCCGGTGTTTCAGGACTCTCCGAATTACTGGGATATTCCGGCGTAGCGGGTTTGCCTGTATCCGTATCAGGTGGTGGAAGAAAGAAAACACAAGTTAAAAATCTCCTTAAAAACAAAAATTATATGCAATAATTATACCTGGGAACGTCTCTGGCGTTTCAAGCTGCCGTGGTCGTTCAGGTCGTCCTGTTGTTTTGGGCACCGCCTGGTTATCTGATGGTGGATGGCCTTAAAAGAGAAAACACAATTATCCTTCGAATATACTTTATTTCTTTAATTTTACCTGAAGATTTATCCGGTGTTACAGGTAATCTGGGTCGTCCAGAAGCTCGTGGTCGTTCCGGTGTACTGGGATTTTTCGGATGGCCAGATGGTGGATGGCCTAAAAAAAACGGCATTTAGTATGCTTCTTGAAGATTATTCAGCTGTTAAATTTTCTACCTGATGTGGGGTTTTCTGGGAGTCCAGGTGTGCCTGGTTTTTCCGGTGTCCCGGGATTGCCTGGGTTGTAACCAGATGGTGGGTGGCCTAAAAGACAATCCAGCAGTTGACAGTTTCAACCGAAAAAAAAAAACTAAATTGCAGCCTAATTTACCTGGGAAATTCTCTGGGGCGTCTGGCGACACGGGTGGTCCTGGTATACGTGGCCTTTCTGGTGTACGGGGCTTTGCTGGTACATGTGGCCTTTCTGGTGTATGGAAATTTCCTGTGTTCTCAGCTGGTGGAGAGCCTAAAAAGCATATCATTCATATCTCCTCAAAATATATTTAGCTTCTCCCAATTTTACCTGTGAATATTACTGAAGGTCCCGTAGGGCCAACAGGTCCAGATGGGCCTGATGGTCCGGGTTGTCCTGTGGGTCCGGGCGGGCCTGAAGTTCCCGGTTTGTCGGGATAGTCTGTGTTGCTATCAAGTGGGGGATGGCCTACGAGAAATGGATTTCCAGCTGGTGGATGGCCTGAGAAAGGAGGGAGCGTTCAGTGCTATTCATTGGAATGTATGCTTCCATATTTACCGGGAGTAATTTTCGGGGGTACAGGTGCGCCCGGAACTCGCGGTACATCGGGATGGTTAAAACTGTTGTCAGCTGATGGAGGGCCTACGGGAAATAACCAAACTAAAGATGTCTCCCCCAATTATTTTTAATTGTTGTCAATTTTACCTGGGAATTTCTGAACGGGTGTGGGTTGCGCCGGTGGTCGCCGGCCTCCCTGCGCACCAGGATGTTCTGGCCTGTCCGACGATGGGTATTCTTAGAGAAAGATAATTCCATTCAGCATGTCAACATTGAATTTCTATTTTGTGGGTCTTACCTGGGAGCTTCTCCGTAGGTTCTGGTAGCTTTGGGGTTTTTGTGTAGCCTGGTGCGAGTGGACTTTTTGAATTATCATAAGATGGTGGTTGGCCTACGAAAAACCAGCATATGGAATTCACGTTTGTTAGCAAAATATTTTCCTTAGTTTTACCTGGTAATCCCTTTGGTAGTTCGGGTAGCCATGGATTCTTTGTTTTGAGGGTACCCTTTTCAGGTTGTGGATGATCTAATCAAAAATTCGAATTGAGTTATACCACCCCATTTGTATTTATAATGTTCTATAATATACCTGGGAAGTTTTCTGGAAGTGAGGGTGATCCTGGGCGTGCCGGTAGTCCTGGGTTACCCGGATTACCTGGGCTTCTATCTGTTAGTATTACAAGTTAAAAATGCACACACATTTTCAGCCTCAATTCGTTTTCAACACTTTACCTATGAACTGGTCTGGTGGTCCGGTATTTCCGGGCGTTCCGGGTGGTCCATGCGATCCTGGTGATCCTCTTCCAGGTGGTCCTCGTGTTCCTGGTGTTCCTGTTCCTGTTTCAGGTGTTCCAGGTGTACCTCTATTGCCTGAAGACTTTTCGGATGAATAACCTGAATTGCATAAAATCACGTTTAATATATTTTTCAACGAACGCGAACGCATCAGAATTTTACCTGGCGGTCCAGGTGGTCCGGGTGGGCCAGGTGGGCCTGGTGGGCCTGGTAGGCCTTTAGGTCCTGGCTGTCCGGGTCCATACGGTCCGGGAGGTCCGTTTGGTCCGGGAGGGCCATTCGGTCCGGGGGGTCCACTCGGTCCGGGAGGTCCATTCAATCCGCGAGGTCCATTCAATCCGCGAGGTCCATTCAATCCGGGAGGGCCATTCGGTCCGGGAGGTCCGTTTGGTCCGGGAGGTCCGTTTGGTCCGGGAGGTCCATTCGGTCCAGGTGGTCCATTCGGTCCGGGTGGTCCATTAGGTCCGCCGGGACCCCCTCGCCCAAATCCATCACCATCTCCCGAACCATCACCGCTGCCATATCCTCCTTCGGGACCAACAACATGTACGTAGGGCACAGGTCCCGGACCTTCGGGTCCCTCCACATGGACATATAAACCTCTGTTGTCGGGAATGTATTGTCCGTCTTTACTAGCTGCAACAACATAAAAATTCAAATTGCGTTAATGTCTTCCTCTCGCAAGGATAACATCATCTAAAGCTAAAAACACAAAAATCTTACGACGGTATTCTCCATCTACAAATCTAAATCTGGGAGACTCGGTTGTTGGAATTTGCTTGCGATATTCTGCAAAGAGAGGATAATCGAAAGGATCTTTAGTTTTTGTTTCACTTAACACATCGTTTTGAAATTTGGTTTCTATTAAACTATCCAGTTGTGAGTAGATTAAGCCTTAAATTAGGTTATGGCGTTTTCACCGCCTATAAGTTCAATATTGTTAGGGTTCTACGCTAAATGGGAATGTGTGTTAATTGTTCGGCTTAACCGAACTTAAAAAAATGGCAGAAGGTGCTGACTTATTGCCGTTACGGTTAACGATACGGTTGAATCGATGTTGGTAAGGACTGTTCGGAAAGAAATGCTGTTGAAGAGAAATATCGAAGATCAGTTATTGTTGCTTTTTAGGTATCTGAAGAATAAAGACAGTTGTTAGTTGGACTTACCACCATAAAATTGATTAACAAATGTGACCATACATTCAGACAGTTGGAGGAGTTCATACGAGTATCTTCTATCTCTATAAGCATAACAATCAATAAATAGGGCTGTTCCATATTTGCTACTTTACCTTTAATCCGATAGCGAGGAAGGAAGCAAATAGTACACGTAATGTATGACTTGTGGCGCCAAAAAATCAACTGCGGGGCTTGTTTCCTATAAACAAAAATAAACGCTGATGCTACTTTCTCAAAACGAATTTGGAACCTTTTTGTTTATTACTTAACTGTGTTCAATTGAAGGTGTAGTATTGGATGTTGGACGTTGCCCCTAAAAGAATGGATCCACTGGTCCGATCAAGTTATTTTGGTCAGCAATGTTCGATCAAGTAGATTTTACAACCGAAACCAAAACAAATTCCTTCACAGATAACTCAATTTGGTTCGTGATTGCCTCGTTAAGTAATCCTCATTTTTCTGTTAAAAATATATATATTATTTAAAGATAGATATTTTTTATCAAATTAAATATTTTAAACAAATGCTTTACCTGAATGCACAGAATATACACAGCATCGGTTTATAGAGATCCAGTTGAGGTTGGATGACCATGACAGATGGCCATACAGCTCCATCTGTCTGTGGGTTTAATCTTCCACCTTGTGATATTCGGAGCTTTGAAACCCTTTAAATCAGTATTGTTGGGCCAAACAGCAGTGGAAAATTGAAAACACTTTTGGCGATCGAAATAAATAAGACAATCCGTTTTCACTTTTAAAACGATTTTTTTTTTATTAACAACAAAAAGAGTAACAACAAAATTTAAAAAAATAATAACAAATTTAGCAAAAGCATTTAACAAAAAAAGCGTATAATGTGCCACTTATCTGTTAGGATAACCGTGGCAACTAAAATTCTTAGGATACTTCAATAAGCATAAGGAATTGTCCAGAGAGTGCATCTAGCATAAAAGATCAGTTAATCGCAGAAATAGTTTTTCAATTGTATAAGCTAAAAGTCGTCGGTAGTTTATTTAAGCTTGACAGGAGCCCTCTGTGGATGGGAGGATAAACAATAATTAGGAGGGTGTTGAGTATAGGTAACTTGTGAAATTTTTGGAATGCATACACATGAGTGAATTATAAATAAATCTTGTTCGATTCAAACCGCAACAAATTCCGACTTTTTATATAGTTAAATCTGCAAAAAGTTTTTGATAACCTAGTCATGTTAAGATGGTTTTCTAACCGCTAACCGATGGAGTTGAAAATGCAGCCTGAAAGTGGAAAAATTTTCAATGCAACCCTGCCACAATGAGATCATAAACAAATCAGTATAAACTGACGCTGAAGTGAATAAGTGGATCCGATTTCAAGGTAGAAGTCTCCACTCTCTCCAAATTAATTTTTAGCACAATTTTGACATTTCTTTTTGCGGTTCGCAGTTTGTTGTATGATAAATTTCTAGATATTATGAAAATAGAATCCTGAAGTCACCTGCGTTTTTTTTTTCTTCATCTGATAGAATTCTCTAGAAATATTTATTGCTGTGATTTCCCAATCGTTTTGCTGTCGATTTGGTGACCACTTGAAAGCTCATTTCGCCTCAGCGTTCAGCGATACTAATAATCATTTTTTGTGTCCAGGCTTAATTTTTCGAACTCACAATTGCCTAATTTTCCACTCAAAATTGAATATTGTGACCTAGAAAATATTAAGTGGAAAGTTTTTAAATGATTATAAGTACGGCCCAATTTTTCCAAAGCGAAAATGCTTACGAAGGCATATGTAAGCATGACTCCTCGTATGATCTGTCAAAATTGACAAATTCGATAGTGTTAACCGAGCGCTTTCATAGAACTCACGTGGCTTCTCATACGAAAGCGGGGATTGACTTTTTAGACATTATAGACCTGCGGCAATTGCATTTGAAAAGTGATATTGAATTTGTGTACTTCAATTGTCGCTCTCATGAAACCGCTATTTCATATTTAAACAGGTGTGGATAACAAAAACAGAACACGCTTTGATCTGTCAAAAGGTTTGATAAACCATATTAAAAGACCTTTAACTTTTATAACGTAGAGAGAAGTAGTTTAAATTAAATTCAATTGTTAAAAAATCCCGGGTTTTTTAACCTTAAAGCTTAGTATCCTGCTCGCGCTAAATTTTAGCGTCCCTAGTCTCCACTTCGTTTCTCCACACCAAAGATAAATGCTCGCTAAATTATTATTACACACCATATAGATGGGACAAAAACTATTTCTTCATGACCGTAATCAGTAAACACAATTTTTACGATTTTCGAATTTCAAACTTCAAAGACATCGCAGTATTTGAATCATTCCAAAACAACGGGTATGAGAAAAATTTGAGAAAATATTATTATTGCAGCAGCAGCTCAAATAATTTCTTTAATAGCAAGCAGAAGAAGACACTGTTCTTCGTGTCCCATAAATTAATATTTGCAAAAGATGCAAAAAGGCTGATTTGCAAAAGACCTAAGATTATTTGAAGCATAAAAAACTAGTTTTCCATGAACATTGTTTAAGGTTTTTTTTGGCTTTGCTTTCTCTTTTCCTTCTCGATCAAATTTTTCTCTGCGGTTTCCTTCAAACAAATATCCATAGTAAAAGCAACACAAACTTCTTTCTCCGTTTTTTATGTCAACATTTATCTTCGATTTAATGTTCCGGACATTTATTTCGCAAGCTAAATGAGTGGAGACTTTTCATCGACCCATCTATATGAAGTTAAGAATTTAGCGTGCGAGCAGGATACTGCTTTGCTAAACTGCTTCGCTAAATTTTATCTTTGTAGACATTTTTGTATGGGAGATAAAATTTAGCGCGAGCAGGATACTAAGCTTAAGAAACAATTTTAGTTCACTGAAATCCATTTTTATTTTAAATATGTTTGATCTGGTTAAATGTGTGGAAATGATAAATGTAATAGATTTTTTTTTGAGAGTAACGTTTGCCACTTTAAACTTATATAACAGGGATTTGGATTTCATTTAAAGGTAACCATCAAGCCATAAGGAGCTTTTGAAATATAGACAATTTACACTAGGTTCAAATATTTTTCGTATTTTTAGCTACTTCAACATCATAAAGACCAGTCCAATCCATGAACCCTCAAAAAAAAAACAAGAAGAGTTTTAAATTTGTTGGAAATTTGGGTCGGAATTTAGGGCTAAAACAGGCTTATTTCATTTAAATTCCTACTGAAAAACATCCGCTTCATGTGTATGACCCTATAAAATTTATATTCATCTTTCAAATAAAATTTTAAGGAGCCTAAAAATAAAATGTCATATACTAACTTGTATTTTGTTGTATTGCACTGTCAAATTAACTCCCAAAGTAATCTAGTTGTGGAAAGAATAACGTGAATATTTAGACTACGGTTTTTAAAGGCTATGGTCACATGCGTTACCTAATATTTTTTTTTTGTTGGTGGTAAATAGCCATCGGTTTCACGATCTGAATGGCGAGGATCATTGCCGGGTGGACCGGGTGGACCGGGTGGACCAGGTGGACCGGGTGGTCCTCCAGGGCCTCCTGGACCGCCTGGACCTCCGGGACCTCCTGGGCCAAATCCGCCCTTGCCTCCAAATCCGCCTTCGCCTCCGAATCCACCTTCGGGGCCTTCAATGTGTTCATAAGGATTGTCGATGTGTTCATAGGGATTATCAACGTGCTCATATTTGCCGGAGTCATCAGCTGTAGGAAAAAGGAGAAATGTTTTTTAACCCTGAAGCTATGATGAGCCGCGGATACTTACGATGGTATTTGCCATCGCCCGATGCGGAGTCAGAAACTCTTGGTTTCTTATTATAATTATTGTACGTATTGTAGTTGCGGCTTTCTATATATAACAAAAAAAAATAAACAATATTAGTAACATATTAAATTGCTTTAAATAGAAACGCAAACGACTGAATTTCTGGGTAAGAACTAAACATTTTCAAGCTCGAAGCATTATCATACGTTCTGGCCAAACCAGAATGCGTGTGTTTGATTACAGTTCGCTCAATGTCAATGGAGGTAAAGTTTCAATGATCTATTACAAACTGATTAAAAGCTCTCTTAGTACTTGCGTGCTGTTACGGATAATGTTAAATAATATATAGGTAGATAAGATATAGTAAAATTTGTGATAATTAGGATATGTCTGAAAAGAAATTTGTTACAGAAATATTAATTATTTATTTGGTTCAATATGTTGAAAGTGTTTTGGGGAAAATGTTTGGTATCAGTGGAATTTACCAAAATCCGGTAGTTTACACAGTGCTAACCTGGCCGGAACACAAAAATTGCCAAATGACTGACTGCAAACGAATGCCATCATGTGGCCTGTGTAACAATGCCTTGCCTTGGGTTAAGCTTTTTCGTTTACATCATTCGCATATATGAAAAAAATAAAATTAAAGTACCCATTGAATCAACCTAGAATACTGATATTGCTCACCTAAGTCCTTTGGGACGATGTCGGGAGCACAAACAGTCCAGTCAAACGCTCTTACAGTAGAAAAAAAGCGGGAGTCGGCGGGATAACTTATGCATCAAGGGGAAGTCCGATCGATGAATTTGAAAATGTTTGACAGTGAGAGCCTTTGCCAGCAATTTAACTTCACCTTCGTTGGCTCATAGTACTAAAAAACAAAAACTAAAACAACAAGTTATTTTTGAGAGGATCTTGTAATGTTCACTCCACTTACCTGAATACCTAGCGCCGTGGAAAGGACATCCAGAACACCTGAATTAAATTAATTTTTAGTACGAATGCAATATTTAGAAATCTGCTTCCCCTCAGTTAAGTTCATCGAACTTCTACTACAATCCCCTTGCGGCACTGTTTGGAATAGAACAGATGATCTGCTCAGTATTTACTGTTTACAACCCAAACTGTCCATGGACTCAAGTGAAATCGTATAAATATTCGCCTCGTAAAACACTCCATTTTGTAGTTTCGTAAGCGAGTATTTTATTTTGATAGCAATTACAGTAAAAAAAATATAACAAAAATAACAAGAACAGTGTAACAATTTGATAATAATAGTAACAAAAAAGAAATTAATAAAATATATACAAGTACAATGGCTCCCAAATTTTTCCGATAACCGATAGCAGATCTTTCATTGTGCTTATAGTTAGTATCATAACATTTGATTCATTGTTAGAGAGGCGTTTAGTCGTCGTCAAATTTGCTCCTAGTGCTGCCTGAGAGCAGAGATAGTTATCGCTGGGGAAGGAATAATGGGAAATATGACAAAAAAAATTCTATTGACGACACTTGCAGCGTATGGAACCATAGTTGGTCAAATATAATATTATTTTTCAACATCTTTCGTTTAATTTATAAAAATTAACGACTAAATGAGGAGCATAAGGTATGGTTGGCATGAAGTATTTTGCAAATAAATTTTAAAATTGTTGAACGAAATAAGTGGAAAAAAGTACAGAGAGAAAGGTTAAGAGTGAAAATATTTAGGCATAGAAAATACAAAACAACCAAACCAAAGTCAAAGTCAGAAAAAGCTTTAACCCCTTAAAATGTCCAAGACTGTCTTATCTCAATCGATACACAACACCTAGGAAAAGAGAAGAAACTACTACTGAGTTATTCCAAAGCTTACATAATTAGCGAGAACTATTGCAAAAATCTGCGTAATTAACCACTGAACTGAATATTTCCAAGTAGAGTCTGTCTACATTTAAAAAAAAAAAAAGCACTCGGGCGCAATATCCCATTTTGCAAAATTTAAAACAAAAGAGTAAAAACGCAATTATTTCTCAATGGAGCATCCCTGCTTTTAAATGCGCTGAATGTGTTCATTTATTTGACATGTCTAAAACGTCAGCTACTGTACTTGATGCCCATAACCTCAGATTTGTTTACTTTCATCAAAAATTCATCACAGACGGGTGGACACGTATTAAGCCAGTTCAGTCTGGCAAAAACTAAAAACAGTCATACAACATGAGAATAAAATAGGGACGTTTTGAAATCTAGTCTATTAAGTCTGATTTTTATTAGACTAAATTTTCAACTGAGAATTGACATTGCCGACCTTACGTTCTAACCGAACCGCGATGACTACAGAGTCTTGATTGCACCCGTTAACAAAAGTCAATTGAAAAGAGATTATTTCTTATGATGGACTCTTTGACTATCGGGCAGTTTATATTATATTTGTTGAGACTGGCTGAGCTGAAAACTGATCTCAAACTTGCTGGATAAGGCTCTTGTCTGAATACCAAAACGATGCGAGTAACTGCCTTACTTGAAGTGCTCCTAAAATGTGTTTATGCGTTTATGAAAAAGAAGAAAAGTCTTTCGACGAACTTAAAGCCATTCACCAGAGCAAATCAGACAATATTTTTGTCTCACTATTATTAGTAATATACTCAACTCTTATTTTGGTGGAACATCAAAGTCGTGTCCAGCGTAATCTGGATTAAGAGTGAATACAAATTTCAGATATCCAAAGGCGACAAATTGAATTCAAATAGTTTACCCAATTTTTTGCCTTTCTTTCCTGCGGGTGGCAGATAGCCATCTGTTTCATGCTCTGAAAATTGAGGACCCTTTCCAGGTGGTCCTGTTGGCCCAGGTGGCCCGGGTGGGCCTGTTGGTCCGCCTGGTCCGCCGGGGCCGAATCCGCCATTGCCTCCAACACCCCCATTTCCACCGTTTCCACCGTTACCACCTTCGGGGCCTTCAACGTGGTCATAGGGATTGTCGATGTGTTCATAGGGATTATCAATATGCTCATATTTGCCGGAGTCATCAGCTGTAGGACAAAGTATCAATGTTGATTAACCCTGAAGCCATGACGAGCCACGGATACTTACGATGGTATTTGCCATCTACAGATGCATAATACGCCACAGCTTCATACTTTTTGGGATATTCTGCAAGGAGCAAACACAGGATTCGTTAGAAAAAATGTAACAATGGCTTTTTTCAAACGCTCTTCGTGACTGTTTTTCGGTGATAAAACTGAATGGTAAACTTTAAAATTATTTATGGCCAAACCGGAGTGGGAATATTTAAGTATGATTGAGTTCCTTCTTTTCAATAAAAATGGCGGATAAGTTTTGATTTGTATGAAGGATTGTTTAAGTGAATTCTAGTCCTGAAAGAAACATTATTTCCTCAGAATGTAAAGTATTTGTTTTTAAAAATGTTTACGAAAAGGTTAAACCAATTTGTTGGTTCGGTAACGGTCAACCCAACGTTTCAAACACAGAGTGGCCAAACTGTTTGTAATATACTTGCGTTGCGATTCTTGTCAATTGCATTCATCACATGGTGTACTAATAGTCGTCTAAGGTAGATTGACATTCACCTGCGCCCCTTTATATCTGTATGACGAAGAAAAATCCAAGTTTATGAATTATTGTTCAACTGGAAAACTTTGTACTGATTTCCCAATTCACTTTTACTTGCTTGGGTTTTGTTTTAAGTTGACCAAGCACCCATCACATCAAAACTCTATAGGTACTTACTTAATTCGAGCATCTCTTTGTAAGTCAGTGGATGACATTATGACGGCCGTTGCCTTGCTGAAAAGTGTTCAAAGAGCCTTCAACTTGAAGGGAAGGCTCGCAATAAGAGCAAAAGATCAAATTTTCACAACTTTCAACCGCAAAATATTATAGCCTGTTCTTACAAGTCACAACCTTTCGAAGTAGACCAAAATAAAACCTAAAATTCAAAAAACAACCTTCGACGGTTTTCCATCGACGATGTCTGAAATTGATGTTTTGAAAGCCTTTCCGCACTTGAAAATATGTCAAACATGTCCAGCCCATAAATATGAATGAATCTTAAAAGCCATCTCTGCAGGTTGCAATCAGTTATTTTAAAAATCACAAAATATTCAAATGCGTCACTAAAAGGCTAGTATCGAGAAATTTGAAAAACATGAAAATCTCGCTCGATCGAATTTGGGTAATAGAAACATCATTAAACTTGAGAAGACTACAACCCTTTACAAGTTCAAACAAAGAGTAAACTGAGAAGTCTTACAACTGACAAAGCCATCAAGAAAAGGCACAGCTCTTCTGATTCTGACACAAATTTTGTTTCCGGAAAATGGAGACCTCTGTAACAAGGGGCTTTCAAAGAGGACAGTCTTTAGCTCTTCTGATTCTGACACAAATTTTGTTACTGAAAAATGGAGGCCTCTGTAATAAGGGTCTTTCAAAGGGGACAGTCTTCAGCTCTTCTGATTCCGACACAAATTTTGTTACTGAAAAATGGAGACCTCTGTAACAAGGGGCTTTCAAAGGGGACGGTCTTCAGCTCTTCTGATTTCGACACAAATTTTGTTTTCGGAAAATGGAGACCTCTGTAACAAGGGGCTTTCAAAGGGGACAGTCTTCATTATAAACTAAGAAAATAAATTTATGGAAAGCCCGGATTGGCGGTTCAATAAAAAAGTCACTTTAAAAAATTAAGTTCACACTTTCAGACGAATTCCTAGTGATGGAGTATATCCCGACTACATTGGGCCGATGTTCTAAATGAAATGCTTCAGTGTCTTAGAAAACGAGGCTTCAAAACAAGTGCTCATGGTGAAGTCGCTTTGCTGTTGAACGCTAACGAATTTCTTCCAACATACAGCGAACAAAAGCCTTGCATGTACGACCCATTGATATATGGGCCAGCAAGTGCTGTATAACGGAGCAACTCCGGAACTTTTGGTGTTCAACGCAAATTGTCCAAACTTCTGCTGGTACTCCTCAGAATATTTGACGCCCATCCCAAATGAATTCCATTCCAGTTCAGGCCGCTACAAAGTTACTCACTATTTGTGAACATTAGAAGGCAATTCGGTTTCGAGGCTGCCAAATTGTCAACATTCTCAAGGCTAAGGGATGAAGCATTCTCTGGGAGACGAAATATACGAGAACTGTTTTATTTCTAAAGCTTCTGCAGAAGTCATTTTAGGAAAGAGTTAATCTTCTGCTTCATAACAGCAAGAACGGTGCTGGTAATTTATCACTAGTCTAAGGAATTTTTCACTCCAGCCCAGAGGGACACAGAAAAAGAGGTAGCCCGCGCCTTATCGGTGGTGAGCCCAAAAATAATTGGGTCTCAAACTAATTTTGTCAAAGACATACTAACCAACTGGTGTGGCGTATTGTTTGAAACCCAGGTGAGCCCGGAAGCATAATGAGGTTACGAATCATGTCAAAGCTGCCTGAAGCTGCCATCTTTTTATTCAGTTTCGAGACCAGGGGTCGAATTACCACATCCGTGAGCGAGCAATACTCAACTGAATTTTGTCGATTTTGCTTGGAAAAAAACAACATACTCAACCACGTAGTACTTTTTGACCATCAATTTTCGGCAATGATGAGACCCAGTTCTGTCTTAGTAGCTTTGACGAAGAACAGAATTATCACACGCGGAAAATTGGTGGTGGAATGGCGACGTGCTTCTTGAAACATGAAGAATATCGAACAGCAATTTTTTGATTTAAAAAGTGCCTGAACATGGTCTGCACAACATTTGCTTTCAGCATGCTTCACCAACAGCTTCGCCAAACCGGTGACCAGGCCTCAAAGATCGTATGAGTTTTCTGTGGAGGGGTACTTGATAAGTCAGCGGTCTATGTTGACAAAGTTACCAACGATTTCAGCCTTGGAAAGCCAATTTCGAAAACACAATTCTTGACATACGTCCTCAAATGTTCGAAAAAGTTGTCAGAAATTGGAGCTTCAAGGTGCCGTTCCTGAAACGCCACCTACTATCCATTGAATGAATATAAATTGGACACATTTGCTCAGCACGTTTGTGGGTCTTTAGTTTCAGGCCCCTTTCTATATTAGAAGCTCTACGATTTGTTCCGTGTTGGTAGCAACAGACGCTGGACAATGGGTCGGTCAAAGAAGAAGAAGATTTGCATAGAGGTAAGGAGGGCCTTCATTCCGTTTTAATAGTTTAGCTCTTCAGAACAGACTATTTGGGTAAACTTTTCCTTTTCGGTCCCGTCCGGGTTGCCGAGCTTTACAGTCGGAGATCTAACAGCGAACTCTACAGTTTTATCGCGACATCAAATTAGTCGGAATGAATGCATACAAACGTTGCGTTCCGAAAAGTCTTCGATACGGATTTAGTGGGACAACGCCTGGGAGTTCGTAACCGGAGACATTTAGACAAAGGTCGCGCTAACTCGGGAGGCTATTTTCTGATGCCAAGGTCCACCTCGCCGACTAAGTAAGTGAGTAAGGATTTCAGGTTATGAAACAGTCTTGCGACTCAAAAAGTGCGACACATGATCTGACTTATGGAATACTTTTTATATAGGCTACCTTGGGACTAGACAAAATTAGAGACCTCCATAGAGGCTTCCTCTAAGTAAGGTCTCATGGTTCAACGAACTAAATCGGCATGTAAAGATTATTTGTAGAGTCCCACATTAAGCAAGCGTCTGACAAACATTCTGGACTGGACTATACATGTCTCAAAGCGTAGCCTTTCGGAACCGGCATAGGTTACAAAAATATAAATGTTTGCGTGAAGCTTGGCCTATGGCACCCTTTATGGAACTATTGCTTGTAAGGTATTTGGTCACTCTAGGTACATGTGTAGGTACTACAGGCTATGGAATATTTTTTCTATTTCTGAAGCATGTTTGAGCATCTTTTTTGTGCGGTGAAATGAAATAAATGAGCTTCCACTATTTAATTGCTAATTTTGCAAAACGGCGATCGTGCATGGCTGCCTCTTCATCTTCATGAGCAAAAGCATTTCTTACAATATATTTGCGTAGGCTGTTTTTGAAACGTGAAAAGTCAATACTGCTGTAAACAAAAAAAAAACTATACCTCTATAGAAAATTCAAAATGGACATTCCACAATATTTCTAAAGCGCAATCGACTCATGAGAAATGTCGAGAAAAGTCAATTTTTCAACATTTACCAGGAGAGCATTTAAAGAAATATTCCAGAAGAGGACCACCCAAACTAAGCCAACGATAGGGAAAGTAAAGTAAAAAGCATTTATATACATTTTTTGAACAAATTTTGTTTTATTAAAGTAATAAAAATAAAAGATAAACTTAAAATTATTTAAAAACAAAAAGAAAATGTACAAGCATAATGACAACTGCATGAGTATTATAAATATATATAAAATTATCGAAAAGCAATTTTTCTAAGGTAGGTATAACAATCGGTTTTTTTTTTTTTGTAATTTTTTTAAATGTAAATGGACAAAATTTTGTGTAAGCTATTTCAGCTATAGTTTATGAGCAAATAAAAGTGGACAGTAATGATCAACTAACAAAAGCAATAACAACTTAGCTCCGTTTTGGATTCTACCATAAATGTAATTTCTTTTACTCTTGTACAGCTTAAATTGTGAGGAAGGATCTTGTGTCTTGTGGACAGGACCCCATCGATTAATAATAAATTTATAATTTGTTTATATATGGCTGTAATCGTGTGCACAATCTAACCCGTATTGGTGAGGTGGTTTTGGTTAGTTTCCTAACTGTGGGAACGCTTTCTTTGTGATCTACGTTTGCGTTTGGGAATGTTTTGGGTGCAGGAACATGGACACATACATTGGTCTTGGGATTGACTGGGATTGGTGAAAGCTGCCGGTAGCACGGGAAGGATACTTAGGGGACGTCCGGCCGAGTCGGTAGTTGTGCGGGTGGCCGATGCGATCGACTCTACGCTTGGAGTTTTCAGATCGCAGTCGTGGATCGAGCCGGTAGAGGGAAAGAAAACTACTGGCATGAATGCAATGACAGCGCCTTCGGGGAGATTGTTAGGAGACAGGGTAGCTGGGAGTCCAGGTTGCTGAGGGAACACGGGGATTTGTTCGGGAAGTGCAGCTGGCATTACGCTTTGGAATGTCGGCGCATTGGGCTTATAATTCGATGAACTTAAGGTCGATGTCGTTTTTTTTGCGTTGAGGTCGTTAACGTTGGTGGTAGTTGTCGTTAGTGTGGCCTGGGAGCAGGGACAGTTAACGTCTGGGGAAGGAACGGTTATAAATGAGAAGGGGGGATTGTTTGTGGGATAGGTCTTAAGGTTACTGTTTTTATCAACGAAATTGTTATTGTTTGTGAATTTGTTGTTATTTGGAATGGGCGTTATGTTTAGAGAGGGGGTAATGGTTGTTGAAAAAACATTCGGTCTACTACTAGTTCTATTATTAAAAATACTTAACCCATAGTTTGGCGCGCGATCAATGCCGTTTCCGAGGATAGCTGGATTTGGAGTGGATAAGGATTCATTATTAGTTAAGAATCGGGGAGGAGAAAGATCGGGGTAGGATGTTTTACCTAATTTCGCATTGTTTTTGGCATTCACTGGTGGCAAATAGCCTTCGGTGTCACGATCAGAATCTCGGGGATTTTGGGGACGATTGCCTGGTGTTCCGGGAGTGCCTGGAGCACCGTTGCCTGGTGGGCCGCGATTTCCTGGGGACTTATTCGAGGGAGGATGGCCTAAAAGGAACAGCAGCAGCATTGAGCAAACCTTATGCCGAATAAATCTGTTTCGTGGGATTACCTGGGAATTTTCCGGGTGGTCCGGGTGGTCCTGGTGGTCCGGGTGGTCCGGGTGGGCCGTTGGGGCCTCCTGGTCCTCCTGGGCCCCCTGGTCCACCTGGTCCTCCTGGTCCACCTGGTCCACCTGGTCCAAATCCGCCTTGACCCCCCTTGCCGCCGAATCCACCTTCGCCGCCAAAACCGCCCTCGGGTCCTGCAATATGGGCATAGGGATCAGCCTCCGGACCTCTGGGTCCTTCCACATGGGTATACCTGCCCGAATCGTCGGGAACATACTTTCCGTTATTATCAGCTAAATATGGGGAAAGAAAAAGTTGTCAAATTTATGACCATAACCACTGGCTACAGAGTCATCCAAAATCGACGATACTTACGACGGTATTTACCGTCTGTAGACGAACTTTGGGAGGAAACACGAGCTTTACTATATTTATTAAATCTATTACCGGATTCTGCAAAGAGATTGGAAGACAAAGCATTCGTTAGATATAGCTAAAGCTGGCTGTAGTAAAATCGGCAGCATGATTGCGTGTCGGAATCAAAATTGTGCATAAATAAGCAAGTGATGCCTTAAAATGTAGGTTATGGCCACACCAGAGTGCAAAGGTTCAAGACGGTTAGAGGCTTACACTAAATGGAAATGGAGGTTAGGTTTATCTATGAGTTTCAAAATAAAATGAGTGTAGGCAGTCATAGTGCTGTTACGGTTAACGTTATATACGGTTAAAACGGTGGGGTTAACGGCCTTTCTGGAAGAGACTTGTTATTATTCAGAAATATTAATCATTTTGTTTAATTGGATGTATATTAACTATAAAGTTAAAAAGTTAGGAAAAAATGTTATTAGTTGCATTTACCAAGAACCTATACGAGCAACTCGTTTCGCACAGTTCACGCATTTGCTATTGCTAACCTGTATCCTGTGCGACGAACCCAGGAAAACCAGGCTGACGGAATGATTGGTTTTGGTTGTATCGGTCTTGTGGGTTGGTGAATGGGCTGGGTTTGCCGGGTGATGTAGGGCCGGGTGGACCTGGTGGTCCTGGTCGGCCCGGGCTTGATGGGCCTGGTTTTCCTGGGAGTCCGTTGGGACCGGGTCTCGTTGGTCCGGGTGGTCCGGGTGGTCCTGGAGGTCCGGGCGGTCCGAAGGAGCCTGGTTTGGTTGAGCCGAATGGTCCGAGTGGGCCAGGAGGGCCGGGTGGACCGGGAGGGCCGAATGGTCCGTTCGGTCCGGATGGTCCATTGGGTCCATTCGGTCCATTGGGTCCGTTGGGACCGAAGCCTCCATTTCCTCCGACACCTCCCACTCCGCCGTTTCCACCGTTTCCACCAGCTCCTCCACTAGAACCGAATCCGCCTTGTGCACCAACAACGTGGTCATATGGATCTGCTCCTGGGCCTTGTGCGCCCTCGATATGCGTGTAGGGTACCGAGCTGTCTACGTATTGTCCGGAGTTATCTGGTTGGTACTTGACTACTCCAGCAGTCGCTGTAAAAATAAAAACACAACTGTCCCATTTGTTTTCTAAAGATTTTTGCAGTTACTTACAGAGCCCCTTGGTGTAGCTGCCTTCTCGATCTCTCAGCGTTGAGGACAGCGAAGACGGCCTACCTCCAAAATTTCCGGAACTGGCTACATATTTGCCTGAATTATTGTTTCCATACTTTCCGGCACCATCTGTTTCAAGAAAAGAAATTGTATAAAGTGATGAACGCATTTTCCAGCTACACTTATGAACTTACTATTTGACTGACCAGATAGTGGGTTAACTGTCGATGGGGACGGATTGGAAGCTTCTCCAAGTTTATTGCCATAATGAGCGCTAAAACCAGGGGACCCTCCACTTCCAGGACCGCCATTCGAGCCGCTGCCCTTTCCGTCTCCTTTTCCACTGCCACCATCCAAGCCATGGGCAGCACCAAAATAACCACCATCGCCTTTGCCGATAGCGGCTCCACCGCCAAGATGTCCGCCGGAGCCTGGTCCGTTCGCGTTCCCTTTACCAGGACCGCCGCCAGCTCCAACACCATTGTAGCCACCGGCTCCAAGTCCGTTGGAGCCACCAGCACCTGCGGGCCCTTTGCCTTTGCCATCTCCGGCTCCAAATGGCCCGCTACCTGATGAACCGCCCTGTGGACCGTTTCCGTAGGCCCCGCCTAATCCACCTGCTCCACCAGTACCTCCTCCATTCTGATGGCCCCCTCCTTCAGAGCCCCCAGCTCCGGTGCCAAAGTTGTTACCACTACCAGGAGATCCTCCCTGGCCTTTGTTATTTCTGACACCAAGTCCAAATGAACCTCCCGATCCGAGGGGACCTGTGCCTGTAGCCTCACCTGCTCCAAATTTACCTCCTCCACCGAGAGGCCCAGTGCCGTAAGCATCTCCGGCACCACTACCTCCGCCAGCTCCGACAGGCCCATTTGGGCCAGGCGGGCCAGGTGGACCATTTGGACCTGTAGGTCCTCGTGGACCATTTGGTCCATTGGGGCCGTTGGGACCGTTCGGTCCGTCTAAGTTGGTATAAAGGTATGTTTTCTAGAATTTAACACAAATATCTACATTTACGGCTGTTTTACCTGGCCCTAAGCCTCCTCCGGTTCCTGAGCCACCGCCGGTACCTGAGCCTCCGTTTGACCCAAAACCACCAGCACCTCCAGCACCCCCAAAGCCGCCAGTAGAGCCCACCACATGCTTATATGGTTCAGACCCACCAGCAACATGGACGTATTGCCCCGAATCATTTGAGCTGTCGCCCCTATAACTACCATCGCCTCTTTGGCCTGCAGCGCCCGAGAAGGCTCCACCCTTTTTATAAATAGGTAAGCTCTTCTCAGCCGACCCAGATATAACGATTGGCTTGAAACCCGACGCAGGGTCTTTTCGTATACTATTTGAACTTGCACCTCCGCTAAGCTCAAAATTCAGTCCACCTGATGCACTCGTAGGTTTCTTCTGTGAAAATGTCGAACAAAAACAATTTAAATCAACAAATTCCAAGAAAAGCCACCCCCTAAAACCCTTGGACTTTGAACTCACAGTGGCATTAGGTATATTTATCACTGGGAAATTTGGTCGAGCACCGCCTTCGAATCTGCCGCAACCAATTGGGAAGTATAAATCGCCCCAATCCTTTTTGACGCCCTTTCGTTTCGCCCTCTGCTCAAAGCTCTGTAGCGAGCTGTCCCCAGTTTCGGGGAATACTTCGACTGGTTTCTCTGGTTCCACGGTCCTGTATCCGTGTGCATCCGCTACATAATGTACTACCCTGAGAACAGTGTACGGATCTACCCATCCGTAACAACCGTACGTGACTCCGTCTGGGCCACGGGTTTCATGATGAAAATTACCGGTCTCACCGATATCGTAACCGTAACGGTAGGCACCTATTTATATATATACAATTGGATCAATTTCAAAGCAAAAGCGTACAAAAAGCATTTCGTGGCGCGCGTGCGTGCGTTATTTCCGAATTGGGGTACACATGAGGATCGCCATATCTGTCATTTTTGGAATCATGATTAAAACCGTGTATTTACAATAATGTGACTGGATTTTTTTATACATGATTTATATACAAACAAACAGTAAATGTGGCATTTACTGTGGGGTTTTGCAATCGCCTAGTGTCTTGCAAACTACTAAACTGTACCAAAATTCCACCAGATAAATCCCAAAAAATCAGTCCTTGCGTTTTCCTTTTTTTACAATTTGTTTTTTTTTTTTTTTTGTTTATGGGTTTTTACTTACTTGTGTCAAAGTTTGAGGAATAGTATTGGGTATTTGTCGTTTTTTTGTCGTTAATATCGATAATTAACTTGCGGTTCTCAGAATCTAAACGCGCAGCAAGAATTTGTTGGACCGTCAAGACGGTGAGCACCTGTAAGACAACAAAATTTGTTTTAATAAGAGCAATTTTAATTTTTAACAAAACCTTTAAAGGGAGCTTTAAGGGAGAACAAAATATGACAAAATGTTGTGAAAAGCTGTCAAATTCAACCCTACTTTGGTCACCTGAAGACGTTTGCCCCGTCTCCACTGAACGCAACACTCTGTGACACATGATGCAATCTCAGATGCTATTAACCTTGGCTGTAACGCAAGCAGTCCTATTTCCAGAATTTATTCCACGAGTCATCTGTACATGAATCTAATTAACGGTATAGAACAAATTTAACTACTCCGTCCACAAAAGGTGACACTGAATAAGTGTAAGTGCCATCTACGAGTTTACGATGAGAATTTCAAATGGCGCAGCACCCACATGACTGTACGAAGTCTGCTTCTTTTCTCATGGTGGCTTTCGAATTCAGGCCATCAAACCGGATCTACAGTGGGGAATTTTTTTATTCTTAAGCCAAGTGAACAAATTAGCGTGTTTTGTAATTAATGCTAGCTATACAGTTCTATTTGCGGATCATCGTTCATATTAGGCCCGATTATGGAGGCTAGGTGTCAGGTATCCAACAGAAATGGATGAATCTTTCCAATGACGCAATTAATATGCAACACGCCGACTGAGCTGTGCAATAAATTGCTGATTCCGTTAATTGTAATGTAGGTATAGGTAGTCGGAAACGAAATAATTTACTGAAGCAAATCGGTCTCGTCTGTAAAAAAAAGACTGATCTTTCATTACGTCGGGTTATCGCTCGGTCGAGTATTTATTTTCGCCCAAGAATGTCCGCAATTTAATTGTCGTATGATGGACACAAGATGGAATTCGTAGATTGTCGCTAAATGGATATCGTGATGCCGGAGAAATTTATTCACATGAATCACATTACGGCCTAATAAGCAAGTTCTGCGACGTCGATTAAAAATCGGACCAAGTCAGATGAAATGAAGTCCGGGTCAAAACAAGCTACAAATCTTGTTAGTCATCACTAATCAGTGGCACCGTGCATGACCCCCGAAACACCTTTTCCAGCATTAGCTTAGCTCATCCGACTTTTATTACAAAGGTAGGTTTTGGGTTAAACAAAAAACTGGAAATACTATATTTGTGGTTTCGGTTTGGTGTGTCCTCATCTCGGTAGTTTTTTTTTTTTTGTGATGAACATTGTTTACAACCAATCAAATTAGCATACCTTCTTTCAAATGGTGCTAAACTGTCGTCAATAAAAATTACTACGACCATTTAACATATTGTATGAAGTTAGGCAACCATCTGCAGATGGTATGGCACGTTTGATGTCTTCACCGGATGTCCTTGAGAAACTGAGTCGTCAAGACATTGGGCGAGGCGTTGGCTTCAAGACATTCTACCAAATATATGAATTAATTACGAATCAATCTTTATGGCTTGCACAATCCAATAAATAGCCGCTTGTAAATGAGAACAATTTGTTGAAAACATCTCCAAATGTTGTCACGATCAAGACACAATGGGCGAGTTATTTCGTTTCCAATTATGCTGAATCTCAACGTACCCAACATTAGCATACATTAAAGCATCAACTTCGCAGTAGATATTTTGACAAGATGAAAAATATGCGAACCTATTTTCCATTCTAACAATAACCTGCTGATAATGTTCCTGCAAACGCCGTGTAGACTTAACTCATGCGTTATAATTAGTAACACTTTTCGAAGGTTTCCGTGTATCACGATTTATACCAAGTTAAACAAAAGTAAATTCTGGAAACGAGTTTTTTGTCTTTTTAGACAGTATATGCTTAATATTGTTATGCTAAACAGTTTTATTAATTCAAGGTGATGTGTTTGTTCAAACATCTTTGCAATCAATTTCTTGAAATGAATCAATCCGAAAAATTGTGTTCAGGCACGTTAAAAGTATTGCTGATCTATTCCTTTGCGGATGCTCGTTTTGCTTCTGAATACTGGGTAATTAAGACCCGTACATCACTACTCCGCATCTGACTGGGTGACGTTGGTATTTAGAAGTGTTTTTATCACGGCTAGCAAATGGTACCAAAAGCAGTGATATTTTGAACTACATTGCTGCGAAAGGTATTAATACTAGCAACATAAAATGCCATAGCCTGACACCGGATAACCTCACTGGTCGCCTAACATCGTCTTTCAAACTTCTATCCCCTCTACCAACTGGAAAATTGCTGGTCAACCCGAGCTTTTGGCCCAAAGATATTCTGGTAAAAGAATTCGTAAACAGACCTAGCTTCAGGAAGAACCAATCAAAAAACGCTCCAAACAACCTTTCAAAAAACTCAGAACTAAGGATTTAACTCCTACAGCCTTTAATCTTTATTACCAAAATACTGGTGGTCTAAGGACTAAACTTCGCGATGTCTTGCTCTTCTCCTCATCTGCCCAATACGATGTCATTGTATTCACTGAGACTTGGCTGACACAGAATCATCACAACGAGGAATTGTTCAATAAGGACCAGTACGAAGTTTACCGCAAGAACCGTTGCCCCATTCTAACTGATTGCGAGAGAGGCGGCGGAGTATTGGTTTCGGTTCGGGCCTCTTTGCACAGTGATGAAATCGAGCTACCAACAGCAGCTGATTTAGATGTTGACCAAATAGCAGTCTCAATCATATACAGTTCTGGAACTGAACTTATTGTTATTGTAAGTTATATACCACCAAGGAGTCCTTATGTGTTATATAAAGCACATATAGATAATTGTTCCTTTATCTTAAATAATTTAAAAGATCATCAGCACGTTATCCTTCTTGGAGACTTTAACTTGCCAAACTTAATTTGGTCGTTTGATTGTGATGATTTTAGACTTCTCCCATTCAACGTTAAGTTAGACTATGAGCGTGAAGTCGTTGATACTCTTGCCCAGCTTGACCTTTGTCAGATAAATCATTTTCCTAATGAATTTAATAATGTTCTCGATTTGGTATTTGTTGATTCCGAACTCGACATTAGTATCAACGACTCCATGATCCCACTCTTTCCTAATTCAGTTTTTCATGTAGCTCTATCCATGCAGTTTGAATTCTATGAGTTTTTTAAACCGGGTTCCGGTGACACTTATTTCAAGTATAATTATGATAAAGCTAATTTCAGCAACATTTCAAGCTATTTAGATAGTGTAAATTGGTTAGTTATTTTTAACAATAATTGTAACTTGGAAAATTCTTTTAATGTATTTATCAAAATTGTGAAAATGGCAATTGATTTGTTTACACCTAAAGTTAAGTCTGTCAAAGGTAATAAGCCCATTTGGTTTAATGACAGAATCATAAATTTAAATAACAGGAAAAATAAGGCCTATAAACTTTTTCGTAATAGAAATAACGACCCGGAACTTCTGAAAGTTTATCGGTCGCTTCAAAAAGAATTTGATGTTTTAAATAAGTTTCTTTACAGACACTACGTTCTTTCTGTCGAATCTAATTTAAAAACCAATAGTAAACGCTTTTGGAGCTTTATAAATAGCAAGAAACAATCTAATGGTATTCCTAAATGTATGCGTCTTGATAGTGTGTCCTCATCTGATCTGTCAACCATTTGTAACATGTTTGCTAACCACTTTCAATCTGTTTATTCTTGTGGTACTACCGTACCTAGAGCCTCATGTAACAACTCAATGTCCAATGATTTCGTAAATATCGGCAACTTAGAGTGTTCAATCACTGAAGTTCAAATAGCTCTTTCTTCATTAACACTAGAAAAAAATCCGGGTATGGATGGCATCCCGCCAATTTTACTTCAAAAGTGCTCCTCTGCGTTTTCTGTACCTTTGTGTTTAGTATTTAATTTATCTCTCCAGTCTGGAATTTTTTTGAAAGATTGGAAGAGATCGTTTTTAACGCCCATTTATAAATCTGGATCGAGGCATGATATTACCAACTATCGTCCAATCTGTAAAATTTCTTCTATCCCTAAGTTGTTTGAAAAACTAGTTTGTGACAAACTTACACCTCTCTTAAATAGATTTATCTCTCCGTCTCAGCATGGATTCGTTACAGGCAGATCCACTACTACAAATCTCTCAATTTTTTGTAATACTGTCTTGAATTACCTTGAGAATGGCTCGCAATGTGATGTAATTTATACAGACTTTGCTAAGGCATTTGATCGCGTTAACCATAGAACATTAATTTCCAAACTGACTACGTTAGGATTTCACTCCAATATCCTAAAGTGGATTCATTCCTACTTAACGGATCGCATCCAGTATGTTCGCATAAACCAAATGCTCTCGTCACCAATTTATGTCACCTCTGGAGTACCTCAAGGTAGTCATCTGGGCCCTCTGCTCTTCCTTTTGTTTATTAATGACATTCCGGACTTGTTTTTGAGTTCCCAGTGTCTTATGTTTGCCGACGATTTGAAGATCTTCCGACCAATACGTTCAGTTCAAGATTGTATTCTTCTACAAGAAGACCTTAAATGTCTTTCTATTTGGTGTAATGACAATGACCTTCATCTCAATGTCTCTAAATGTCAAAGCCTTTCTTTTTATCGTCACCTCTCTCCAATTCCCTTTACGTACGTAATCGATAATACCCCTTTGTCCATTATTTGCTCCAAAAAAGATCTTGGAGTTATTTTTGACATAAAACTTAGCTTTTGCAAGCACATTGAGTTTTTGGTTGCCAAAGGTAATCAGATGCTTGGTTTTTTATTGCGGAATTCGAAAGACTTTCAAGATCCTCATACTCTTAAATGTCTATTTTTTGCATTTGTCAGATCACATCTTGAATACTGCAGTATAGTATGGAATCCATTTTACGAATTACATTCTTTTAGAATTGAGAAGATCCAAAAGCGTTTTACTAGAGTAGCTGTTCGTAGACTTCGATGGAATATTGAAATGCCATCTTACGAGACGAGGTGCAAATTATTTGGTATCTTACCACTTTTCAGACGAAGGCAATATTTTTCCGTTATGTTTATTCGCGATTTGATAGATGGTCATATCGATTGCCCTTTTCTACTATCATTAGTTGGATTTTATGCTCCTTCGAGAGTTCTTAGAAACCGCTTTTTATTTCATATACCCTATCATAGGGTTAACTATGGTTACAATGAACCAGTTTCTAGATGCCTTAGGGAATCCAATAAATATTGTGATGTTATTGATTTTAGTATTAGTAGAGAATCATTTAAGAATAAACTAATCCTTTTGTTAGGCTTTGGTGGTCATTTTTAAGTATAAATTTTTTGTATTAAGTATCTAATCTAGCGAGAACAATAGATGTACTCATTTGATTAAAAAATTAAATAAATAAATAGAAGTGTGTCACTACTGTTGCTGGATAGTTAAGTAATCTTTTCCCATAATTGGCTTGAAATTGTATTTTTCCATCAGCCTAAGGGGCTGACCTTTGTCTAAGATTCTCTTTTAAAATCTATCCCATTAAACCGAGATGTGCATGGTACAACAAAAAAGTAATTTAAAATTGGCGCCTGAAAGGAGATGTTGTCAAAAATAATTTATGAGTGCGCTACCAACCTCCACAACATTATTGGCGACATAAATAGAGATCTAACCTTCCGTCATTTTGGTTTTGCATATACAAAACATCGCACAATACAACAGAGATGAATGAATACCTTGTGTCAGAAATTATCTATGCAGAAAGACAAGGATGCGCTTGTCAGTGACCAATGATCATGTTAAATTGTCTCTGTTGGACGGGTGTATGGTATTTTTAATTAAAGACTATTTTTTGCATCGAAAAATTGTCATCTTTCTTTACTCACACACATCCCTGGTCGAACTACGACACCCGATGGCCGATGCTGCCAAACCGACGAACTCAAATCTGTACGTTGCTGGGTTGCATGCAGCATTTACGTTTTTATGTGTCAATAAATTTTAAAGTTCTTAAATTGCTGCGCACTTCGCAGTAAATTTAAATTCTGCTTTGGCCATTATGCGATTTACACAGCAACAATAAATTCGTAATAATAATAGGTGGGTAGTTCTCCTTTGTAAAATTTATTTCGTAGATTTTGAAATTTTGTTATATTCCTTTTCCCTCGTGTACTGTATTCATTTCTCTAATGTTTCGCTTCCCTCGTTACACAATATTAAAGAAAAAAAAACATAATAATTCGTGGGAATAATCCGGCTTAAGTCAAGGCGCGATTGTGCGTGCGCCGTTACCATATAAGTGTCAGGAGCACATTTCAAGTGCTTGACTGAAATTAAGTGGATTTTCGTGCGTTTCTGACAATAGATTAAGCCCACATAATCTTATTACAGTTGCGTGTGCTCTGAAGCGCCAAAACATAACAAATAACTGCTGGTACAGTAGAATCGCTTTGACTGTACCCTATGCCGTGTCGCGCTGTCAAAATTAAAAGCCAAAGACCAGCATCAGGAGGAAGTTTCACGTGCGCTAAAAAGTGCATTGTCTTATTTTACAGCACAATGCAACGGTTATTGCGACTAGAATCGTATATTAGCTTTAAGCTGATCTTGTTTTTTGCAGTTTATTCACCGTCTTTAGTTCTAAAAAGCTCGTCATTTGCACGCTCACCTGCTTAATTGTTAGTTTCTAAGTTTCATTGAAGTGTTAGTGAAAATCTTGATAATACAATCACAGTATACGTCATAAATGATTAAGATTGTCAGTAAAAGTGCAGCACCCCACTCAGAACCTCCGCGTTTTAAACGATGACGCTAATGTAAACAGAACATTATTTGCTGTAGCTATTCTATTTGAAATATAGGAACAAGCGGTGTAGGCATTTATTAGTTTTGATTGGGTGGTTAATTATGTAAATTTCTCTTCCTAGGAATTCATTGAATATAAGCTTTTATGGACGTTCATAAAGACTCCTTCAAAAAAAAACTGACTTTGCTTGATTGGAAAGGCGTGTGTTGCTCAAACAATTTGATCTAAGAATCTGGAATGTCATGGGATGTAAATTGTTGTGCGGATCTGCTGATCGTCGATACGATATTGTGCATACAATGAGTGAGTGAGACGAATCTCCAAGAAAAAAACTATGACGTTCGAATTGTGCGACTCGTTTTCAGGCCGGCCTAAGCAGATTAGGTATCTATATCGAATGGTATATTCGGAGTAAATAGCGGATAATCCCTTTGTATACGTTTCGCCGCCAAATTGGAAGACTTATAACGACAAGCTTTAAAAAACTTAATCAGAACTCTCCAAGTTGAATATATATATTCAAGGTACCTCCGCAAAGGTAAACGAAGACATTAACACATAATGCGATCATGAGCTTTGTAAGACGCCACCTACAGTAATGACTTGGATTGACAGAGAAACCCACGCGAGCGTTGCTCCATCAATTAGAGCCACTGCATTAGGTAAAATCAAACAAGCCAAACACGATCGTTTGAAACAATACAATGTTGCATACAAGTCCACTCGTTTGACTCATGCTTCCATAAGCCTTGGCTTTGGTTATCAAATTTGGTTGACCCTCAAGTTTAATCAATACCGCGAGATATTAATTGTTACTTAACTAAATGCACACATGACAAGGGGATAATATCATTTGCATGTTGTTGTCAGACAATACAACATTTTGCAAAAGAAATGGAAAGCAATTAAGAAATTCCATGAATTGGGTCAAATGTATTGACACACTCGATGACTCGAGTAGGAGCTCAACGAAAACGAAGAGAATTCCCGCAAACAGATACCTCATTGGAATAGGCTATACAAATACCAAATACGAAATACGAATACCTAACCGAGACAATTTGGCCTGATCGCTTGCAACTGATTTCAATTATTGTACACAACGGGCAGATTTTTATTTGCTATTGGGCTGGTGTTGAAGAGCAAGTTTCTTGAAAGCTCCGTTGATGTCTGCTCATCTGTCAAAGCGACAACAGTGACAACACAAAAAAACACCCTCCCATTGTCTGAGTTGATGTATAGTTTATAGTAGGTATTATGTTCCCAAAAAAAGAAAAAAACCTGAAATTGCGCAACTAAGCAACACTCCTACACTAATGGGGCTTTTAAAAAAAACATACTACCTGTCTGGTACAGATCGATGACAAGTGAGACATAAGTACCTAGTTGCGAATTTAACAATCAGTCAGTCAAAAGAACGACTGCATGACAAGTGTTCTTCAAAACATCCAGAATCGTGCGGATCAACTCAGGAAGGTCGTTTTTCTTTCTAATTTCTCATCATCTCAATTATGATCTTCAATTTTAGTTGAAATTAAGGTTAATATCTTACGATGGGAATTTATGTTGACAGATAGACAGAGACACATATTGGTTACGCAAGAAACGCGCTCAATGCACACGCATATCGTGTGTACCTCCATCGTAGCCGAGTGTCTTTGATCAGTGCATCTTCGGCAAGATCTACATTGCGAAAAAGTTGTTTCTATTTGCGCCATTCCTTACGAGAAAAGCAATACAAGATACAGCAAACAGGGGACCAGGAGGCCAACGTGCCGTAAATAAAAATGCAAACGAAGGTCAGAGTCATCAAGCTGACTGGCCAGTAGGTACGGTAGGTACTGGCTTTTTATTTAATATCCCTTCGGGGGGCTTAAGATCGATTTCTCGATCGTGAATGCATGAAACGAGGGCACCAGCCGTCATTGCGGTTCTCAACGAATAATTGAGTTGGGAGTGCGCGATGCCAACGCATGACTGAAGGAGGCTTACAAAAGGAGAATCGATAATGTGGTGACCTACAAACAGACTTTACTACGTTGAGATGTGCTTAATCGACTGGTCTGGTCAGTGGAAGTTTTCAAGGAATTGTGGTATTTTGTAAAGAAGCGCCAAGGTTTCCCGACAACACAGAGGGAACTCGCATCTGCTCGAGTTGCGTAATTTTGTCTCCCCCCTCAATCTCACCAAATACCCGTTTTTATGCCTTCGATGTTCACACTCACCTGGAAATATATAAAAAAAAAAACAAATGTTATCATGCACGTTTATTTATTTTCGAGAACAATTTCTTTAAATCTATTTTATGTCAGCGTCATTTAAGTGGTTAATTTGACTCTTATGATGGCTGGGCTCATCAACAGTTACAGCCAATTTGGGGAAAAACATCTTCGAAATTGCTACGATTACCCTTTTTACGGCGCACGTTTACTTGGAATTTGAATTTTTACACGTTGGGTATACTCCCAACCACCATACAACGTCAAATGGTTACGCAAGCTGCATACTGAGTTATGCTGGAGGTATTTAATTTTAAGATAAACCTGACAAAGTTCATCAACTTGTTGGATGATACGAATCGTTTGCCTTTGCTACTGAAATATCATTTTTGTGAACGTTACGCAATTAGGGAGGATAAATATGTTTCTTCTGCTGAATTGGGTGTAATGAATGGAGTTTAAAACGTGGTCTGGCTGGGAATCGTGTCCGTTTTTGGGTAAGTTTTTTTCGCAGGTCGCATGAGCTTAGGGTAGGTAAGTGCCTGTGAGTTTTTACTGTTCAGTCAGATACGCCTTTAACAGGCGAGTCCGATCACTTTTTGATTGCGAATCTTTGACAGCAAACAGGGATGAGAAGTGAATTATCGGTGCGCACATTTCACCTGTGCTAATGGTTTCAGTTTACGTATTTGCCATCCGTTTGCTTGCACTCAATAAGTGATTTGAATGGGCTTGCTCTTTATCCTTCACGATGAAATCGTTTCTATGCGATGGGTAAATTTTAAGTACCACAAATCTTTTTCCTTGCAACCGAGAGTGGCAAATGTGAAGCATTTTACGAATTTCTATCTTCAAATGAAAAAAAATTCGTTCTCTTTCAAATGAAAGAAATAAGATTTTAGAAATTTTTTTCATTTTACTGACAAAAATGGAAGAGAGTTTTTGCATATTCCGACAAAAAAATTAAAGCAAAACTTTCTCTTCTGTATTCAACATTAAACCCAGACACTTATTCTGATTCTCCTTTAGCAAAATCAAAGTTAAAGTGAAAGAACAGACATATATCATTTCATGCTCAATTTCACACCTAAGTCCTAAAGCCGCATAAAAGACAAAATTCGAATGCAAATGAAATCATATGACAAAGAAGGCACAGGGGTAAGAGTTCATTTTGGCATTGGCATAGGTAGAGGTACCCGTTGAATTTTACAAAGGTAGGTCAGTAATGCAACATGAAGTCAGCCACTCATCTTGACACTTCTGAAATGCACACGTAATACGAGTATTTATTGCAAGTAAGTGAGTGGAGAGAAATGCTCTAAGCACTAGGAGTAGTTCATAGTCCTTGCTTGTCGCCTTATGGTATATAACTGACTACTTCTGCGTAGCAATTAGTTCAAATCGAAATGGTTTTTGTAGTCCATATTGCCAAAGCTAATGTGCAAAGACGTACACCATACTTCATTGTCTGACTTTCAGGCTTATTTTAGTCTGGGTACAACTAAAATATGTACCTTTGCTTGCTGCGATAAATGTCAAATAAAACAGACCTATTGTCCCAAAACTGTACTATCCATTTGCAGGAATAACCACTTCAACTTGTGTTGAAAGCCCCAATCTCACTTTCCTCACAAACCGCTAATTTAATTCTAATCTAATCAAGCCATCTCCATAAACTTGTCGCCAAATGAATGCAAAACTGTAAATTGGAGATAAAGTTAATAACTTATACAAAAAGGTAGTCCTGTTCTGAAAACCTACTTTCATTGCTGGACGTCCTATTCAAAAACAAATAGAACCTGAAACACTAGTGTATACAACTTTCATTGTTTGCATTGGCCGGAATAACAAATTTTTATTGCAAAAATTGGAATATTTTCAGAAAAAAAAACAACTGGTTTCGATGTTATAAGATTAGATCCGTTATTTTAGACGAGTAAACTAGTTACGCAACTTCAACCAACAAGGGAAGGGAAACCATCTGTCCTTGGAGCTAATTATGTCATGCGAACGGCATTTGATCAGAAGATCCGTTAAGAAGGAAAAACGAAAGTATGTCTCAATGAGCAAATACAATTAAAGACGTTGTCTGTAAATTTAAACCCTATCCGCTCTGTCAAAGTAACAATAAACAAATGATCGCAATGCCTCTTATAAAAGTCGGCTATATTTATTTATGAGCTCGTGCTCATCTCAGCCGCACCTTTGATGTCACATCATCACTTCAACGACTTAGATCAATCAATTTTTAGAAATAGCCAAATGTCGCACAGTATGCATTTTGTGTGCAAAAAGTTCCTCAACAATGGCAACCCATTTACAGTTTAGAACCGGAAGCCGAACAAATTTATTCTGAGTCAGCACATATCGTGTCGACGTCATTGAAATTAACTGCATGCGCTGTTAACTCAGGACTTAACAGTTACTTGTAATTTATTAACTAGATTTAGCGAACGGATACCTGCCAAATGTCAGATGGTTGCCTACCTATTCCAACTTGAAAAAAAAAAAAAACAACCAGTGGGAGGCAGAAGATTTGCAGACGGATTTCTCATAAAATTGCATGCTGTAAACAAAGGTCATTCGTTTTGACTGTTCAGCTATGAATTATGGTTTTGTTTTGATTTTTACTTTCCTCGTTTATACACAATGGATTCTGATTTTGTTTTATTTCCAATTTTGCATACATTGGCAGTTATACAAATTTTCGTCTTTTTACGGAACCATGACGTCAACTTGAAGTTGTACGATATACATATGTATGAGGTATGGGAAAGGCTATGGGTCTCCTCTGGGTATTCAGTAAATCAAGTGTAATCGAAAGTAGAAAATGTGTAAATTACGATTTCTACAGAATGACGAAATTCCTTGAAATGGGGGAGAAAACCCAGCCCCGCGCATTCTGAGTGGTTGATATACCGAAAAACCGCAAATGTGCTTCCTCATTATCAAATTAATGTAAATTAAAGCAGGCATCCGACATTTGGCATACCCTATTAACGATGTGATATGATAATGATACACGTATCTCTTGGGTATTTGCGAACACGGAACTCATAGGAGTTATGTAATTATACTCGTTTTAGAGCAGGTTATTCAAATTTAGCTGGATATTAGGAATGTCAGTTTAGATCAGTGTTTTATTTGTTCAAGTTTCTTTCTTTTTTTTTGCATTTCAGGGATATTTAAATAAATTTAAACTACTTCTTAGAAATACCCCAACCGGTCGAAAGGTCATTGTCTTGCTTGCCGTTTGCTATCGAATCAAATCTAAATTCAATTAAATTTGTTTGCTGAGTGCCATAAAATGCAAGAGGCATCCTTGAGAATTAATGGAATAAAATCATCAAAATTATTGACAAAAATCGGCAATACAAAATGTTAATTGAAAATGTCTCATGGGGTTTTTGCGATCTGGTTTTCGTTTCTCATCGGTTGGAGGTCAGTCCAGGTGACTTTTGCCTTATCGGATTGATTGAAGATGATCTGTAACCAATCAAGTAGAGCAAGGACTAGCGGCTGACTTATCAGATTACTTAAAATCAAAATCTGTGATGAGTCGCGCACCTCGGGTTATGGAGGTACCTTGTAATACTTCGATTTGGATCGAATGCGATATCAGCGCCCACAAGTTTTGGCCATAAAAATGGAGAATGTATAGGTATTTGCGAAATTTTGAAGATGACACAAGTTGCGTAGGTGTAATACGGCATTAGACGGAATTTACAGTAGGTAGTGATTTTCTTCATCGAACTGGTCAATAACCTCTTCGTTTTGTTTTGAACAATTTCGGGCCTAAATAACTTTATTCAGTTCAACTTTAAGTTTAGGGAGACACATTCTCTATACAAATAGAGTTAGAATTGTAAAAGCTTAGACTTAAAATGCCATAAAGGATTATGTCAAAACTATGTCAAATTAGAAACACAGGGATTCCTACATTTGGCATCAATATGGAACACGCGCAACATTTTTTAGACAATTTCTTGTGGATAGAAATCTGTCAAAATAGACACAAATTTTGCGAAGGATACAGTGAAATCCCTTCCATTGGAACAACATCTTTTTAGTAAAAATGTTGTAAAAAAATTAGCCTTAACATGAATTTTTACAGTACGTGCGATTAATTCAGCTTAAGCTGTTGTCAAAAATGACTGGAAATCCAATTCAATCCAAACGCTTCAAATGGGACACTTATCCCACTATATGATTAACAAAAAACCAATGCTCTTGCATCCTGGCTTAAGCTGGATTACTCAAGTTCCACCTATTTTGTTTATTCCTCTAGGTTATACACCTACTATAACAGGGCATCGAAGATTTTCTCACATCTAATGCTAATCAGCAAATGACAGTTGCATATATTTACACCAGCTCAGTGTTATTTATAACCTCAAACTATTAATTTCAGATTTTTAAAATGTGTGCCTAACATTCCATGATATTTTCGAATGCCACTCACATGACAATGTCGGGAATTCCCAACCGAAAATTAGCTGGGACTTTGTGCGAGAGAGCAATCTTGCTCAGTTAATTCTCATTAGCTGGATACGATAATTGATAATTCAAATATTAACACTCCTCCCGACAACAGCAAACTCACTTTAAAGCGTCTGCATAGTAAAATTTTACAGCAACAGCATTCAAATAGCTATACGAATTACGTCAGGTGTTTTCTATGTTTCGCGAGACATGCCCAGCAATCAGAGTGCTTAAACCCAGACGATCTTAATTCAGATTAAGTGCTCAGATGACATGCAATTTGCATACCAAATATAACAACTTTCGGTTTCAACTCTATTCAAAAGTGAATCTGGTGTGCTAAATTTATTGCAACAACCGCTTCTTATCTTGAATCTTAATGAGTCGTTCCACGATTTTATTTGAAATCAATTTTGTTCTTCTCATTTTGATGGCTTTAATTTTGTTTATACGTTTAAGTGCCATCTCTGCATATATTTGGCTGAAATGTTATAGGCACGCTGTCCTTCAAAATTATAAGATACCATATATGACGCAAATATGCAACGGAACGCACATCTGCGCAGAAAAGAAAAACAGAAAAAAGGCCTCTTTTGGCTGAAATTCCAGAACGAGTATCATCAGCTTCACACAGGCAGACTTTAAAGACGATCCGGTACTAGATTTGATTTACGAATGAACGAATGATTTGAGCGCAGCCTGTGCTAAGGCCAAGCATTAGAAGACGCTTGGTAGAAACTAATGACATGCCTTTCACAAATGCGACTAAGGCTCTGATGGATGCGACATGCGAATCCCACCCCAGCAAAAAGCGATGGCATTTGGGAAAATTTAGATTAGAAATCGATTTTTCATTCTGCCTTGGCTGCGGTTGATTGGTGTCACATATTTATGGGATTACAGCGAATGCTTTCGCGCATCAAAAACAAATCAATGCCATGAGTACGAATGCTTCGATTTAGGCCATAAAATTGACAGCATGCCTTCGTCTTATTTTAGGCCAATGTTAGTCAGAGATAATATTTGTAAAGGAACTAATAATGAAATTAAAATAATAATGAATTAGTGGTCTTTCTGTTTGAAGTGACCGCGAGGTTCTGTTTGCAAAAAAATAAACTGCATTTGAAGCGATTTGACCTGACTGCTGTCTTTCTCGGAAAAGATATGTAGACCTTTACGATTCCGGCGAGCATTTGTTTTAAATGTGTCCAGTGTCCACCTTACAGATCGACAAAGATACGAGGTTTCTCTTACTGCACATGTTCCTCTTGCCCATATGATGTGTACTGATGTGACAAAAAAGATAGCACAAATGTCCACGAAAGCAGAAGGAATAACCGCGGTTCAAGTTCAGATTACCTGGATCTGTGGTAACAGAAGAGCCCTAAAATAACTACTTCTCTTGGAATTTTGCGTTTTAGATCGGAGGAACTCTTATATTTTTGACACATTAGGAACTTAACCGAACAAATATAAAAGAGTTTAAACAATTAACAATTTTTTAATTACTACTGATTGCAGCTTAAGTTGAATCGTTGCCCGTAGCCCTATCTAGCATTACCAAGTACTCACTCGACAATTCGTCGCGTTTTTATTGGCAAATTTCGCCAACATTGTCGAGTTTGTGCTAGCAAATGCTGGATAGCGCTAAAAGTTACGCAAGCAACAAAGTATTTATTGCCCTAGGCAAAATGTAAGAAAATGAAATATATTGTACTCGCAACCTTTGTTGCTGACTTCAAAATATTCCACATGCGCAGAGTAGCAACCAACACCATTTGTTATTACAAAATCCATTCAAAGTCAACAGTAAACATTCCAAGATGCCTATTGCCTATGTCGGCTATTTCATACCGAACCTAGCAATTATCACATTAATATTATGGTCCACTCCCCATCTGTCAGCTACACAGTCAGAGTCAGAGTATTTTTCGCTCAATAACTAAAATAATTGTTTATTGGTATATGTACTGTTTTTTTACACTTTTGTTTACTTTGTACTATAGCCACCAAATGACACGTTGTTTTAAATAAATAATAATAGAAAAATATATCACACTCACCATGCAAAAAACTGCACGAGGACTCATTTTGTTTATTTTTTCAGGGACGACAAAATAGGAAAAATTAAATTAAAATGTAAAAAAAAACTTTTAACACAAAATCACAGCCAATAATACGTAGAAGTTTAGTTTAAATGAAATAAATAATTTAAAACACGGTCACTCATTTACGATTCCTATAAAAAAAAATTATATATATTAATTAAAATTATCCTTTTGAAATTTATCTCATATAGAGAGAAATAAGTCTTCGAACGCCTTACAGTGTAAGGTCAGAATAGAGACCAAAAACAGATCGTGCGGTTTAAGCCGATCTAAAGTAACTGAAGATGATCTTCGCGAAACTTTTTAATATAAACAAGAGGAGCCCAAAAGGCGATATATGTATTACTTCTTTTTTGTTGTTATTTTTTGTCGCTTTTTATATTCTTGTTTCAAGTCGTCGTCATCAACACACCTCAAAGCAGCTGATGGTTTGGGCCAGGTGAACTGCATGAACACCTTCATGGTGTGTCTCGCACGTCAGTACGAAGATGATCCGTACAGGCGTACAGGTAGTGGTATCAGCTAGACAGGTTTGAAGAGCTTTTCTCACTTTGCTGCGGAACGCACTGTACGAGTTGCGTGTGCGATAATCCGAAGAATGTATTGATTTATGATTTTAAAGTTAGAAAGGTATTTTTTACAAAAAAAAAAATCTTTGCTTGCAATGCCGGTAGGTACTTTATTGAAATGTCTGTTTTGATGATTTGGCTGAGATATATTCTTTTTTGGAATGTTATGTGTAAATATTGTTCAGCTGATTCAGTTAGAGAGGTTATGCAATAGTGGGCACCGAAAACTGGCAACTTTTTCTCTAGAATATTTAAGTCTGGAGCTGTTAATTAAGATAACAAAGCGTGAGTGTTAATCGACAAGGAGTTGGAGCGGTTTTGAGTAAAGCTCGAGGTGATACGATATCAAGGTCACAGCGTCTGCAGGATTTTTAGCTTTCTTTCTTTTGAAGGGCATAACTACCTAAATGTTACCTTTTTATTATCGTTTCATAACACCGCGAAATGTAAGAGGAAGCTCAAAATAATCTGACTGGTTATGGCAGGTGGTGGTAAGTATTTTTATTGATATGAGCCAAATGTGTTGCTGCGTCAACCTATTTCATAGGTTCACGTTCATTGAAGACTCGCCTACGCTGAGTGTGCTAAGCGGATTTTGATTTATTGCCTCCTTATATGCCTTGTAAATAATGACCTTCTGTGGGAATCATCTTTACAGGGGCGTTTAACAACAAATAAATGCACAGACGGAGAAGCTATAAATCTTGCAAACATTTTCCCAAACAGGTAGGTACCCTTGCAGAACGTATACGTGTTCTTTTTCCAGCTAAAAAACCTGGGCACTCATTCCGTATGTCGATTATCGCCAGACGATAGCGTTTCGACGATAGTTTTGCTTCACGTAACTTCAATAATCGTCTGTCGTCCAGACGATATCGTTTTGACGATTGAACATTTGCTTCACGTAACTCAATAATCGTCGAAACGCTATCGCCCAGACGATACAATTTGAGCGATACCTAATGAGGTATCGTTTTGTATTGATTTTTATGTTTTGCAAATTTGCAAACCAGCTGAAGATTTATTGAATTTCAAGAAAAATAATTGACTTCAGATATTTTTTAACTGCTACCGAATTATATAAATAACTACATCTTAACCTTTATTGTATTAAATTATTTATTAGATACTTCTTCTCGACTGAAAAGGTAAAACATCTTAACTCGACTTAAGATGTTTCCATTTTTATTAATGTACGATTGCACATTGTCTCCAATTGTGAAACATATACTTCTATGTTATCACCATTTCATCACACTCCTATCCCCATATAAAACGGATAATGGTTTCATCTTAAGTCAGAAAATCTTATGATGACACAATATTCCTCTTTTTAACTGTTTTTTGTTCTCCTGAAAGATGTTGAAAATTGACTATAGGCCAGTGTTTGCGAAATATTAAAATTACAGTTGGGTGTTAATACAAGTCGAGAAGATGATATCGGCCAAATGGGCGCTGTCACAATTGATTGCCACATGGGCTCGTTTTAGCAATGGGATGTATTACAACAGTGCGCGCTATAGGGCCATGTTAACCGAGATTTTTCTGCCGCAATTGGACGAATAAGGACTGGAGGACATGCGATTCCAGCAGGACGGAGCTACGGCAAACACTGCGTGAGTCACAACCGATATTCTGAAGGCGGCGCCTCATCTCTCGTTTTGGCGATTTGAGCTTATTTATTCTTATTATTAAAAACGTAAGGAACAAAGTTAAATTACTTACATTTTGAAATTTTTTTATTTACCGGCGACAAAAACAAACTCATAATTGTTGCAAAAGTTGTCATTTATGACATTTTAGACGACGTCTGATTGAAATTTCATACATAGTTTGAGAGTCTCTGAAAGAAACTCAATTCTCTCAATGCTCTCTCTCTTAGTACAAAATAAACGATAGACGAGACGATAGTGATAGAGTTACGGAAAGCAAATAGATGACGAGATCGTTGACTACTATCGCGCAAACGATTATCGTTCTGAGAGTTACGGAATGAGTGCCCTGACAGTTCTAAAAAAAATGTATTGAAACTAAAGCTTTTGTGATATTCTAAATTGAAATCATTATTAGTAAGGCGCAAATAGATTTACATAAGAAGTAGGTACCTAATTTAGATTGGAGTAGAAAGCATTAAGGTTCGAGAGCCATTTTCTCATGAGAAGCGTAATTTTCGGTCAAAATTGTTAACTTAAACTTCTGTTTTATGGTGAAAGGAGAACGTCAAAATGAGATCTGGCAGTTCCGGTAGGCTATGCCACGTGCCGCCAGTGTTTCTAAATTAGTTGTTAAGGGTCCAACCAAAGAATACTTGGCGTCCGTTGCGGTTACTTTCTACTTTTATTTTCTGCCCTTTCCACCCGTTGACAGTTGGCACAGCGTGGAAATATTGAGAGAAGGTCAGCTGTCATTGAATAAACTAGGAATACAATTTAATATTTTTTATTAATCAACTAAATTTTGTGGTGAGAAAACAATTATTCGGAGTGTATTGACGTATTATATCGGACAGTTTATTCCACCGAATACGATGCGCTAACCGCGGAAGTAACGGATTCTATCTGTTGGGCCCATTTAGCTAATATTTTGGAAGCCCCAAGATGGCGACTTACCCTTTTCTTCCCATTATTCTTGACAAGTTTACCAAATGAAATGTATTAACGAGTTAAATAAAATTACCTATAAAATCTCTACCTACGCATAAGAGATGTATGGGGATATATCTGTTTACGCATCGTATTAAAACTACTCATCAGACTTAACATAGAGATCAATGGAGAAACATTTAGTTTTGAATTCATTGCAATCGGCCGAATAAATTAAAAAAATTCAGGACAAGAGGGGATTTCCACTTTATAATCAGCATTTCATTACATCAGTGCCAACGAAAATTCTACAAGGCTCTCTCATTGCCAAATGTCACGAAACGTCAACAGTTCGCAACTTAAAGTTTGACATTTCGAAAAAAAATCTTAAAAATTCCGTGCATTGAAGCAAAATAAACAATAAATACTGCTATAGAAAAATAAATAAGAGAAGTAAATTGTGTAACAAATATTTACACATATTTAGAAAATAAAAAATACACAATATCGTAATAAATTTACCCCCGTATTAATAAACAAATGTGAACAAGTCAGTTGGCTAGTAGACATCAGATAGCATACAAAAATTTTACGTAGCTTCTGAATAACGAGTTTTACGTTTATGAGTTAGTTCTTAAATATTTTAAAACTAAACCTACAGTTGATTTTTGTTCAACTAAAAATTGTAAATAAAATCGAAAAGTTTGTTCGAATAATTAGGTAAACCTAGGTCGGCATTCTGTGAGGCTAAACGTTCAAACGTTTTCATATGCACGAAGTGATTTCCTTGTGTAACATAGGGCAAATCATCATTTCGCCTTAGAGAATCTGACCCCTACTTTCACTTCTAAAGACATTATCGAGTACACCTCTGCATTACGTAAAATGCCACGTAAAAGTCAAACATTCTAAAACGAATACTTTATCGTCTTTTTGGAAGTATTATATGAATATTCATTTCATAGATTTCCATAAATAGCTACTCTGCTAAATCTAATCTAATATGCGGGTTTTAATTATTCTAACCTATGCATAACATAGAACGATATCTTATTCGAGGGAATAAAAATATGCACAGCAAAGAGCTAAGGTTGGCCAAAATGTCACATCATCAAGAAACAATTGAAATATTTTGTGAAAACGAGTATCAGGTGAAAGTGAACTCATATCAGTAAAATTTCAAGATTGCAGACCTTACCAGTCGAAAAAAATGGCAGAACGACAAGTCGAAGCAATAAAAACGCTACACCCATCAAACAATACACTTAATTAAACTGGAATCAAACAACCTGTACCCGATATTTGTACAGTTCTTTATGTCCTGAATTTATTTGAAGAAAAAATTGTTCAGAATGTTATCGATTAAATTGCTTTTACTTTCAAAAAATCCATATTAAGTCAATTTAATTCATGTATACATATACAATATCATGGGTATTGATGATATAATCAACTAGAAATGCTGAAACAATTTAATCAATACAACCCGCATTAAAACAGGTTAATATTCTCTTTAAGTGGTAACAGTACTAAAAGTGATTTTCGAAATCTTCGACTGCGGTTGCCTCTCAAATATGCAAACAAAAAATTGTTTTCTATATCCAACTGCTGAATGTAAATGTGAATGTCTATTCTATTAGCCATGCGTTAACCTTATCAAATGACTCTCAAAAGTTTCCGCATAAAGTCGTTATATTTATCATTGATATTGCAAGAGGCAGTAAACCTACATACGCAACATTCCACGATGACTGCTTAGATTTGCGTGTGACATACAAGAATCGTTAAAGCATCTATTACCTAAATTATCCGATTTTAACAATTATTTCAAAAAAATTAGTCATATCATATTATTATAAATGTTTATGCGCCGTGCAACAAACAGTAAGTAGTGAACCAAGAAACGCCTCGATCAATCCCTCATCAATTTATGTATTCAACCTTCCTCCCAAAAAAAAAAAACAAGAAAAAAAGAAGCTTTACCAGAAACAAAGTTTTGTGCATTATGATTTTCGGAGCGATTGGTTAATTAATAAAACAGGCGCAGAAATTTACGATAATGTCGTTGACATCGATCGCTAAAGGTCAAGATCAGTTGCGAGTCACTAAAGCAGAAGTTCTTCTTTTTGTAAATACTTTGTTCATGACGGCCTTTTTTCCGTTGTGTGTAAAAAAACTCGACGATTTTGTAACGCTTTTTTATTCAGCAAGAAGTGATTTGTGATGGTAAATATGTTGACACTTACATGGATATGTGTTTGAATGGAGGCTAATTCATAAATAATTTTGATTTGTTTCGGCTTGGCATTTAATCCTACTAAGCTTAATAATTGAAAGCTTTTGACGATTCGGATTATTTATTGGGATTAATCATGGTGCAGTGCTAAACTTGATTATGACTAGCCCTTCTTAAATTTTTGAGTCAAATACTCGTAAATCAGGCAAAAATTTTATGTGTATTTTATTTTTGCATCGCATTTCGGTTTTGGTGGTTGGAGTTGTTTCCAACTGGGCCAATGTGAACTGAGTTTAATAGCGTTAGCTATCCATAGTGACTTTTTCTGACGTCCATAAATAACAAATTATGTATTTATGGACAGATAGTTAAAGGCACAGCAACTTTACGAATAAAAAATGTCGCAATACATTTTGAAGCCAAAAATCTCTACCTCTTTTTTCTACAACTTCATTAATTATGTTATTACCTACTTCAAGTCTAACCCTAAGTTGAGTTGGTAAACTCGTAGCTTCGTTGGTATAAAGTGGTTGAAATATGTATGCAACAGGTGTAGGACTATCGCCTATCGTATGCCCCCTTTTTGCTCGTGTTCGGGAAATATTTAGCAGTTTTTGGTTATATTTTGTTATTTAACAAATGCACTTGTTTAAAAAAAAACTGGTTTTTGCTCTATTCAAACTACCTAATTTAGTGATGTACCTTACAATACAAAAAACTAATTTGCATCTCCGGGGTTGGATTTTGTAAAAAACAAAAAGGGAAACGAAAACCACTTTCTCATTTTCCAAAAATTAAACAAATTATTCATGCGAAAGATTAAAATTTGTGTTTCCCCACATATTTCATTATTCCTGGACCAATGCTTATTAATAAAGAATATGAACCAGAAGTTTCAGGCAAAAAGTTAAATGATATTTAACTGATAACAATTGTCTCATGTACCTGTTCTATAATAAAATAACGAAAAGCTTCACTCAGCCCCCACAAATTCCAGTTTGCATCTGAAAGAACATTCGATTGAAGATTTTTTTTAATGAATGCAAATCCCCTGACAAAATTCTTCTGTCATTTAAGCACAGTTACTTATCCGAGCAAATAATTTAAATACTTTGCATTATTTCTAATAGAGGCCAGACCTGATTTAGTGATCCCTTAGCTATTAAATTTAGGCCCAGCCGGTTTATTGATTTTCAAATTCAAAAGAAAGTGAAAGCTAATTAGTAACTGCCCCCTTTCCTTAAGCTAAATACTTGAACAAGGAACTAGTTCTTGTAAATGGAGTTAATAGAATTTCTTCTCTTTCAACCTCTTCATCTCTTCACATCTAATAGGGCATTATAAGTTTGACAGCTAGTTTTAACGCAAAGACAATTCAATTTTAAATTTTTGTCATTCAGTTTTATTTAAGCTTACGTGAGTAGTATTTTCCACTTCAAATATACCGTAACCGGTATAAATGCAGTCAAGAATTTCTCTACCGAGTTCTCAGTTGACATTTCGATTATATATGTCAAATTTTGACTGTAAACTCAATTGGTATTTTGATTTGATTTTGCAGTAAAAGTTGGGACGTCCAAGTATTCACTTAGTAAGTCTAACACCTGGCTCTGACTAGATGTGCCTGGGTAGTTTTGATTGGCCTAGGTGGACCACATGAACACATTTTTCATTTGACGTCTGTTAAGGGGTCGTCGACGTATTAAGTCAAACATCAGAATTTCGTAACTCAATTCTAAGTTCGCATATGTGGCTGAAGACAGAAAAGTGAAGAGCAATCGAGTTTTTTCGTTCAGGGTACATCCGAGCAGTCCACAGTCCACACCAATCTAGTCGACAATAGAAATAACTACGTTTTCGAATGTAGACTTTAACGTCTACTTATTAAGTTTAGTAAAACTCTGGTCGACTTATAACAACTACAGGGTATTCGTCGACTATGTCGAATAAAGGGCAATCTGGAGATCTAATTTTTTAAAGGTTTTTACAGCAGCTTATTGTCAGTTTATTCTGAAATATCAAAAGAGCTCAAATCTGCTGTTAAATATGATTCTTCAATAATTGTTTTTAATTGCTGTAGGAATATAATCTTTTAATTTGTTAAATAACTGTTTGCATAGAGCAATATAGGGTAACATACGAGCATAATTCTTTAAGGAATGCGTGTAGATTATTTTTACATTTTTAAAATTTTTTTAATTTAACCAACTAACACCATATTCTTGCCAAACAAATGCATTCGTATTTTCCAGCTTCATTTGTACGCATATATGCACAAGTTAATTAATTATGCCGAACCGTAAGTGGACAAAACGAATGCTGTTAGGTGTTTACAATAAAACGCATATCTCGAAGTGGTTACAGTATATATTTTATCTAAGCCTTACAGCATGTACATCAGTTGCCCATGTATATGATCTTCACCGCGATCACCCTGAGGAGTTCAAAAACCAAATGTTGTCACCAGAGCGATGTGCGTTCCGTAAGAAACCATTAATATTCGTATAAAGTACCGATGAAAGATGTTCTGTAGTCGAGAATTTGATTTATTATCTGAACAAAATGCAGTTGGTGTGGTATATAGAAAATAAGTTAAATCATTGAAGCTGGCGTAATAAAATATTTATTTTGGCCATGGGAGATACTAAATGGAAAATAAATTTCACAAGATGAAATAACAAACGACTAAAGTTGAGGCATTTCAATGCCATTAAACATAGGACATAGGAAGTTTCAAATGGACTCAAACGTTTTGCCAATATTCAAATTGGTTAACAAAAAACTAGTCTGATTTTCCGGCTTTATGAATGCTTTTAATTTTAAGAATAGCATTGAACGATTTTGAAGTTAAATAAAAACTCCAATTTGTAATTTACATATAAGATAATTCCGTCGAAGCTCTAATATTCAAATTTTGTGGATAATCTGCTATGAGTTTGTTAGTGATTTGATAGCATTAAGGCATTAGCAAAGTCATTTTATTTTTTATGATATTACAAATTATTTATATTTATACTGTGGGTGGAAAAAAATGTTTCTTCGATTAAATGTCGAAGGTAGAAGAAGACCATATGCCTTTTTTGTGGTGAACTTATTTATATTGGCGACTTTAGCTGTCAAACAAGTTGACAGATTTCGCTCTAGTTTGACATTGTCATTCAGTAAGCTGTGCCTAGTGAGCGTTTTAATGCGGTAGTCATTTGTCTTCCAAAAAAATTATTATGAACGACTCTGCGTATGGGCGAACATGGAACATCTCCCTTTATGACAGTTCGAATAAACTTGTGCCGTAATCAAAAGGAATGTAGAATATATTTTCTAAATATTAACCGTCGAACCTCTACCTAAACAGTAGGTACCTACTAGTCTTGCGATGACTTTTAAACAGTAGCTTCATCAGCATTTTATACGGGCTTTAAGACACCATGAATGCAGGAATGAAAGGTTACTACATTCGATTTCAACATGTTGATGTTCTCTCAGCGTAGGCAGCAAGAAACATAGTAAAAAGATAAAACAAATGCATGACGTTGCCTTGTGCGAAGGTTCCGTCGCAGATGCTGTGCATTTATTCTTACCCTGGCGCAGATACGTCACAGGGAAAGAACCACGTTATAATAGGTTCGTGCGCGTACACGGTTTGAATCGAACGCAATCGATATAAATCGATCGCAATCGCACAAAGACTATACACGTACTTATCAAAAATGACAGAAAAAGAGAAAATTAGCAAAATAACGAGTAACGTAACGATCAGTTGCTCTCTTGGCTCGAAATAGCTCAGAGAATGTCAACTGGCAACTGGCAAGTTATGATAAATATGTCAAATCCACAAAGTTCACAAGAAACCAAATCAAAATCTTTTTTAAAAATCAATTGCGCACAAAAATTTAATATATTGAAATAAAGTAAATTCGGCTGTTGTCGAATGTTATCCTAGAATTTTTCATATGTTGCAAAAAGGTGAATTATATATTTATTTTGATGTCAAAGATGAAAGTGGCTCAAAGTACACGTACTTTGGAGCATATTTTTTGCGCTCTGAGAGAATTACGATTAATTTTTTTAGTTTGACAGATGTTTAGTGCTCAGCTCGGGAAAGACCTATTATCCTATACATTTCGGTGGTGACAAGCTGTCAAATTTGATAACTAAAACAAGAAATCTTATGGTCGCCGGTCGTAATATGGCATATCTTCTATTCATGATAGAACGTAGTTCACATATATTCACAGTTTTTTACTGCACCTGCTCGTTAATCGTTAATGCCTGCTCTATACCTACTGCAGCAAAAATGAGAATTCACTTTTTGTACTGCCACTGCCACATGCATGTATGTAAGGGCATGGAGCACTGTTGTATGAGCGCAAAAAATCACATTGCTAATGTGGCATTTAAAGGGTTATCACGTATACGGTTAAAAAGGACTTTTAATTGGTTTAATTCAATTTAATTTATAGCTTCCGTTGACACATGGCTTGATATTTGGTTCTGTACATGTCAATTCCCATGGATTCGCTTTAATTTTCGTTTCAATTAATGCTTGTTCAACAAATTAATTTGAAATTGGTTTAGTGTATGTGGGTTGTTAATTAAAGACAATTGAAAAAAATTATTGCCTTAAATGCATGCATGCTATGAACATACCAACAATATAGGTCCGAAAGCATAAACTTTTATTAGTCGGTAGGGTAGTGATCTGACAGCCATCAGTGCCCGCCCAGTGGGGACGATTAATGTCAATTTAGGTAATAACCGCATTTTAACACCTTCCTATTTTATTTCTTTTTAGCAGGGTTTAAAACGGCAGATCCGCATTCTGCTTTTCGTTTTTTTTTTTTTTTTGATATCTTCTACAAATAAACCGGCTACTGAATCAAATGACCTGCACACATAGGTGACGGTGCTAATTGGAATATTATTAATCGAAGTGCTGTTCAGGAGAGGATACAACATACAACGGGTTTTTATTGATCCCATATTCATTATAGAAGGCATGATTCATACATAGTAACTTTTATATACAGACAGACAGAATAGAAATTCGTATACCACATTTTGAGTAAGTGCCCGATTTGCAAAAAAATACTATATTCGAATTGGTGGTCACACCCTTTAAACTACATTCGTTCCTTCATACATTTGTTGGTAATAAGGTTTTGGTTTTAGTAAACTGACTACCCAAAATGCTGTCGTCATTTCTGTTAAAGACACGTATACGCAAACAAAATTGTAAAGTTATATTTTTTGTTGATACATACGTCAAACAAAAATTTGTGAATATGACGAAATTTTGGGAAAGGAGCACAAAGTACCTAGATTTTCAGCTTCTGAAGGTCTGAGTAATGCGTACAAAATTAATATTGTCATTAATTTAACCATTTAGCCTGTAAGCAGACTTATAAGTCGACCGTGGATCTGGATGGTATGCAGATGTCAAATATAAATTATAATTTAAGCCATGTTGTCCTTACAGCATTGGTGACCCCAAAAAGTATCAGGCCTTATGATTAATGATGTATTTATAACTACCAAAGGAAAATCTCTGCGCCTCAACGGACAAGTTTATTTTTGGATTCCCTCTAATTAATATAAGTACTCAATACTCGTACACAGATGAGATATAACCTTCGTTAAAGTAAGCAAATTTAAGGATTTCACTGATTGCTTGCTTGCCTTTAGTGATTGCTACGAGTAGCAGAGGGAGCGCCATTTATCACAACCATAATCCGTCCTTATGTACGAGTACATTAACAAGGTGTCTCCTTGAAGACAGAAATATGGACACGGACAGGCATGACAACATGACCCATAACGCTGTCACCCACGACTCCATCGCCCAATTATCTACATAATAATATCTACATTTATTGAATAACTTATATAAATATACGGAAATATCTCTTTCATGCATTTTTATTTTTCTTCTCCGTATCATGGAGGAATTTCCGACAATACCACTATTAACATGCCCATATACCACATAAACTGAACTTAATTTTGCCATTTTGAACTACAATTTATCGGCTTCTCCCAACCTTACGGTTGGCGTGGTTGTTCGATGACTCTGGTCCCAAGGGCATCGTTTAATATTCAGTATGTTGGCAGAATAGAGAATTTAATGGCCAATTGCTGCGGTTATGATTTAATGCAGCCATTAATTAATTGCAATCGGAACTAGTTTGAAACAACAACTGGGTACTGAAGTAGGTAATTAAATGTGTTATTATTTTGTTATAATGAAAGTAGGTAGATATAAATACTAGGAGAGGGATATAATATAATTACGTCTGCTATATTTATTTCCTGTGAAATGCATATTTTAGGCAACAGCCTTCTCATGTTATATATAATCCAAGTGTCGCTTTATTTATTTGAATAGATTCTTAGAGCAATCACATTAATTTAAACGTACCCGACTATAATAAGTGAAGGATGCCTTGTCTATGTTTATGGCCGAGGTGTTCTTTGTCACGATAAAGGTTACAAAAACTATTGTTCAATTGATGTGACAGTTGGTGAGGTAAGCCGTTTGGGCGCAGCTTGTCACTCTGATTAGACATAAATGTACATTCTGGGAAAATAAATCGGAAGTGGAGCTCCAATTGATTCTTTAGAATGTATTGCATTTGTATTTAGTAAATCAATAGTATAGGCGAAATAAAAGAATATAACTGCATGCCATCGTGGGCGGCAAAAACCGAAGTAGACTCATTAAATGTCAAACCTTTTTGATAACTGATACTGAATACAAAGCCCACATTACTGGTTATATTTGCGTTTGGAGAACAAATCAGTTGTTGCCAAAATAAGAGTTAATCAAAATAAAAGCCAAGATTGACAGCAAAATCCCACAGTGAACACAGGCGCAAATTTTAAGCGCCAGTGCGGGTGCACGTACCTACTTAATCGAGCGTGGTACAGCCAACCCAGTGCAAGGTCAAAAAAACCTTATTGGACTAGAAAAATTCCATATACGAGTATGTCGAGGTTTTGAATTCGAGCAACTTTAATTCGACCTAAAACTTTTTAAATTATTTATTAGTTGATAGTTGTTTTGGCTAAAATTAGCAAATTTCTGTGATTAAACAAAGATTTCGTTCGAATAAAATGTCTGACGCGGGTGTGATATGTTGTTTTATGAGTAATCGTTGATTTTGGTAGATACCAAACATAATATATGAAGTTAACAACATTTTGCAGCACATCCACAATGATTTTTGAAAGTAAAATTCAAATTGCTAACCTCAAAATTTACCAGTGTGGCCCATCAGGACTTTAGTATGATAATGATTTGTTTAAAACTGGTCTAACCGCTGAATCAAACAAGAAATAACATTAAATAATTTAAACTGGCCTTGATTGGCAGCTTGTTCTATGACAAACTCATATCTCTACTTCGATACAAACTCTGTCCTTTAAGATCTCGTTCACATTAGCTTACCTGCTGATACGTGTACGCGTAAGTTTCACAAATAAAAAAAATAAATATTCAATCTAGTGACGCAAATTAGTATATTATGCTTTTTGCTGATCGATTTAGTTAGCATAAATATCATTATCATTTTATTACTAAGCTTATACTACTCTTTGGCTTTGCGTTTGCGTTTTCCTATCATTTGCATAAGCAGCCTCAATATTTGCTTGTCGTTTCGTGATTGAAGTAATAAAATGGAGCACATTTAAAAAATTATTTGCCTTTATGCTTTCTTCGCGTTTTGATTTAAAATTAAAAAGATATTTAAAACAAATTATGTCTAACTGCTCCTTCCGGAAATTAAATTAAAAAGAAATAGATATAGTAGTTTATATTTCTAAGAATTGTCATTTTCTCTGGAACTGGCATTTCAGATTCAAATTTTGATCGAATTTTTGCTAATATCTTTCTTTTCCGGACAAAGGGAAAACGATATGTGCTCTGGACTAAAATCCAAATTGTTAAAAAGCGGAAACACATTTTCACTTGTTCATAGCTGACACATTTTTGAATAAATGTCTAAGGACAGCTAGCACTCGTAAAATTTTAAATAAGCATTATATTTTTAATTCTTTGTTTAAAAATTAATAATACTACTATTTGACTCAGTACCTCCAATGAAATATGTACTGTATACAATAAAAGTCAGTTTTTATCTTTCATTGGCAACAGAAATCATAAACGAGAAATGGAACAAACTATAACATGAGAAATAATTTTTTTATACACTTCAGTGCAAAAATTCTAAACAAATTTAAATAAAATGAATTCGACATAAATAATTAAGAAATAGTTTTGTCCAATCGTAGCCTGCGTGTATTCTTATTTAAAGTTGTGAACTAAGTCCAAATGTTGCCAGCTTACCATTCACCTTTAAGTGATGCCTTAAATAACGCTTGAACACGTGAACGCATCCACAAAAATGACAGCCAACTGTCAATTTGAAAATTCCCACACACACCCAAAAAATAGATTAACGACAGAACGTCAGGGCGCTACTCCAAATTGTCAAGAACTGCAAAGCCAAACAAAACACAAATTTCAATTGGCCATTTCAAAGGATGCAAAAAGGCTCACAACGTGTATCGACTACGGACGAAGCATCATCGTATTCAGAAAACCGCCGAACAATCATAATGAAACAACGAACACTAGCAGGAAGCTGTGGCATCGGTGTTTTCGCCATCGCAATAGTGACTGTGCTTGTGGCTTTTGCCGCCAACCATACCGCACCCCTGAAACCTTGCGTTTAGCAAGTCATTAGGACAAACACCGAACACGTAAGTTTAAATAACTGAGATTCCCTCATTCAGATGTAATTAACCGAATACATTTATTTTTGATTTTAGATTCCTTTCACGAGATTATGAAAATCAAAATTTACAAAAAAAAATAAAGAAAAACCAAAATAGAAAACATTTAACCTAATATTTACAACAAAAAAAATATATAAATTAACTAAACTCGGCTTCACTGTCCTTTAACATTAAATTAGATGGCCTTTTTGCTAACAAAAATGCAGCTTATCACGGCTTATGCGGAGTTCCTACCTATATAGAGCTCTTTATGGGTAACTGGGTTAAAAAAAACACAAGGAAAACATCTAACATTATCGCGAACCGAATCAAGGACATAAATGGCAGGTGTGCTGAAACACAGGCTTATCACACTTAATCTCGATAATCAACTAAGAATCTGGCAAACAAAAATTAAACAATATGTATATATATAACCTTACAACTAATGAACCGACAAATTAACATAAATTTATGTCAAAAAAAAAGGAAGCTTAAAGTCTCCAAAACATACAAAAAAAAACGGTAAGTACAAGCTTACAAAAACTAAATAAACCTATATATAAATTTCTCCTTTCTTCTTATAGGACTGCGGCTGTCTCGTGGTCTCAATTAGCACATTAGTGATTCGCCCCAGTAGCACCCTTGTACTTTTGCACACTTGGAGAAGTGCCGTATCTTTGGAAGATTTACCGGACACTATACGGTTCTCCGCACAAATTTTCGGGAACAAGTGGAACTCCACTGGGTAATACCTAATTTATTCATCAACTGCCGATTTTCTTTATGGTTTTATACGTTTTTTTCTTTTTTGTACGCAGAAACAAAAAAAGAAACGTCTTCGTTTAAATTTCGGCGGCCACCACTGTATCGACTTTTAGATGACCGCCAACACCAATATCAAGGGGTTCACGTCCGCCTAACAGTATGTTACATTTTTATTTTCCCGAACATAAGTGGATATTTATATTTAAAAAAAAAGCAAACTCACCCCAATGATTATAACAAATCGCTTGATAAAAATGGCATAAAAGCCTGACAATGCACAATAATCTCTCGTACTATAAATGTAGGTATTGTACTTTACTGTACGCACTTTATATATTTTTTTTTTCTTTATGAGACGTTGTGTCTCTGACCACTTTCCAACTATTGAATATAGATCTTGCTGGACTTGCATTGATTGCCCTATTTGTGAAAATAATGCCCACTAAACCTCTATTCTTCCGATCTTTCGATGCTACGTCCGCTATTTGTGAGAGGGTACATTTTGAAGTTGAGTGGATAGGGACATTTGTTCATCTAATTCAACAACCGGTTTAAGTCAATGCTAGCGCTCCATACACCTACCATAATTTCGCCTTATCCCAGACCGAGGCCGCTTCTACAAGAACAACAATTCCCTACCAATTGTTTACCTTTTTATAATATGGCTGCGCTGGCAGCACCGTCCAATGGAACTCGCAATGACAATTTCCAATCGCAATAAATTCCCAAACGCACCCATAAAACCAAACCAAAAATGGAGAATGGCGTCGGTTGGTATTTTTATTTATTTACACTTATTTACATTAACTTATATTTGTTTTGCAGATGGCTGTTACATGTATAAACATTTTTATTGATATACACATGTACACTTTATATACATTTGTACACACACAAAATGATGTCTTGCAAGCACACTGACTAATTCGTAGGACTTTTTAATACAGTAAAACCCGGATAACTACCTCTTCACAATTTCAGGGGTCGAATCGCGTCATCCGTTAACGAGCATTACGTGACGGAATTTGTTTTTGTTTTACATGCAAAATCGACATAATTCCGTGAACGTATAGCTCGATCACGGACGACGCGATTCGACCCCAGCTTTCTTTGGGTACTTAAGCGGGTGAGGTAGTTAAACGAACCCGCTTAAGCACACAAAGGAGGCAGAAATCCGAATCCTGTTATCTACCTCAAGAAGGTTGTTAACCGATTTTCTAACCTACGGAGATTTTTTTAAATTTAATTAGAAAACTCGTGCTTTCTTTAGTATGTATTTTTATTTTCAAAGAGATAAGTTAACATAAAAAAATAGGAACATAAATTATCATAAAATAAAGCCTCGAATTCATTAACATATATGTATGTATGTACATAGTACAGCATAATATAAACAGTAGGTACACTAATATTGTATTGCAAAAGAATTAAGAAAATCTAGTTAAAATAATCTGTAATTTTCATCTGATTCATGTGATGTACTTCAAGTTTTATAATTTTCTCCTCCAAATTTTCGACATCATGGGTGGTAAAATCTTTATGAAACAAAAACTGTCTAAGCACATCCAAAGCGCATAGTGCTTCTTTTATATTAGGAGGAGTGTTAAATTCTTCTTCGTCGTCACACATATCTTCCCAATTTTCTTCTTCTTCTTCTTCATTTAAATCTTTCTGAACTTCATCCACAATTTCTTCATCGGTCAGAAGGCCATAGCATTGTAGGTCATTATCACAATCTACAAAACTATCAAATTCATCGGGACTCATTGCAACGTCAACTAAAATGTTTTCAACAGCTTTTATTTCTTCGTTTTCTAAAAGATTTTCGCCAAAACAGAATCCTGCCTGAAAAGAATAATTAACTTTATGTCAGCACTCACTTATGTATGTAAAATTGAATATCCAAACGACCTTTCTAAAACAATTTTTAATCGTTTCTCCTGTAACCAGCCACCAAGCTCTCTTCACAAAAAATAATGCATCCAAAAGAGATATTGTTTTGGCGAATTGTTTTATATTCAGACCTTTCTCTAAGGCAACCAGTTGTTTTCTTATCATTATTTGCCTGTAGTGAGATTTGAAACTGTGAATAATTCCCTGGTCAAGTGGTTGAATCAGGGCGGTTGTGTTTGGTGGGAGAAATTGGACACAAATGTTTTTTAGCTCAACTGTTGTTTTGTGGCAGGACGCATTGTCTACAAATAAGACAATTTGTCTCCCTTCTTTTTGCATTTCCTCATCGATTTTGGATAGAATAGAATTCCATAGAAAAGTTGTCATCCAAGCCTTTTGATTGGAATAGTAAGGTAGAGGTAGATTTTTTTTGTTGAAACACCGAGGATTTTTCGATTTCCCGATAACGAAGACTTTTTTATAGCTTCCAGAAGCATTGCATATAAATAGCAAAGTTATTCGATCTTTGTGCGATTTGCTGCCTTTCATCATTCCTCCGCGCCGTGCAAGTGTACCATTTGGCAGCGCTCGGTACATCAGACCACTTTCGTCGGCGTTAAAAACATTTTCAGGAGAATATTCTTTTATAATGTCACCAAGGAAATGGCTTTTTGCAGCACCACTTTCATCACTTTCATTAGACTCACCGTGTATTTTAGTAAATCGTATGTTCTCTCTATGTTTCCATCGCCATAACCAACCATTGCTGGGCTCAAAATCGGAGTTAAGTTTAATGGCTAGCTCTTTTGCCTTGTTAATAAGAAAAGGGCCAGATATTACAGCGTTTTGAGCTCGAGCCTGTTCAAACCATTTTAGCAAAGCATTTTCAACATCTTCATGTGTACCTTTACGTTGTCGCTTAGATTTTAGGTTTTTGTTGCCACACGCAATCTCGCGAATTTCACCTTTTTTTCTTAAAATTCTGTTCACAGTCGATATGTCACATTTATAAAACGAAGCTAATTCCTTTTTGGTTTTTAGTTTCCCTTCGAATTGCGAAAGCAATTTCAACTTCTGTTGAATTGACAGTGTAGATATGCGCCTACTCATTATTTTTGAAGTGGGAGCAATATTTGTAAATTACAATTAAATTGCTTAAAGATTTGGTATGTTTGTTTTCTTTTTTTGACATTGAATGAGAAGAAGAGTAAATGTCATTTTTGGCATGTAACACGAGTTTGCTGCGATGTGAGCATTTTGATTGAGGTACTTAAACGAGTGTAACCTGAGCAAATTAGCAAATAAAATTGGCAAATAGAGGGCGTTAAACCGAATAAGTTACTTAAGCGGGAGGTACTTATCCGCGTAAATGTACACAGAAATTTGTAAAAAAATGTATAGATATGAGATTTGTGGGTACTTAAGCGTTTTGGGTACTTAAGCGTTTTGGGTACTTAAGCGTGAAGTACTTCTCCGGGTTTTACTGTAATATTACTTTTTCAATATTTTGATGTATGTGTTCCGTCCACAAATGTATCTTCTACAGAATAAAATCACACAACCGTCCATATTCTTTAATAAAATTTACGAAGACAAAAATGGGTTGCGTTTTTTATTACGTTAGCCTTAAGAAGTCGATTAGTGCTTCATTCACTTTGGGCTTGAATTCACGTGCAAAGAATAAGATGAAAGAGGTGAGCAGAGACAATACAACGTTTTGTCTCTGGAGGTGATCTTACGCGTGAGATCTGTTGTACGCATATGAGGAATTTATCCGCAACAACAGGAAATCTAAATTATTTATCGGACTAAACCGCAGGCATTCGCATTCTCGTAGGAGTCAGTAACAGACGCTGCGCGATTATCGTACACGCTAAGCAGCAAGGAGCTTAATGAATATTGCAGAAGCTGTATATGGACGTCTGAAAATTAAAAATCGGTTTGCTGTCTTCTTAGCGAATGCCTTACCCTTTAAAATAGAGAGATTAAGGATTGGCAAAACTTGCTTCTTTGATAAATAGGAGATTTTGCTGGATATTGCAGGTCTCCTGGGATTTATGCTGTATCTGTAGACTGTAGGGTTCCAACAGCAGCAACAATTTTTCAGGGACACAACTGACCCAAATGCTTGTAGGTGAAGCTGCAACAACCACTACAGGAGCAGTCATGCACTATAAACAAGATTTGTTCTTCTTCAACTTCCAAAAAGATCTTCGCATTGTAAAAATATTCCCATCGAAGATTACGTTTCAATTGAATAAAACTTTTCCTAAACCAATTTAGTGTTGCGCAAATTGAGCACAGATTTGCGGTGCTGTATTATTTATTGAGTTAAAGCCAAAGCTATACAATTATCGGTTTAGCATAATTTACTTAAAAACATATTTCAACAGTGACATTACACAAAAGTCGCTAGCTGGACAAAATTTAGGCATCCTGACCAGTTGCCAAAAGACGAAGTGCGCTTTGTAGATTTTCGATTGCAGATTTAACATCATCGTAGTTCAAGGCACTTCCTGCATACTTGCAATACTTCTGGGCTTTAAGCATTTGTTCGGGCGTTAGTTGAACGCCTGCAGCTGGCACACTATAATCTGGCTGCGGCTGAGTCGGAACATACGGTACAAAGCCATCTTCATCCACTGGGGGGCTGGGCAGTTTGCTCGGATTCGATAGTACCTCCTCAGCGGTTGGAGGTGTTTGCGATGTGCTTGGTGTTGGCAAATCCTTCTGCAAAATTTTCCACGTAGTGCTGTAACTAAGGCCTAACTGCTGGGAACGGCGCCGAACCGACATTTCGCGGTCTTCTGTCACACTAGCTGATACGGCCGCAATATTTTCTTCACTTCGCACAGTACGTGAACGTGTTGGTGGTTTAATGTCCAACAAAGTAAATTTGGTGCGAAATTTGGTCACAATCTTCCGAATAGACTGCTCAGAAGGTCGAGAATGCCGACCATAAAATGGAAGCAGCGCGCGATGAACATTTCGAACCGAGCACGAATTTTGATAGTACAATTCAATAATTTGCAAGCGTTGTTCATTTGTAAGACGATCCATGGTTAAATTCGTAGAGGAACTAAACTAGAGGGCCGACTTTCAGCACACCTACCCAGTGATGGGACTTGAGAAAAGCGAAATGGTGGTAGATAGCTTTAAAAAAAGGTGGTAGAAAAGTGGTAGAAAATAAAATATTCCACTTGCGCTAAAATAATGCAAGCATTAGAGAAAGCACAGTAACTTCCTGTAGGAACCAAGAATTTACGTATTTTCACTTCCAATAGTTCTAAATATTATTTGAAAATTAAAAGTTTTTGAAACTACTAAATAAACGTCATAGATTCAACTCATTATTAAACACAAAATATCCAAACATAGCAAAACACCCTCTCACAAATACAGTAAAATATAGAAATTTTAGCGCAGTAAATGGTGTACTGGAATGGAAGTTTTTGCCGATGCAAATCTCAGAGAGAAATACTGATAGCATAAAGGTGAGTCTGTATGGGCAAAACTAAGGCGAGTAGGTATAGGAACAATTTTTAATTTAATGCATTGATGGAAAAGAAATATTATTAGCTAGTAGCGATGAGTAAAAGGTGGTAGATTTCGAGTTTAGGTTGGTAGAATTTCCGAAAGTGTAAAAAGTGGTAGAAATACCACTTAAGTGGTAGAAGTCCCATCACTGCACCTACCCGATTTTCCCCGCAAATTTTGAATGACAGCCCTCTCTCGCGCGCTCTTTTTTTCCTGTCTGTGAATCCGTGTATTAATGGCCGCCGGGTGGAACTATTTCCAAAAACAAGCAATTTGTAAATAGATTTATAACAATAAATGTAAAAAAGCAAATGTTGATTATGGTTTTTTTAAATAGCATAATTTCTTCTGTACCCATTTTCGTCACCAAAAACTGTTCATCCATTCACATTTCAGTTTTTTTTTAATTTTATTTGTATGAATTCTAGTTTTGACAGCAAAATTCATGCAGATGCATATATGGGGGTTGTTCCAAAAATTATGCATTAAACCCAAGCTTTCACTAGGGCATAAGTGAATTTTCTAAAATGTTTATAAACATTCAATAAATTTTTATAAGGTTTGGTGAATGTTTTCAAATTCGTTTATTTACACCATATTTGTACAAATTCAAAATATGATTGGAAATTCTGTAGTTTAATAACACTTACAGTGTTGAATAATGTTACTTTGGTATTTCAATCGCACGTAAAAATACATATTGTTTTGTTAATTGTTGGTATTTGCATGCTATATTTCGTTTTCTGTGCATATATTCTTTTATAAATTTTATAACAATGTATTTCGAAATGTGCACTGAATTTTTTTACAAACCCCTTTAAATTATTAATTAACAAAAACAAGTGCGTTCTTTGTGTTTTTTGAATACAAAAAGTGATCAAAACATTTTTTTATTGTTTCGAGTATTTCTTAGGTATAAATAAAGGGCGGTGTACGAGGATTTTTATATTATGGCTTTTACCGGAAAAAGCCGAGCGCATACATAGTTAAATTTGAGAGCAATATTATGTAGTATAAAAAAATAAAAAAATATCGAACTTATTTATCAATTTAGCATTATGCATACTTGGATATAATTACTGTACAAGTATGCATTTGCTAAAACTAAAAAATCTTTTTCACGAAAAAAAATAAACGATTTTCTTAAACGGTGTTCAAATATTTTGTTTCGATATGATTTCGAAATTAAAACCATTAAAATCAACGAAAAAAATGTTCTTTCCTTAAAATATACAAAAAAAAACCTGAATTTACAAAATCTCTTTTAACAAAAGTGAAGAAAACGTTAATTTTTCTCTGATTGTTATTATGAGTTAGATTTCTGCAAGATATTGACAAATTATTATTTTATTGTAACGAAATTATAAAAGGAATTCCATTTGATTCCAACAAGTTCATAGACATTAAAAACTCTTAAATTCAACTGTGATGTGAACGCCGTGTAACTAAATGGCACAAAATATGACGAACACAGTCTCCCAATGGCGGCTCGATTGACATAAAGTTGTAACCTTAAATTGTATAAGTATGCGTGCGGCATTAATGGCGCTCCTTTGATTTGTACAGGCACGAACACTTATGCAATTTGCTGTTACACAGGCAGCTTGTACGCAGATTTCCCGTTTCTGCTCTCAGTTGGCCCTCTAGTTTAGTTCCTCTGTTAAATTGAAAACCAAACTGAATCTGTTTGACAGTGACACAAGGTACTAAACACACGTCAGCTGTCAAAACCAGTGTTGCCAAAACCAAACCAGCTAAAAAATCACCCTTTACTACTATTTGACTCAGTACCTACAATGAAATATGTACTGTATACAATAAAAGTCAGTTTTTATCTTTCATTGGCAACAGAAATCATAAACGAGAAATGGAACAAACTATAACATGAGAAATAATTTTTTTATACACTTCAGTGCAAAAATTCTAAGCAAATTTAAATAAAATGAATTCGACATAAATAATTAAGAAATAATTTTGTCCAATCGTAGCCTGCGTGTATTCTTATTTAAAGTTGTGAACTAAGTCCATATGTTGCCTACCATTCACCTTTAAGTGATGCCTTAAAAATGACAGCCAACTGTCAATTTGAAAATTCCCACACACACCCAAAAAATAGATTAACGACAGAACGTCAGGGCGCTACTCCAAATTGTCAAGAACTGCAAAGCCAAACAAAACACAAATTTCAATTGGCCATTTCAAAGGATGCAAAAAGGCTCACAACGTGTATCGACTACGGACGAAGCATCATCGTATTCAGAAAACCGCCGAACAATCATAATGAAACAACGAACACTAGCAGGAAGCTGTGGCATCGGTGTTTTCGCCATCGCAATAGTGACTGTGCTTGTGGCTTTTGCCACACCCAGCTGGTTAGTGAGTGATTATCGCATTACTGGATCCAAATTGGAGCGTCTTGGACTGTGGGTGCATTGTTTTCGATCACTTCCTGATGTGAATGACGACAGTCAAAGAAGGTTTTTCGTCGGCTGCCGTTGGGTCTATGACCCATTCACCAAGGGCTACGACGAGATTCGCGGATTTCTCCTACCTGGATTCATTATAGCCACACAGTTTTTCTACACCCTGTGCTTGATTGGAATGCTTATTTCAACGGTGATGGTGCTTATCTTTGGTCTGTGTGCAGGTCCAGACCAGAAACACTTCATATTACTCATCAAAGCAATTGGATTTGTGCTACTTGTGGCGGGAGTTAGTGGCTCTATCGCGGTAATAGTATTTGCATCGTTTGGAAATCGTAACGGTTGGATGCCGGAACACGCTAACAACTGGTTCGGCTGGTCATTTGTTGCTGGCGTTATAGGAGCTATAGCGGCAATTGTGTCTTCAATTCTTTTTCTCACCGAAGCCAATGTTCAGCAGAGAAAGAGGAAGCAGTTCAAGGAGTCCCAGGCGAGGTTTGAATTGGTCCGTGGTGGCAATGCCTAGGTAAGGTGAAACACCATTAGATCATTACGAACAACACCACATTCGATTGACAATAATTCTAGTGCAAACATTCCTTTTCAACTTTCATTACTAGCTTAACGAGAGATAAGTTTATGCAATATGTAGAATGCCTCTTCATACAACACACACACAATAGACTCTGTTGGTACTTATAAATGAAACAAAATTAACAATACTTATTCATACACTTTTGTTGAAGTAAGACTGACTCGTTTTGAGAAGTACTGGAAATATCAATTGTATTCTCTACGCCATTAGCAACTAATTCCCGATCATTCTAAATCAATTAGGGCCAAACAACATGCGATAATATTCATCCCAAAAATACAGACTGAATCTCAGAAAACAACTAAAACCAACCAATTTAACACACAAAATGTGCCTTAAACCGTCCTCGAAGGTCGTCTTCTAACTTTGCCTTGTTTTCAACAATTGCATAAACTTACAAGTTACAAAATAGATTCATAAGTAAACAAGTGAAAGTTTTGTACAAACGACAAATTTTCGAATATCAAATTTATATTTATAATTTTTTTTTTAGTATTGTAAGACTAGGAAAAGCTGTATAAACATTTTTATTGATATACACATGTACACTTTATATACATTTGTACACACACAAAATGATGTCTTGCAAGCACACTGACTAATTCGTAGGACTTTTTAATAATATTACTTTTTTAATATTTTGATGTATGTGTTCCGTCCACAAATGTATCTTCTACAGAATAAAATCACACAACCGTCCATATTCTTTAATAAAATTTACGAAGACAAAAATGGGTTGCGTTTTTTATTACGTTAGCCTTAAGAAGTCGATTAGTGCTTCATTCACTTTGGGCTTGAATTCACGTGCAAAGAATAAGATGAAAGAGGTGAGCAGAGACAATACAACGTTTTGTCTCTGGAGGTGATCTTACGCGTGAGATCTGTTGTACGCATATGAGGAATTTATCCGCAACAACAGGAAATCTAAATTATTTATCGGACTAAACCGCAGGCATTCGCATTCTCGTAGGAGTCAGTAACAGACGCTGCGCGATTATCGTACACGCTAAGCAGCAAGGAGCTTAATGAATATTGCAGAAGCTGTATATGGACGTCTGAAAATTAAAAATCGGTTTGCTGTCTTCTTAGCGAATGCCTTACCCTTTAAAATAGAGAGATTAATGTCGTTTTCCATTGGTTTCACTCGGGGATCACTCATTCTGAAATCCAATGGAACAGCAAAACTGCTTCTGACAGAATCCACCAAAGTATTGGTGAAATGCCAAAAAATAATCTACGGCTGCTGTCAGCTGACTTGTAATAAATACATAAATTGCACTTGTGTGAGTGCTTCTTGAGTGGATTCTGACTTCAAATCGAGAAGCGAAATTCTCTTCTCAGAATCACCAGAAGAGTTTTTTTGTGCCAATGGAACAGCATTTTTTCGATTCCGGACTCTCCCGGACGCTACTTTTTGTCCAATGGAAAACGACATAAGGATTGCCAAAACTTGCTTCTTTGATAAATAGGAGATTTTGCTGGATATTGCAGGTCTCCTGGGATTTATGCTGTATCTGTAGACTGTAGGGTTCCAACAGCAGCAACAATTTTTCAGGGACACAACTGACCCAAATGCTTGTAGGTGAAGCTGCAACAACCACTACAGGAGCAGTCATGCACTATAAACAAGATTTGTTCTTCTTCAACTTCCAAAAAGATCTTCGCATTGTAAAAATATTCCCATCGAAGATTACGTTTCAATTGAATAAAACTTTTCCTAAACCAATTTAGTGTTGCGCAAATTGAGCACAGATTTGCGGTGCTGTATTATTTATTGAGTTAAAGCCAAAGCTATAAAATTATCGGTTTAGCATAATTTACTTAAAAACATATTTCAACAGTGACGTTACACAAAAGTCGCTAGCTGGACAAAATTTAGGCATCCTGACCAGTTGTCAAAAGACGAAGTGCGCTTTGTAGATTTTCGATTGCAGATTTAACATCATCGTAGTTCAAGGCACTTCCTGAATACTTGCAATACTTCTGGGCTTTAAGCATTTGTTCGGGCGTTAGTTGAACGCCTGCAGCTGGCACACTATAATCTGGCTGCGGCTGAGTCGGAACATACGGTACAAAGCCACCAGGTTTCTCTTCATCCACTGGGGGGCTGGGCAGTTTGCTCGGATTCGATAGTACCTCCTCAGCGGTTGGAGGTGTTTGCGATGTGCTTGGTGTTGGCACATCAGGTAATTCATCATGTGCCTGACTTTCAGTTGGCGACGGTTCGTTACTGTTTGATGGTGGAGTTTCTCCTCCGGCACCGTCATTACCAAAAGAGTTATCTTCGCCTTCCTCATTCATGGGCCCCGGTATTGGTGTTTCACCATTTTTCAAACAGTTGTGAATATATGCAGCCTTCCATTTGGCATACTTACGATTGTGCAAGGCTTCTTCGGTCAGCTCACCATAGACTTGCAGAACATCATATAGCACGCCACTGGTGTAGAAAGCCTTTACAACGTTCCTGAAAAGCAAATCAATTTCGAAATAAAGTTCATTACAGTCTTATTATACGCACTTCCCAAAGTTAGACTCCCGATCCTGTTTGTCAGCATACAAAAAGAGCTTCAATGCATAGTTTTCCATATGAGCCTGTGCGGCTACTTCATTAGTAATTGCTTCATTGTCAGTGCTTTGTTTTTTCGCCGTCTCTAGCCAATCCATGAGAGCTACGAGAGTGAATCACCTTTTATCGATGCGTAAACATTTACCCATTACGCTAGTAACTCACCCAACAACAATTTTGTTTCATCTGGTTGCTGTGTAGATGCTTTCAAACCAATTTGCAGAGCATATAGTCGAGCCCAATAGCTTACCACGATATCTCTGGAATCATGTTCTTGGGCAATTTTCAAATAATGCTGGATTTGTTTTAAGCTGGCTGGACATGGTGGAAACTCGGCCATATTTATGCGTACTCTTTAAATATGAATTATAAAATTGGATGGTTTGTTTTTTGACTCTTGAGAACTCTGACAGTTCGATGATATCACTTTGAAGCGTAGTACTAGCAGGGTTACCATGTCTTAAATCAGTTCGATAGCTCAATTTCAAGTATTTTGTAGCCCAAAATTATAGCCAATCAGCTTTTTAGCTTAGCTTCAGCTTTTTTCAATAAGAATTAATAATTATATAAATTTTTATAATTATTATATAATTGGGATTGGGCTTTAATACTAAATTTGGTCTCGGAAATTAACGAAAAAAGGTTAAAGAACACTTTCGAACAGATAATAAAAATTATTTAATTGAATACTGTTGCATAAGGCAACGCGGTTACATACGAAACAAAACTACTGCCAGATGCGTAATTGGTAATTAACGAAAAAAAAGGTTATATCGTGAAATTTTTTTAAACGTATTCCGATTTGTCTTTTATCAAAGTTCACTACAATGGGACAATTTTACCAAGAGTCTGGCAGCACTTTTTGTCTACTTTGAAACGTAGGTAGCAGAGAAGAATGTAAATTCCTCTATTTTTGGTAGATAGTTTCGTTATATTTATAAAATGTGAATGGAACTGGCATCACCTACGTGCTAGTGTTGTGCAAATATAATTTACTTATGTGGTATTCGATTGGGCTTCTTCAGATTTGCTCTCAGATTTCAGATTTCGTGTGGCTAATCGAACACAAAAACGTCACTTGCTCTTTTTTTTGTTGATATTTGTGCGTCTGCAATATGTGTACCCTTCGACACTTTTCTAAGCGTTTTCTATTCACTGGTTAAATTATATATGAAAACATTCAAAATGCTCGCCCAGATTGATTTCTATACATTTGTACATAAATAATTAACAAAAATAGATCCACCCGATGCAATGCGTTTCTTTGCAGTTGAAAAATTTCACTAAAATGTAAACAAACTCCACTAGTTGTCAAACTCAAACGCACGTGTATTGGTAAATCTGAAGCAAATCTGAGAAAATATCCAGATTCGCAAAAGTGCTCTGAAATCTGAAAAAGATTGCTTTTTTTGTACCAAACGAACATAAAAATTGCTCTGAGAGCAAAAAAAGTGCTCTGAGAGCGCCCAATCGAATACCACATTAAAAAGTTTGCGGAATGGGAACCACTGAATTGGAGCACATTTTAAGTCACAAAATATAATCAACGTAGTAAGAAGAAAATGGATTCAATTAATTTCAAACGTTTGTAGTACTGTAACTACACATTCACGTAACTTATATGAAGCTGAATTTTCATCATTTCTGTTTTCCATTACGAAACGTCTAACTTTTTCTAAACTTAGCTCCTTGATGATTAGTTTAATGGTCTCTTTACGATTAACGATTTTTTGAATGTGTAGCGTTATCTTTTGCTGGTTTATCATGTACCTACATGTATCACCTGCAAAACGAAAGGGCATAAACTCGCAAGTATAATTCTGAAATTTTCGATGTAAATAATATCAGTAAATTTTATATAAGCGTGTTTTTTGAACTTCGATCTCAGCAAAACAAAGTAAAGTAGGATTTTCAGCACGCAATGTGCTTAGTCCTCAAAGCGTCAAGTTGTTGTAATTGCGGGCTGAAAACCCTACTTTTCATTCTTTGCTAAGACCGAAGCTAAAAAAAAACGTGCCCATTACTTTGATAGAATTATAAAAATCAATAAAACAATTTAAAGTATAATTTGTGTGTGATTTAATTTCGCATTAATTATGTTGTTGTTTTTTTTACAAAAATTTATTATAGAAAAGAAAAAACAATTTGTCATTTATGTGAATTCCTTTGGGGTTTTTTTGTTCTGTGCATAGGACAGTTTAACTCAAGGTTATTCAAATGTTTCTATGATGAGCACAATTCTCTTTTGGCACTTAAAAATAAAAATGTATACTAAAGAAATTAAAACAAATTTGCTATCACGAAATTTACAATTACGACTAGAAATCAGTTGGAAAAACAAATAATAATTCACTATGTTAGATCTTTTTGGTTTGGTTAAGTTTATGAGTTTAATGTCATTTCTATCTCAAAATTGTTGCTGCGGACTTATTAAACAAGGATCTGTACGCAATGTGCTTTAGGTTCTTCCAAGTTGCAGAACATTTAGTCCTGTTTGATGCCATTTGTTTGGGATTGATTAGCTGCTGCAATCTCAGTTTCTTTTCGGCTTGTCTATAAGGAAAATCGAAATAGATTATTAGAATGTATTTGAGACTTAGTTGTAATAAGTTACCTGATACCAGACAACGAGTCGACCACCAAGCATAAATGTGAAAACTAGTGCTGGTCCAGACCTCTCAAATGGATCGCTAACCATGTAGTGCTGATAAACTCCAAGCACCATTAGACAGAGTAGAGTCACATTGGCAGTGTTTTTAACTTTATCTGGAATATGTTTTAATTAATATTGGATGGGTTATATCCGTAGATGTTTATGACATACGATATGGAATAAGAGCCATTGCTAGACCACACACGATTTCTAAAATTCCAACACATCGACGGTACCATTTTGAAGGGATCTTCACCCCGAAGAGTGCAGTTAGAGGGAAAACCTTAGCGTATTTAACATACTCCGTTCGCTGAAATTAAAATTTATTGTATATTAACAAAACTGTTTAAGAAACACCCTCATATTTGTCATAAGCATTTAATTTCTATAATTAAAAAATCCAACCTTACTCCACTGCCCTACCTCACTGTTCTGTAACAAACATCTAAGAACGAAACTGTCACTACTTCTTTAATTCATCCATTTATATTGGGCTCATTCAAGAATCTAGTTATCTTAAGTCGACTAGATTGGTCTGAATTAGATGTAACCTGAACTAGGTTGGTCGGAAACGTTACTTTTTCTACTTCAGTCACATAATTGTGCGAACTGTCAACTTAATACTCAGTCACGATTTTCTTGACTAGATTCGTCGACTACCCCTTCATAAACGTCAACTGAAACAGCTGCTCATATGAACGATTTTATCCAATCAAAACGGAGATACATCTAGTCAGACAGCTGTTAGACTTACTAAACTAGATACTTGAAAGTCCACATTCTTTCTAGCATTAAGGGTCCCTGCCATTCGATCCAAAAAATAAACTCAAAATAGTATATGAAAAGCTATACCAGTACCAGTCCATGGACCTGCACCGATGTTTTTGAATACAGTATGTAACTAAAGGTTTTTTGTGGTCCTACAAATCTATAATCACATACCTACATTTTAAAACAAAAGCAAAAATAAAAAAATAACATGCCTTGCTATTCCAAAAATAAAAACAACTTGTTTGTGTGTTATAATTTATTAAGTTCGAACAGGTATAAACAGCATCCAGATATAGACAATACTACCACAATATTTGTGTTCATGTGCATTTTTTCTGACTTTGAATTTTGGAAGTTATTGCACACGGTGACATTTGTACACACTTTTCATTCGCTGATGCAAAATAATTTGAATTATAAACCCCGCTATGGCTGATGCAAGGTTCAGCAAATGAATTTAAGGAATGTAATCTATGACCATTGGGGTGACAAACTTGGCAAATGCGCTTCTGTAATGTACAATTAAACTGCTTCAATTTAAAGCAAACAAATGGATATGGATGTGCATTAGTATGGGTTAGTTTAAAGATGTTTTGCGAACATTAACCTACCCGAAATATAAATTAAACTACACCAAGTACATGATGCGCAAAATACCTAAATTATTATTAATGGCTTGATGTATTTATAATTTATCGACCATTTTCTATCGATCATTCGCGATGTGTAATATCCGATTCGTCTCATGATCTAATACAAATCTAGAAGCAATTGAAGAGAAAAGAATGATCCAAAACACATTCAACCATCACGATAAAAGCTAAAATCATTAAAAAATACTTTACCGCATCGGAACAAACATTCCTATCGATATTATATTGAGGTTTTGATCCGTTTAAAATTTTATATTATCATGTATTCCCTCCATGTTCTCTCTTTTTATACAAATAATTTATTGAGAGTAAAAAAGTGGTTTAGATTGTTCTGTAATGTAGGTATTTTTAAAATGTAAATAATGTGCATGGTTGAAGAAATATTTGGCATATTAGGCAGTTGTAGCTCTTACACTCTTGCTCTTCGTTGGGCTTGACATAATGTATGGCTATGTATTGTATACCCATGCGAGGCGACGGACGAGTAATAACCTGTGTATCTATCAGTGCAAAAGACACTATGGCTGTTGCCAAACAAACGAAATGCGCACATACCCAATTTCCTCTTATATGATGACGCTTGTACGCCAATAATTTCAATAGAACTGTGTATATTTTTATAGCATATTCATACACTCCTGTAGAAATAACGAAGCATCACTTAAAATAGTGGGCGACATTTTTATTTCATTGAGGTACTTCCACAATCATGTGAGATGTAAAAATATGAATATTATAATATCACCTGCCTACCTACCGAGTTTCGAAAAAAAATCTATCGATTCTGATTACCTAACTTGTGAAAAAGGTAAAAATGAGGGAACATATTTTTAGCCTTGGTCAAACTTGAGTGCAAACTAATCTATTGACAGCTGACATAACCTTTTAGTGAACACCTCTCAGCAGTAAAGTAGACGGATGCTCAATAGAAGAATTTAAAGTGACATTTGTGATAAACTGTTATATATTTCGTATGTTTCAACTTTCAAAGCCACCGATCGCTCCGTAAAACAAAACTGTCATGACTGGTGTAGTGTTCCGAAAATAATTACATTTTTGTCCAAACTTCAAAGCACAACAACTTTTATGGCAAATAGAATTGAGAATTGGGAATTGTGTTCAGCGATGAGGCTCATTTTTGGTTGAATGGGTACGTAAATAAGCAAAATTGCCGCATTTGGAGTGAAGATCAGCTAGAAGCATTGCAACAGCTACCAATGCATCCCGAAAAAGCCACTGTTTGGTGCGGTTTATGGGCCGGCGGCATTATTGGGCCATATTTCTTCAAAGATGATGCGAATCGCAGCGTTACTGTCAATGGTGAACGCTACCGAGCGATGATAACAAACTTTTTTTTGCCCGAAATGGAAGTTCTTGACTTGCATGATATGTGGTTTCAACAAGACGGTGCCACATGCCACACAGCACGCGAAACAATGGCGCAATTGCGAGCCGAGTTTGGTGAACAGTTAATTTCACGTTTCGGGCCGGTCAATTGGCCGCCTAGATCGTGCGATTTGACACCATTAGATTATTTTTTGTGGGGGTATGCCAAGGCTAATGTGTATAGGGACAAGCCCGCTTCGATTGACGCACTGGAAGCCAACATCCATGCATTCATTCGTGAGATACCGGCCGATATGTGTGAAAGAGTATGCCAAAATTGGACTCAGCGGATGGGCTACCTGAGACGCAGCCGCGGTCAACATTTGCATGAAATTATCTTTAAACATTAAATTGCAAGGTTCAAACTATCGATTCAAATAAATATTTCATTCATTTTTTCGAATTTTTTGTGTTTTTTTTTTTAAAAAAGTTCTAAGCCTCTTAAAAAATCACCCTTTACTATCTGACGTTTCACAGGCAATCCCGAGAGGTGTTCCATAAGGTGTAATTTTTCCTAAGATCAAACCTTTCGGTGAGTAGTAAAGTTCTCAACCACTGAGCCTATGAACTATGAACTTTTTAACAGTCAAAAAGTGCAATTGTTATATATGATCATGCAGATATGTAACCCCTCGCCATTATTATTATATTTGCATACATCTACGTAAACGTAAACACATATTCCACCCGAAATATAAACAACAAGATGGCCTTGCCCCTCCGGCCTCCGGGTAACTTATCGGACAATAATGTAAAATTAACTTTCCGTGACATCAACACGAGTAGTGTTTAACTTGAAAATCTGAATGTTGATACTTACCTATTTCCTAAACTAAACACACCTGCTTAGCCCAACCCATTCCTCTATTTCCCAGCATTCCGAATGAAAAATATACATTTTCTCCGAGTGGAGGCTATTAAACAAATCATTAAACACATAAACGTTTCAAGTCAAATGCTTTCCGAAACGGTTCTTCTAATGTATAATACGAGTGTTTATTGCTTATTTGCATCACACTGGGCAAGAGACTGCTTCTAATGATAAATGTAAAAAATACTCGCACTGGACATGCACGTGTATAATTTTCTACAATAGTTTTTCATATACAAAATTTTATTTTTTATTATTTGTGTTCATACACCATGTATACATCACTCATATAAGAATGATATTCCCATTGATGTTCAAGTTCGTAGCCACTAAGCAATTTAAAAAATGCTTATTTTCATCTTTTTTTTGTATAAATTTAGAAAATAATAACATATTTATAAATATATATTCTCTCTATTTGTTAGGAGGAAAAAAATATATCTGTGACATTTCCACTGTGTAGTCAGCGAGCATTAAGCACCCTTGCGCCTTCATCCCCCCAAAAAAAAGCGAATGTATTGGAAACCATTGACTAGACCCGCGTATAGTCACCGTCACTTTTCTGTTTGAAGGATTATGGGCTTATATCTAAAAGGGGTGGTTAGACATGCTGGGGATAAACTTTTCTGTGCTGTTTGCTGTACTTACCAAATCTTTATACAAATCCTTACTGATATGTGGTGTTAGTTTCAGTGTACCCACAAATACAAAAAACAATCCAAGTAGTATTGATAAACTCTTCAGGACAATTGTATTTGATGTTGCCATTTTAATATATCTCTTGACGTTCTCCGTCTTGATGCTTTTTTGCAAGACCGAAAAAAAAACCGCTGAACTTCTATAAAAAGATTTTAACACACTACTTATCCCTAGGCCGTTGCCCACAATCTATGTACATAATGCAAAAATATGTCAGAAGATTCGATTTTCACTTTATGTGGGCAGTGAAAGTATATTTTATACGTTAATTTATTTTCTCGATTTATGGGTTTAAAAATAAATTATCACTTTGTAAAATTTAAAAATTATTTTTAAAGTTCGTTATTAAAACCGTATTGTTTTATTTGTTTAATTTTTTTAAATGGTTACTAGTCGTTTTGTGCTGCACTAAAAGTAGCAAGCCCTTCGCCCGGAAAATCGATTCTGAAGTTCCGTCAATCGGATTAGTCTCTGTAAGAGGAAAATTAGTGGTGATTCTGCGCGCTGTTTAATGTCAATTTATCAGTGTATCTCAAAATGAAATACTTTTATTATTAATGGTGAGTTCTACGAGCACACATGGCGTAAGGAGTAAGTTTAAATGGTGAATGCGGTCATTTGATTATTAATTTGCCTTAAGTTATTAACTTACTTTAACTTGTTTAAAACTGTCATAAAAAGTGTATTTCAGTAGCACGAACACATTACAACGATTCGTAATCTAGATTTTCATCTGGATCAATTTTAAAAATAGGATTATTATGCAGAAAATGTAGCAAAAGAGAGCACCTGTATGGGATTCTCAAATTCGATTGAAGAATTCTCCAATCGAACGTACCTGCTCGATTAAATAAAACAAAAAAGTTTACTCGAGAAAAAATACTCTGAAAACGGGTCATAACATTGAAAATGCAGCTTTCTGTATCTACAAAGACTGCTTAAATCATATATAGGGCTAAATCCATCGGTTTTCGCCTGCATTATGGTTCTTCCTTTAAACTTGGAAAAAGTTTTTCTTATATAGCTCTTCTGTACAAAAATAATCATGAGTCAAAATATTATAATTTATATCATTCTCAATCACCACAAGAAGGTACGCTTTTTATTTTTTGGACTTTAAAATTTCTTATTAGGTTAAACGTACGCTCACAATTCTAAACAATTTAATTTCGAAGATAATGAATGTGCATGACAACCCTGCTTTATGAAAGTCGTTCGTTCAATCTTCCGTCATCTATACGAGCATGTAAAGAAATAAATTGTAAACATACATTAGAATAGAAACCCAATTGCAAATACGAATTTCCATATTTTAAAGGAAAATGTGCAGCATAGGTGAGGATGATTTTGGTGATGAAGGTGGAGTTCATGCAATGGTAAAAGATGAACAGCTGTCGGACTACAACTCAGATCTAAAAAACTGTGTAAAATGTGGAACTCAAGGCCCCCTTATTAAGTTAAAATTTCGTGACGCCGAGTGCACAACATGTTTCTTGGCATACGCACGTCACAAATTTCGTGCTGCACTTGGTTCATCAAAGATCCTGCCTAAGGGAGCAAAGGTTCTATTGCTATTCGATGGAAGTGCAGAAAGCCTCGTTTTATTGGACATGATGAGCTATTCTCAAACTCAAAACACGCACAAGAGACTCCATGTGGACACAAAAGTACTCTTCATGGATGAGAGTTCAATAGACGAACCAACGAAGGTCCGCGAAATTGGAATCTTCTTATCTAAATACAATTTTGAAGCATTCGTTATATCCCTCGCTGACAAAAACTCGCTGTGCAAAATGGAAGAACTAGAGTCTTACATAGACTCAAATTGGAATAAGAACGGATTTGCGGAATCTGTAAAGAGTATGAAATCACTGACATCTCGACAGGACTTCCTTAAAATACACAAGAGCAGATTAATCAAAACAGCAGCCGATCAGCTAAATTGTGACTTTGTATTTTTACCCGATATAAGCTCTAACCTTGCCGCGGAACTGCTTAATAGTATTTCCTTGGGTAGAGGTGGTTGCGCGGCATTAGACGTATCTTTACTAGACGATCGTTTTGCTGGCTTAAAAATAGTTCGACCTTTAAGGACTCTTAACGCAGATGAAGTCAACTTTTATCTGAATGTGAACAACCTAAAAGCAATAAAGTCCCAATCGTTTGGTGAGACACTCGGACCAAATAGCAGCATCCAAAACCTTACAAAGCGTTTTGTCGAGGATCTGCAGTCAAATTTTTCTTCTACAGTATCGACTGTCTTCCGCACAGGGGATAAAATTTCCACCCACTTGTCGAAGGATGATAGTCCACTATGCTCGTTTTGCAATACTCAACTTGATTATACAGCGTCAAGGACTCTCCTTGCTATAGAATTCTCCCGATTCGCATCGGCGCTAAGTGGGAATTTGGAAGACTGCGAAGAACAAGTAATACAAAATGAAAAAACCCATTCAAGCAGTGTTCCCGAAAATGAAAATCTTTGTCACTCATGTTCCAATATCGCAAAAGATTGTACAAATGTTAACTTACTCAAGCAATAAATGAGCATTTCGATGCTTTACATACTTTTTTAAGATCTTGTTTATTTCCTTCCATTTTTATCTCATATAGGTACGCTAGGTCCGATATTGAAATGCGCTAGACGATGGACATAAACAAAAACTGCATACACTGTTGATATTTATTTATTTCTAGGAAATCAAAGTGAAACAAATTTGATATGAGTTGTACTACTCATTTATAGATGCCTACAAGTTCATTCCATCATTTTATATATATTGTTAAGAGTTAAATAATACCAATAAGAACAGCATAAATAAACGGTTAAGTTTTTGTTTACCTACCACACTTGTACCAATTTTAAATTTAAATAATGATTTTTATTTTTCTTGTCAATGATCACATCAAGATTTAGTAATTTATTTGTATTCTATTCATACGCTAACGAAAAGGCAACGTAAAATTAATAAAACAAAAAAGAGAAAATAAACAAATTAAGTTATATACGTTTCTTAGAAACTATTAATCTTAGTTCTGAACTGGTAATGGAGGTGGAGGATATGCATACATTCCAGGGGGACCTGTTGCGAAACTAGCGGGAACGGCATATTGCTGCACAGGGGCTGGTGGAGCTGGGCGCGAATTGTACGGTGCGGGTTGAGGTGGTGGAATATTATAGTTTGGATTCGGTGTGTAGTGATTGGCTGATGAGCCTGTCGGCGGTTGTGGTAGAATTGGTGGACGCACACCAAAGTGGGGCGCATTTCCGTTTGGGATTCCTGCTGCAGGCTGAGCTGCTGTAGAGAATCTGGACACTTGTCCGTTTGATCTTTGTGCGCTACTTCCCATACCGTTATGTGAATCCATTTGGGGTTCTTGAGCCGCTGATTTAGCAAAGTCGCGTTGGATTTGTTGTGGATTGGCATATCCACCGCGATAACCTCCGCCATTGCGATCGTCACCACCTCCGTTTCTGTGCTGGTGTCCGCCACCGTTCATATATCCATTGCGACCATTGTCGCGACCACGTCCGCCACCATATGACATTTGAGACTGGTTACGATTTTGATGGTATCCACCACGTCCGCGTTTGTTGCCAGAGCCAGAGCCATACTGTGCCATTTCCATCAGACGTGGATTAATTACCTGCATAGGGAGATATGGATATAGACAAGCCCGCCAAATATAAAAACAATATAGATAATGCATGTGTACTATGTAATACTATTGTATTTGTTACAAATATGTCATTACCTGATTAGCCTCGCGCAGTACTTGTATCAAATCGTTTGCCTTGTTCGAATTTGAATTTGTAAACAAGGTGTATGCCGTTCCCGTGTTGTTAGAGCGGCCCGTACGACCAATACGATGCACGTAGTCCTCCGAGTTTGACGGGTAATCATAATTAATTACGAACTTGACATCTTCGACATCTTTGTTGTTGATATTGAAGTGATTGATGTATGGAGGGAAAATAAATGTCATTCAAAGAATACTTATACTAAAATACAATGTTGTTAACTAATTTGAACAAAAATCTTCTCAATTTTATCATAGTGGACCTCGACTTCGTTTAACTTCTGTTTACCTCCATATTTATTCCAAAATAAGATAATATACATAAATATCTATCATTTAGTGGTACTTACCCCAGTCCGCACTCTGTAAAAAGTTATTATCGTAACCTAACATGTTCGGTATAGAAATAAATTTGTAAAATTGCAAAAAAGAACAAAAAAAAATTTCGAATAGGCAAAATATAAAAAACTGATTCTCCAATTACATAATATGGGGATTAAACACGCGCAATTGTTTATTTGTTTTTTTTTCTTTATATGTAATAAAAAAATCGAAGTCCATTTTAGTTTAGTTGATATTTTTGTTCGCACATATTTAACAAAAAAAAAAAAAAAATTGTCTAACTTTATTTTCAATAGTTTAAATCACAATAATAATTTGTCAGTCAAAAAGTTGGCCGAGAGTCTGAATAGTGTCATCCTCCATCTGCATTCATCGAGAAATAATTTGTTTTTCTTTTTTTTTTTTAATTATTTTTCATCACGTATCATATTCAAAGGCACTATATATTTTCGTGTATGTATATCAAATATTAAGAAAATCCAGTTTTATTAGTCCAATGTATTTTGGCTTAAAACTAAAACTACTACTTAGACATGCATTAGAGTGAACAATTGTTGTTTGGTTCGCCAGCGTTCAAGTTACAAACAAAAATGTATATTTTTCTTTGATAAACTTCTGTTTACCAGTGTTTTACCTGTAAGTTAACCAGCTGCAGCCACACATGTGCAAGTTTTTCTTTTACTTTTACGGATTCGCTTGATTTTCAAAACGAATCGAATTGCACCTAATAAATGTAAAAAAGATGTGATGAATCCATGAATTGTAAAAAATCCACAAGATCCGCAGAAAATGAAAAAAACAGCTTGGGCTAGCTGTCGATGCACATTTTTTAGGCAAAGGTAAACACCTGAACTAAGATGAAACAAAAAAAAACAAAGAAACATTTTTTTTCAAGTTAATAAAAATTTTTTTTTTTTTTACTTATAAAACTGGTTGATGATGAAAAGTGTGTAAGGCTCCATTGGTTCCTTACCTTGTTTAGATCGTACACCTACTCGTCTTACAATGCAGACTCAAAATGTTGGTCAACAATGGAAGAATACAGTTGAAAGTATGTGTACTCAGCTTTCGAAGTCTATATATAATAATTATATATTGTTTACGTGCTATACACACAGTTCTTTAATAATGCCTTTCTTTAGATGTGATACAAATTGCTTTTCTCATAAATTTTGTGTATAATATCAATCTTTAATTTAAGCCTAGATACGTCATAGTTATTTTGACAAACTAAAAGGTCATTAAATACTTAGTCAAATGGAAAGGGAATATTGAATAAAATAGCTCGAAATTTTTAAAATTGATCCGTGCAAAAGAAATAAATTTCATGGGATAAATGGCCCACATAAATATGAGTGTTACTGAACAGACCCATCATGGTGGTGTTAAAAAAAGTTCATTAAATTTATATATAAATAGATTTTGCAAACCACAATATTTACAGGTGAACATGGCTCCATAAAGAAGGGCTTGGTTAAATAAAAATAAAAACACATTTCTATAAATCTTGACACCATAACAACATGATTGTCCTCCATATTGTGTCTGACATTAGAAAAAAAAATTATGGCCAATATGTAACCAGGCAGTTCTTGTTTGTTGGCAGGTAGAAAATTGAATATGTCGTCGCTTAGGAATCCCCCAGACGAAGGAACATCGTGAATGTTTTGTGTCAAGACTCAAATAAGGAAATCGATAGGCGCAAGAGTATGCACAGTATAAAAGTACAAATTAATGGGGTTAACAATGCATCACAACACTCGGCACAATAATTCGGTCTCTTTTGAAGGTCAACCTTATCCAGCGGTGGTCTGTGCTGCACAAATGGTAATGGTAAGTTGAGCGGCTATCATAAGTTCAAAATAAGTGTGTAAACCATTTTGCAGTTGTCCCCAAAAAAATATTTTAGTTTTCATAACAACGCTAGCAAAAGTTGAAGAGTAATGTGCTTATGCGTGAATAAATTATACCAAAAATGGTGTGTAAAAAAACATGCCAGTGAGTACGAGTATTTAAATGTGTCATTGTTTGGGACTATCGGTTTGGCAAACATCCAAATTGTAGGAGTAGGTATGGTGGCCATCGCCGGCCACTGAAAGACATTTCAGTAATGACCCGTTTACAACAACGCACCAAGCGCTATGCCCCGTATCATTTCATTTGGAATGTCTTTAGTGCGTCCATGTTTTCGTTTTACCATTAACAATTTGATTTTACCATAACCGATGGTTTTAAATGTTAAAATGAATCAGAATTGAAAAGAAACTCTGGAAGCACACTTGATGCATCTGGGAGTAGCCTCACGAGTTATGTAATGTTTGTTAAAACTATAAAGGAGATCTACTTAGAACCATTTTATAAACACAATTTGCATCTTGTTTCGACTACTCAAAAGTAGCGGAAAGTCAATGAATGTAAATTATATTGCCGGAAGGAAATTATCCTCATGCGCCCTATGAATCAATACACATACATAAATCTTAAACAATGATAATACTTAATGCATTTAATGGTGATACTGATAGGTAATAATAGGAAAATGAATACATAAATACGCCTGCTATACATTTATATATATATATATGATATCCAAGGCTTTAAATTTAAAGAATTATTTATAAAATTATCAATTAATGTCTGTTTACTTATTTCGCATGTACAGATATCACGGCCATTTTTTTATCGACTGACTTAAATTCTTTTTGTGGTAGTACTTTATAGATATACAAATAGGGGCAAAAATCCTTTCGTCATCATTTCCACACCTCCATTGGATTTGAACACAGATTAGATTCCTTGTTTAGCACTCATTCAAGGTGGTGGGTGGTATCGAAATAATGAAAGAATTTTTTTACTAATTCTAATTAAGAATCTCTTACCTAGACCACGAGCTGCAACATCCGTTGCAACTAATATTGACTGTCTTCCATTACGGAATGAAGCTAGAACATAGTCACGTTCCTGTTGAGATTTATCACCATGAATGGCACATGCCCGCCAGCCCTGACGTGAAATAGTCCGTGTTATTTCGTCAACGCGTTTCTTTGTCTCAACAAAAATGATTGTTTTAGTTTCATTCTCTGATGAAATTTCTGTTAGGAGTTTTATTAATTTTGTGTCTTTCTCTTGTTCTTCACAGACATCGACAATTTGCAAAATATTATGATTGGCCGAGAGTGTTAGCGAGCCAATGTTGATTTGAATATAATTGTCGAGGAACTCCTCGGCCAAGTTACGTACTTCTTTTGGCCAAGTAGCCGACCACATCAGAACCTGACGATCCGGTCGTATTTGCTCCATTATTTTACGGATCTGGGGCTCGAAACCCATGTCAAGCATTCGATCAGCCTCGTCCAGCACCAGGTAAGTGCATCGCCGTAGATTGGTCACACCTCGCTCAAGGAAATCGATCAATCTTCCAGGAGTAGCAATAACGATTTCGACTCCCCGCTCGAGATCTCGCGCTTGCGAGTGCTTTGGAGCGCCACCAAAAATGCACGTGTTTCTAACGCGGGTCTGGGAGCCGAAATCGTTTGCCACTTGCTGAATTTGTTGGGCTAGCTCACGAGTGGGTGCAAGTATCAAAGCAATCGGACCATCGCCATGCTGCAATCTCGGCTGGTTGTTAATATGCACAACAGCCGGGAGTACATAGGCTAGGGTTTTTCCCGATCCGGTTTGAGCTATACCCACCATGTCTCGACCACTAAGAGCGATTGGCCAACCTTGAGCCTGTATAGCAGTTGGCTTGTTGAAACCCTGCTTCTTAATCTCATTGAGCACGTATTCGGGGAAACCTCCCTCTTGGAATTCAAAACTTGGCGAGGGGATACTTTTCCCCTTAAGAGTAATTTCATTACTACTTAAGAACGTATCAACATCGCCTTGTGCACGATTTAAAACCGAATCACATGGCTTGTAAAAGTTCTTTTCAAACGGCGTCAATGTTATATCGGACCAGTGAATACGTCTTAAACGGTCACCAGGCTTAGAATCATTGCGGCGGTCCGATTGTGGTGGTCTATTGTATGGGGCTCCTCTGTTGTGGGGCGCACCGCTGCCCCGCATTGGTCCGCCACCGCCACCGCGATTATCACGAAATCCCCCACGACCTCCGCCATTTGAACGATCTCCAGAACGGTTGTACCTTAAAGTAAATTAAACATAGCGCTATAAATATGGAAACAAAAAGATACCTAACATAATATAGGGAAATGTTTATGCATGTAGTAAAGCTTAGTCAGTCTTAGTCTTTTAAGGGTAACCTGAAAGAAAGTCTCGGTAAAACGAGTAGGTATTCTATTTCGATTGCAATCGATAAATACGTGACAACAACATAAATAAATTGAAAAAAGCGAGTCAATAGAGTTCATTTGTTGGTCATACATATTGCAGCGACGTTTAATATTTATGTAGGTATAGGAAATGGCAATATTGCTAAGGATTTTCTTAATATTTATTGAAACCATTGAAAAGAATACAATTTTTAAGTACGAACTATGAGAGGGAATTATTGCCCTATTTGGGTATTCACAATTTTTTTATTTTATGTACCTATATCGGTTTTAAGTGTTGGCACGTTGGTTCAGCCGAAATGAATCGAAGAAATAATTCAAATCGTATGACATGATACATAATCTACCTACGAGTACTTGCAAATACGTGTAGTGCAATGCTTTAGAGGCAGGCAGTTCTAATTTTCACTTCTTTTGTTTTTGACACGTCACTAGTCAGGTCACAAATCTACACAGAAAAAAATAAACGAACAAGTGCATATTGCAATGAATAATCTGATACATAAAATTAATTTTTAGTACATATACCTATGTAATGTACGTAGGAACTATGACTGGCATGCATATTTGTGTACACAATTATTGCAGCCGTGAATTTAAGTTGCAGTCGAAAAATCAATGCGCTTGTTGGTCGAATTGAACTCTTTATTTTCAGTTACACATTGCGCAAACTAGGTAAAATGCTTGTAGCTATATATGTATTCAATTAAGTGCAACTACAAACAAATATACGCTCGATTCGATGAACAAAAAAAAAGAGTAGGCCTTACGTATGTAGTTACTAGTCTGATCGGAATTCCGACCAAAAAACGAGTAAGGTATGAAATTATATTCTTGCCAACATATGCCATATAACATACGAATAATAGATTATTTGAGATAAAAGTGCAAAGATAAATAATTTTCACACAATTTTTCCACAATCTCGCTGAAAAGTTCACTAGAGAAAAATCGATCATCCGCCATTTTGAAATTTGAAAATATGAGTTCCTAAAATTGCTGTTCGGTTTCTAATGTTTTATTTTAAAATTATTTAGCAAACAACAAGCACATTATACTTACATTTTAATGTTTTTGTTTTTTCTTTATTAGGATTTTATGTTGAATTATTGATAATATTGATGGACCAGCGAGAGCTTAGCTGCGGCACGTCCTTTCTCAGATGTGAAATAAACGAGAATGACATAAATGAATATCCCCAGTGAACTTTTTAATTTTGACAGCAAGGGCTGACACTTTTTGTAACAGTGGGTTATTGTTGAGGTACGTTTTTTTCCAATGTAGCAAGTAGGTATCGTTTTCAACCAGACATTTCAGATGTTGTTCTGGAAGTTCAGATATTAGGTAATCAATTATAAAAAAAGGGATTTTTACAGTTAAATGAGTGTATTTATGTCGTTTTCTATTGGCAGATTCAGATTTTTTCAAATTCAGAGCAGTTTTTCTGCTCTCGAAGTCAACTCGCTGTCAGATTTAATCAATAATGTATTTTTATAAACACAAATTAGAATTCAAGATCAGCTGACTTTTAAATCATGCACCAACGCAAATGCAAGAAAAAAGTTATCTCATTTCACGAAAAATCTGAAATATGTGACTCCCATCTCTGAAAATCCCAATGAAAAATGACATAGCTATCAAAAATCAAATACACTTTTTTCCTTTCACTATAGAATTGTCACACATTTATGCAAGTACTGAAAAGCGACATCTGGTCGCAATGTATGAAAGAACATCAAAGTATGGCTTCCAAATAATCCGCTGGGAGAATGGAGACTGCTGCATATTCAGATAACATTTTTGCAAACGGTTAAACTTGCATTTTACAGAGAAACTTCAAAATAGTTTTCTCTCAATACCAAAATGAAGTGAATGCATGAACTCAAGTAGATACCTACCAGCATTTTTCCCTTCAAATTAAAAAATTCACATTCGCAGCAGACAAATAACTTTGTTTACTTTATTTGCATATAAATTTATGAATAGACATATAATATTGTATTTAAAAGAGCGAATCCATTCATGATTTCAGTTTGTTTACACAGTTCATTCCACACCCAAATCAAATTTGTTCATTTAAATACATTGTTTTCCGATCTAACAATTAAAAATCGAAGAAATAAGGATACACGTACATATATATAATATAAAAATAAAAGTACAGTAAAATAGCGAGTTTAGACTCAATCAACCCACGAATGATCAAATATACATCATCTCAGCCATCGAAGACATTTTCTTCGGTATGTGAACAAAAGTTTCGAAATAACCAGCAAGCTCATCAATTGTTACATCGCACGGCGTAGCTGTACCAGCAATTGAGGATGAATGTGTCCTAGCGGTTACCGTTGACGCATTAATTCTTGCTTGCTGCGAGCATGACGTACTTGCATTGTTGCTCTCATACTGCTTCGCTCCACATTCCTCACTGTTTGAATTATCACAAACCCTTGCGCGATGATGGTTTGCACTGCAAATTTTATATTTCTGCGACCGATTTTCAGCCGATTGAATGACATTAAAATTCTTTAGATTTTTCCTTGATGCTATTGACGTGTTCCAACTGGTAGAACTAAAATTAGTTTCCAGCAAAGACTGACACTCAGCAATTAGATCCCGGAAATCCGTTATACCAGATGAACTCTTTTTGCCAGACGATGTTGAAGGTTCTTCATTGTTAATTCTTAGAGAATTAATTGTGTCATCCAGATTTAATGCTTCGATTGATGGGCAGGATTTGTTAAATACATTATCAGCATGTCCATTGGAAATGCTTTTGTTCGTAAGCCTAGTTGGGATATCTCCAAACGCTTTCAAGTGTTTGGGATGCAAACACTTTTGGAGCGACTTTAGAATTGGTTCTCGAAGAAAGACTTTCTTCCGATTCTTATGCTTAAACTGTGTCGGGTTCTTAATCGTGTGTTCGATCCGGGTAATTGCTGAATTGGTAGCGAATGACTTGCAATCATCGAGAACACTTTCCGATCGTCGTCGCAATCGACAGCTGCACTTGACATCACCGAAAATACCATTTTCAACGGATAGTTCCTCTGCGCTCTCATTGTAGAAAGGATTTAGAGAGACGGGCAGGTTGCTATCAATCAGTTTGATTTGGGGAAGAATTGGGCCAATTTCCAATTTGGTCAATTCATTCGGTAATTCCTCCTCGGACATTGTTTTAATTTGCCAAACAAATTATATTACGATGTACGTAATTACTGTGGTAGTGAAGAGCGTCCTTGAACCGCTTCCTATAAAATAAAAATCAACACTGGAATACATAAAAAAATTGTTAACTTCACAAACTCAATCCAGTACCTTGCTATGAAAATAACTTTTATTATTATCCTCTTTTTTGTGTTCACTCTTTGAAAGTCTATAAGTTAACGCACACTAAATTGTATACATTTATTTGTTTTTACTTTGTTCATGTTGTTGTTTTGTTACAAAAACAATGAATCATTCTAAAAAATATATGTAGAAATTTAACACATAGGTCAACTTTAATTCGCCATTTTTATTTTCTTCCAAAACTTTAGTCATGTCACTGTCAAAAGCAGCGTTGCCATAAACTGTTGGTCTTTTTTGTTAAGCTAGAACCGCAATGAAATATTGACGTCGCAGTACTGCTGACGGTCGGTAAAAGAGATCGCACAACAAATAGTTTCATTGATGAATTTTACAGCCGGTATTTGATTTTGACATAATCTTCTAGAGTTTGCAGCTAGTTAGTTACTGTAATTAATGCGATTCCAATTGTTTACGTTTTATTATTACAAATTGTTAATGCATTTTGTATGGCATTTCTTTTGTTTGGCAAGAATTGAATGAACTTCCAATTTTTTACCGAACAGTTGCATAACTTGACACTTCGATCAGTAGTTGTTGTAATAAGTGTGCTGAAAATCCTACTTTACTTTGCTTTGCTGAGATCGAAGCTCAAAGAAACAGGCCTAATAATGAAGATGAATATTTTGAAGATAGTGGTCACAGTTTGTGAAGGTACCTTTAATAAAATGCATTTAGGATCATAATTAAATTTTAGCTACCTTCCTTTTTCACATTGCATAGTTTTAGGATGGGGGAAGTTTTTTCTGAAAGCAGCACGCTAAAAGTTGCACTCGAACAAATTTTAAAGAAAATCTGCTAAGTTCTTCTTGTCTGCTTCCTTTAAATCCTGCTCCAAGGTTTCTTCAATTTGAATGACAAACATCGAATTACGATCATTCTAAAGAAACGAGATTTTGTTTCGGAATAGCTATCAAACGGCCAGTGAAATACTAACGATACGGTGAGAACAATTCAGATGTGAGAAGATTAACCAATCAACATTTTTTATTTTGTATGGTATAATTCGTTATATATATAATATTGTTTATATTAAATGATAAAGACATAAATTGTTTTGTTTAATTAAGGGCAACACGAATAATTTGCTTAGCGAAATTGCAGAGGAGATATTCTCAAACCAATAACGCTCTTTCCCACCTCGCTGACTTCACATACATTGCAGAGACTTCCTTTGTATTGAGGATCGTACGAGGCGTTGCAGAATGGACAATTCACTTCCGGCTTTCCTCTGTAAATTGGCTTGTAACTGATTCCACAGATGGTAAATGGATTGAATTCCTCATAAAGCAGATTCTGTTCGTCGACCGGGTTGACTTCGCATGCTTGTAGGATTTTTCGTACTTGCTGAGCCACTTCCGGCCTGGGTCCAAGTTCAAGAAGACGCCTGGCAAACGATGCAGCGGTTTTGTAATTTTTCAACTTGAAGAACATATTAAGTGCGGTTCGTAGAGTAAGAATCTGGTGGACAGGCTGCAGTTTGCAATGAGTAAAGTACGCCGCCATTTCGCAGAGACGTTTCTGCTCTTCCAGTGTTGACTTGGGTAGGCCTTTACGTTCGGTTTCGAGCTTCAAACCCAGAATGTACTCGGAGCAAATTTTTAACAACTGCTGTGCCTCGGCAATATCCTGTTTGGTGTCCACAACCAGGAGCGGAATGCTTATTAAAATCGAGTGGAATTTTTCGATGGCCTCCGTGAATTTTCCAGCCGTAGTAAGTTGATAACCAGCCTGTAAACGCTGCACCAGGTCGTTTAGTTTTATGCCAAGAGCTGGCCTGCTATTCTTAGGGCTTGTTTCGGTATTGTTGCGCAAGGGATATCCTTTAAGGGAATTCACATTGGGCATTCCCTTATAACTTGCCCTTGAACCCACATAGTTATGAAGGAACAGGGTTTTGAATGGCTTAAAGTTGACAACGCCTATTTGATCATTGAGGAGTCGGAATGAGCTTTCAAATGATCCTGCTTTGATGTGGTCTACGACCAGTGGCGAATTATTTGCCCAATGCTGTGGCAGAGATTGGCCTTTATTAGGTGCTGCGTAATATCCGCCGTCATTTGAGCTGGTTTTAATTTTTTTCGCCAATTCCTCGGGGACTACCAAGTCGTCGTCGCCTACGTCCCAACCAGCGCCTTCTGTATCACCCACTTCCTCCGTATCCAGCGCATCTTGCATGTCGTCATCCTCTCCATCCAAGCCCAAGTCCGCATCCGCTCCCCAGCCATCACCACCAGCATCCTCAACAACGGCAGCTGTTTCGTTAATATTGAGAGCTTGTCGGACATTCGATGCTGCACCTCTAGCGAGCATTGCGCCCTCGAAGAAGCCCTTCGACACCGTAAGTAGTGGCCAATTGCTTTCAACTTGTTGAATCGGCACCGGTGGCTTTAGAAGCACAGCGTTCTCATTGACCTCAGGTAGGGCATTACCCTCCTGCGCAATGCTTTCCTTTATAGCTTCGGCTTGGTCGTCGAACCCATGAGTAGCTGCAGTTAAATACGCAAGAGACATTTGACCACAGTTTTTCAAGATATTCACTCGTTCTTGTACATCGCCTAAGAGAAGTGCGCCTTGGTATTGCGCCGACACATCCTTTCGAATCTCAGCGATCTTGTTCATCTTTTTCAACTTCTCTAGATTGCCAGTGATCAGATAAAGGAAGGACAGTTTATCAAAGTTCTTTGTACGCTGATAGCACATTTCAACAACTTGGTGGTTACCTTGCAGGAGTGCGGCTTGACCCAGCCTATCCCAGCAATCTTTGTCGTCAAGAGCTTTAGCCGCTTCCAAGGCATTCTCAATGTTGCCACACTCCAAGGCCAGCCCGAAACGTGTTTTCTCATCTTTCACGAAATGCAATGCCACCTCGGGATAGCCCTTCTGCTGCAGGTAGGCAATTATGCTCTGTCCAACCAGTCGGGCATTTCGTACCATGTGTAGTACTTCATCGTATTTCCGATTGATCAAAGCCAGTTTGAACTTATATTCGGTCGGGTCTATATGCAATACTCTAGTGCGACATTCCCGATCCAAGCAGAACACCTGATTGCCCTTGACACGAGTGATGTAAATTGGTAGATCCAAAGTACGAATTATGCCGTGATCACCATTGGTGATGGCGTATTTGATGTGGTTGCTCGTAGTGTAAATAAACACTCCAGAATCATCCCAGGCTCCAGACTTTACACGTGTATTCTCCTGAATCGTGCACAAATATTGCAAGCGTCGGTCGCAGATGGTGACTGAATGTTTGCAGAGCAATGCCACTAGCGACATATCGCCCGACCATACTACATACCTGCATTTAGCCAACTTAATACATCCCACAGACACCAACCGCTGCACCTCGTACAGTGTAACATACTCTGGGTCACGAATTAATAACATACCAGTTCCGGCGTAAAAGATTTCTTCGCAAAATGTTGGAATTTTCTTGGTAACTTCGTTTTTGAAATTCTTGATAACCAACTGGCTATTACGGTCCAATACGGCAAACCTGTTGCGCGCGACCCAAATAGCGGTTATTCCTGATGACCGTTTGCTCTCTGTTTCGCTCTGCGAGTTAGACTCCGATTCCTTGGGAATCTGGCAAAGATCGTAAGTGCTATTTTCTAGGTTATTCGTTCGCGTACAGAGTAGGACTGCATTCAATGCTGGATTGTAGGACATGCTATGAACTGGTGATTTGCCACCTCCACGTAACTGCATCACCACTGTATCTTTAGTTGTTGTAAAGTCCAACTTGCGGAGGAAGCGATCTTTGACGTAATACAGAATGTTACTATGAACTGCATATGCGGGGCGTTCTCTCTCCAACTTGAAGACAACCATGCCTAGGAAAAGAACAAAGTTTGTAATGTTTCGATAACAAAATGACTAAAGTTATTAAACTGAAACTTGGATGGGAATAAATACTACATAATGAGCTTAATTTCATTACATTCCAAGAGTAGAACATCAGTATAGATACCGCAAATCGAAATAACTTTCTTCTGCACTTTAATAAAGTAAAAAAGATATTTCGAGAGCATGTACTCTTCTTACCAGCATCGTGACCAGCGGCGAATAAATTCAAAGTTGGATGAGCCGTCAAAATCCAAAAGCGTTCTCCGTCTCGCCGGAAGGTGTATAAGCATTGGCGCTTAGTCATGTCCCATACTCGAATACTTTTGTCTTCACTGTTGGAGACGATTAAGTCCTGACGCGGATGGAACAGTACGCAAGATACATTGTTGTAATGCCCACGGCATGTATCCACTTCCCACGCCTTATATTCGTTCATACGCCACAACTTAATCTGACGATCGTCCGCTCCCGAAACAATGAGTGGCAGAGTTGGATGGAAACTTGCCCAATTTACTCCACGATCATGACCTTCCAGGACATGCTTTACAACGGCATCAGCCTGACCAAACAAATCAGTAGCGCCCGGATGACTCTTAAGATGGTCGTCTAATCCTCCAGGTCCGGGAGCAACATTCTTCTTTCGCAAACCAGAAATATCCCAAACACGTACAGTTTGATCTAGCGAAGCCGAAACAATCTGATCTTCGGTTGGGTGGAACTGTGCACACATGACATAATGATTGTGCCCAGTAAGAACACAAATACAATTCCTCGACTGCCAATTCCAAATGCGAATCGTTTGATCATCGGATGCACTCAAGATCCAGGGGTATTCATGATGAAACACCACTGTTCGTACGTAGTCCAAATGAGCGAGCAGTGTAAAAATGCATCGACGTTGCTTGTAGTTCCAAACCTTGATTTTATAATCGTCACCGCCCGACACAAATAAAGGCTGCTGGCAGTGGAAGGCTACACTTCGTACAGGACCATCATGTTCATCGAACTTCTCCAATAGGGTGTGCATGCGGTAGTCCCACAATTGGATGACACCACTATGCAAACTTGATAGTATCCATGGACGTTTTGGATGAAAAGAAAGCCCCTTGACTCGAGCGGATTTGGATTCAAAATTGGTAAGCATTTTGATAAATACTGAGCCAAAGACGCAAATTAGCTGGAACTTGATTTAACTTTTAATTGTGAAATTATTTATTATCTGTTAATTATTATTGAAAAATTCTCGCCTCTCGGTCTAATTCACTGACACGTATAAAATTTTTGTGAGTTGTCAAATTCATACACGACATCACCTACTACAATTATTCTATTACATTTAAGGGGTCTGTTCGTTGTACCAATCGAGATTAGTCGCTAACAATATTTTTTTCTCTCTATTAAATTTAAATTTGTATCTCGTTTTTTCAAGTATTCTAGCTCAGTAGAATAAAACAATTGGAGTGATTTTTTCTTCATTTATATAAGTTTGTTCTACATGCTTTTACTGATATTACATGATTTTCGCATGTGGATTTAACACTCATGCTCATGAAATGCCTGCTTCTTTAGCCATAACGATTCTCGTAGCTATCGTGAACCTTGTGATTGTTTTAATTTTCAAAGAAAAATTCACAAAATGCAGTTAAATTTATTTTTAAAATTTTTTAAAAAAGTCCTACTTCTCCAAAAAGAAAAATCCTCAAAACTACATAAAATATAATAAAGGGTGATTTTTTAGCTGGTTTGGTTTTGGCAACACTGGTTTTGACAGCTGACGTGTGTTTAGTACCTTGTGTCACTGTCAAACAGCTTCAGTTTGGTTTGCAATTTAACCATAGAGGAACTAAACTAGAGGGCCAACTGAGAGCAGAAACGGGAAATCTGCCTACAAGCTGACTGTGTAAGAGCAAATTGCATGTGTTCGTGCCTGTACAAATCAAAGGAGCGCCATTAATGCCGCACGCATACTTATACAATTTAAGGTTACAACTTCCAACTTCATGAAGTCACGCACATTTGCTCATTTCTTTTCAAATGTTTGTGAGTTCATGAATTGGACTTTAATGCAAGAATTCGCTATTCCGAAATGTGTTTTTCACTATTTTCTTTATTTTAATCGAAGCCTTAACAAAAACCAAACAAGTTCAATACGAAACACAAAGCAATTGAACAGCGCAATGCCCAGAAAAGCAAAAGGAATGGTGGCCGGCCATTAGCAACATGCTTTTTTTTATATCACACGTATTCACAGACGGGGGTTGAAATTACAAAAACAACAATGTAAACAAATGGGTTTTGGGGGGATAGACGTACGAAAGATATCCATCTCTTTTATTCATTGATCTCTGCTGTGTTCGTCATATTTTGTGCCATTTAGTTACACGGCGTTCACATCACAGTTGAATTTAAGAGTTTTTAATGTCTATGAACTTGTTGGAACCAAATGGAATTCCTTTTATAATTTCGTTACAATAAAATAATAATTTGTCAATATCTTGCAGAAATCTAACTCATAATAACAATCAGAGAAAAATTAAATTCAGGTTTTTTTTGTATATTTTAAGGAAAGAACAATTTTTTCGTTGATTTTAATGGTTTTAATTTCGAAATATCGAAACAAAATATTTGAACACCGTTTAAGAAAATCCTTTATTTTTTTTCGTGAAAAAGATTTTTTAGTTTTAGCAAATGCATACTTGTACAGTAATTATATAAAAGTATGCATAATGCTAAATTGAAAAATAAGTTCGATATTTTTTTATTTTTTTATACTACATAATATTGCTCTCAAATTTAACTATGTATGCGCTCGGCTTTTTCCGGTAAAAGCCATAATATAAAAATCCTCGTACATCGCCCTTTATTTATACCTACCTAAGAAATACTCGGAACAATAAAAAAATGTTTTGATCACTTTTTGTATTCCAAAAACACAAAGAACGCACTTGTTTTTGTTAATTAATAATTTAAAGGGGTTTGTAAAAAAATTCAGTGCACATTTCGAAATACATTGTTATAAAATTTATAAAAGAATATATGCACAGAAAACGAAATATAGCATGCAAATACCAACAATTAACAAAACAATATGTATTTTTACGTGCGATTGAAATACCAAAGTAACATTATTCAACACTGTAAGTGTTATTGAACTACAGAATTTCCAATCATATTTTGAATTTGTACAAATATGGTGTTAAATAAACAAATTTGAAAACATTCACCAAACCTTATAAAAATTTATTGAATGTTTATAAACATTTTAGAAAATTCACTTATGCCCTAGTGAAAGCTTGGGTTTAATGCATAATTTTTGGAACAACCCGCATATATACATCTGCATGAATTTTGCTGTCAAAACTAGAATTCATACAAATGAAATTAAAAAAAAACTGAAATGTGAATGGATGAACAGTTTTTGGTGACGAAAATGGGTAGAGAAGAAATTATGTTATTTAAAAAAACCATAATCAACATTTGCTTTTTTACATTTATTGTTATAAATCTATTTACAAATTGTTTGTTTTTGGAAATAGTTCCACCCGGCGGCCATTAATACACGTATTCACAGACAGGAAAAAAAGAGCGCGCTGTCATTCAAAATTTGCGGGGAAAATCGGGTAGGTGTGCTGAAAGTCGGCACTCTAGTTTAGTTCCTCTACGAATTTAACCATGGATCGTCTTCGTCTTACAAATGAACAGCGCTTGCAAATTATTGAATTTTACTATCAAAATTCGTGCTCGGTTCGAAATGTTTATCGCGCGCTGCTTCCATTTTATGGTCGGCATTCTCGACCGTCTGAGACGTCTATTCGGAAGATTGTGACCAAATTTCGCACCAAATTTACTTTGTTGGACATTAAACCACCAACACGTTCACGTACTGTGCGTAGTGAAGAAAATATTGCGGCCGTATCAGCTAGTGTGACAGAAGACCGCGAAATGTCAATTCGGCGCCGTTCCCAGCAGTTAGGCCTTTGTTACAGCACTACGCGGAAAATTTTGCGGAAGGATTTGCCAACACCAAGCACATCGCAAACACCTCCAACCGCTGAGGAGGTACTATCGAATCCGAGCAAACTGCCCAGCCCCCCAGTGGATGAAGATGGCTTTGTACCGTATGTTCCGACTCAGCCGCAGCCAGATTATAGTGTGCCAGCTGCAGGCGTTCAACTAACGCCCGAACAAATGCTTAAAGCCCAGAAGTATTGCAAGTATGCAGGAAGTGCCTTGAACTACGATGATGTTAAATCTGCAATCGAAAATCTACAAAGCGCACTTCGTCTTTTGGCAACTGGTCAGGATGCCTAAATTTTGTCCAGCTAGCGACTTTTGTGTAATGTCACTGTTGAAATATGTTTTTAAGTAAATTATCCTAAACCGATAATTGTATAGCTTTGGCTTTAACTCAATAAATAATACAGCACCGCAAATCTGTGCTCAATTTGCGCAACACTAAATTGGTTTAGGAAAAGTTTTATTCAATTGAAACGTAATCTTCGATGGGAATATTTTTACAATGCGAAGATCTTTTTGGAAGTTGAAGAAGAACAAATCTTGTTTATAGTGCATGACTGCTCCTGTAGTGGTTGTTACAGCTTCACCTACAAGCATTTGGGTCAGTTGTGTCCCTGAAAAATTGTTGCTGCTGTTGGAACCCTACAGTCTACAGATACAGCATAAATCCCAGGAGACCTGCAATATCCAGCAAAATCTCCTATTTATCAAAGAAGCAAGTTTTGGCAATCCTTAATCTCTCTATTTTAAAGGGTAAGGCATTCGCTAAGAAGACAACAAACCGATTTTTAATTTTCAGACGTCCATATACAGCTTCTGCAATATTCATTAAGCTCCTTGCTGCTTAGCGTGTACGATAATCGCGCAGCGTCTGTTACTGACTCCTACGAGAATGCGAATGCCTGCGGTTTAGTCCGATAAATAATTTAGATTTCCTGTTGTTGCGGATAAATTCCTCATATGCGTACAACAGATCTCACGCGTAAGATCACCTCCAGAGACAAAACGTTGTATTGTCTCTGCTCACCTCTTTCATCTTATTCTTTGCACGTGAATTCAAGCCCAAAGTGAATGAAGCACTAATCGACTTCTTAAGGCTAACGTAATAAAAAACGCAACCCATTTTTGTCTTCGTAAATTTTATTAAAGAATATGGACGGTTGTGTGATTTTATTCTGTAGAAGATACATTTGTGGACGGAACACATACATCAAAATATTAAAAAAGTAATATTATTAAAAAGTCCTACGAATTAGTCAGTGTGCTTGCAAGACATCATTTTGTGTGTGTACAAATGTATATAAAGTGTACATGTGTATATCAATAAAAATGTTTATACAGCTTTTCGTAGTCTTACAATACTAAAAAAAAAATTATAAATATAAATTTGATATTCGAAAATTTGTCGTTTGTACAAAACTTTCACTTGTTTACTTATGAATCTATTTTGTAACTTGTAAGTTTATGCAATTGTTGAAAACAAGGCAAAGTTAGAAGACGACCTTCGAGGACGGTTTAAGGCACATTTTGTGTGTTAAATTGGTTGGTTTTAGTTGTTTTCTGAGATTCAGTCTGTATTTTTGGGATGAATATTATCGCATGTTGTTTGGCCCTAATTGATTTAGAATGATCGGGAATTAGTTGCTAATGGCGTAGAGAATACAATTGATATTTCCAGTACTTCTCAAAACGAGTCAGTCTTACTTCAACAAAAGTGTATGAATAAGTATTGTTAATTTTGTTTCATTTATAAGTACCAACAGAGTCTATTGTGTGTGTGTTGTATGAAGAGGCATTCTACATATTGCATAAACTTATCTCTCGTTAAGCTAGTAATGAAAGTTGAAAAGGAATGTTTGCACTAGAATTATTGTCAATCGAATGTGGTGTTGTTCGTAATGATCTAATGGTGTTTCACCTTACCTAGGCATTGCCACCACGGACCAATTCAAACCTCGTCTGGGACTCCTTGAACTGCTTCCTCTTTCTCTGCTGAACATTGGCTTCGGTGAGAAAAAGAATTGAAGACACAATTGCCGCTATAGCTCCGATAACGCCAGCAACAAATGACCAGCCGAACCAGTTGTTAGAGTGTTCCGGCATCCAACCGTTACGATTTCCAAACGATGCAAATACTATTACCGCGATAGAGCCACTAACTCCCGCCACAAGTAGCACAAATCCAATTGCTTTGATGAGTAATATGAAGTGTTTCTGGTCTGGACCTGCACACAGACCAAAGATAAGCACCATCACCGTTGAAATAAGCATTCCAATCAAGCACAGGGTGTAGAAAAACTGTGTGGCTATAATGAATCCAGGTAGGAGAAATCCGCGAATCTCGTCGTAGCCCTTGGTGAATGGGTCATAGACCCAACGGCAGCCGACGAAAAACCTTCTTTGACTGTCGTCATTCACATCAGGAAGTGATCGAAAACAATGCACCCACAGTCCAAGACGCTCCAATTTGGATCCAGTAATGCGATAATCACTCACTAACCAGCTGGGTGTGGCAAAAGCCACAAGCACAGTCACTATTGCGATGGCGAAAACACCGATGCCACAGCTTCCTGCTAGTGTTCGTTGTTTCATTATGATTGTTCGGCGGTTTTCTGAATACGATGATGCTTCGTCCGTAGTCGATACACGTTGTGAGCCTTTTTGCATCCTTTGAAATGGCCAATTGAAATTTGTGTTTTGTTTGGCTTTGCAGTTCTTGACAATTTGGAGTAGCGCCCTGACGTTCTGTCGTTAATCTTTTTTGGGTGTGTGTGGGAATTTTCAAATTGACAGTTGGCTGTCATTTTTGTGGATGCGTTCACGTGTTCAAGCGTTATTTAAGGCATCACTTACGGCCATATTATTCACTACCTTTAATCCGGGTTAAACGTTACACTCGGGTTTAAGTGAGATTAACCCAAAACTTAAACCCAAGTCCATAATATTCAGTCATTTAACCCGAGCATAAACCAATTTTTTTAAACTTGACAGCGTTTAATCCGATTGGATTTAAACGCATTCCGGAAACCAGTTTAAGTTCTTTAACTCGGGTTAAAGCTCAATTTCAAAATTTATGACATTTTATTTCTCGCAGGACATGAGAAATACGAAAAGAAGAAAAGTGAAATAGATAACAAAAAGGAGCAGAGAGTTAAAAAAAGTGGATTTCATTCATGAAATGGAGAGTTGATAGTAAATCAACGTTGTCCTCGATTACGATGTGGTGGATTTTCGGTAATATATCCGACTGAAGAATGTCCATTCCTGAAGGCTACATATATTCCATGATTCTACTAATGCATTAACAAATCAAATAAGTACACTACAAATTAAATCAATTTCCAAGTGTCAAATAACAAAACACACATGCCATTTGTGAATTTTGACGTTACGTGGGTTTAAAACGGATTAAAAACGGGTTAAAGTGTTTTAAATCCGCATTTAAATCCATCTTTAACCCAGCGGGTTTAATGGGTGTTTTTCAGTGAATAATATGGACGCAGGTTTAAATTATCGGGTTTAAAAAATGCGGGTTAATGATCGGGTGTAAAATAAACTTAAACGTGAGTTACACCCGGATTGAATAATATGGCCGTTAAAGGTGAATGGTAAGCTGGCAACATTTGGACTTAGTTCACAATTTTAAATAAGAATACACGCAGGCTACGATTGGACAAAATTATTTCTTAATTATTTATGTCGAATTCATTTTATTTAAATTTGTTTAGAATTTTTGCACTGAAGTGTATAAAAAAATTATTTCTCATGTTATAGTTTGTTCCATTTCTCGTTTATGATTTCTGTTGCCAATGAAAGATAAAAACTGACTTTTATTGTATACAGTACATATTTCATTGTAGGTACTGAGTCAAATAGTAGTATTTATTATCTAAAAATATTTTTAATAAGTTTCGTGGTAAAATTCAAATGTTGCAGATAAATAACATTTAATAGAGATAATTATGCCAACTAAAATTCATTAAACATTAATACAGATTTTGTCACAACCTTACACAATTTTAAAATGTTCCTTGTCAGATTGATTTTGTGTCAATATAACTTTTCCGAGCTGCGTTCAATAGGAAACTTGTGACACCACCCTGAATACTGCCTTTTGAAGATTTTTGCATTGCATCTTGTTTTTTTTTATTACATTTTTACAAAAAAAGATGGCTAGACTGTCATCAGGGCGCCATTATTGCAGATTTTGTAAACATTAAAATTTAAAACATAAATTGGAATTCATATTTTTGGGATGACTCTTGCACATCGGGCTCTATTTACATGGTTTATTATACTAGTATTCCTCATTTTATTATGTTTAAGGCTTGACCCACGTACGTATTGGAACTGGTTCATTGTTTTTATTCCACTGTGGCTATTTGATGCCATATTAATAATTTATGTGATTATCAAAATTGTAACTAAATGGAGGAACTTAAAACGCTTAAAAGAACTGTTAGTCACGTATCAGTGGTATATTGCTGGTGTTTTGCTGAAAATTGCTTCTCAAGTGATGATTTGCCTAAAGCTCGAATACCCGCATTTGGAATTGTCGATATTTGTAACCATGATACCCATATGGATACTTCTTCCCTCTACAACTATTTACGTTTTCTGTAGCATGCAACATAGTAAGAAGAACTTAGCTATTGTATCTACATAATCTATTTATTTTTAAAAATATTCTCTTACAGGAATAAATACAAAACGTTAAAAACCATATTTGCTCTGTGTTTGTCTTCTGTTTTGGCGATTTGCAGACCACATTGCCTGTAGCTCCGCTTCGTTTGCCTTTGCCTTGTGCGCCAAATAAGTAATTTGATGTTTTCTGCGAGTTCCAGCGGCAGGTTCTTCATCTGTTAGCACACCTGTAGCTTGATATGTGGTAGCGGAAGCAAGTGCAGTGCGCAACCACTCGTCCTTGTTCGGAAGAACTTGGTCACTCGAGATATCAATGACTTGAACTTCGTCCATTTTGCGACGTTTCGCCTGGCTTCCGATGAGGGCTTGAATAGCTTTTTCATCAAGTTGTGGTTGTGAATTTGAAACTGCCAGAGCATCCGTTTCTTCGGTTTCCACTTCGGGCTCATTACTTTCAAGGACAGAAACAAATTTTGATGAGACCTGTGCCATATGTGCAGCTTTTTTAGAAACCATTGCAGCTATCTCATCTGCATTGACTTCGGGTAATTTATTTTCGCTTTGCAGAGAAAAGAAGTCTGCATCCTCATTGTTATCCGAACCATCGCTGTCACTCACATCAACCAATGAATCTTTTTGCTTTGGTTTTGGTGGCCCCTTTTTCTGCACCTTTCGGTCGACTTGCTCTGTGTTTTGTGCTGGGCGACGATTCTTTACAGTATCTGGAACTAAAGTGTTCTTTTTTGTCGATTGATTGCTTTCGGAAGGTTTAGCTTTGACGAAACTCTGTTCAGATTTCGGTACTGGAAGGATGCTCATAAGGTTAGAAAAACTCGAGGTTTTAACACCCACATCGGTATTTTTTGTTTTTTTCTCTTGAACATCATCGAAGTCTTTAAGAGATGGTATTGAAATCCGCACCAAGTTCCTTACTGGAACCGCTTTCTGCGCTGGTGTTTCTAATGGGATTGCTTTCTTGCGAAGAAATTCATCATCCTCCTCCTCTACCAACAGAATTTTTGAGTCTTGATTGGATTTTGGTACAGGCAATTTTCCAAAGAGTGGCACAATACTATCACATTCTTCTTCCAATTTAGGAACAGGTAGAAATAATGTCTTCCTTACTTGAAACGCATTTTCTATTGAGACATGTATTGCATCCTCTTCATCACTTATGTGACCTTCAGATTGTGCTGTTTTATTTTGTGTTGGTGATTCTATATCACTATCATTACCACTTTCATCGTCGCTGCTAGCAGCATACGCAACTAAGGACATCTTGAGTAAGATAAAAAATCGGTGGTTTTACGTAGTATTTTTATTTCATCAATTCTGTTTTATTTTCTATTGAATGTTGACTATTGACTGTGACAGCACTGCAAACAAAAATTGAATTGACAAGTGACCTCGTTCAGAGAAAGAATCGCCTAATGGAATCGGACAGGAAATTTTTTTTTTTTGTAAAGGGTTAAAATGTTTGTTTTTACATGTAAATAATTTTCTTTATAGATTTCTGTAGTTTTCCGTCCGTTTCTTATCTTAATACCTTTTTTCTATTGGACTTATAAATGAGGGAAACAAATCCAAAATTAGGTCAAATTTGCCATTTCTTTTACAGTATAAATATTTGGTAACGAACGCGTTGTAAAAATGTTTGTTTCACTGAACAGTGCTCATGTCTTCAGTTTCACTGTTCACTGTTCAGTCTTCTAAACATTTTATGCCGTTGCCAACAAACGCCAAATAAACAATTTTATTTAGAAGACAATTTGAAAAGTAGGTACCAATTGAGATAAGCGCAAAGGCTCACCTATAAACATTTCTCGAATGACTGCTACGAAGAAAGGTGAAACAAATGACTAATCAAAAATTATTGTGGGCATATAATTTTCTTAATCGATTTTACTTCAGGTACAACCCTATTATGGTCCGAGTATTATTTCTTCATCCTGACTTGGGAATAGGAGGAGCTGAAAGGTTGGTAGTCGATGCGGCGCTAGCGTTGCAACAAAAAGGCCATGACATCAGTTTTCTTACGAACCATCACGACCCAACACACTGCTTTGAAGAGACGCGAAACGGGACATTTTTGGTTCAAGCTGTAGGAGACTGGTTGCCCCGAAAAATATTTGGACGATTTTATGCGTTTTGTGCTTACATTCGTATGCTTTACGCCGCATTCTATGCCTCGTTATGCCTTTCACGCCGGGAAAAAATCGATGTGATTTTCTGTGATCAAATCTCTATTGGAATACCAGTCTTGCGGTTAGCAAAATACAATCCAAAAATAATTTTTTACTGCCACTTTCCCGATCAGCTACTTAGTGCCAAAGAGGGCTACATTAAGTCATTATATCGAGCACCACTTAATTATTTAGAGGAATATACAGTAGGCACTGCGGACTCGGTCTTGGTTAACAGCAAGTTCACCTTGAGGGTGTTTCGAGAGACATTCAAGCGATTGGACGTCATCCCTGACGTTTTATATCCTTCGCTAAATACGAACTCCTTCGACAAAATGCAACTTGGAGTTAAAGATGACAGTTTCAACATTCCACCAGACACATTTATGTATTTATCCATAAATCGGTATGAACGAAAGAAAAATCACGAACTGGCAATGTACTCATTCAAGTTACTGGAGAACGCTTTGTCACGAAATGACTGGCAGAGGTGTCGTCTTGTTATTGCTGGAGGATATGACACCCGTGTTAATGAGAATGTCGACTTGTATAACAGACTCGGGGTTCTCGCTTCGGAACTTGCATTAGACGATAAAGTTGTGTTACTTCGCTCGCCCTCTGATGTAGAGAAGATTGCTTTGCTGCGCAAAACTCGCTGTTTGTTATATACTCCAGAAAATGAACATTTCGGAATTGTTCCTCTGGAAGGGATGTACATGTCTAAACCAGTTATTGCCTTGAATAGCGGCGGACCTACAGAAACAATAGTTCATAATCAAACGGGCATCCTATGCGATAAGAGCAAGGAGCAATTTTCTACTGCCATGTGCAGATTGTTCAGAGACCAAAGGCTGTGCGAGAGAATGGGGGAAATGGGTCGCAAAAGGGTTCAACAGAAATTCTCCTTCGAAGCGTTTGGCAACAAGATGGACAGTGTGATTCGTGAATTGCTCGATCCCAATATGAAAAAAAGAAATTAAACCGAAAAGCTTAATTAGTTGACAATATACTTGTTGATTTGTCCTTCAATAAAGTACAGTTAAAGTAATAATGCTTCTTAGTTTTACGTAATGTCTCTATAATTACAAAGTTTATATTTTAATGATTTTTTTTTGAAACCGAGAGCATGCCTCAATCTGGTTCAGTATTCTGACTCTTTGATGTTTGCGAGAAACTTAAGTGTTTTCGTGAACGTCTAGGTTCTTCAACTTGATTAAATCTTTGGCGCAATAGGTCCGTAAAGGAGAATTATTCTTTCTGCATCACCAATTTAATATTTTTAAGCCCAACAGGTCTACTGACTTCAAAATAATGCAACACATCTCAAATCGTTATTTAAATGCTTTATTTTGTTCCTTTCTCAAACATTTTTTCGGAAATGAACAAAGTATAACTAAAAAGAGAAAAGTCTATTGACGAATTAATTTAATTTAAAAGTGTTGCCAAATCAATTAGTACAAAAAGCAAACGCATGTAGTAAATTCCAAATTCCAGCATGGTGAAGAATTAATTTTGCCGTTTATAGAGATACAAATAACCTAAGTCCTTTGGCGGGTTCTGCGAAACTGCGACTTTGCTGTCATTAAATATCACCCACTGGTTGTCCTTCTTGATGTGACAAACATAATGTCCAACTTGGGATGACGTACCCATATGGGAAATGAAGGCGACTAATGTGTATTTACTGGCTCCATCCCGATAATTCTTTGCATTGGAAGTGGTTGCACCATCTCCAGTATCCATAGGAGTGCTATCCAAAGAGTCGGCGTGAGAAAATATCCAATCAGTGGCTCGCTCAATGTTATTGTCTGTTGCCTTTAACGCAGCGCTGGCTTGCACATCGTCGAATCCCATACTCATCAGCATGGCAAGGCTCTCTTGATTCGGTACAAAGGCATCGGTTTTGGTGATTCCGGGTACAACAAACGGCGCAGCGAAATCTGAATCAGAGATGTGCTCCATAATCCATTGGGTAGCAACATCCAGTCCGGCGTTTTTTGTATTGAAAATGGCACGTTTGCATGCCTCTTGCGGGAAGCCCATATCTAAAAGCTCGCTCATCACGGCCTCATCGAATTTGACCTCGGGTGTTTCTTTCACGTCATTTGGTAGAGTTTCTTCTCCTGGCTGCAGACCGGTGGCTCGCATGTTGGATAAATCCAGCTCAGCTGGCATGTCCACTGAAACGTCTAGTTTAATTGGAACCCAATCCTCGCGAAGCGTAAACTTTTTGAGATGAAGTACCATATAGTCGGGCATGGAAGCCAATCGGCTGATCTTTTTGGCAGTGGTCATTCCATTAATGGCTGAACTAAAGAATTGCTCAATAAGTTCCGTTTGGAAAAAGTTATCTAAACACGCTTGAAGTGGTATTTTCGGACGGACAACGTTTTCCCCGCTGTTTGGTTTTCCCAATGCGGCCAACTTGTCCTGATACTCCTGTACTTCATCTGCATTTGTAGCGGCAGAAAGGGGAATAGCTAACGACAGACAAAATTCGTCACGTTTTGTATATTTAACCTTCTTACTCTCGCCACATTCTACACGGTCTTCGACTGAAAACAGTAACGCATCTGATGGATTCGGCTCGCTGCCACGGCTGTTACGCTCCAAAAGATTAAGCAAGTACAAAAAGAACTCGCAAGCGTCTTGTTGTTGTTTCGTACTGAAGTCTGGATGATTTTTGCCAACCACGTTCTTAAACATCACGGGTGATATACCAGTTGACTCCGAATCTAAAGAGTTTTCGGCGATTGAGCTGTATTTGCCGCTCCATAGACCTGTACCAAGTTTAGCGATCTGCACATTGAACTCGTTTGCTGGATCCTCGGGAAAACGGTCAAAATACTGCGCAGCTCCATCGACGAAGCGACTGATAAAATCTGGGATAGTAAATACTACCTGCATTACGCTGTTCATGTAGCAGGAGTTTCCCAAATTCTGCATTCCAGTTAGTCCCGGGCCAGCCAACGGGGTCAACTCGCTGTCGCTTTCAGTCAGTTGGCTCCATTCCCCAATGCGCTGATTGATGTCCAGTTCCAGCTCCACCATGGACTTCTCGCTCTTTTGCATTGCTTTCATGTTAATACCAAAGTGGCCAAGATGTTCGTACAATTTAGGATCAATGACCATATCATCTTCAGGGTAACTGAATACGTCTGCTTTACCATCCGACGTAATGGTGCCCAATTTAACAGCTAACGGAAATCCGGTTTCTTTGAAATACTCTACAGCGTGGTCATTTCCGCCCGACCCATCGAAGAACCTACGTCCACAGAGAATAGATCCATCGGTGAGGTTCAACCACAGGTTATTAGTGAGATCACACTTTTCGCACTTCCAACCAGTGGGTGCTATTTTACGTCCGTTGTCTAGCTGCTTGAGATCATTTGAAAACTTAGAAATTTGTCGCACCTCGCCGTCCCACGTCCCAGCCACAACCAACTTTTGCAACTTCATTAAAGCAGATTCTGCCGTCAGCAATGCGTCAATCGATTGCTGAACTATAAGTGGCAAATCAATATTTGGATACGGGATTTTTAGTACCTCAGGTAGAACTACAACATGATGCGTATCCTTGTAAGTGAATTTTTTGTTTTGCAGCTCCGCACCGCCTTCTACGCCGATAGCTAAGCGCGTAATTTTTCGTTCAGGTTCAGACTCTCGTACTTTGTCGCTATCATTGGGGGAAATTTTAGTTTTTTCCCTCTTAATATGCAAGAATACACCATTTCCAGTTTTGTTGAAATACGGCTTTATATATTGCTCCCCGAAGCCGAGAAATGTAGTGAGACTTACGTAGAGACCGGTGGCTGATTCAGGGTTATCGTACGAGTAAACACACTCATCTTTGTAAACACTTTGACCATCGTTTGGTATACGAATTTTAGACAAATGCTTTTGGAGAACATCCATTCTAAAGGGAAAACACAAGTACGTATTATATTTTCTGAACCAGTTTACAAATCTTACATTAGATTTTTTGAATATTGTTTAAATAAATGGTTATTGCTCCTGCAAAAATAAATAAACACACTATTCCTCCGTAAAAAAATGTATTGTAATTCCCAGGCTTTCGTTTGTGCACAAAAGAATGATTTTTATTTCTTTTGCGGTGAGGCAGCAGCGGAAATGTCAAATACTGAATGTCATCGCCAGGCTTTTATTTAAAACGTCAGAAAGTACTAATAAGGTCTGTTCGAAGTAGAATGAGAGTAGATACGTACCAAAGAGCGCGTTCGACTAAATCAGCGTTTGTTTTTTGTTTTGCAAAATCACAAAATGTTAAAGCCAGTATCTGAAGTTTTATGTCGTTGGCACACCAATATTTCAATAGTTCAATATATTCGGTAGGTAAATGAAAACTCTGAAATTATATGGTCATTTTGCTTATGCATCAAAACTATCCAAATATAGTATTTGCATGCATAATTGGCTTGCAACCTAATCGTAGCTTAACAAAGGTCAAATCGGTTTAACAGATAAATGAGAGGCTGCTTAAACAAGGATGAGCTATGTAATTGACTGCAACACACCTTTTGAATTGTGTTACTTTCAATTTTTAACACATTCAACCGTACTGATGATTACCATGTAATTTTATTATATGACTACTTGTGTTGTAATGGGAAGCGATGTGAGCCCTTAAATTGACGTCATTAATCAATCCTGGGCCAAAATTTAATACAGACCATTAACCAGCATACATTTTATATTTTGTTTTTGTTTAATAAGTGGAGTTCACAATTAATACGTTTCTATTAATTTATTGTATATTCACTTGGATAACCAAGTATTTAAACACGAAAAAAAGATTAGGTCAAACTCTCCATAACGAAACCACATCTGCTGGCTGCCAGAGATCAACGACGTAGAGAGACTGCTCACATTGAGAGTCACTACGTTACAGTTCCTCCCCCATTAAGTAATCATTCAATCTTCTGGGAATCTTCTTTTGGCGAACCGGTCGTCCCCGTACTGGTGTGGTATGTTCCGATGATGCAACTGAACTTGCTGGTGATGGCACTTCAAGTTTACTTGTAGTTGGTAACCTTTCGACAACTGGTTGATCAGGAAAAATGGATTCCTCCTCAGGATTATCTGGACTTAAGTGGTCACTTTGTTGATTTGGCGAAAGTGATCCTCTTAACTGGACTGGCACTGGAGTTTGAACGCTTTGATGTACTTGTTGTGCTTGAGTCGGAATTCGCTTCCTTATCTGGTCAATGTGTCTTGATTGAATAGTTCCATCTGCTTCGATTTCGTAGTTCCGATCACCTGTTCCTTGAACTGTTCCAGGTAACCACCTCTCACCTCTACCAAAATTTCTGTACCATACATCTTCACCATTTCTTAATCTCCTTGATGACTTTGCCTTCTCCATTTGGATCTCGTTGTTAAACTCTTCTTTGCTTGAGTTACCTTCGGGGTGTAAACGGTCTAAAATAGTCTTCAGTTTCCTTCCCATTAAGAGTTCAGCTGGGCTTTCATTTGTATTGGCGTTTGGAGTTGTGCGTAGTCGTAAAAGAATATTAGCCAGGCTTTTTCGGATATTTGTTGTTGGCATCTTCTTCAGGTGATTCTTTATTGTTTGTACGAACCGCTCCGCTTGTCCATTTGATGCAGGGTGGTACGGTGCTGTACATATATGTTTGATACCACTTGCTTTTAGGTATGATTCAAACTCGCTCGAGACGAAATTTCGACCATTATCTGAGACGATCGTATCAGGAATACCGTGTGTCGCGAATATATCTCTTATCATTTCAATGGTCTTTGTTGAACTGGTATTCTTAGTCATCGTTACTTCTACCCATTTACTATAAGAATCCACCACGATCAGGAAATAGGCACCCAAAAATGGACCCGCATAATCAATGTGCAAGCGTGACCATGGTTTCTGACTTAACGGCCACGGCTTTGCCGGTGCGGCTGGAGGATTTTTGCTTACCTTAGCGCATTGTTCACACTGTCTGGCTGTTTTCTCTATCTCGCTGTCAAGGCCTGGCCACCAAAAATAACTACGCGCTGTTGCTTTCATCGCTGTCATCCCTTGATGAACTTCATGAAGTGTCTTCAACACCCTGGTTCGCAGCTTTTCTGGTATAATTACTCTGGATCCCCACAGCAGACACTGAGCGTTGACGGAAAGCTCCTGGATTCTTGTAGCAAACGGTTGAAACTGGGGTGACTTTTCTGGAAGATCGCAGTCACGACGCTGGATGTGCCACATTACTTTTGAGAGCACTGGATCCCTTCTGGTTGCTTGAGAAACTTCTCTTGCTGTTACAAGAAACTGGTTTTCTGCTTCTCCGAAGTACAAAATTTCAGAGACCTCTGGAACCTCGACTTTCCCTTCGTCGAGTGGTAGTCGACTTAATCCGTCTGCGTTCTGGTGGTCCTTTCCTGGTCGGTACTGGATATCATATTGATATGCTCCTAACATCAATGACCATCGTAGCATTCGAGGTGAAATGTGTTGACCAATCGTCTTTGCTGGATTGAATAGTCCTACTAGAGGCTTGTGATCCGTAATAATTGTGAACTGCCTCCCACTTAAGAACTGGTGAAACTTTTTTATTCCAAAAATGATCGATAATGCTTCCTTGTCCAGTTGAGAGTAGTTCCGTTCCGCAGGCTGAAGCGTTCTGGATCCAAAAGCGATGGGAGCTTCACGCCCGTCCGGCATCCTATGTGCGAGAACAGCGCCCACTCCATAAGGTGATGCATCTCCGCAGAGCAGCAGGGGTAGTTCAGCTGAGAAATGAACTAACAGTTTGTCTGACTGGAGTAGATTTTTTGCTTTGCCGAAACTTCGTTTTTGTTCACTTCCCCATCTAAACGGTGTGTTCTTCTTCAGGAGTCGATAAAGCGGTTCTAGGATGTTACTTTTGTTTTTCAGAAACCGATCGTAAAAGTTCAAAAGTCCCAGAAATGCCTGCAGCTGGTGTTTGTTGACTGGTTCTGGTGCACGAGAAATAGCTCTTATCTTCTCATCTGTAGGTTGTACGCCTTCCTGGTTGACTTTAAAACCCAAAAACGTTACTTCCGAAACTCCAAACATACATTTGTTTCGTTTGAGTTTAAAACCGGCTTGCTGAATACGTTGAAGTGTGCTACGAACTCTCTGCCACATTTCTTGATTGTTTGTGCCACCAATGAGTATATCATCCAAATATACGACTACTCCTGGGATGTTCTTAAGAAGTCCTTCCATTATCCGTTGAAAAATACTCGGTGCTGTAGAAATTCCAAAAGGCAATCTGGTCACTTCAAATAGTCCACGGTGTGTGTTCAGCGTTAAGATCCTGGCTGAATCATCATCTACTTTGACTTGGGTATATGCTCGATCCAGATCCAATCTTGAAAACCACTTACAGTTTGCTAAAGTAGCGAAAACCTCTGTATTTGTTGGTAATGGATATGTATCTTTGCATAACATCTGGTTTACCGTGCATTTATAATCTCCGCAAATCCGAATCCTTCCATCAGGTTTTATGACTGGAACTATTGGCGTCGCCCACTCGCTACAAGTGACTGGACGAAGGACCCCATCATCCACCATTGCTTGAAGTGCCTCTTCGACCCTTGCTTTCAATGCGAAAGGCACCTGGCGATTTCGAAAAAACTTTGGCTTTCCAGTACTTGACATCTGCAGTTTAATTATTTCTCCATTGTAGTCGCCTAGCTGACTGTTGAAAACGGAGCTGAAGCTGGAAATTTCTTCTGGCATCTCTGATTCGGCTCGATTTAGGTTACTGGTTACATGAATACCTAATTCGTCAAACCAATTTCTTCCAATTAACGCTGGTCCATCACCACTAACAACTAATAATGGTAACTGATGGTTTCTTCCATTGAAGGTCACTGGCGCACTGATTTCCCCACACATATTTAGGTACTTTGTCGTTCCCCATGTTCGTAATTTTATCTGGCTTGGTTGTAGTTTGATGTGCGAGAATTTCTGCATGTACAATTTTTCACTAATTATCGAATGGCTGGCTCCAGAGTCCACTTCCATCTGCACTGGTTGTTGACAAATTAAAATTTCTCTTTGTATTGATGACATCTGGTTGCTGGTAACTTTCAATACATAGTCCTGGCTGTCCTTCGGCTGAACCCAATTTACATTACGCCGCTGTTTTTTCTGCGTTTCTGCATGCTTGCCCCCTGATTTAGTTTTTGTGATGCATGCCTTTTCGATGTGTCCGACTTTCTTGCAGTATCGGCATTCCACATCCTTAAATCGGCACGATTCTGGCGAGTGATTTCCCTGACACCGAAAACATTTTCGGCTCTGGTCCCTGGTTTGCTGGTTACGCTTATCTTTATTGTGAGCAATTCTGTGAACTTCTGGCTGGCTGGTAGCGATACTGGTGGTCATCTTTAATTTGTTGATATTTTTCTGAGCTGTTTCACTGGCTACAGCTTCTTCCTGAGCGGTTTTTAATGTCAATTTATCATTTGATAACAATCGCCTTTGCAATTGTTCATCCTTCATGCCACAGACTAGTCGGTCCCTTATCATCTCATCTAGATCCTTAAAAAGGCAACCCTGACTAAGTTTGCGCAGCGCTGCTACGAACTCTGCAATGGACTCGTGCTCCTTCTGGTCTCGCCGATAAAATTGATACCTTTGAACGATCTGGTTTGGTGGTGGGCAAAAGTGTGTGGTTAGTAAATCAATGGCTATTTTAAAAGTAACCTTTTCGTCTGCAATGCTGTCTGGGGTTGCGAGCGATTGCAAAAGCATGTATGTCTCCATCCCGCATGAGGAAAGAAAAATTGCTTTCTTTGTTTTATCGTCGTCAATTGCATTGGCCTTGAAAAAGAATTGCATTTGTTCTTCGTAAATCCGCCATTTTCCTTCTGCCACGTTGAACTGCCCCAAATCACCAAATTTTGCGGCCATCCTTAAATTTTTTTAATTTACTTGATTTTTTATTTATTCCTCGTCGCCAATTAATACGTTTCTATTAATTTATTGTATATTCACTTGGATAACCAAGTATTTAAACACGAAAAAAAGATTAGGTCAAACTCTCCATAACGAAACCACATCTGCTGGCTGCCAGAGATCAACGACGTAGAGAGACTGCTCACATTGAGAGTCACTACGTTACAACAATGTTTTCTGATATGCTGCCATCTCGCGGATACGGTATTTCGATCCCAGTTGCAGCTTTTATATTGAAGTGTTCACCCATTTTGTTATGCAAGAAAATATAGTGAATAGAAAATGAAATCGTCTCTAGAAAGAATTTTAGTAAGGTTAAGTCACATTACCACATTTATAAAAATGGAAAACGCAAGCACTACATGGTTAAAGTTTACGGTGTATTCGGATTTAAAGCTCATCGAATCCGTTTGATTCACAAAACCGTTACCAGACAGATACAAGTAAGTTACGTCTTGCAAATTTGCTTACAAACACGGGTACCCATTTTAATTGTTCGTATAACTGTTCTCTTTTATTTCTACGAAGTTTGTTGATATTCATCTCTTCTTTTCTTTTTAATGATTTTCTTGCTTTTATAGAAAAGTCACTTATTTTGACTGTAAGATGAACCTGCACACGTTACATCCAGGAAACAGCGGATCGGTTGCTAGTTGATTGGAGTTTTAATACAAAATTGCAACTGAAACTTCATATTCAATGTGAGTATTTTCTTGATTTATTATTTAATGCTTTCAGTGTGATTGCATTCGTTTTTGCTACAATTCATTAGTTTTTAGTTTTGAGTTAAAATTCATTAAACTACATACTTTATAATAGTATTGTAAATTATTAATTATTATCATTATTATGTTTAATATTTTGATCCTTTTTAACAAAATGTGTTCCATATCATACTACAGTTGCACATTCAAATATATGACTACTAATATGTTTGTGTGTATACTTATACGTTTTACTTCTATATTTTGTTATAATGCATTATCTGAATTGAATTTGATTTAGTTGAATTTAATTCAAAAAATTTATTGTTTCATAAACATTTTTCGACACTCTCATTCAGTTGTTTCCCTCAATTGCTATTTATTTGCTTTGTTTCTATTATCAGTGTAAAAATAGATATATAAGCTGAAATTTTCGTCAACTTATTATTTTTTGTTTATTTTGGATCTTTCTAAAATCGTACAAAATGTTTTGTTATTCTATTTTAAATTACCTTTCAAAAACACACATTGCTGAGTTATTTGCTTTAAAACGCAATTAATTTGCTTCTTTTATTGCTAGGGATTTCTGTTGTCAGATTAGCGATTCAAGTTATAAAAAGAAAATGGAAGATGTACTGTCAAACTGTTATATTTGATGATTAGAAAATTGAGGGCGAATTAATGTTAGCTTTAAATATGTGAAAAATAAATTTACATGTTCACAAAAATTTAAATGACACGTCCATTTTGAAGTAACAACCTCACAAACAACTTTGCCTTGCATTCTTTATTCTATCTATAAATTAAACTTAATATAATGTCACAAATTTACGAAAAATGTACAAGGTTCCTTTACTATTTACATATTTACTGATTGACCATTCCTTTACCTTTAGGTTTGGAATTACATTTTTAAAGGCCGTTTTGCATGGATAAACGACATTAAAATAAATTTATATAAACTGAATTTTAGTTAAGATTGATTTAGCCACATTACAGCTTATTAAATATTTTGGACGTCATGGTTTGTGACAATTTTGTTTCAATAAAAGCATGCAAAACCCTTAAACTTCGAAAGGTAGGTACTTTTAAATTAAGAACAAAATCAATTCCAAAGTTGGCCACTTGTTTCAACACTTTTTTCTGTAGTAGATATTTGTGATGTTTTTATAAAATATTACCTATGCGTAATAATCTATAACTCGATCTTGACAAAAAGAACAAAAACAAGTTGATAAATAACATGTGTAATGTAGTCTGTTTCAAACCAATGTGCAATTTTACGGATGGGGATGGGAGAGATGCGTATTAAATTAAAATATAAAAAATAGTTAGTACTCCTAGGCCTCAGCTCTTAGTATAATCTTTCGAATTTTTGTTTGGGACGAAGGGATTCCTTCAGCTTTTATACGCTCGGATATTTATCAGATGGTTCTCAACCTAGAGGTGTAATTTGATTTTCCTAGAATTGAATAAGAGACCCCTCACACTCACCACTCAGTCAATAATTGCTGAAAAAGTCTTTTTATTGAGTACATACGCATAGCTACCATGCAGGTAATGTTATTATATTACTTTTGTCGACAAGAAAGTGGACCTCACTAACTTCGGGGAAATGCAACCTTTCAAGCAGCGAGCAGAATTTTTAAGTCGGAAAGTTATCTAATTCACACACAAAGCGAGTGAGACTTGAGAGTACACGTTTTTTGCTTCACCGAGCTGCCCTACACAAATTACATGTTTTAGACGGAAAGCGTAAGTGTGTGTACCCGGCGCGATGCAGATCCGCTTTATAAAATGTTCTGCTTCGATAAGTGTGATATTTGTGTTTACTTGTCGGCTTTATTCTCTGCAATTCAAAAAGTGAGTTTGTCAAAAATGTTGTACTAATACCAAATAATAGCCACGAATGCACCTCAAAGAAACAAACAAAAAATTAAAACGAAACAATAAAGTGTTTGAAACGTTCAAGTGTTGATCTTTTCATTTATTTGCTTTCTCTCTTGTTTTAATAATATTATGCTGTACAAATTACGTTAACTAAACGATTTATTTTATACCGCTTACTTATCTAATAATTTTGTCCTTTCATGATTATTACCATAAGTTTGACATCATTATAATGCATTTTGCTGAGTCGAAACAAGAAAAAACGCAAATCAAAAGAAACGGGCAAACAAAAAACATAAAGAAAAATAAAGAAACTCATCTTTCTAAGTAAAATTTATTTGTAAAAAAATATTTTTGTTGTTCTTATTATGTAAATCACTCAAATGTTCTTAGCATTAGCATTAACATAAAGTTTAATCACTACTAGTTAAAAATAAATATAGTTCTATATAAGTATGTATAAATGTTTTAATAAAAAAAAAGAAATGCCTAAAATGATGCAAACAATAATTTTTCTTTGTATTTAATTTGTTGGTAAATGAGTTATAAAAACGAGTCGACTAAAACAGATAAAACTAAATAGAGTACTATGTCTGTGTGTGTCTAGTGCAACAAATAAAATACGAAAAATAATAAAACATTTATGATAATGATGCTGCACTCAAAGCACAAAATGCCACGTCCTCTAATACAGTGTTTTTTTTTTGTCTCTCACCACGCCTTGTTTTTTTTAATATACATACATTACTTATGTTTTTATTCAATTTTGCCTGGTTGCGGTTGCTCATGAATCTTTTGTTAACTCTTTTTGGTATGCTATCGGACTTTGAATTGCTTTGAGGAAATCGTGTTGAGATTGAAGAATGTTTCTTATGGTTTCCAGCCACTCGTGATTTTGATCTACTGTAGCTGCATTACAAATGTAATTGTTTAGGTCCGGCCGATGGGGGTCTGTAGATTTTAGAAGAAATCTGTTGTTGGGCAATTCCTCCAGCTGCATTTTGTTAACCTAATAAAATGATTGTTTTGTAATGGATGTTGCAATATGTTTTTAAGACGTAATTCATACTTGTATATGAGAGCGGTAAACATATGATTGGGTAGTGAACTGAGTCTTCTTGCCAACAATATCCGCAAATATAATACTTTGTTCAAATAGGAATACTTGAAGTTCTCTCGGCTTCTGTACCATTGTTGCATTTCGTTCAACGTTTTTGGTTTCTTCGACGCATGTCAATGGACCGTGAATTAGTAGTTTGCCTTGAGCTGTAATTTTTCCTTCGAATTTTTGAAGCCTCCGAACTACCATCATGTCGTTAATAGCTCGACAAACGACCTAATGTAAATAAACAAAGTTGTTTGTTAACATTAATGGAAGTGGAATAAATTCTAGACACAGTTTACGTCGGCCAGTTTGTACGACTGATCCCTACTATTATTTACAATGCCAATACACACCTTCATGACATAGAAAGCTTCTTTCATACTTGGTACTTCCTCTACCAAATTGGCACGTTCGGTTTGCTTCGTAATCTCTCTCAGCAACAGTTCATACTTGGTAATTCTTTGTACTGGTTTTATAAGCAAATCACTTAGCTGGAAAAAAACAAGATTAGCTGAAAACCAAACGTAACTCAATCAGGCTTACATCTAAACGATGTTTGAGTTTTTGTCGAATTTGATCAAAGTACATCACGTGCTCGGAAACAATGTGTTCTGACACTGGCTTATTTTGACAATAAACTCTGTACATGTGGAATTTATGCTCATATCGCTTGATCATGGGACCGAGCTCAGATGGTGTTTTGATGCAACGTTGAAGGGCTTTCAAAAAGTTACTAAAACAAGAGAAATAGCAAAATGATTACAAAGTTCAGTTTTAAATTCAAACAAAATTTACTCTCTGTGCCATTCGTAGATAGCTTCGATATTTCCAAATACCATGCGTTCCTTTCCTCCTTTAAGGTCATCGGGCAAAGGTATTTCACTCTTTAGATTACGAATTTCCGCAATGTAACTAAAATATGAGCATGCAATTAAAAGTTGCTTTCTGTTTTTATATACTATTTACCCATTGACGATTTCCGCCAAATCTTGAATGTACAATTCTTCGGTAGACAGTAACTCTGAAAGGGCACATAGACGTTTCCTTTGTGCGGCCTCAACGTCGTTTGTTTCTGAATTGTTCTTAGAAAACAAAATACAAATACAGTGTTAATTTTCGCCATCGGTTCACCAGAGAAAAAACTGTCCTATTGAGTGTGAGGGACACTACTTACCTCATCATTGTTATCGGCTGAATTATCATTATTCGAATATGACAGTTCGAGATCTCGTCCATTACTCTCGCTGCTGTTAATATCTAGGGGTTTTAGGAACTTGGACTTCACCTCGTGTTGTTCCTAAAAACAAGACACGTAATAGAAAAAGTCTATTTTGATGTTTTAAATTTCAAAACTCACTGTTTTTTCTTTTACTATTTGTTCTATTTCTGACAAGTCCGCTGCTGCATTGCCCTCCATTTTCTTAAAGGTACTTGCCTGGAAATAAATAAATTGTCTTGAAAGAAACATAGGTAAAGGAAATGTGCGACTTGCGCATGTAGTACATAAATGGGCCTTTATCTACACAATAATTAAACTAATGTAATTCGGTTTGGCGATATGTCAATGACTGTGTTGTTATCTTGGAATTGCGTATCATTCACCTTGTGGTGTATGGAAAAATACAACGAGGCTAAGGCTAAAGAAAATCGTTCAGAAATGCTTTGTTTCAAATTTCCTTTGGTTTTGTTGTTTTTCTAGATATATTTTATGTGAAATGAGTTAACAAACAATTAATGGTGTATTACTTTGGTAAAACGCAAGACACTACGTCTAATGTTATCACATCGATTTCTTAAGTGTTTCACACCGCAAGCAACGCAATCAGGCAAAGCGTTCAATTGCTGATTCATAATATTTAAATATGCACGATATAAAACGGAGTTTGCTTGAAAATTGCAAGAATCACAAGAAAGTTCTCTCCTGCCAAATTTAATCTAGTCACCACAAACAATTTGTTTCCACTAGTTAAGTAACAACATCGGTTATTGATTCAATTGAAGACTTTCTGAAATGAATCACCAACGTGTTTCACTAAATGTGATAACGACTTCATTTCTAATCCTCACGATAAACTAATTGAACATAACCAAAGAGGTATGATGTGAAATTCAATCTTACAAATAATAAATGTGTATGGTAGATCAATTAGGCGGATCGATAATTCCAAAAGAAATATTAATTCGCTTTAAAAAACACTACTCGACGTGCATCAGTAGTAATTAGGTACCTATCGCACTATTAAAGTCGGGTATAAAATTTATAAGCAGGTGTGTAGTGTGAGGTGAGTGCATTCTGTCCGTGTTTTTGCATCTTACACAGATACAACTTTAAATAAGAATGACGCTTCAACACCGTTTCGAGTTTCTTAGTGTAGAAGTGCGCTTTGGCATTACTTAAGTTTCAACTGGCACAAATTAGCTAGCAAACGTCTAACGTAACTGCTGGGGGCTGATAAATTTTACTCAGTAAGAACATGTTGCTTTCTGCGTTTCCACGCACGTTTAAAATTTGAATGCCAAAAACATGTCACCTGTTTTACAAAACCCACAGGCGTGTATCAAAATCGTTTTCTCATTTGTTGTTTCTCATGTCAAATTCCTAGAAGCCATCTCGGTGAATATCATTATTTAAGCCTATTGCTTTAAAATGGTAAAAAACCTATGTCGACACACCTCCCTTTGAAATAGTCATACAAAAAGACCCGTAGAGAACAAACGCCTTTGGTAACCGCCCAACATGGCATAAATCTATGCTTTATCACGCTTTACCAGCTGCAGTGGTTTGTTCCACTTTTGGCCCGCCCAGGAGCGATACGCATCACTGCTTCTTCCTGTGACTGATTACTTTATGCAATGGTGTATGCATTGGTGTAGTCTGTGCTTTTGACGATGCACTGTTGCGTTGTGGCGTAGAGCACAACCCGATGACACATACCCTATAAAGCCCAATAGAAGCATGAAGGAAATACCGGAATTTTCCTGCTATCACATGATTGAAACACGGTAAGCAACGTAATATAAACCGAACTAGTACTAGCGTTTCCATCTAATGAACCAAGACGTATTTTAAAACTTCTAACATGCCCAATTATTCTGTCCGTTTAAATTGGATTTATTATCTATGAAATCATCGCAATAACAACACCAACAAGACCGATGTACGTTCACATAAGTGGATCACTAATTGTTATTAGTGTGTCTTTCTGGGATTTCTGTCTTCAGACGACCTTGAGTTTGTATACATTGCCTTTCTATTAATTAATAATTTCTTGTGTTTAATAAATCGTGATTAAACAAAACCCCTTCTACGTAAACTTTACTGTTTCTAAAGTATTCAATGAATAGATTCGCATTGTTGAATGTTATTTTTAAGAGCTGCGCTGAAAAAGGGGACCCCCATCCGAGAATTCGACTTATTTCAGGTGTTACTGCCTGTGGGCGAGTACGTAAATATTATGTATACATTCAATTAGCAAAACCAAATTGTTTGCATGTAAAACATGGGATATATGTGACTACGCGAATGTGCTTCACTTTTAATATAAAATTAGTTTACATCATCACCGTCATAGGAAATATAAGTATATAAATATATATTTATGTACTTACGAGATTAACGGGATTCTCCTTCATATCCTTAAAGGCGGGTGGTCCATTCATTACACAGGGCTCCTGAATAGGTTTCATCGGCGGCGGTAATTCGAGACCGACTTCTTCCTCAGCTTCATAGTCTTGTTGTTGTGAATTATTCACCTGTGACATATACTGTGGCGTGCTTGTGGGAGTTATTGATCCCGCTATTGCGGGTGTTGTCACTTCGTCCTCGTGCTCTGCATGCTTCGTAGATAACTACACAGTGGAAACACCCAAATTCAGTATAACAATACACAAAATCGTTGTTTCACTCACTTTTATGTTCTTTTCTGAAGTCTTCTTAATTAGAGTCTTCTCAATCGGTGGCTTATCTACCTTGCCCTGTGACATCTTCCTTAATGGTAGCTGCGGTAGCCACTTTCTCCTGAAAAGCATTTCGGGAGAAATATTTTTGTTGGTTTTTTTTCTGTTATCTAAAACTTGTTAAAATTCTCTAGCACTATCAAAGAAATTCCTTGTTTTTTTTTTTATCTTAGCATACTGCAGGCAATTGCGCTCACTTAAAAAGCAAAAGATTTAAGCAAAAACGAAATAAAACAGCCAAACACTTGAGACGAATTGTACTTATCGTCTAAGTTACATAGGGGCTGTGCCATATACACAATTAATAAAAAAAAAACTCCTCTACTGTCATCTTTATTGCGAACAATAAGTGGTATTAACTCACATTCCCACTACCGTAGTCGTCGTCGATCGCAAATTTGCATACAATTTTTTTCACTGACTCTATAATGATTGTCTTATTATAAATTTTTTTTTATGGTATACTTGAGTACGCGGGTGTGTTTTTTTTTCTACTATAGGTACGAGTACTTTGTGTGTTTCGGAAATAATATTTTATTTTTCTGAACAATTTCTGAGTTAGTCAACTAACAGAGCGAATCGTACTGATGAACCGTACAAATGAACGAAAACCGCTCACGCTCACCGTCTCTGGGGAATAAACGCTAGAACATTAACACGGTTCTCTCTTGTTAAGAAAATAAATTAATAAATAAATAAATAAATTGAAGCAACGTATAATACAAGTATGAGCACACTGCTTTATTTGTATTTGTATAGACGCACAATAAACAAACACAATGGCTGGTGTGGGGGGAGGACAAGGACGTTTGTCTGCAAGTTTTTTTTCTTTTCTTTTGACAATAATAATTATTGTAGCGCGATATGGGATTGGGATAAGAATTTAAGATATTTAAAAAAAAAAAAAAAAAACAAAAAAACTCTGCAATTAGGGGTAGCATTTGAGTGGAGGTAGCAGCGCGGCGCGCTTTGTGCGAGATATGTAGACGCTCATCATTTTTTTGTTCGCGACATTAGTTTTTATTTTTGGAAAAAAAGAAGCAAATTGTTTATTTTAGTACTAGGCGCCCGTGGTGGTGGTGACATACTCGTACGAGGATGTAAAAACAATAATTTATTTGAAATTCAAATACGCATGCACAATTTTATGAATCGATCAAAAGAGGAGGTATTTTAAATACAAAGTAGAAGAAAAAACACTGCTACTAATAGATCAAGACCAGCGATCACAGTGCAGGTGGGTTAAAATTGTATACCTATTGGGACAAGAATATCACTGAGGAAACACTGATTTTATTGCCACATAAAGGTGCACATTTCGAATTAAATCCAACTGAACCACTTGCAAAAAAAGAAACCACTTCGCAGTGACCATGGGCTATTATTTACTTACATCAACGAAAGGACAGTCTTTTTAAATGGTCCATTTTCACTCATATTGATTGCATTGCAGTTTAATTTCTTTTTAAATGCACTCTGTAGTCTGAATTGTTTGAAGAAAATACCACATCACTAGAGTTTTTCTACGCTGCTAGTCTTTTATCAAATAAGTATTTCGAGACACACGATTTTTGACAAACTGTTGAAAATATGTGCTCCCCGATGAGTGGAAGAATTCAGTCAGCAAAAAAAAAAAACAAAAAACCAAAAGCTGAAAAGCTCCATGCTACAACAAAGACAGTTTTGTCATTTTTCAATGACGAAATTTCGTAAGATCAATATTTGTCATTTGTAAATTTAAATTTCAAAGCAAACAGGAAGTACGCAATAGCGATGCGTTTCTACTGCTGGCTGATGATTCTGAAACATATTTGAGTTCGAAAAAACACCACACAACCAAGTTGAGTCGGCAATTGCTGGAACATAAAAAGTGCGAAAGTATGCAGATGGAGACGAAAAACAAAACACCTACTGGATAAAAGGGTTTTGATTGAAGATCTTCCGTTAAGATTTATTAATCAAGAGAAGTAATGACTGGGTCTTCAGAGTCTGGCTTCATACCCAATTGGTATGATAAAAACATAATAAGTTGTCATGCTGCCAGTCAATTAACAGCGAATGCTAGGCTGGTACACATTTACACGCTTCCTGATCCAGAAATCCGTAATACAAAGTCTACTTCACACGATAACAGAATTCATATGATTCTGTATAAACTTTTGATCGAATCCATTGAACACGTCACACCGCTGTGACTTTTTTCTTTTAAGACATTAAACAAAAAGAGATATAACGTTTGCACCTTTTTTTGCGCACAATTTCCTTGTCGCTTCTCAAATGGAAAAGTCTTAATTCTTGTGTCCAGACCGGTGGATTTGTAAGTAAGTCGCTCATTGATTTAAAAAACTCATTATACAACTAATGCGTTCCTTTCATAATTCACAACACATAGTGTGTTTTAAAAATCATCAGTCCATAGGAACAAGCAGACCACGTTCAGCTCAAACAGTCGGCATAGCTAGAAATGCTTTATGACAGCCCCGAAAACGTGCCACTTACGTTGGGATAGCCCTAAAGGTCACTGAGAAATATTCTAGGGAATGCATTGCATATGCTTTCAAACAAATTGGGCAATTGGTCCCGAGATTAAAAATCGCAGTTCGCATATACTTTCCCTCCCTTTTTGTGAATGTAAACACCAGTTTTAATCGATACTAAAGCAATCATTCAAAAAGCTGTCTGGTGCTGTCCACAACGCTTTCCGACTGTTTTTTTTTTTGCACAATTTGAGCTCCTTGAAAGGGTATGCCGACAGTTGGCATAGACATAAGAAATCGGCCAGCCGGCAATTCTTCCAAATCAAAATATTCATATTCTCTTGCAAGCACACCCATATACGAGGTGCCATAGTGTACATACAGGGTGTCCGCCGGGAAGGTATACTACTTTGTTTGTTTATAATTTTTTGATCAAATGAAAGAGAATGGATCTTATATTGATAAATGTTTTATTTAATGCCGGCGATTATGTATGGAATACAATATCAGGTAAATGTCCGCCTACGTTAGTCTCACAAATGCGAGCAATTTTGAGCACATTTTTCATTCCATTCTCACACATTTCACGCGGTATTTCATTAATTTCATCACGAGTATTTTGTTTGAGTTGCTCACGCGTTTCTGGTTTGTTTGCATAAACCTTGCTTTTCAGATATCCCCACAAAAAGAAGCCCGGTTCTTTGAAATCATCCACTACACGATAAATAGTGCGTTTTGTTGGCACGTTGTTTCTCCCAAAAATTTCACGTAACTTTCTCATCGTCACAGTAATCAATGATTGATTTTGATAAAATGTTTCAACGATTAAAACACGTTGGTTTATGGAATATTTTTAGTCTATTTTTAGTATCTACTTCACGACTGCCAAATATGATCTGTCAAGACTAATGTTTACCAAAATGGCGGCAAAACAAAGTAGTACACCTTCTCGGCGGACACCCTGTAGATAACACACAAACAGTTAACAACTTTTCCACTTTTCGCCTTGCCGTACAATTATGGCTATATTCAGCTCTAAATAAATTCAAATAAACGTTAAAATATTAATATGGTGGTCAACATTTCTTTTACAATCAGAACATAACGTTTTTAGCACAGAGATGTGAAAATATGAAGCAGAATAGGTCTCTCAACTACGAATAATACTCGTATCTTTCTCAAAGACACACGGTGCCAATGCAAACAGAAAGTGTCAAGATGAATTACCCACTTAAGCGAATACTTACATTCGTAGAGTAGCAACTACTCGTAATTTATTCTAAATCTAACCGACAACACTCGGCATGGTATGTAAGCTAAATATGTACTTACACATTTGGTACCGCATGCGGAGCGTATTACCGCACAAGCTTTGAACAGACTTAATTAGCATGAGTCAGCTAAAGACCCATTTTACAGTACTGTGATTTATTTGTGTTGTTCTTTGTGGTGGTCTAGCTATGTGTGAGAATGATTGCAAACAACAGATATAATGTATCCGATAAGAGGTTTCGAAGGCAAGGTTCACGGGGATCTCCCAAACAAATTATGCATTTTGTTCGGCTGACATGGTGACTCAATAAATACCCCTCGACCGGATGACATTCAAAGTCTTACATCATGTAAGCTTGATTGCGAAATACAGCAACCAAATTATTCAAATGCGAATTCACAGCTTAAGCTAGTTTTCAGCAACGTACAGCGTCAAAACAGTTGGTCAATTTCCTCATAAAAAACGACGATAGCGGAAAATGAGTATTATACCTCTTTACTCCCATTTATTCGGAATTATGATTTACTTGGAAGATTTATTCTGATACCAGTGCCGGCACAAAGTTATGTGCGTTGTTTTTGTTACCGAGCGTGTTTGTAGATGTTGTTTCGTGTCGAGCTGTCAAACGAATTTATCTTAAAATGTTTTGCCTTTTGGTTATTTTCTGAGAAGGTTTTTTTTGAGGATATGCGCCTATCGCGTTAATCGTGTGCAAGGTATCAAATTAATAAGAAATAATAGTTGGTAGGTAATTTAATAGAATACAGATGAACAAGTTTGTTCTATGTTGATATTTTTAACTTGTTGCACATTCGTTTTCCAAAATGTGTCAAGTATCATAACGTAGATACCCTAGGTCTGTTCCCTTACTTTTGTAGCAAGAATGGAAAAGACTGTCAAATTGGCAGTGGTGGGGATAAGTTCTCTCACAGAGAGAGACACTTACGAAAAATTTAGGGGACGCTTTTGTAGTAAACTATGAAAATGACAGAAGCATAATATAAAAATGTTGTGCGAAACGTCGTTAAGGTTAGGTTAGGTTGAGTGGGGTTGTGAGATCGCCACAATAGACCAGGCACCAATACGGGCCCATCGCCATCCCCACGAAAAGTCGTTAAAATATCGTATAAACTCGAATAATTTGCTAATTTACAAACAAAATTTGTTGATTCATCTACCTAGCGATGAAAGTGATTCGCAATTAATCGAACTTCTTCATGAATCCGAGTATATGAAAGAGTTTGTACTGATTGAACTAGAAGCAGTCGAGAAGAGGCATTAAAATTATATTAAAATTTACGTGGAGGAGATTGTCCTTTCTTACTCCTTGCAGCGAGGAAGAATTTCGTCGCCACTTTCTCAAAGAATCAAAGGAGAACATTCAATTTTATTTTTCCGCCTGTTGATACCACTTTAATACGCGAGAAATCGAAACAAATGCATTCATTATGTCAATAGGACAACAAATTTCAAATCAGCTGTTAATTGTTAGGTGACCTACAGCTTTTTCAATTCTTAAGGAATTTGTTGAGTAAAAATTCATAAAATTCCCAGTGGAGACGGAGACGTAATATCTTGCTCTATCGTTGCCGCTCTCTTTTACATTTTGTCGGAGTTAAGGAAAGGAACAGTATTGAGTAAAAATTCGTAACATTTAATAGTAAAGGAACCAACAGACTACTACTACTATCATGTGCGAGTGATAGTTTTTGATTGGTTTTGAGCAATTATAAAGAGAAAGATAGTGAAAGGAAAAAATATTTGAGTGTAAGAATGTCGCACACATTCTTTTTTCTAGAAATGTGCGCTGTTTTTCACGCAACTGTTTTAATGGACTGCTCATGGGTGATAAATGTAAAATATCCACACAAGTTTTTAAGTTGACCAAAACTGTCTATCACACGATTCGCAGTAATCATAGTTGCAACAAAATCCAATTTGCCGCTCGGCGGATATGCACACAAACAAGACTGGAAAATTTGGCGGCGGCAGCGTAAGGAGCAGTATTACGACTTTAGATTGAAGGAAGTCAATCCACAAATAAGCATGGTGCAATTCCCAATCTTTGGAGTATTTGAAAACACACTTACGGCAAATACATAATGGCAACCCAACAAGAACAAAAGTTTAGAAAAACCTAAACCTGATATATTCCAAACGAACAAAATCACTGGATTCTGTAGTCCTTTTTGCTTTATTTATGTTTAAATGACAAAATGCATAACGCAATCACGTCCAACAAGTCCATAGAACAAATCTTGAGCGAACCGTAAATGTGCAATGAAATCTGTGGCCGCAAGTCATAAGCGCCTACTTTTCGAGCGAGCAAATCAAAGCTTTAAATCATCACTACAAATCAGGAATATTTGTGTGTAAGCTTATTTTTTTCTTTGGAATATCTTCTATTGGTCATAAAAAATGAACTGGAAGTGGCAGTGGGATTTAAATGCTGAACACGATTATGCCTATAACTTAGTCTTGTCCTAATTGTGGCCACTGAAATAGTGTGAGGAAGCTGGAAGACATACACGCACGATAGTGCATTTTGAATGGACTAGGATGAATGGGAATTGTATTTGTTCCAGTTCCATTTTAATTTGTATTTTTTAAGTACAAGTACAACACTGAATCGGGCGTTCATTATAAAATTTCAAACAGCTTTCTGTGATAAGCCTGCCAGCTCCATGCGGCTCCAACCTTCTGCGAACGAATGACATTTGTTGCGATTTGAGTCATATGACAGACTCCCGACGCCGCGCCAGCTTTTATTTATCAATAACCACTAAATGCTACTACTTCATAGTGATTCAAGTCTTGGACTTAATAATAAAAAAAAAGCAAAGTCTGGCTGAGCTGCTTGTTATCCTATGCATAAATCTAATGGGAGTGTTGCTTTTAGCAATTTTTTGTCGAAGCGTTTATCATAAGTGCTGCATTTATTTGAACAAGGAATTTGCCTCGAGAATGTCTAAGCCGTAGTTTCTGGCAGAAATGTACTCACCCACTAAATCCGCGTCTTTTTGTAGCAGAAGTTGATGGATCTGGTTTGCCGCGGACGTTGTCTGCAAAGGAAGGAAATCATAAATACAAATGGCTTTCAGTTAAATCAGTATTAAAGAAGCTTACTTTGTTCTTGAATGGAATCGTTCTCTTTTCTCGTGGAACTTCCTTTCTGTAAGCCAGGCGGAAGTTTGAGTATTGATACAGGTACAAGTCCCTCATGAACAGGATCATCATTGTTTTGTGGATTAAGTCGAACGAGACAGAAATCAGGATCAGTAGCGGGTGCAATTTCTATAACCTCCACTTGTTGGCCCTTCGTTACACTCAGCTCATTTGAGCCTGTTGTGGCAATATAATCAGATAAGACCCAAGTAGCCTCGACTGCTCCAACCTAGAAACCAATCAAAAGTACACATAAATTACATATTACCCAATTGATATCGCTTTCATGGAAATTTAATTATACAATAAACATATGTGCGGAATCTATCCACAGCTAACGTGGTCTGATCAAATTCGATTTACATATTAATATCGAGTGGGGAATATGCCACCACCAAGGAATAACCTAATGAATTTATGATTATGTGGGTGCAGTCTTCTTGTGCCGCAAACAACAATATCGACATGACAACCTGCAGGACCGACAACATGGTACATAGGGTGGAAATTACTTTTCGCAGCTTCACTATTTGTGTAAAATTATTCAATCACGATTTGCCATGTAATGCCCGCAATTAGTGAAGCATTATGACTCTATTGCTTCAGTGCTTGTGTGGCGAATTGCCACGGTGGGTGGCAATTTTGTTTGTGTTCTTATAATTAAGTTATGTTTACTCACTCGTAGGTGAAGTTGAAGATGGGAAATGCCATAAATGCCGAATGGGAATGGGAATAATGTGTTGCGTGCAGATCGTGTGCGTTTATTTTTGAATCCAGCTATGAATTCACAAAAAATTCACCTCAAATAATGAGCTCTCGTTGGATCAACTAAAGCCCGCTGAATAGATCTCTTGTCAGAGCTGGTCGTGCGGTGAATATTTATTATAAGCATGAAAATGACTTACAAAGTCTAATGTTGCAGTGAATTCAATAAACGCCAAATAACGAGACTCACTTTTTCGAGTTGCGTTTCTTCATGACAATGATTTTTCAAAATACAAAAAGGGTCTACACCTACACTTTGCTATCATTCATTCATATACATAGAAGTAGCAATTTGCGTGCTATCGCTTGCAGTTAATCCATTTTTATCGCTTCATGCCATTGCAAGCGTGGGTACACTTAACTGGCAATTACGAACTATAGTCAAGCGTATCGTAAAAGCGGCGGTTGTTCTTAATGCGTTATAAAACAATGACGGATACGAATTAAAGCAACAACGAGTCCTCGTAATAACATCTATTCACGGGAAATTCTATGGGTGATTACAAAGTCAGTAGATCAATCGGGCACCTGTCATAAAAACAGTTTCAGATATCAGAAATAAACAAAAGGCGGAACGTAGTGGATGGAATGTCAAATTGCAACAGAATTGAAAAACGAATATGTTTACAGTTACTCATACAATGAACGTTCCTACGTGCACTCCCTAATTCATTTTGAATACTGGAACCATTAATCTACATGTAAAATAATTCACTTGGCGCAAACTTCCAAGAGCATGTTTCTATAGACAGACAGATGCGGCTCTACACATTTGCCCAAGAGTAAAATACAGAATTCGGACAATTGAACAAGAGCAGAAAACTAAACGATAGTTTAAATGTTTTGAGAAAATTTATGATTGAATTCTCAACAGTAATTTGTTTATACTTCATTTGTTTACACGAATAACAATGAACATAAACAAACAAATATTGCAAGGCAAGAAGTGTGCGTCCGAAAACAGTGGCGTGGGGATTTTATTGATAGGTGGGGAAGTACCTCTTCCAATTATTGAAATGTAAATCTGTCATTTTAAAGAGGAATAGCAAGTATACGCCCCCTTCTCTCGACTGGTAGAATAGTTTTTTCGGCCTTTTTGATTGTACCTATAGCGCTGCCGCCGCGTTGTAGATAGTTAACCCATAAAGAAGGAATTTAAAATAAACTGAGCTAGATCTTTGGCCAAACTAAAAGGCTTAACCTTCTGTCTTGATGTTGATGTAGAGGGGTTCACCTAGGAATTGTTGACGTGTTCAGATTAAACAGTTACAAACCACAGTGCCAAAGGATAAGTTATGTATGGTTTAAAATTAGTGTTCTCTTTTTGCAGAGGTGAGGGTTAGATCCAGATTCTTTCTGCAGGCGCGTGCAGAGGAAAATGTGGGACGTTTGAAAAAAACCTCCATTGGCTAGCTTTTGAAGTTTAGTTTGTTGAGTTTGTGTATACTTCTGTTTTATTGGAGGTTTAAACCTTAGGCAAAATACCCGGTTAAGCTTTCCAATTTATGCCCCAGTTTTTACCAAGTAGACAGACGATATAAACCATTCAAAGAATAGGTAACGAACCTCATACTCTGAGTAAAACGCTGCGTGGGGTGCTACCTAACGATTCCTAAATTTTCTTACTTTCTTTTGTATTTCTCAACCCTAACAGTGAATCGCAGTGTTGACTATGGATCATATAACGGACAGCAAAGGCTGATATTTTTATATTTAGCATATCGTGTCGTGTATCGCAGGGTAGTATGACAACTATGCACTTTGTATAATTGCCTCAGGGCCTGTTATTGTTAACAGAAAATATTCCAGCACTCACATCTTCACTTGAGAAAAAGTCTGCGCTGGTCTATGAAATATCAAAACGATTTAACCTTGGATGTAAGGCTTAGCAACTACTCGCACACAAACACGAACATCTTTGAATTACAAATTATGCGTAAGACTGTATGAGCTAGTTAAAAAGCTCCCTTTTTCCATTTGGTGTCACTGCAAAGCTTTTTTTCTATTTGCTGCCCTCATAATACGCAGGAGCTCGATTTTATCCGGTGAGAAAATTCGAGGCTAAGGACGCAAAGTATATTCAAGGGACAAAAAAGGAAATTTTAATGTGGACAATATCCCTCCAATTAGATATGGAAATGAGCATCCACTTTCAGTGACGATTGCCAATTAAGGTACACAGACACTCTACACACATCCCTACTCGCACGCAAATACAGAGAAACAAAAAAAAGTCATAGCAAACAAAAAACAACAACGACACAAGCCCACTTAACTGTATTAATGAGATATCGAAAATATATCCAAGCAAGGGATGAAGTTCAGACATCTATTGGAAGAGGGTTGCTAAGGTGATGTTTATAAAATACCCATTCAATTTGTTTCCAGTGAAAATCAATACAATTTTTACAGAAAATATTCTCATGCTACTGTTGGTCGGAACCCACCACCAACTACATGCTTGTACCACAGGCCAGGAGGACAGGATATTCGGTCTCTACTCTGTCTAAACTGTTTGTACATGTGGTTATTGATCGGGTACGTGATAATAACGATGATGACAATATTCTTTTAATAGTTGGAAAAGGCAGAGGACGAAGATATCCAGCTAGGTGGGCATCTGGTTGTGGCATGCAGTGTTGTAAGGGCTTTTGTTTCCACTTTATTGTGTAAGAGCCGTGTCTTTCGTTGACTGTGTTCTGATGAGCAGAGAGGATGAAGTGGAGGCATGTTTATTCAACTAAATGAGCACGAGATGGATACAGACCACTAATTGAGCAATGACATAATATGTTTTATAAAGGAAAAAAATAGCAGCAAAAAGTGAATGCTACTCGGAACATAATTTGTCGGTTATGAAGACAGATATGATGATGTGGTCTGTGCGGTTCAATTAAGTCAAAACTTTAAACATTTTTTGTCGAGTGGTGTTTCATTTAAAGCAACAAATTCAATTGACAGCTGAAAGGCTCGAAATGGATCTTCAGAGACGGGGGGACCTACAGTGGAGGGCATTTGTACCGCATGACCTTGTATTTAAATTCGCAAATACAGGGTGGGCCAAATCCAAGTTTCTTCTTAAAAGTGCAATTTTTTTGATGTATTATGGCTTTATTGGTAAGAGCAAACATTCCCATTCATGGAACACAACATCGTTCAAGTGGCTGCCTCGCATTAGCGCATTCCGTCGCTCCAAGCGAATAATCCGAAATCTTAGTGCAGAATTCTTTTTATGCGAGCGCGTGAAATGCTGAGCTGTTAAGATCGATGGCGAGTTGATCTTCGTAAATTGAGCTCACACTCTCCGCTACAGCAGCCATATTCTCTGCACCTCTGTACGAAGACGGGGACCATGAGTGTTGTCTACAATAGCATGTCAGTCTCACGAACTTTTTGCACAAACTTGTCGCGCTGGGTACTTCATTTCGGCCAAAACTTCTTTTCAAAAACGCGCTGTTTGGGCTACACAGCACTCACTTTGGAAATAAGTTTTCAATATTACCCAACCTTGATCAAGCGTAAAGCGACTCATTTCGTTCCGCGGAGGTATGAAACTTACTCTCTGTCAAGATTTCGAGCGGGAAATAGCTGCAAGTTTCAAAATAACCTATGATTAAAAACCACTAGACGGCGCACCCTTTATAAGGAGTGATTTTGTAAGGTCTTATAGAACGTGCGACTTGTAAAGAGATGCGGGAATCTAATAATGTCACTTATTTGGAAAAGCCAACCGGAGCATCAGCAATCGATTAAGCTTCACTTCTTACCTATCAACCAGGGCACGTGCTTGAAAAGAATGTCCAGCTTTGGGCCAAATTTAATGTACTACAGACCAACAAAAGGATAACAGTGTGAGGTTCGAAATAGCCTTGGCTGACATTCGCGCAGAGTAATTCTTTTAGTTCTCTATAAACCATCGAAAATTATGACCCCACGGATGCATCCATGCAAGTCCTTGAAGTAGGTTCTGTGTAAATCTATATTTTGCCACATTTGTAGGCATAGATAGATGTGCCCTTTTGACAATATTGTTGCAGTTCTTTTTAGCCCACCAGTTAGGTCCAGTTTTTTCAGACCAAACGCTGTTAAAATGCTCTACTTGACAGTTTTTTTTGCAATCTGAGCGCATCTCTCAACACCGCAACTTATTGCATCACGTATTGCCACAAAGTCGGAAAAATACTGCGTAATTTCCTCATGGCACTTAAAATTGTATCAATATTTAGCTATAAAAAATAACAACTGGACAAGATGTTTCAGTAAGTAAATATTTTAACAAAATCACACAAAAATCAATTTGTCATTGTCATTAAATAACTTTGCGAAAATTTTTAAATATTTTCAATGCCGCAAAAGCGTTCCTTTGTGAGCTATTTATTTTTTATTGGAATACTAAAATAATATAGTTGCCTTTGACGGACAGTTTTTCTTTATTGTTCTTCTGACAATATATGAACTGCATTGTATTTATAAACATTGTATTTTGTGTCATTCATAGAGATGATTTCTGTGGAGCGTGGAGATGTCGAAGACAAAATCGTTACGTATGTGAACAAAAGTTTGTCCTAGGTTATAAATGTATAAACAATGTACAGACAAGAAAGGTAGAAAATGTGACCACAAAACTATATAAAATGAAGAGAACATTCCTCCATTCACATTATAACAACAACCCCGACCGGCATTGATAGAAGTTCGCCTAAATTTTATGCGTTATGCCTTATGCGTACAAATATATTTTATTGTTATATTGAAAGAACCAGAGCAATTTTTTGTTAAACAAAATTTTTACAGACAACTTTTCTGTGCAGGGAATAGATTTGTGATTTTTGTTGACCGATTGATTGATAACTAGTATCGCTTGTGGTCGAAAATCGACCATACCTTTTATAAGAACGTAATACTAAAAAACGTTCCACAATAATTTTCGTTATTATTGTATGTATTTTTTTTTTACAAACGAAAAGAGCGACATCTAGATATCGAAAAAATACGTAAATGAGCTGCTCCATCGGAAACAGGTTCTAATTTAAGGTGATTTATATTTGAATACGTTGCTATGGTAATATGGCGGCGAAAAATTGATTGTCACCAAAATCCTTTCAATTACTTGTTTTATATGGGGAGTTCATAACTTAATTTTACCATCCTTAATGGCGGCAAATATCCACGATTTTTTGTTTGTGCATATCTATGGCACAGTATCTTTCAAATAACATAAGTTTCATTCTCCTCATTTCATAATAAATACTTTCCTCAAAATTAGAGGAAAAGTAACCAAAATCGTTAGGGAGGAATTCTAGTTGCTAATTGCTAATAAAATCTCGTCGAATGTCTGACGAGGTGGAGGCAATTTGATCGAGCGTTTTTCACAAATTTCCCTAGCACTATCTACGGTGCTGAACGACAAGCTGTCACTGCACCAACTTGCTACTTGCTTACAATCTCTATTTCTTGTGTCCAATCAAAATGAGCACAACTTCAGGCGCGTGCTAAAAACTCTGTACACGTTTTGCTTTGCATTATAGGTATATTTGAAGCGCTCGTAGTTGCGCGCAGAACGTATAAAAAGCAATAAAAAAAGTGCACCCACTTTCAAAAAAAGCCTTTTTCTATTCATTGCATTATTTACAATGAAATGCGCTTTCAGATCTATTTGAACTGTTAATGGGGGTTTTTAAAAATTGATGACATCGTGTAACCGCATGTACATATAGTGTTTACATTGTCAATCGATATAATTTTGTGGAAGTTTCCTTTGAAACAAACTGACCAACGTTGAAAAGCTGGTGTGGGAAAAACCCTGAATAATTTTAAAAATACGCCCCCACCCACTACCCACTAACACAGTTTCGTCAGAATTATCCCGAGAACATTTCCAATATCGTGTGCAGTCAATGGCTAATATTCAAATTATTATTAATAATTGTCAAGTTAGAGTTTTCACAAAGGTTAGGCCCTGGTTATAGCCACACGTAAAACCGTAAACATTTTCTTTTGCTTTTTTTGACCACTTAAACCTGAATGTTGAACTCAATCTGGGTCTTTAAATGTTCCTTATGAATTATAAAGTTAGTTTATTAAAAAAAAAATACAAATGATTTTTAAATCTTTCTAGAAAAATAATTCATTAATTTTTACGTACGAAAACCTTTTTCCGATCAAATTATCCACAAAAAATATCATTCCACTGAAATATTTCATTTCTTCACTGTTTCATCTGTCAGGAATATTTTTTCTGATGGAATATCAGTTGTGCTTGATTGTTTTCGTAGGAAAAACATTTTCGAACCCACTTTTTGCTATGACCGCCTAAACGTTAAAAAAACTCAATTTCATAGTGTTGCAATTTTTTCGGTTGCATTCTACATATGGCTGTTACTGGGGCCTAACTTTATTTAAATAGACCTAAAATTGTTATGGTACAATGTCTTTTCAATTTAACCTTTCGAACCCGATAAATATATTTTTAGACTGGTGTGAAAAAAAATGTCAAAATATAGTTTAACAAGACATAACCTACGAACGTAATACTCTCGGTTAAGCGAGTATTAAACTTTAGAAACTTGGCAGTCCTAAGTTTGCATTGGACAATATTCTCTAACCCCCTTTTAATAAACAAAATGTGCACAAGTTAGTTAGCTAATAAACGTCAGATAGCATACAAAAATTTGACGTAACTTCTGAATAACGAGTTGATAACTTTTACGCAGCGTTTATTATTAAGGGGATAGAACTGTAGATCCTCGGAAATCAGGAAACTTTATACCTACGCCAATCATTTTCAATGAATTTTAAGACTTTTAAGGTCTGCGCAAATGAAACATGCCCACTATTCTGTCAGTAAATGAAATAACTTGTGCTTGTTCCCAACGACAAGAGCGAGTGGAACTAATCATTTATCTCATAAATAAATAGGTGAAGGAAAATAGTTAAGAACAACTTTCACTGCCTTAAAGACAACATATTCGCTTGATTCTTTTTTTTGTTGGAAGGACTGTGAGGAGGTGGAATGCTGAATGTAATTTGTTTTCCAAAATGTTGTATAATGGTAGAATTTTTACCATAGTTACATCAAATAAAATTTGATAATTTAAAGGTTAAACTACAATTATTTACAAAAAAAAAAAAAAATCAATCGAACCTTAAATTTACTGGACGATTGGCGAAACAGTCGGAACGATCCTGGCGAATCAATGGTATGCTGCCGCGACAATACAGCATGAGATGCCGTCACACTTGTCTGCCGAAACCAGGGAAGGGAGATCTTTCTTTGGCGTTTTTGTGTCTTTGATGCTAGTGGGGGAAGATCCACCTCATTGCTCTCAGCAGCGAAATGTTCCCCCTCCTTTTGGTGTTCTGCCACCATTGTCATTGTCATGGCCAAGGACTCTGACTTGGTTGAACAAAGTGGATGATGACCACTATCAGGAAATACTGAAGTTAATGCTGTGTCCGAAGGAATCGCTATAAGCGACGACGGCGACAATGGATGCCCATTGTTATCCGATATGACCGATGATGAAAGCAATAGCGGTGGCGCTGTCTGTGGCCCATCAACACTTTTGTCACTAGCTGGCGATTTAAGTTTATCCAATTGGTGTTTTGTACTTGCGCCAGAGGTCGCAAGCGATGATGAGGGGTCGTTACTGTTCATCCGTTCAATGAAAAAATTCTTCACGCTCTTCATTTGTACCGAATTTTACAAATATATACGTATTTTCTTTTTTAAACTAAATCACAGTATTTTTACATTTACTATTATGTAAGACGATTTTTTTTTTTTATAAATTTACTAATCACACTTAAGCATTATTCTTTTTTTTGTTGTTGAGGCACACACGCACAAGCAAATATCGCAGTTTCGTTTTTAAATACTCATTTTCTGTTTAAACTTATTATTAATAATAAAAATCGATTTCATTGCATATCCGCCCAGGAAATGCGATTTTGTGTTTTATTTAATAGCTCACAACTAAATAGTATATTTCGTTTAGGGCATATCTCGTTTTCTTTGGGATGGATTTTGTGTACGCTTGACGGCATAAGCTTTTCATCAAAGTCTTCTCTCTCTACTCTATTTTGCTAACTGCCATTGATGTATGTATTCAAATTTCCTTAGAAGAAGAAAAAAAACACACGAATATTTCGGTACGATAATGAGGAAAAAACTAAAAGAACAAACAACGCCAGGTGCACACACTTTTCACTAAACAAAATTGCCCGAAAAAAAATGTCTACGCGAGTCTACACAGAACATTTGTTGTCATTATTTTTGAAAAGAAAAAAATCAGATATATATATGTACTTGAGTGAGAAGACTCTTCTTTTGCTTTTATTGATAATGATTACGATGATGATGCTGCTTGTGAAGGTCTCCACTCGACGAGAAGAACGGCCATGAAAGTTCCTTTGGTATCCCTTATTGCAGCGCGAATAGATTTATTCATGTGTCGTATATAACGGGGTTTAAGTTTTAAGTTTTAAAACACTTAATATTGGTTGTCGCCTTAGTTGCTTATCTGTTTATAAAGCAAACGTTATGCTTTATCAGCGATACGCTCTTCGAGTACTTTAGATAAGATATAGAAAGGGGTTCCAGAGTGAAACACACAAACGAGCGCAGAATAGAAGTGCGATTTATTCAAGATTACAAATTAGGGGTTTTTTTTTTTTTGTAGAAGAAAAAAATTTGGAAAAGCACAAAGTAATACACAACACCGAGATATCGAGAGGAGAAGGCGAACCTTTTGGCATAAACTCTGCGACAAAACTGGAAGCATTCGTTTCCAACGAGAGCAGTAAGCTGCTGGCAGATTGAGCTTCTGCGATTAGTGGTGTGTATTTCTGTTTCATTAGAAGGGGATGTGATGTGAATGTGACTGACCACCCAACAACGTGATCGTTTTAGGGATACAACATAAGTGTAAACGTGAAAGAAGGCATACAACAAATTTAAAGCGTTGCACGGCATTTCTGGCGAGAGATGTCAGGAGAGAGTTGCTGCGATGCCTGCAGCAGCTGAAAGCTTTCTTTAAAGAACTAAATTGCTCCTGCCTTGCGTAGTAGGTGGTAAGAAGAGCAAACTTTTATTTAGTGGGGTAGGTAATATCCTCACAAGAGCTTTAATGCTACGTGATGTGTGATGTCCCTCGTTTTTTTTTTGGTGTACTTGTTGGTGGCAAAAGTTTCCCAACGATGGGGGTTTTTCTTCATTCAGAGCCAATGGCACAATCTATTTTCATAATGAAAGCTTTTCGGTTTTCACGCTGCTAATGCATCTACATGCCGGAACAATTAATCATGTTCTCCTCAAAAGTTTATGTGTATGTTGGCGAAACAAGGAAACATTAATTGGGGTTATTATTTGCGACGACTTATTGGACATGGGTTTCCTTTGAATGGATATGGTTTTAACTAGTTTGCATACCTGTGGTTATGGGTAGTATTTAAATCGACATTGGACTTTTCAATTTTCATGCAAGAAAATGATACTCGGATTGACTGTGTGATTTTTTTTTATTATTCCTGCAAGACTGCTGGTATGCATCATGTGGGAGTTAGGACGGGTATCTGGTAGTTTTGTTAGTAGTTGTGGCATTCGAGTGTAAATTTGTGGTTCTATGGGTGATAGAAAATGCAAGGTTTCGCTCTAGCAACGCGTGCAATCAATTGAAACATGATAAGTTAGGAAGTCGAATTGTGTGATTGAATAGAAGTGGCATCGAAATCGTGAATTTTTTTAATTTATTTAGATTATACGAGGACGTACGTTTGTTGAACATAAAACATCGCAATTGTGTCAATATTACAAACCTATTTCCAAAGTGAATGCTGGGTTGCCGAAATAGTGCCATAGATGCTAATTGAAGACATAAGTTCGCCATGTGTACATGGCAAATGTATATGGACTGTTGTGGGGTGGCAGCATTATTGGTTTATTTTATTACAACACTCTTTTGTAAATACCTTTCTTCTAGATTCTATTAGTTTGTATGAAGAAAAGTTTTGGGGCCAAGCTCCATAAATGGGGCAATATTCGAGTACAGGGGTCGAATTGCCACTTAAACGAACTATACGTTCGCGGAATTAAGTTGATTTTACATTTTACATGTGAAACAAAAACAAATTCCGTCACTTAATGCTCGTTCACGGACGACGCGATTCGAACCCTGGGGCCTAACTCTGAAACTCGATTCTAAAGTAAAACTGTTCGAATTCGCAATATCGCAACTATGTAATTCTATAAGTAAGTTATGACGTCCAAATTCGAACAGCTCTAGTACTGCCAAGTATTTTTTTGAATTCTTGGTACAAAATTGGTACTACCGTTTCCGAAAGTTAACGTCAAATTCGTTCGAATTCGCAAATAATCATTCTACATCAAATGTGTTTGCGAGAAGGTCGATTAAAGAAATTTTTTTTCTCAGAATGTAAGTAAATAAAAATCATAAATTAATAATTCATGAATATTTCATAAACATAGTAATATTCATGTATAATTTTTGTTTTTTGTACAAGGGAATCATTTAAAAGTCCAAACACAAAAATTTTCACAGTTTGAAATAATGGTGCAATACATGACCAGGTATCCAGATTTGTCCAAGGGATATTTAAAAACACCCGAAGCTAGACAAAAATCCAAGCATTTATGGACTAATTTCTTTAAAGATTTGAATGCTGAGGTTCCACCGCAGCGCGATGCAGCAGGTTTGTTTTTTGCGAACACTTAGTTCTCTTGAAATTTTGTTCAACAAGTACATAAAGGCGTCTTCCGAAAGGCTGTAGTTTTTAACAAAGCTGAAATAAAGTTATTTTTTTGGATTAAGAATGCCTTTAAATAAATACTCAATAGAAAAACCTTTTATCGCTAAGCTTCATTATGTTAGATTTATCTCTAATCCGCCTTCGTTCAACTTGTTGAATTTTTTCCTGATTTTCTTCAAACTCCACCCAAATTGCGACACTGTCCATGTTGTTTATTTATTTATTATTATTTATTATTTGATTGTTTCACGACAATTTTTTTGGGATTTTCCAAACATAATGCGAGAATCGTTCGAAAATCGCAAATTTGTTGGCAAATAGTTTGGCATTACCGGCATTCGATTCTACTTTCATACAGAGTACCATTTTAAAGTAGAATCGCAAATATCTTTCGAATAGAATCAATAGTAGAATCGAGTTTCATAGTAGGGCCCCAGGTATATGAACGTAACCTAAACCCTTTTAAGAGTCATAAGTAGTCTTATTGTTCTTTTGTATAAAAATAGATAATTCTGTGTCCAAAAGGCAAAACATCTTATGTCAATTTTGTACACTTTTCAGGAGAGCGACTTTAAACTTATGCAAGGCACTACAGCTAATGTAAAATCTATTTTACAAACAGTTATAACTTCCACATTATTTGAGATTTTTTCTCCTCGTTTGGCTTAAGAGGAAGAGTAAGGAATGCACAATTATTCAAATAACGTTAAATAGCTAAAACAACTTAAGTCGACTTAAGATGTTTTACCTTTCAGGCACAGAATTCATTAAAAAATCAACGAAAGAACGTTACCCGTCCCAACGACGATTGAATATTTCACATGATCATAATTATTTCTATTCGACTTACCTTCGGAAATTGTTTCATTCAAAAAACAATTTCCATTGCCAATTTTACATTTTCTATTTAGCCATTGTGCAGAGAGTTCGAACGCCTCTTAATAGCGTTTAGAAGCTTCATTCAATTCGATCAATATTTCCTTGCGATCGGATGTCCATTTAGTAGCAGATCTGTTCCCTAACGATAACATCAGTCAAGCTTCGTTCCCTTGCGCAAAAGTTGGGTAGAAGCGACCGAAGTTTGACTAATGTGTTCGTAGGCATTATCTTTCGGGAAGAGACCTAGGTTCTACAATGCAATTACTTGTCATCGAGCTGCGACTGTATTTCCAATTGGAATGTAAATGCAACCCCGAATCTATGTGCACCCCTAGTAATCTGGCATAAGCAATTGGATGAGGGTGGATGAGACATTAACATCAACATCTTTGATGTGATATTTTGAGATATAAATTGCTTACCCTTTTCAAATAAATGGCAATAAATTACCTGAGGTTCAGGCGCTATTTTTATTAATAAAACTCGGTATTTGTAAACAAAATTCAACTCACAATGTTGACTGAAAAGTGTTGCTATCTAAACTCACCGCACTTGATATCAATAGCAAAGGTTTATTTTTAAATCCGAAAAAAAAAAAACATTCCTAGAAGCAGGTGGTGTTAAAATGAAAGTGCTCACTTAATTCCAAAGGAAATATTTGACCCCAAAAGTTACTTTTTTCAGGTAGCCTATTTGACAATTCAATTGTGTAGCTGAAAGATAATAATTTTCGGATATGCATCTACGAATATATGATCAAGAAGCGACACAGTTGAGTGCTTTAGCATATAACTGATGAGAATTACTCACGTTCTTAATTTGGGAGATACCGCTGCGTGAATTGTTTATATTAAAGTCTATTCGCTTGTTATATGTTAACCATACCACTTAAATTCGAGTAAACTTGCAGACGAAATGGTTTCAGCAATTCAAAATATACCTAGTACGTGTTCGTATTAGAATAGAATTTCTTAGTACGTATTCATAATAAATTGGTAGGTTATTCCCCATCACATAGTATTTCGCGTTCAGATTTGGCGAACACTTATGATACATTGCAAGGTGCGTACGGAGAAAAGATTGTTTTTAAGGAATTATTATTTTTTCAAGGAAACTTTTGAGTTTTCGCAAATGTAATAAAGAAAACATAGAAAAAAACGAGCCTGATTATCGAAGAAGACGCTATTGTCTTCCTCTACCATTTTTCTTTCTGCTCAAGCTGCATAGCCCAGAGTTTCTTGGCCCTTTTTCGTTATATCGGAGTTTCTCATTTCTGCCCAAAGGGGCCATAAGAAGTTTCATTTTAAAATTTTAGTGTAAGATGTTGGGGTCAAATCGAATGGAGGATTTGCTTCTATGGCAAATTCTGGAACTTCGTGGGCATTTACAAAGGGGGCTACAATGAGTTTTATATCCTTTATAACATGAACACTTCATTCCACACTCTTAGTATGATTCGGTACATTCCCAATGGTGTGGAGTTTCATTTTTATCAGCAAATATCGACTTTGAAGGGCTCAAACACTTGTGGTGAAATATTACAAGTTAGATCTAGATTAATCTTATGAGAATATCTCAACTTGAACACTTTGGGCCTACTAATAATCACTTTTAACCTCCAAAATAATTATTTTAAGGGGCGCAATATGCAATTTTGTATTGAAAAGTTCGAGAATTTTAGCTTGGACACTAAAAAATGATTATTAGTATTGATAAACAACCTCTACTCCTAAACTATCTTGTACTGTAATTCTCCTTACTGACTCACTATACAAATGTATTCATACAGGTACAATGCTTAAAAATAGACGGTGGTGCTTTTCTCACCCTTGAGTTAATAATTTTAAAGGCCTCACAAAAGCTGTAATAACAGATTTTATTAGCCCGTAAAATTTTTTGAATCCTGCTTTATTATTACCATTCAACTAGTGTGAGTGTGAATAGATGCAAAAAGTAAACCTCAGACAAACAGCTTTTGAAAGCTGGGTTGGGGTCCTTCATGTACCTGTTGTTTGAAATAAAGGGTCATTCATTTTTCGGTTTCGAAAGTGAAGCTAAATAAAACACACGCAGCGATACATTTTTGATCAACATTTTATTTCATTATAGTTTGGACTTTGCCATTAGGTGTGAAATACAACATCATACAAATGGCCGCCTCGGGAAGATTCGCAGCATGCGATTCTTTGAGATGATTTTGAACCAAATTTTCGCACATTTAGGGCGGTATCTCGGCCATAACTTGGGTAATATTGGTTTTTAATGCATCTAGAGTTCGCTCTTATTCTTATTAAACACCTTCTTTTGTGTAGCCCCACAGAAATAAATCTAACGGTGCCAAACCGCATGATCTTGGTGGCCAATTGATGTCGCAAAAATGTGAAATTACGCGACCTTCTCACGCAACAAAGCCATAATTGGTGGTGTTGCGTGGCTTGTTGCCCCGTCTTGTTGGAACCACAAATCGTCCAAGTCATGATCTTCAATCGCAAATGCAAAATTCGCCATAGTGAGGTGTACGACACGTTCAATTGCTGCGAAAGCTGGGAAATCGATCAATTCGGATCATCAGCAACACTTGCACTTGCAGCAGCAATATTTTCGACGATGATGCGCCTTACGATATCAGAAACGCTTCCACTCTCTTCAAGTTTCTTCACAATTTTACCGATTGCTTGCGTAGTCGGTCGATCATGGCGACCATATTCATCGCGTAATGCGCCAAAAGTGGCTACGTTTGAATCACCATTTTTGTAGTAAGTTTTAATAAATTTAACGCGTTGTTCGATTGTTAAGCGATCCATTATCGTAAATGCCAAACATTCAACTAATATTATGACACTTCAAATAACAGCTGAGTTTGACAGCTACCAACTTGAAACCACGAAATGAATGACCTTTTAATTGGCCTTGTATTCCAACCGAATTGTTGCAGCTGTTTCAGTTGACGTTTATGGAGGGGTTGCCGACGAATGTAGTCAAGAAATTCGTGACTGAGTACTAAGTTGACAGTTCTCATATGTACCTGACGCAGAAAAAGTGACGTTCCCGACCAATCTAGTTTTTGCGTTCAGGTTGCATCTCCTCCAGACCAATCTAGTCGACTTAAGACAGACTTCAGGGTAACATTTTGCCTTCGATATAGAACTAGAAGTCGAATTTTCAGGGTTGTGCAGGGTTTTTGACAGGAATGAAAATTAGCTGACACTTCTCAGTGCGCACTAGTGGGCACTAGTGTTACTAACGCCAAACAAACCTATTGACTTGTAAGTCTAACAACTTTCAAGTTGTTGTTTCTGGCTCACTTCACAAACTGATTTATCAGAAGAGGTAAGCTTATGGTGTGCCGTGCATTTCAATAACTTTGAAAATAGCCCTCTTTGTTAACTAACCATATACATGGAAATATTGAAGGACTTACCTTATTATCACTGTCAGTTGTATTACCAGATCCAAAGCTAGCAAGCGAGCATCTGTCATGATCATTTTCAGTCAAGGGTTCGTCTAGATCACGTGATGATCTTTGTGATGAGCCTGACGCCGAATTCTTCGCCGGAGACTTGGGCAGAGTGAGCGATGTGCCCGAGAAGCAAGTTTCTTGCATGACCTCGCGAAGTTTCTTAGCCCAAACCTACATTAGGAGAAAAATACTCTCATTCTTAGGCGCAAATCCTTTTATTGCAACAAATTACCTGTTTGGTTTCCAAACTGCTAGCCTTAAGTACAATTCGATAATCGGAGAGCATTGGTGACCTTCCAGTCCACACAGCAAACTTGGTTTCGTCCCCTTCTATGTGTTCGGTGATTCCCATTTCTACATATTGAAAAAGAAGGAAAACCATTCGATTAATACAGAATTGGTACTTTTTCCACACACACTTCGTACTTACCAGTTGTCATGAGTTTATTCTTAAACTGATATTTCACAGATCCATTCGAGTCTTTTACTTCCTTGGCGAAGAGCAAGTACAATTCAAACAAGAACACTCGTCTCTCACGTCCCTTGCGGATTATCTGCTTGGTGTCCCACGCTGAGAACGAGTCTTGCAACACAACTTCGCCCAAACTATCGGTTGACATGTCACAATTGTCCAACAGAGACAAGTGCATTGCATCGTTCGCCTTCTTCGGCACATTGAGCATCACCTCGAGACCTTCTTTAATCTCACCGTGGCTCTCCTCACAACACGATAGCAAGTCCTTTAGTAATAGCTGGTACTTTGTGATTCGTTGCACAGGTTTTATAAGGAAAGCTGGCAGCGGGTGCTCAACTTTATGCTTGCGTTGGAGTTCCTCGAAATATGTGCCACTGTGTTGCACCAACAAATTGTTTGAGAGCGGTTTGTTTTTACAATAGTGCACGTACATGTCGAATTTCAGCGCCCAAGTGACAAAGCAATGGCCAACATCCTCTGGCATGGTTTCGTATTTTTCAAGCTCGCGAAGGAAGATTTTCTGGTGAAAGTAGTAGATCTCTTTCATGTTGCCGAAGAGCATGTCTTCCTTGCCGATCAGCGCTGGCGGCACATTCAGGCCAGTGCGAAACTCCTCAAGGAAACACTTGATGCAGGTCTCCAAGTCCTTGACGTAGGTCCTTTCAGTCTGCATGAGCTCAGCCATAATGAATTCTTTTCGGCGAGCTGACTTGCGTTTCTCTTCGTTGATTTCCTTTGCATTGCTGTTGGAGCTTAGCTTCGCTTCGAGTGAGGGGTCTGAATGCCGATCAGTTGTTGAGCCTAAAAATGCGAATGTTTGTACTATACTTCTTTTAAACTGCCAACCAATGGTACTTACCCGATGTTGAAGTGAGGGATGTATTTGATTCAGACTCCCCAGCCATAGACATACCCAATGACTTCTCAAGCTGTTCCCTATATGTGTCCATCCGGTTACTAAAGTCTTTGTATCTGAAGAAAAAAACAATCAGTAACCCTCCTCAAGACAAACGCGTCATCATTATCTCACCTATTGTCGACAGACGCTACCCATTGCTTAATCGAACTGGCGTGTGCATGCCCCTTTTCCACCAAACTATCAGCTAACTGCAGGAGCAGTTTGACTCGCTCTCTTGTCTCCTTAGCCGTTCCTCGGAACTCGTTGTGTTCCTTGAGCAAACCCTCAGTTTCCTCACGGGTCTTCCCAACCAAGTTCGTTCGCGAAGTCAAGTACGCTTCACCGGTGTTATGAATCCATTCGATTGCCTGCTTGGCCGACCGCTCGAACAGCACAAACTGCTGGCACTGATCTAAGCTCTTTTTGCGTTGCGTCCAGAACTCGAGTACTTGATTCTCTTGAGTGAGCAGCTTATCCAAAATCGATTTGACACGATTCTCACAATTTCCTTGCTGCTGGTATTTGTAGTATTGCTGCGACCGATTCGCATATTTGAGAAATGTCTCTGCAGTTCGACGTGCTAGAGTGCATGCCTTGAGGAAGGCTTCCTTTTGTTCCTGGTGCTTCGAGATGAGCTGCACGATGGTTTGTGCCTTGTCACTCGAGCCGCCGCCACCACACCAATCATCTTCGCGTCGGTATTCTCGATCTAAACTGTCGAGCACAGTGCACACTTGCTCTGCTGTTTTATAGAAATTAATCGATGCTGTGACGAGTTTGTGACGCTCCTCGGCGCATGTAACCAACTGCTGCCATTTCTTTGTGACATCGTCAGAGATTTCTCGAATTGACTGCGGATCATAGTGATTGGCATTGACAAGGGCATCAGCGCGGTATTTCACCTGCACAGCGGATGTATGGGTCTTTTCGATTGCTACCTGAAATTGTTCATGCTCCTTTCTTAGCTGCTCCGCTTCTAGTAAGCTACTTGGCGTGACGAAACTTGCCACAAGCATGCCCTCGCCATTGCGGATCCAGGTGATGACTTGATTTGCGTCATTTTGAAATTGACACAGTTGCACGGCTTGCTCTAGCTTGGCCCGCTTTGCCTCTGACAACTCTTCCAAGTCGATTTCACGTTCGCGCAGAAAATCTAACAAATACTCTATGCGAGCCTGAGCCGTGTGTGTGGCGTCTGCCATGGAAATGAAGCCAGCAGATTCGAACATTTGCAGAAGGTCCTGGCCCTGCTGCAGAACCTCATAGGTAGCATTTTGAATGTCTGTCACCGATTCGTTATGCATGCGAATTAGCTGCTCAGCCTTTTGGTAGTCCCTCGATAGATCTGCATGCTGAAGTTGTTCTGCCCAGATCTCCAGCTGCGACGACAATTCCATAGCATCACGTTCAAAGTATCGCAAACGAAGAATGAGGTCGGCACGGAACTTTCTTGCTGACCACAATTCCTCAAGTTCAACCTTCTGTTTCGTTAGCTTTTCCAAAGTGGTTTCCAATGCCGAAATCGATCCTGTGTTATCAACATATTCGAGTGATCGCATTTCTTGCAGTAAGGCTTCTCCTTGCGCAATCGTTTGCATACAACCATTGAGAGTACTATCTTGCTGATCTTGATATTGCTGTAGAAGGCGTTCAATTCCGTCAAGATTTTCTTGTGAGAGCATTGTTTCGTCAGTCGAGACGTCAGTGCGCAGCTGATCAATCCACGAGGTGACTTCCTTCTCGTGGGTGTAAAATATGACAGCCATGTCTAAGCGGCGGCGTCTCTGCTCTACCCGTTCGGCAAAGCTTGCCACCTGAAGCTCTAGTTCCCTAGCGACCGAGTAGATTTCATTGGGATCAGCTTCTCCACTTCGCGCAAGTTCTTCCGCGGCCGCCAACAGTTTCTCTGCATTGCTGTAGGTGTTCTGTGCGACATTTTCAAAGTGTTCGTGCGATTTCTGATACACACGAGACTTTTGCAAATTCCTGCCGATGCCTGTGTTCTTGCGGAGAAACACTTCGCCGTGGTTCTTTAGCCAATCGAGTACTTGTTTGACGTCCTCTTGAAACAGTCGCAAGGCCAGAGTTTGATGTAAGCGAATTTTCTCTTGATGCCATTTCGCCTCTAGCGAACGGTGATGGCCAAGGATCTGATGAATCACAGCCAGAACATGGGAAGCCCCTTCACTGTAATCAGCAGCCGGATTCTGACGCTCGTATTTAGTAAAGCTGCTGTTCTTACGATGGTCAGGTACCCCAGGCGGCGGAGGCTGATTGCACACTTGCACCAGATGATCCAACTGATAGAGCAACTTCTTGCTCGTCGAGTGCACCTCCGTGTATGCCTGACACATGGCCTCGTACAAAGACTGATGGGTGCGTATTGCGGTCTCGAGACTCTGGATGTCCGACGGAAGGGGCTGTGATGCTTGGCATGCGGCAGCCCATGACGACACACTGTTACAATACTGCTCAGCTTTATGATGGAACAGCACACTCAACTGCAAAACAGCCGTACGCTCATCTAAACCGGCTGCAAAGTCTTTCCACGTACGGTCCAGCCGCGTGGCCAATGTTTTTATATGCTGCGCTGCATAATGCTGGCTCTCGATTAGTCGACTTGCCACTGCTAAAATGCGATCGATGTTCACAGAAACATTCATCGAAGCGACTGCGAATTTTTGATGTTCATCCTGCAAACTCTTTGCCACCGAGTAGTTGTGACCTATTTCCACGTAGCTCATCTGGAACACATCTCTGTTGTGCAATATCCAGTCGAACATCTTTTCGCAGTCCTCTTCAAACAGCCGGCACTGAAAACATTGATCCAACTTGGTTTTCTTATGCTGCCACAGTGTCAACAAACGCTGTTGTCCCTGATGAATCAGATCAATTTGGCGCAACGCCTTGCTTATAGCTGCCGACATGTCGGGATTGTTCGATGCAGCCCGGTAACCTGGCGAATTGTTCGATGAGTGCGATGAGCCATCTTCGGCATGCTGCTGGCTGGTCATGTTGATCTTGGCCAGCAGTTTCTTTCGCTGAATGTCCAGGTCTTCAATGGGCAGCTTGAGTATTTTCTTCTTCATTTCGTTGTGGTGATCCAAGCTATGCCGGGCACCATTCACATCCTCTGCGAAATCGTTTCGTTGCAGGTCCTCTTGAATGTCATCGATGCGATCAGCCATATCGCTGGCCTGCCAAAAGAAATCTTCAATCGCCAGTCGGGCATCGGTCCACTGCTGGTGATCGTACGGTTGAACACCATCGAAGTCAGTTGTCAACTGGTGAGTTTCGGCAATCTTATTGAGCGCTTCTATCGAGATTGTGGACGTTTCAAACTTGTATTTGTTGGTTGAGATGGAAGCGCGTTGCTTTTGCCAGAAATTGTCAGGTTTTATTATTACTACACTATGAATATTAGCACTAAAATGTTCTTGAAGCACTTTCAGTATTGTCTTAACATTTGTCGAACAGTTGCCGTTGCCTCGCATGTCTATGATGACAGTAAAGCCGAGATTCTTCGCTGCATCGCTGAAATGCAAAAAACTTATTATGACTTCGGTCGAGTAAACAATTCAATGGATAAGTAAAATTCTCTAAAACTATATCTAGTTTGTTTGTAATTTGCTCAAAGTCTCAACGACAAACCAGGTATATCTATCGTGTAGTATCGTAGCTGCCAGCAACTAATCAGTTGCGGATCGCTGTTTTCTCATTTGTTTACTTTACGCAGGAAAAAACCACAATGTAAATATCACTATCGGACACTGACCATTCGTTGATAACGCCTTGATTCAGATATCAATAGAAATATGTATAGGCATCTATGGTTATTGAAGTTATCTTAACATGGCACCCTTCAATATTGAGTGTGCTATACAACTGGAGTGGACAAAAGCATTTTTACTCACGTACTTTACCGCATTGCGTGTTCGGCCGAACAAGTAGCAAGTGGCTTGAAACGCACCTTCTGCTTTCGAAAGCGTGTTTAATGTAATGCTATGCGACTTCCGTAAAATTGGTTTTGCAAAAGCACGCGTCGGTTGGCAATTTTTGTTTAAAACAGTATGCTTGCAATTTATAGTCATTGGACCATAGATTCGTGCCTTTTTCATGATCATGACGGCTTGCACAAAAACAATTGAGCTAGGCTGATCGAGAAGAAATCAACGAGATCAAGGCTTAGAAGTATATAAGAGATGCATAACTTTTTATTTGCAATACAGCAAGAGGATCAATATCGGTCGTACGGTTCAGCTATTGGACTTATTTAGGAATTGCACAATTATGTACACCCATGCATACAGCATTACAAGAAGAAAAACACTGTGCGGTGACGAAGCTGACTAATTAAGAAGCGAGTGCTTCTCAGCTAATTTTGACTCTCCCAACAAGGAGTCTTTTTTCCACTACAAATTAGATTTGCTAGCGATATTAGTAATAGAAAAAGATTTGTGTACAATTTTTAGTCACACTTACCTTGGGATCATAATCAAATAACTTAGCAATCGTCTTAGATCTTCCGGTTTGAGCCTCTCTCTCCTCGGGGTAGCTGGGAAGCATAACAAAGGTCCACCTCTGCGATCTCTTCCCCCCGTGAGATAAACTGCTCGTTCTTGCAGTAGTGTAAGAATATCCCGTGCCCTTTGTCCGTCCATTGTGTGTTTGTAGTCAGTAAGTGCTGGTCACACAAATTAAATTCCTTTTTTAACTTTACACGGGCAATATGGTAAGTCGTCGTCTCTAAAAGAAAATTCAGAAATGTTCAATGTTGTACTTTCGTGGGCTAAGTCATTCTTGTTGTTGGTATGATTCTACAATGAAAAATGATTCATAACAGAGAGACACACAAGAGAGACAAATTGAAGCATCAGCAGCAACTTTTGCACAGAAAACCAAAACCACCATAAATCATTGCACCTACCAATTGGACGCCTTTATCATCATCGTAGTCATAGCTGTGACCGCGGAAGTTTTTCCCTTTGGTAACATTTGTATTTTTGGGACTTCTTTCGTTTAATATTATTTTCGTATTTTTCTGTATTTTATGGGGTCCACTTCGGTTGATTTTTTTTTTATGGATATTACACCAACGACTTGGAAATCACACACATGAAGCTCCACAATAAAAATAATAGTAAATTGGTAATTAGACGAAATGGAGCGAGAGCAAACATAAAAATACGACAAACAAAAGAAAAGGGAAATCAAAAATGCGATTTTTTACTTTTCGTTTTGTTATTCTGGTCGATTTTTTTTTATTTTTTCCGTGCGGTGGTGATGCTCTTCTTCCCCATTGAAGAATCAATAAAAGAAGTCAATCATTTGCCGTCAATAGAAAACTAGGTTTAATTATTGCTTTGTTTAGGCGTTATTCGAGAGTATTTCATTTAATATTTTGCACTTATTTTGAGGGCACACATTTGATTTCGAGGTTTTCGTAACATTTTGTGGAAATTTTCACTAATTTCTGTAAGAATTGTATATTTTTATGCCGAAGAATTTCAGCTCGAGAGCACATCCGCGAGTCGTCAAATTGGAACATAGCGAACACATCCATTCAAAAATAGCGAGTAGGTGTGGGTGCCAGTGCCAGATGGTTGGAAAACTAACGAATTAGCACAATGCGGTGCTCACATCAGTTTTGAAATTTTAATTTAATGTCGTTTTCCATTGGTTTCACTCGGGGATCCACTCATTCTGAAATCCAATGGAACAGCAAAACTGCTTCTGACAGAATCCACCAAAGTATTGGTGAAATGCCAAAAAATAATCTATGGCTGCTGTCAGCTGACTTGTAATAAATACATAAAATTGCACTTGTGTGAGTGCTTCTTGAGTGGATTCTGACTTGAAATCGAGAAGCGAAATTCTCTTCTCAGAATCACCAGAAGAGTATTTTTGTGCCAATGGAACAGCATTTTTTCGATTCCGGACTCTCCCGGACGCTTCTTTTTGTCCAATGGAAAACGACATAACTGTAACGGCAGTTTAAACTATTTTTTTTAATAGCTACACTTTTAAAACAATGGTATTCGAAAAGTTAGACGTTCTTATTTCACTGATATTTGCGATTATTTTATTTTACTTAAATCGATGACATTTGAACAAAAACTAAAAGAAAACGGATTTTCCCTTTTAAACAAGCTCATTTTAACCAAGAACAAAAGTTCTCTGGCAATAGTAAATTTAACGATGCAACTAATGCGTCAATCCTATTTGTATAACGTGGTGATATTTGATTCATATTGTGAATAAAAATAAAAGTTATCTAGGTAGATCAAGAAAACAGTCGTTCAGATTCAATTCTTGTACAGCAGTTAATGTTACTGAAAGCTCACTTTAAAATAGCTGAATCGCTGAATAAAAAATAAGAAATATAAGCGGTCTCTAATTTGATGCATACTTATTTTTTTTCCAAATCGTTCCTGAAGTAAGCAGAGTCTTCCCATTCATTCACTTATAGGTACTCCCTTTTGATGTTCGAGATTAATTCTATCGCGTTAAGTTTTTGTTGTCACAGGTAACTTATTCAGGGAAAGTAGTTGCCATAAGACAGACAAAACATATCATAAGGACGCTGCTCTCACGCGAAATTTTTTTCAGGGGAACTCGAAGCGGGTTAACTATGGCCAGAATTTATTCAGAAGTATAAGTTACTCACGGATGTTGAACACACCTTTTTGTAAAAATTGCGATTTGGTGGGTATAAACTCGCTGAACGCTCACTGTTCTGTCACTGTCATTTGTTAAATTTTAATGTCAAAATAAAGACTTGGATTTTATCTATTTTCGTTGCATCCAAGGCCCAAACATTTTAAAAATTCTGCGAAAACTCAAAATCTTACACCGTAAAAGCAAATCCAAACGTAAGTCGACCGCAACAGGAATAATGGAATCAAATCTAAACAGAGTACTAAACCAAAGTCGGCACCAACTGAGTGGCCAGCTGTGCAAGTATACAAACGTTATGAAAGGTATTGGGCTAACTAATACTCCAAACCCAAGTGAATTAATGCAATCTTTCCAGGCTGGCAGTACAGATGGTTCACGGTGGATGCTCAAGCCGGTACACTAAGCTATTACTTGTGCGATTCTTCTTCGTCAAATGACGATGGAAGTCCTCATATTGTGGGAAATGCGCCCCGTGGTCAGGTTCATTTGGCAGCAGCTGTTGTCTGCCCGAGTGACGAGGACTCGAAAACATTTTCAATCGGGTGCGCCTCCGGGGATACAATGAAGTTGCGAGCTGCAGATGCCCGAGCACGACAGGAATGGGTGGATGGTTTGCGAGCGGTCGTTGAGAGTCATACCAAAGCGATGGATATAAATTCGAGTTCATTGCCACCAAGAGAATTATTGGCTGCGTCAGATGCACTGGTTTCTGCCCGTCAGGAACTACAGCAAACGGAATTGTGGTATGTGTAGCAAATGTTTGTATGGATTTATGAATTCATCTGTATTTTCACATTGATTCTAGCAACGCTTCCCTGGCCAGAGCAATCGAGAATATAGACGGCCCTTTTTCACCTACTGACCCAGATTTGTTGATGCTTAAAGCGATTTCTACGGCTACCACTCAATGTTTACATCAGTGCTTGAGCTTATTGCAACGCCACCAGGATATCCAAAATACACACAATCGAAATGAGACGGCCAGCGTTTGCTAAGTTTGAAAATCACTCTTCCCATACTTATATTGGAGAATATTCCTCAGACGCTGTATTGCCAGTGCTTAGTTTATTCAATTTTCTTTTTATTTTACCGAAAATACATAAATACATAATGTACATAGATAGAGTTATTGACAAAAGTTTACATTGAGTTTTTATTTGATTAGGTGCCGAGTTTAAAATAAAAAATTGCCAAGACCCTTGCAATTCTTTGTTGATAAAAGTATTTTCTCTGTTGATGAAAGCATTTTCTACTTGTGGCTAATTCGAGCTGCGGTCTTTCCATTCGCAAAGTCGTATGGGAAATTGTTCATCTACCTTCGTCACTCTTGGGGTTACTTTAGTTAAAATGGCTGTCGATCGACCTATGCGAATACTGTTTCAGAAGGGAAGACGTTACCTTTTCCTTGCCACTTTCAGAACTCTGCAGCGGTCACCCTGGTCTCACTTAAAAGAATACAAATAATTTCGAACTCATTCAAACAACAATCCTGTTATGCTTTTTGAAATTGTATATTTATAATTTTTTGTAAACTTTGCACACTAATCATAGTCATTTTATTATAGTGTTGCACCATTGCACTCTAAAATTTGTAAAAATTTCGAAATCCAAAAACTGCCAACAAACAACTGAAATTTGAAATCAGATAAAAAAATTTCGGCTCTCCAAATGGTCAATTTAACTAATAAATTCAACTCAGATTTGCTTATTTACTTAGTGTGTGCATTCATATACATTTATACTTTAAATACATAATTTACTTATTTGATTTAAATTGTTTTCTGAGTATCCTAGATACACGAATATTGCATTTTATGAATTATGAATACTATGTTTCATTTCTCTGTTTAACAGGTTTTGTAATCAGATTCAATCAGTTTATTTTATTTGAGTTTTGCTTCTGGGTTTACTATTTATTAAACATTCAATTTTACTTCAAATTGAAACATGTACATGAAGACACTAAAATATGCTGACCTATAAAAAGCTTCTTTGTTTTTGGGTGTATGTATGCTATTCTATTAGATTTGTTTTCGATATTGTAAACTAGGAATAACTCTGTATTGAGAATTGTTTTAAAAACAGTAACGATGTGTCTATTTATAATATTTCAATTTTTGTTTACGGGTTTGAAGTGGAAAATAATACTTACATGCGATTAAGTTACAATAATATTACGATTTTTTTTTTTCAAACAGTGCAAGGACAGTGATAAATGTAAATATTACATAAAACAAACACGCTTATCATAATTAAAAATAACTAAAGACGAATTAACTTTAAAATAAATACGCAATTATTGCCCAGGCTTATGTACAAATCAAGACATCTATTTTGGAAAAGCAAACACTTAAAATTAACAATGCTTGCTTCTAACTTTTATTGAATGAGATTTTAATCCCTTAGTTTCTATTTACATGTAGGGCTTTGAATATATTTAGCTAAATATAAATTAAATCATATGTCAAAGACCACAGAAAAAGAAACCATTATTATTTTGCTTTGATTTCTTTAACTCTGATAATAATAAATCATTAAAAGTAATAATGTGGATAGTTAATGGGAAAACTAAAATTAAATTGCAAGTAATTGATTACTTATGATAATATTAAATGCATTCTTGTGTGGATTACGGGCATTTTTTTAATTTTAGTTTTTCTACATGTGTGTGCTTGCCAAAAAATTAAAAATCTAGAAGAACGTCCAAAGGTCTAGCCGAAAGTTAAAAATCATTTTTTTGTTTAAATCGTTCAAGACTTTAAATTTTTACTTTATTTATCATCGAAATGTATAAAAAAATATATATATCTGACTTAACCTCGTCGGTATCGCGCCTATAATTTCAAATTTGCAAATGTTAGGGTTTCGTTTTTGTCTCTTGAAGAAGGCACTTTCTACAATAATTAATTTAATATTTTGAAATCTCTACCTAAGACTGAACACCCATTTCAAAGACCTAGCCGTCAGAAGTCAGAACATACCAGAGGCTGGAATGCGGGGTCTTACAACGGGAAGCAACGTGCCTGGTATCGCAGAAGAAAGAAGGCTGGAATGTTTCAAACAGAGGCTCGTCACGGTTCAGGAATTAGGCAGGCAAAAATGTGGTTGTGTCACTTTTTGGTTGTTTTGAATGATAAAACATTTCGCTTAAAGTACGGTAACTTGCACCTTCGCGTTTAAGAATTTTGTCCGATTATTTAGGTGAACTGAAATGAGCGTTTTATCACAAAATTTTGAGTGTAGCTTCAAGTTTTGTATCAAAGTGGGATAAAAAGAACGAGTCGGTTTAGTCAACAAAGAGGAACATTTAAGAACTAAGAAGGTTCATCCTGAATCGGAAGATGACGATTAATAAAGCCTCTGGTAAAGCCTAGTGAAAGACAATTACCAAGCCATGTTTCAAATCAAAGTTATTCACGAAAACTATATTCCAACATAATACAATTATTTTAAACCAAATCCTAAACAGGAAATGCAAAAGAAAGAAGAAGACGCGATGTTTTCACCGAGGCCCCGCCAGTTTAATTTTCTTAACTTATCCGATAATATCAGTTTTCCGTTAATTTTGTATAAATATTTTCTTTTATAATTAATTTAGTATATATGTATTCTTTTTTTACTTATAGTTCAAAATAATTTTGTTTTTTTTTTTTATATAATTCCCAAGGCATTCAATTTCGAGTATTTAAAAATGTTATATCTTTTGTAGGCAACGATTTTGTTTAAAAATTTTTCTAGTCCAAATGTTTAATTTTGTTTGTACTATTTTTTAAATATATATTTATTCCAAATGTGTTATAAATTTTGCTTCAAAAATTAACTCTACTGAAAATATTCGAAACAAATATAAACGCACACAGTCATTTTGTTATTTGTTCTCTGTTTTTGAAAAGTGGTGTATTTCTTAGATTGGAATGTTTTTAATTTTAAGGTTTTTAAGAAAATTAAGGAAACATTTTAAAATAGCCCGTTTTGAAATTTACAAAATATATACGTTATTTTTTAGACTTTTTGGTGTAAGGTAACATTATACAGAGTGAGGTTTTTACCTCTAAATAAGTATTATCAAGTTTTCTATTGCACATTGGATATATCTTAGCATTTATAGACTTAATTAGGTTGGATAAATTTAATAAGCTTACTTACACACTAGGTTTCTTTTGTTTAATGTACCTATTTATATATGTTTTTCTGTAGGATATTATACTGACGGAGAGGAAGAAATGGGAGCGAACAAACTTCGATAAAAGTGTGTGTATTTATTCGCTCCGACATTCTGTGATCGGCTCCAGTTTTATATTTGTCGGCGGATCTTTGTAGTTGTCTAAGTTGGAAGGACATGCTAGGGATCTATCACTAACAGAACCCACGAGTTCTGCAATGTCCTCCTGGAAGAGATGCTCTGGCCGGGGAGAGGAATAGCCTCGGGATGGCTTGTAGGCCATTCCACTGACACCGACAGCTAAATTAACTGCCGGTTCGAGCGACATTTGAAGAGGCGAGTTGAGTAAACTCTCCTCAGGACTATTCATCCGGAGATCGTGTGCTGAATCGGAGGGTGACGTTGGGTGTAGCCGCGTATTGCTATTGCTGGACGGTGGCGCTGTCACATGAACAGAACTACTGCTGCTGTATGGAATATGGGCAGGCGAGATGTTGGACTGATGGCTTGATTGGGATTGGCCGTCTCCTCTGTGCACCGTCGATGTGGAAGCAGATGATGCACCGCCAGTTGATGTCATATTTGATGCCATTCCTGGAACCATATGCAAACCTGATATACCGGCTAAGTTCAGCACCGATTGATTAGGAAGACCAGGCATCGTAGATGCGGACGGCGAAGAGTGCCTTTGCATGGGGTTTTGTCCGGTTCCGCTGGATATGGGAGAGTTTTGCTTTGGTAACGGTATACCACCAGGGGTGCCATGCGGCGACATATGAGTCGGCAGATTGAAAAGATTGGAAGCAGACTCCTGATGATGATGCTGATGTTGTGTTTGCTGATGAGGGTGTTGTTGCTGATGATGTGGATGGTGTTGGTGTTGCTGCTGCTGTTGTTGCTGCTGTTGCTGAACGGCGGCTGCCATTTGCATCTGTTGGCGGAGAGCATGTGCGACACCGGCCACAGCGGCAGCAGTAGCCTCTTGAGACATTGAGTCGCTTACGGTGGGTCCAACAGGAACCGTAGGCAGACCATTAGGACATCCCGCTGCCCCTGGGTAGTTTAGAGCGGTATCTTGAAATGGAAATACAGGCTGCAATTAAAAACAGACAAAAAGTTCTAATTATTCGCACTCAAAACTGCGGCACAGAAACGTACCGAATGTCGACCATAATGCAAATGAATACCGTCGTCTTTCAACTCCTTGGCGTCCCGAAAGACAACCGTTTTTATAACACCCTTAATGTGCTCATCGGGCCAAATGCCTAGCAGAATTCTTTGCGGACGGCCTCTACCCTTTGGCCTTAGATCAGTGCCGCCGTCTATCGATGGACCTAGCATGTTGTGAACTCTGTTGGCGTACAAAACGAATGTCGGATATGGAATGTCATATTTGCGAGCAGCCTGCGATAGAGAGAGGCCTTCTTTCAGTACGCTGAAAATGGCTTCGGCCATTGTTTCGGGCCGCCAGGATTTCAGTGGACCACGTTCGCGGAACCGCAGATGATGCATTAGGTTTTGATTTGTATTCCAGCATTTTTGCCACATGGACTGCAGTTGGTACTGGTAGCTATCTGTGGATGCAACATTTTTACAGATTGTCATATAATATTAATATATTTAAAAACTTGGTTAATATCTAAGGCTTGGCAATAATCCTTCTCAAATCTAGCGAGGGGTATAAAGGATTGAGGCTAATCAGGTCGATTGCAAGGGTTGAAGTGTTAAGTTGAGTTCCGTATAAGTATAAGCAGCAAAAATAAGCGCAGACCAACTCATCTACCAGAATATGAACTCCTTTTGGAGCCATTTTTAAGGATCGACTTATCAGTAAAAACTATAGCATCCTAAACAATTTAGGGTAGATAAATCATGCAAATGTCATAGTCTTCTTTGATTCGTTGAGCCTTATGTCCATGAAAATTTATAATCCAGTGACAAACAGGGATGTATAGCTCTCTTTGAACTTCCCAAATAACGTTGGTACTCTGACTGCTTCAATTCATTTTAATCTATTTAGTAATTGCTTTTATAGATGGCTCCCTCTGTAATCAATCTTTAAAAGCCCGTTTACTTGCTATTTGCAAATATAAACATTTGCCTGTATCTGATTTTGACAGTAGAGGGGCAAAAAATCGTAGGCTAGACCGTTTTGAACAGACCAATGAAACAAGAAGGTAGTTTCTGTCATAATTTCTGTTCATGAAACGCAAGAACTGTACCATTTTTCCCAACATTTAATCCCCTTTGGCTAATTGACAAAATCGAAACCTAAGTAAAGGGTGTTCCATATTTCACGCAAAATGTAATTTTAATAGAAAAAACTGATATTTAATAAGAAAGCTTACATTTTTTATTGATTCATAGAGTATTACAGATTGGGGTTTGGAATAGCACATCGGATAAAAATGGCCGCCCGGCTTTGCTGGCAAGTACATAGGTACTCTTTTATTGAAAAAAATTTCTATGACCGTTTCGCATAAATGTAACTGAATTTCATTTACACCTCCCAATTTCCTCTTTCAAGGCGTTGATGGTCGTGGGCTTGTTCGCATAGACCTTTGACTTAAAAAAAACCCCAAAAATAAAAGTCCATTGGCGTTAAATCGCTAGATCTGGATCTGGTCGCAAAAACGGCCAATTACACGATTAGAAAATGACTCATGCAGTAATTTAATTGTTTCTCTGGCTGTATGGCATGTCGCACCGTCTTGTTGCAAGCACATGTTGGTCACATCCATATCTTGTAATTTAGGCACTAAAAACTGGGTTATCAGCTTCTGGAAATGCCCAATTCTTGATTACGGTGCCAAATTGATGTTCCTGGCTGGACTGTCAGCAATACTCTCGCGAACTGCTTCGATGTTTTCTGTTGAACGACTTGTGACATGGATACCCAGAGTTTTGAAAATCACTAATTGATCCGGTCCCCCTGAATGTTTCAATTATTCTCTTCACAATTCTCGCAATTACAACAACTACGCTCTACTTGACACTTCGAGAATAGCAGTAGTTGCTGTAATAAGTATGCTGAAAATCCTACTTTACTTTGCTTTGCTGAGATCGAAGCTCAAAAAACGCGCCTAATGATAATGCGTTGTTTTTTCGTATAGCGCTCCATTTTTACGTACCCCGAACTGTCAGCTGTCACATTGTTGGCATCACTGTAGGTTCTGTGAAATGGCGCAAAACTCAAATTTTGCGTGAATTACCTATAAAGGGTGTCCCTTTATAAGTGAAAAGCTGCTGCAAAATACTGCCGAAATAATGATCCTAAAGTCAGAACTAATTGCTTCATTTATTCCCCCCACCAACAGCAACATTTGCGAGGAAGACCCCAATAGAGCAATTCTAAATTCGACCATAATATGCGATGCCAGCCTCAATCAAATTTCCATAAAAACAATGCCAAATTATATACATACCTGCAATAGACGATGTCGAGGCGGCTCCCATCCATGTATGCGAGTTCTCCAGCAGTTTGGCCTGCAAGTACACAACACAAAGTTTTTTTTAAATTTCAGCTATTTAACCATTTGCACGAAAAGTTGCTTATAAAAATGTGCAAATATGTAATCCTCCTCGGTGATGTTTAGGGATCCTAACTCCTAAGCTAGGATTTCACAAGAAAGGGGGGGAAATAAATAATCGACGGCGTCTGTCTTAAAAATTGCTCTATTATATTTTACTCCGTATTTCGAGGTATTATCCACTTCTGCTGTAATAGCAGTATAACTCATAGACAAGCTAGGTCAAGCATTCTCCCATTTCGAAAATAGAACAATTTCCAATTGACAGTAACTATTAAATTAAGTACACGTTTTGAGTTCGAGGGTTTTCTTTGATGTTTATCGCTTTCGAACTACTTCCTGTATAGACACACATACAAACAAAAAAAAAAAAACAGGAAAACCCTTAAGATACACTACTACAATATGCATTTTTGTTTAATTTGCAACTTTTTCGCAAGGTGCATGCGGAATATAGGTGAAACGTTTCTGTCAAGTAGAAATGTGAACACGATGTAAAAATTGTTATAATTCCCCTGTGGAAGAGGAAAGAAAAAAAAAAAAAAAATATGGAGTAGGTAGGTGCACTTACAATGGCGTCTGTAATGATTTTACCCTCAGTTATTTTTCAAGTGGAATAAAAAAAAGTACATATGTAAATGAAGGCGTTTGTAATTCACAGAATTGATTGTTACTGAATGGGAAATGCTTTCATGGATGATGACATGGGCTAAGTGAGATGACGCATTTATTATTTTTCAAAGTTGAATAGAAACTTTTTTGTTTGAATAAGTTTTTGTTTGTCATGGAAAGATGTGCCAGATAGGAATAGCCGGCTCAATACACGGATTGCATTGTGCAAATTGTAAACGAAACAATTTTTGTATCCAGTAATTAAATGTGACATCAATCAAAGTAGCACAAAATAGGTGTCACATTGGGGATGTCTTCGAAAATGGATAGGTGGTCCAGTTCTCTGTATGGAAATGCACTCTGTATATAAATAGGATTTGACAGACTTACTAAATAAACAAATTTTTACTTTTTTTTACTTTGATGCTAAGACCGTCAAAAATGCGATGCACTGATGTCAGCCTAAAAATAGTTAACTCGATGGTAGCCTGTAGGCATCACACATTTATACGCATTTCTTTGAAGATGTTTTAAGCAAATAATAGCCTTTTGACCAATAGTGGCTATAATAAAGACACCTCATACACCTGCCAGAGATCGTGAGAATGCCAAATTCTTTTAAAAAATAATGAAACAAGTCAAAAACAGCTTCATTAAAAGTGTTAACAAGTTAGGTATTTTACCGAATATTGAGGACAAGAACCAAGAACAGCAAGGCCATTGCTATCTATAAAAGGCCACCAATATAAGGATTTTAAGAAAATGTTCCGACGGTATAGTCCCAAAAGCTGAATTTCGTAAAGACACGAGAAAGTTAAGAGACCTTGGGGCCAAAATTGCAAACACAATACAGAAGAGCAGTATCTAAGAGGAGCTAAATAGGGAGACTTTGAATTAGATCAAGAGCCAGCAGCAAAGTTTAGGTGCGAGATAGGTATAACCAAAAAAAAGTAAAAGAGTTGAAGGATGATGTAAGGCTGACACTATAAATCAAAGTCTTGCAGTAAATGCTCTCAGAGAGCCACCATGTTGAAACCCCTGTTTTTCTAAAACTGAAAAAATTGGTATAACCAGTCGATAGTTTTATTATACAGAGTTTTAATTTTTCACCGCCAATATGTCAATCCCAGAAGTTTTAGGCGTAAAAAAATCGTCTTTTTCAATGCTTGACATAACCAAATGTGATCTCAAAAGGTTTGTAATTCATCCCTGACAAGAATTTTTCGGTTATATCTCGCATCCTAAACTTGCTGCGGGCTCTTATAAGAAAAGTATTTCCAATTTTAATTTGAAATGCAACTCGAATTCGGTTACTGCTGATGCAAGTTCTCCTCATTGTAATGTGCCTAAAGCATACGCATTCCAAACGCATGGTCAAACTTGGGAAACAGCCCGGCTCCGCTCCCTCTCTTGCAGCCTATTGGCAAAAATAGGTCATTTCTGCCTCTGTAAGCTCTCGAACAATGCTTAAGCATGCTTAAACCTTCGCCAAGTATAAATTTAATGCGTTCATTAATTTGCAGTGTGGCGCCCTTTGTATAACCATCTTGTAGTGTAAATGAGGCATAAGAAAGAAACTGTAAAGTCTTACGTACCTATAGGTATACCGTATACAATTTTTCAGTTCTGTCTCTGTTTAATTGTTCTTTTTTTTTTCTTCTTCTTTATTATAATTTTTATGTATGCACATTTTAAATTAAATTCCCCCGCGCACTTTATGCCCCCATGCCACTCTCTCCCTGGCTTTTCTTTCTTTATTTTATAATTTATATATTTGCTCTGCATGTATAGATACTATACAGTGAAGATTGGAATATAGAGCTTGAGTAAAAAATTAATTCGCCTTCTTAAGAAAAAGACGGCAGGAAAAAAGAAGAAACAACCCCCAAGAAAATTAAATATGAGGAAACAGAGATAGAGTATAGTCAGTGAGTCAGTCGAATGAAGAGAACGGGAGTGGGTGTTGTAGAGGTCGTGGCAAGAGGGATGAAGGCTGCGCATATAGCGCGGCGACAATACCAAAAGAAGTGTATAATTATTTTGCATAAATGGAAAAGTTACTCGTCGTCTTTTTTATACTTTTGCGAGTCATCCTCCTCCAAGACCAGTTATTATTGAGGGTATAGTCCTAGGGTGGTATTTGGTATAACATAACAAGGGGTAGTTACCGAATAGACAGTAATTCGTGATGATAATCGTGTTCCCATTATAATTATTATTATTATTAAGCTCTATGATAACTGATTTGAAGATTAGTTGGACTAAATAGCTCATTATATTTATGTCTCGCTACATGTCGGAAAAATACAAGAGTATAACCTAGTGTATAGCTGTCAAATGATTTTAAAACAAAAATAACGAAATTAGCTGCATTAGTGTCTAGTTCAGCATTTAAAGTGCTCATATGCCTTCACTCCACAAAAATACAAATATTAACCCCCGTATTAATAAACAAATGTGCACAAGCTAGTTAGCTAGTAGACATCAGATAGCTTACAAAAATTTGACGTAACTTCGGAATAACGAGTTGATAACTTTTACGCAGCGTTTAATTATAAGGGGGTAAGTTGTTAACCTGCTTAAAATATTATGCTAAAGGTCAAACATAGTAGGATTAAGTGGGCTTAAGCCAGTGTCAAAACGTGAGAGGAAATCTACTTAAACTCCTACTGTACTCCTACTCCGAAATTCCAAGCCAATTAAACGGAAATTTGGCTTAAGCTAGAATAATTTCATGAAATCCTATTACGCTTTTGACTTTTGAGTAGGCACTCAGAGCACTTGGGAGACAGAAGGAAATATAGATGGCTACGTAAATCGCTACGCGAGTGGAAAATAATGACTTGAAGCGACTGCGTGGCAGCTTAGTATTTTTTTTTTAAAACTGAGCCGTGATTAAAACAAACAAAATATTATTCGAGCTACGAGGTGTTAAATTTCATGGATATTCTTCAGTGAAGAATAGGTAACTAATAGAATAAGGAGTAAACTGGAAAATTTTAGGTTATATAAGCTGGCTTACCGTTTTGACAAAAAATCAAACAATATGGCGTTAAAATTCCAGTTCTTTATAAATGGACATTGAGTTGAATAACTTCAACAAGCTCTTTTAAATATTTTAAGTCAAGGATTTGTTTGTTTAGCGTTTTTATCATCATCAGTACCAATACCTATCTGTCACAGTATCAGAATCATGTGTAAGGTGTAGATTTTATGTTTATATTTCTTTTATAAAAGATATTCGAAAACTCCACTAGCGACCTATATCCAACGGCGGGTGTCAATTATATATATTATCTGAAGTACGACGACAATTTTTTATGAATAAACTACCTGAACCTGGAAACGGTATAACTCCGTTTTGACCGAAAATTTATTTTCCGGAAATTTCTGCCTAAAGCGTAGTACGCTGCTCGAGCTAAACTAAATTTCAGCTGTTCTCCAACTGTTCTCTCCAAGCATCAGCTAAAGTTCTAGCTAAATTTTGACATAGAGTATACGTTGGGATAAGTGTCACAGCTATTCTTTTAAAAAAAATCTTCAAAAATTTAATTCTCGTCCATGTAATAATAAAAAAGCTCGTCCTTGCATACTTTTCTGCAACAGAACAACAAATACACTGAGTTCAACACTTCAAATTTCTTCCATTAAAGTCAGTGACATTTTGCGCTAATATTTTCGGCCGTCATTTGCACTTGCAAGTTTAGCAAATCTGGATTTTAACTAAAGCGATTTATGACTCGCAGTTATTACAATCAAGATCATGGAGTTCGCACATTTATATCTGTAAAGCCCTGTTTTTTTATTGAAGACCAAAAACGCAATCGCGCCGAATAAACGGCAGACTGACTGTTTAAAAAAAAAAACGGATTTTTAAGGGGAAAAAACTGAATCCTACTTGTGAAGGATGAGTGAATGATGAAAACGCTAAGACCTTTTCTGATAGAGAAGGTAGCCTCCAACTTATGCCAATTCAGTCTGCAATAATAAGCATTTTTGATTGATATAATTAGGCGTGTTTTTTTGAGCTTCGATCTCAGCAAAGCAAAGTGAAGTAGGATTATCAGCACACATTTTACAACAACTACTGCGAGTCTCGAAGTGTCAAGTAGAGCGTAGTTGTTGTAATTGCGTGCTGAAAATCCTACTTTACTTTGTTTTGCTGAGATCGAAGCTTAAAAAAACTGGCCTATTGACATCAACCTATTCTAATAAGGACTAGCAATTTTTGAAACATTTTTGGTGAGTCTAACTTTCATAAAAGAGTGATTCTCATAACTATATACCTTCCCAACTACCATCCCTTGGTTTCCATTGATGTCGCTAATCAGTATTTATGTATAGTAGGTACATCCTCCAACGGAGCGTAATGTGTGTAGGTAGGTAGGTATAGCGTGACATATCCCCACACCTGCAATGCCGTACGCCCACAACCTTAAGTTATGTAAAGTGATCAATTCGACGTTGTAAATTAGCAAATGATTGATTGAATTTGATTATTGTTTGCCTCATTCCCAGTTTATTTTATATATATATAGTTTACAGTATTTGTACACCGTCCATGCATATTTCACGAGGGCTTCTCTGGCTGCCAATATTCCAGAGAATTTTGTTCATCGTTCATCGTTCATAGAGGCAGACAAGTAGACAGACAGACGCTGCAAGCGAGTCCAATTGAGAAGAGCCAGAGCACAATGTGTCTGTAAGTTGTCATTTCGATGATGCTGTTAAATGCATGTTAATTATATTATACTCGTATACACGAGTGCATGTATAGTTTGTGCTGTTTATTTATTTGTATAAGATTTTGGATGACGCCAGCAGTTGGGTAGGTTGGTAGGCATAGCCATCCATATATGGCTGCCCTTCTTCATTATGCATCCACATTTGATACACACACACACACACACACGTGTACACAGCATAAATAAATTTAGGTTTGTATAGGATAAAATATATATGAAACGACGACGTCAGAAGCGCGCCGCACAATCAGGCTGAATAAATCATCGAAAACAGAAAGTATACACACTCGTGCATTACACATGCGACACAGGTATGCTGCATTGCTGCGACGACGACGAACGACGGACGACTGCAGTTGCAACGGCTAATTCTGCCATGTCTTCTTGTTTGCCATACCTTTGCCTACTTACTTAATCATACTCTAATATAGCGAATCATTTGTCCACCAGCCGAACATATACTGAGCGGTGTCCCATCAATGTGTACAGTCGTGGACAATCTGCATGCGATTTGCGCGCTAGTTTATAAACACGAATCGGACAACCGTGCCACGGAATAACAGTCTCCATCACATCATTCCATTGTCCCTCACATCACGCACCGGCAATGACAAACCACCGAATATGCGATCTACTTTGGAAATTCATTTTCAACCCTGAGAAATACAACCCCTAAGACTTCTGCCCAATTAACCACAATTTGCAACCACCTCCTTAGCAGGAGTGCGCGTCCGTTTGTTCAGCCCAACTCAAATTTGCACCGCAAATTTTTCGATTAATCCTCTACGCAGGGCAGGTCCTTGTAGATTTTATTTCTATAATCTTGAGGGAAACTTCAAGTTCATTTATATACAGAACTGTGCCTTCTTGCAACACCGGCAGCGATTTGGTGTTAAGCGCGCACACACAGCATGTTGCCTCTTTGATGGGTATTGACTATTACTGTGCGGTTTCTTGAGGGCTCTTCACCGCTGAAGGATGCTGCTATGAGTGCAGCCCCCCATGTAACAGTTGTTTTTTTTGTCGTTTACTAAATAATTTGATTTGACTGTCAACAGGATATGAAATATTACGGCTTACATCATTTGACTTGCTCTCATGATCGGGAGAGTACACCGCATCACGGTGGGTGCGTCTTAATCAATCAAGGACGAGGTGAGGTAATATACTCGTACATACACTTGTACATAGAATATTGTCATTTTGTGGATGAAGCAAAAATCACGCCTTTCTTGATCTTTTGAGAAAGGGGTTATGTAAGTGAGGCTGTGAATTGTTATGTGCCGAAATTCAGGGACAAGCCAAATGCAGTGTCCTTTTATAGGGTGCGGAAGTTATATCTGGATGTACCTGAGTGTGGGGGTTGTGGAAATGAGTATTTACATAGAGGTTTAATTGCGGCTTGCGTCGGCATTGCAAGTCGCGATCGAAAGAGGTGCTGGACATATCTCTGCGACTGTTCAATTTATCTACACAGGGTGGGCCAAATGCAATAGTTTCCTTTTAAAAATGCAATAAAATGTACAAAATATATTTATTTCCGTAGGTATACAATTGTGGCTTTATTCCCATTGACACAACGGGCTGTCTCGGCTGGCTTCGCAGTAGCGCATTCTGTCACTCCAATTTTCCAAGATGGTATCGGGCAGTAGCTCACGGATTGCTTGGATGATATTGGCCTTGAATCGGTTCCGGATTATTGGCATAACATCGGTCCTTCACGGTTCCATACAAAAAAAAGTCCAAAGGGTTCAAATCGCAGCTCCGAGGCGGCCAATTGACATCGCCAAGATGGCTTATAGGACGATTTTGGATTTGGTACGCAAAAGATTGATAGTGGCATGAATTCAGTCTCACATTCTCGTCTGTGCGCACCGTACAACGACGGGGACGATGAGTGTTGTCCACTAGCAAGCCAGTCTCACGAACTTTTTGCACAAACTTGTCGCGCTGGGTACTTCATTTCGGCCAAAACTTCTTTTCAAAAACGCGCTGTTTGGGCTACACAGCACTCACTTTGGAAATAAGTTTTCAATATTACCCAACGTTGATCAAGCGTAAAGCGACACATTTCGTTCCGCGGAGGTATGAAACTGACTCTCTGTCAATATTTCGAGCGGGAAACAGCTGGCAGTGTTAAAATAACCTTTGATTTAAAAAGAAACCACTAGATGGCCCACCCTTTATTTGACTCACGTATTGTGTGCTTAAACTAAGTCTTTATTTTAGAGTGGGTAGGTATGCGCACCTGCAATCGGGAAGTTTTCTAAACTTGCGACTTTTGACATTTAGTTTCGGCTTTGATTCGTTTTTCTAGAACAGATGCATGAATAGTATAGATTTAAGGATAAGACCTTCCAACAACCAATTGTTCTTCTTAACAACAGTTCCACGGAATGTTTCGTCACACGACTATTTCCGAAAGCTAAAATAGCCCCAAGTATTTGAATCTCAAACAACAGCACTGTTCACTCTGTATCTGGATATCAAGCACGCATTAGCCAAAAGTGCAGCCAAAATAACATCCGCGGTGAATCCGAAAAATAAAAAAACCCAAACCTAGCACTCAACTTCACAAGGGACGTATATAAGTACACGCTTTCGACTGAATGACAGCGACTGTAACAGGATATCAACAATTAATCGACTGGAATGAAAAACATCGGTTTCCACCAGAGAATGCAGGGGGAGCGGGAATGCTCTGAATGGGAACCAACTCACCCGCCAACCACTGATAAGCCTGCCGGGTACCGCAAGCGATACAAACCGCTTTTTTACTTTACAGTTAACACTTTCATGTTTTGTTTGTAATTTTACCGTTTTGGAGCAATTTTGAAATTTTTTGTATGCTGCCCAAACCCGCCCCCCATGCCTGCATTCAAAAATGCAACATGCAACATACAACAAACCACTCGATGACACTTTAGCAGTGTTTAACTCTGCCGTAGTGGGGACCACGTTGTTGCACCAAAAATGCGCCACCGCCACGTGCCCGTTTGGCCAAATGGAAAACAAAAAAGAGCTGGAAATCCTTAATAAGCAACCAATAATCACCGCATTCGCATGCCGAATTGAAGGGCATCAGCGTTGACTCTGGCGCGAGGGTGGCACCTCATCCCGCACTGGCGTGGCAACATCATCATCGACATCATTGCAAAGGACAGCAACAGGATTCCGTCGGTTCCGAGCTGATTGCTTGAATAATTGGAGTTTTTTATGTTTTCATTCACATGCGAGTTTTTTTTTTTTTGTTGCTTCTTTTTTGGCGGCTTTCGGCTGGCGACAACACTACACGTACTTATTTGAGTTGGGCGAGGGAGTTTGCAGGCTGGATCGGAAGTATCGCATTGCAATGCAATTTGTTGCATTATTGTTTTTCTGCTGCAAACAGTGATGCGGTTGTTTATTGCCCGTAAAGTGGATACCGATGCAAGTGTCAAAAATCCAATGCAGTAATTAATGGGATAACATTTAAATCTGTTTTCTTGTTTTTCCTCGTCGTAGTATATGTGCTGTGCAAATCACTAATTTCGAGGAATTGCTATTAATTGATTGACATTTTAAAGGCAGAGGGAAATATTGTTACTGCGTGTGAATTTAACGCGGTTTTTGCAATTTTAAAAATCTCCTTCACCGGAATAGAAGGATTTCCGATAATCCTTGTCAAAAGTTAAGTTCGCTATTGTGTTAGAAATGTATAGGGAGGTAAAGGTAAAGCCTCAACAAAACGCAGAGACTGCGCGTTGGATTGTGGACTTACTCTTATAAAGAAGCTTCTGGGGGATGTAATAACCGCCATATCGTCAGGAAAAGGGCTCTGATGCATTCTCTGGTTCTACTCCTCATTTAGGACAGAAATCATTTGAGGAATGCTAAGCCTTCTGAAATGGGGTCATTGCTTAGAAAACACAGCAACTTTTCAAAAGAAATTCGGATGGAAAACCATCCTATATAAAGGAATCCATACACAATTCGGAGTCACGTTCAATTCGGGAATATTGTGGCAAACCAATTATCATATATCGCAAGATAATCGCCTTCAAGTTGAAAGTAAAGCTTTACCTATTTAGATCAAAGAAATACTCAAATTCGTCTTATATATAAAACAGAGCTTAGGTCAGGCTTCAAATATTGCTTCCATGCATGGAGCTCTACAAGGCAGACCAATGTACGCCACATATGAGCACTCGAAAACCGCAAACTTTGAAGGAAAGCCTTTGGGCACATATTGGGAGTATTTTAAACTTCATAGTTTTATAAGGGTAGGTACCTTTGAGGGGCCCAGGTTCGAATACCGAGAAAACCCAAATTATAACTCGTCTGACGAACATCCGAGAATATAGCTGTCATGAAAGAGCTTCTCAATTAGCCGTTTATACTCGGCATACAATTGTTGATCCCTCCCATACGTCCCAAAAATGGAAAACTCAAAAACTCACACAAAATTAATGGTTGCTAAGCCTAGGGTTCCTGTAAGAACCTGTTGCGCCAATTATTTATTTATTTATTTTCTTATATACCTAAGCGTCTTTGGAAAATTTAGACAGGCACGTATCACGTACTGCGCCACCATGTATCTTTCTAGATCTTTTATTGACTAGCACAGCCCATAAAGAGAGGGAGCAGCTCACACATTTGCAACACGAAGCGGCACCTTGTAAGGTTCTAAAATATCTCCCATCATAGGTATACAAGATAGGGGCGCTTGTCAATCTTTACAGAGTCTTAAGCTGTAACACTGGTAGGCTTATGCGTATCGTGATCATTTAAATTTGGGTTTAAAAACTATTTCAACGTTTAGATTCAAGAAGTATTTTTGAATAGTTACTTTCCATAGAAAAAAATTGTTTAAAGGTTGATGCATGTTCGGCCAAGGTTTATAAGTTGCAAGAAGGTAGCTACAAGTCTTGTAAGATGTCCACAGAAGTTCAAAGGCCTCCTTACCTCAATTGGTTTATTTTTTTATTTCACTTTTGTTATGAAAAAGAGAGGCTTAGTAAAAATGATCTCCCACATGTTTGCAAGCAAATCTTCAAGACGCATGTTGTTTCTTTTGTAATTTTGTTTTTTATTTGTAAAAATGGCACGAAAACTTCTCTAATTCCAACCGATGAGTTCATTTCGAAGTAAAAAGCACAGAAGTTTTAAAAAAAATAGGTAGATGGGTTTTCTAAGCGATTTTTAGGAGCTTAAGTATTTTTTTGAGGTCCAGGTCCACCCCGGATTGTAAAGCTTGGTTGGCGTATTTTTATCAGAACGCATGATCGTATCCAACAAAAGTATGTTTACATATCATCTTAAGGATCAAATATTGGTATTTCTAGTTTTTGAACAAACAAATCTCCTAAGAGCAGTAATATTTCTATAGAGCATTATATTAGTTCTATCGTTTTAGGCGCTTCTTCTTCTCCTTCTAAAATATGTGTCCATACTTATTCCGAATAAATAAATCTCCTGAAACCCTTTATAACTTCAAGTCTCTAAGAACCTTAGATTATAAGAAAAAAATGATTGCCTGTCCGATTTACGAATATTGGTATTGAAAAATTCTCTATCTATGTTTGTGCATGGGTACTACTTTCCCGCTTAGCCCAACCTGATCATACCGCATACCACTTACAGAGCCTATACATTTTCGCATTTGCCCTCGACAATAACTATCTATGAACTACGAGTAGGTATATGGAAAAACTTTTTCCACATAGAAAACTACAGTTTCTAACTTGTTTTGTTTATTTGAGATTACACACATACACAGTATCGTAAACAAAACGGAAAAACAATCAACAAACGCACATTAAGTAACTTTTCCCGTGCCTATTCGCCGATTTGTGGAGCGAACTAACAAAAAAAAAAAATACCAACAGCCTAATAATGGCTTTTCGATAACGCAAGTGCCTACTCCTAAAAACATAATTTGCGTTCATATCGTGCAAAATAAAAACTTCAACGGAAGACAAACCAAATAAAAAAAAAACCGTATTTATAAGTTATGAAACAAAAATGTTTCCCAACTGCATACATGAAAATGTAAAATTCAAATACCACTAGCGGATAGCGCCGCCCTGCCACCGCCGGTGCCGTCATCCTTGGAGCCTCCAGATTTAAGCGGAAATCACGAATTCAAATTTCATTATGTTCACGACTCTGTGCGAATCGGTAGGTATCTACAACTGCAAATGCACATGCATGGGCAGGGCATACCTGCTGCCACTAAACTACTGCTACTGCTATATGCTCGTGTATGCCGCAAACAACATCGAACCTCAAAATAATCATTTCACTTCTGTAATTATCATCGAATCGAAATCGAAGGATATTGGAAAGTAACGGTAAATAATTTGCATTCGAAAGTTTATTAAAACAATTATTATTGATTAGGAGAAATATTCGCATCCGCTATTCTATAATTCACAAGTTACCCCCATCGTCGTCGTCAGCGCTGTTGTAGTTGTTTGCCGGCGAAGGGTGCTCGCATTGATCGTATAGAGCATCGACTCTGATGGTGGTGCACCCATTAGTCGTTCGTAGAAAAGTATACGATATGACTATCAAACATATATTTTATTATCGTATGATGTAAATGTGTGTGATGCCAAACTTTAAATCGAATTTTTACGGCATTCGATTCGATTGCTTCGGTCTAGGACGCGGGGTGTAAGTGTGCAACGGGGTTGGGTTGGCTCAGCGGCCTGCTAGCCCATGAATTCATAGAAATGGTACACCTACAGTACCATGGTTGGTTCGTAAGGAATCCACTCCATTAACTTTGGGTCTGAAAAACTGTCGAGAGAGAAAGAGGCAGAGGCCCATTTCGCCATAGCGCCCTTCTACTTGTTAAGTGGAACACGGAAAATATTTAACGATGTGCTTTCTCTTCAACTCACATGTGAACAGACGATATATATACAGTAATAGGAATAGGAAATTATATATTATATATGTGAACGGAAGAAGGCTGTTGGCTAAGGACTGCGAGGTATACTCGACTGATGATGATGAAGTTGAAATCGTTTCATAGATTAATTATTTAATAAATTTGTAATTAAAATTTGCTCCTAACCGATTTTAAATATTCAATAGAAACACCGATTTATATTTTAATGCAAGAACTGTATATGTGCTTTTGGTACCAATCTGCAGCAGGCTTAAAATTGCAACCAGTTCCAAGCAGTGAATTATTGGAGTAACCATATAGGAGAAGATGTCCATTTCGACAGATCTTGGCCACACGTTCATAGGCATGACTGCTATTTCCATGAACGTCGTGGCCTTGCACAAATACAGATAAGAAAACGTTGAAATTGAAAACATAACAAACTTCCACTGCAAGGTATATACATTTTTGCCAAGATTTGAAATATTTTTTTAAAATGGCGCCCAACATGGGAAACTTTTTGTATCAATTTTTGTCAAGATTTTAAATATTTTAAAATTTTTTTTTTAACCATATTCATGGCGCCCAGGACCAGCGTGTGGACCTTTTTGTATAAATTTTCGTCAATGTTTTCAATAGTTTTCATAATTTTTAAGCCATATCAATGGCGCCCAGAGTGGGGACCTTCTTTTATCAATTTTTGTCAAGATTTAAAATATTTTTAAACATTTTTTCAACCGTGTTAATGGCGCCCAGTATGGGGACCTTTTTGTATCAATTTTTGTCAAGATTTAAAATATTTTTAAACATTTTTTTTTACCCTATTTAATGGCGCCCAGTGTGGGGACCTTTTTGTATCAATTTTTGTCAAGATTTAAAATACTTTTAAACATTTTGTTTACCCTATTTAATGGCGCCCAGTGTGGGGACCTTTTTGTATCAATTTTTGTCAAGATTTAAAATACTTTTAAACATTTTTTTTACCGTATTTAATGGCGCCCAGTGTGCGGACCTTTTTGTTTCGGATTTTCCAACTTCTGTTCCGACCAAATGACCATCGACTCGGGATGAACTTGTAGGTCCCCTCATCGGTATGTATCGCCTTTTGGCCCTGCGACCTATACGGGCACTTCTAGCGCCATCTTTTTATTTATTCAATTTCAAAATTCAGTGTAAGTCCTTTTGTCAACATTAAATAAACTTTGGGTAGGCCGGTAACCCTCTGCGCCATTTGCGCTCGCTATCTATTTGTTTTTACTTTCACAGACTAAGATACTTTGCACAATAGTTCTTTCACTTCAATGAAAGGTTATTTTTTTCTATGGGTATATGACGGAAACATCAAAATAATCATCTGGATATTTCCACTGTTTTGGCTGCGTTTGACATAGTTGCCTTTTCTGATTATTATATTTTTGTTGTTGTTGCTGTTCGTTTTCTTCAAAGCATCCAACACTCGTCAACACACATGTTGGCTTACATATAGTCATTATCACTGGGGTGTTATTAAAATACCCTCATACACACACACATTCATTCCATATACGTAATACTTATTCATACATTGCAAAGGACATATAAAAAATGCTTACCTCTTTGAGTCTTACATTTTAATTTCACCCAAAAGGAGGAAACACACACCGTGCCACCCTCGCAGCATCCCTTCAGTTCGTTGTCGTTCACTAAGAATCTGGTGTATCCATTCAAACCTCAGAAGCGGAAGGGAAAAATAAGACGAAACCCAGAGACACCGAGTCAGAGAACCAGTAGAAGATGAACAATAAATGTTGAATCAGTCTATAGGTGCATTAAGGTGCACTAATAATTGGGGTGTGTAGCGCGTACACACATAACAGCGGCAGCACCGGGTGCATAAACTTTTCGCTTGATATCAGAAATTCTCAATTTACTTGCGCGTTGTTGTTGTGTTTTGTTTGTTGTTTGTTTTTTTTTTTACTATTCGAGATGAAAAGAGTAAAAGAAAGGAGCGTGTTTCTTTACACACGCAAAGTTATTAATAATTTCTTTGTTTCTCTGAAGGAATTCGAGGAATGAATGTGCGCGCCATTCATCATATCATCAATTCGGATGTTACATCCAGGGATATTAAAAAAAAGGATTACACCGACTCCGACGTTTGCAAGTTGGAAATATTTTTCCAATTTAGTGAGAAATATAACAATAAGCATTAAAAGTACTCAAACATAAAATGATGAATATAATTGTGAACCATGGTAGCGGAGCATGTAAGGGATGTATAATTGTATATCTGCAAGCGGGCGTCAAAGGAGAGGTCTTTGCTGTATTTTTTACGTGTTATTTTAACACGGACATTATTATCCTCGGTAAAAGGCGTATTGCTTCACTGGTTGCTGGAAAAATATCACGATCAGCATTCTTGCTGGACAGATCTTCGTTTTAGATAGATTTCGACCTCTTTTACCCTTTTTTTTGTTATTTCCACAAATCTTTAAGCTGTCATAGCTTTAGGTCGGGTGAATTAAAAGACAGACTTTCGTTTTAAAAATGTGTCACAGAAAAAAGAAATTTAAAACAAAACCTGCTGCAAACATTTTGTAAGGCGGTTTGTTTCAGAAACCACAAGTTTCAAAAGTAACCTATAAATATCAAGACTCATTTTTATATAAGGTGGCGCTATAGTGAGGGCCTCAACCAACACACGTCTCCAGGCAGCTGTCTTCACTTTCGCAAGCTAAGTCAGTTAAAATGCCCTTCCACTTGCCTTCTACGTGCCACCAGAGTCTTTTTCTTCTACTGAGTCGGGTGTGGGTTCGAAGATCTTCCTTGCCGGAGCATTTGTGTTCATAAGCATTTGTGTCCATGCCCTATACATGTCCCAGCTACACCTCACTCTTCTGGCTAGGTCGATGCTGTTGGACGGGCTTTCGAAAGATCCTGCTCTGGTGTTGGCGTTTGAGTTTTGCACTATTCTTTCAAAATCAATGGTGACGAAGTCTCGTGACAGCTCATCGACGTGGATTAATACTATTTTTGACTTCGCAAGAAGCAACCACATTTCGTAGATGAGTTGGTGCAAGTTCCTAACCAAGTGATCTCCTGCGGCTTTGAACAGCAGTTAGGCCATCTGCCCCAGCGGGTTTGTTGGACTTAAGCTTAGATAGGATAGGTTAGGTTAGGTTGGGAGGGCAGTTTTGCATCAGATGCAAATTTTCACCCGGAAGCCGTGCAGGCCCATTGTGAGTACCCTGTTTATACATGTAAGGACATGTGGCTAACAAAACCACTTCGATCTGTTGAGGAATAGTTTTATGTCTGATACCCCAGCCAAGTCGTCAAAACTTTCGAAGAACCTTGCTCCCATACAGGATGAGCGGCGTTCTTGTAAAGCCGTGCAGTGGCATAGAAGATGTTCCACGGACTCTACATATTTCCTCTTCGTCTCTGCAGCTTCTGCAGAAGTCATTTGCAAGAACTCCCAGCCTTTTAGCCATATGTTTCCTATGGTGCAGTGTCCGGTTAGAACCCCGACGAGCATCCGGACTTGCCTTCTGTTAAAAGAGACCAGGATCTTTGATCTTTTGGTGTCAACCACAGACTACGGTTTATGACGCAACCGATGGTGTTGCTCCATTGTTCCTTAGCCAGTTGTAGGGTGACGCTGTCCCTAAAAGTCTTAGCAGTGTTGAAAGGCGGTAGCACCTCTCCGTCCGCAAGTTGAGGATTCATATCAGAGCCGTATCTGGCCAATTAATCCGCTTTTTCGTTCCCTTCCACCCCAACGTGTCCAGGAACCCAGCAGAGTAGAACTGAGTGATGACGTAAAGCCATAAGTGCCAAGAGGCAATCTGTAACACATTTCGCATTAACAAGGTTGGAGCCGATTGCTTTGAGTGCTGCTTGACTCTCCACACAGATGGTTATTTCCATTGCTGGTAGTCCCAGCGATAGGATAGTCTGTGCTGCTTTCTCAACCGTAAGCTTAGATATAGCTATCTTAACTTAGTCTAATGGACGAATTGTTAATCTGGTCATTGTCCAGTTTAAAGGTTCATTCTGCCTGACAGTGGGATTAAATGAGTCTGCAGAAGTCAGCAACGACTGCAATTCTACTTCGATGTCCCCTTGTTCGTCTACACAGACTTCAGTTCAGGCTCTGTAGCCTTGAAAGGTTCTTTTTACCCTTGAGTAGGAATTCCCAACCTCATTTCAGTAGTAGGATATGTCTATTTCCCCGATCGATCTATTTTTCTCTTCCATCCTTCGAAGGCGGCGTTTATCTCTTTTCACAAGGAGCTCCAGTCCTCTGGTCAAGATACACCAATACTTTGCAGCCTTGAAAATCAAGGAGATGAGTTCAAAGTTTTTTAATAAGTTGATTTCAGTTTTGTTAACTCTAAAACTGATTTTTTCTGTAAGATAAGAAATTTTAATCATTATCAGGCGAATAAAGTCCTACTCCCACATTGCGTGCCACGTAGCTAGTCCTTAAATTTAGAATCCACCATTCCAGCCTACTGAATTTATTAGTCGAAGTCCGTACAATTTTACCAAGTCCATTTTAAGGCAAGTGCACAAACGAAATAATGCAATAGTTTTACACAACACATAACGAGAATAAAATATGCAACAGGAAATATCCGTCAATCAAACGCCAATCTCAGTTCTTTACAACAATGTATAGCCACAAGCAAGCATATCTACAAGTTTCTAATATCTACACAAACCAGCAGCGATATATAGCTCTCATGATATTTTCACAGGAATTTTTCTGCCCACCAGCCCAGTCAGCCAATCAAACAGTGGGGCCATTTAAATCATTCATATACCGTACACTGAACAACGTTAGCGTTAGCGCAAAAGTAAAGTTCGTCTTTTGTTTTTGTTAAATATTTGATACAAATTTATTGCATAGCATTCTAGCAACAACTAAAACTATTGCTTCTGGTTCTGTGTGTCTGCCGTTAAAAATGCATGCAGGTGCAATGAATTATTCATCACAGAATAATGGCATTTTGCTTTGGCATAAATATCTGAGGAGAAACCTTGACAGGCTATTTGCTCGAGAGCAAACTGGTCGTTGTATAGGACAGTGTGAAAAGTTTGTTTCTTCTCCGAGATTGCGATGATGGTTCTTTTTGATTTCGAGACAAAAAACGCACACACACACACCGAAAACAGAAACAAACCAGATAAGTGCAGACATTTTAAAATTTGTTCCACATACGCCCCCGTCAATGTGGCCGGACGAAGGTATATACGTTTAAGTAAAAGTCCTGTTTGTTTAATTAATTACATTTAAATATTGTTTTGCTCTCCGCGAGAAGGGGAACTTTTCAAATACACAGACTTGAAATATACCCACTCGGAAATGGCACATATTTTTCTTAAAAGTTGAGCAGAGAGAATAAAATTTGCTCCCGAAAAGGTATACCCCATGGTCGTATGTGTGCGAGATGAAAAGGAACCAGGGACACCGGCATGGACGAGGAGGGGCTGCATTGCATATTTTATTATAATAAAAGTTTGAATGGCTTTAAAACTAAAGAGAGTCTGAGTTTATGTTTCGTGTTTATATTGTTGGGAAGTGTTTTTCTTTTTTTTTTTTATGTTTTATGCCACTCAGAGAGGTTGCCAGACAAAGGATGCACTTGTACTCGTTTGTGTGATACAAGTTAAAAACATTTCATCCGGACGAATGAAACTTTTTGAGGCCGGCAGTGATGGGCTGCATGAGTAAGTGGGTGGTGATTGGTGATTTTTATTGGCCAATTCAGTATGAAATCGCCTATACGTGATGTAGGCTCTGCTGCATACCTTGAGCTGTACACTATGCGTCTCTAAAGTCCACTATTTTTAAAGCAAACTAAGTACGATTTCAGCGTAGCTTTCAGGAGTGGGGAACTACTTAATTACGAAATTGATGGAGGATAGTATGGGGATATAGTTCGTTGACGAATTTTGAATCAAGGAGCCGAATTGCCATGAAGTCTCAAGCAGAAACAAATTCTGTCACATATTGCTGGCGCGCAGATGTATTACCAAAATTCGTTGAGATCTTTCAATTAGAAGGTACCAGAGTGGATTTTTCTTTTCTGTGAGAGGGAGAACAGTCTATATGTGCAGAGAGGTTAAGGGACAGTCCCGTGTTCATTTCTGCAGCTTCTATAGAAAAATTGTTTAAAGATACATCAGGCGTGTTAACCTGTCAGACAGAGTCGATATTACAGCACAGTGCTTGAAATGAGTTTGTTAAGAGAGCTCAAATCTAAAAGCGTTTCCATTGCAGCTTTGGCTAAATCTGTTCGTGGCGCTAGTCGGGTTCATCTAAAATTAAGGCATTCAGCTATACTTGAAGTTGAAATACTGGTTTACACCTAAAGTAGTTTAATCTGTTAAAAAGGATATAGTTTCATGTCTATCGAGTTTCAGTCGTATATCCCTATATCCCGTCACTCAAGGTAAATATAAGACTGCTCTGCTACATCTTATCAAAACCCATACCAATTAAGAAGAAACCACACCTCAATGAACCACGTCGAAATCAGCCTCTTAGTTTTGCAAATCATAATATCCGATGAGATAGAGCATCAGCTTTAGGTTGTCAATTTATGTTTTCATGATTTGGATAAGGACTACTAAGCAAATGTGTTCCAGATTTATTCGATATTCATCCCACTAACATCATCTTAAGGTTTTTTTCACTGCGCCACCTCTCGCGAACGTCTGAAAAACATCCGAGAGTATAACTGTCATGTAAGAGCTTCTCAATTACCAGTTTGGACTCGGCATGAAATTGAAGATCCCTTCCTTTAGTCTCAAAAACGAATGGCTGTGAGAAGCTAGGCCCAGGGTCCGTCCCTTTATCTTACCTCCTGGGGACGTTGGAACTAAGCAAGGAAAGAACGAAAAGAACGATTGACACATTATAGTCTAAGAGTCTAAGAGAGAATCAAAGTAAACCGTTTAATTTTGTTGAACTTTAAATTATGAGAATTGTGGACAATGGCCCACCAGAGCCATAAGACCACAGTCAGTGAGTCAAGAGTCCACAAGAATTTTGTGTCATTGTGGACTTTTGGCCTGTGGACTTATGACCCTGCGCCTTTTTAATGTGATGCGGTGACAAACCCGCAAGTCCACATAATTATGTAGGTACAAACAGTTTTACTATAGAAAGGGTGTCCAATCCCCCGTAATTCATGCAAAATTTTGCGCCATTTAATAGTACAGTGATGCCAACGCAAAAAAAAAAAATAACAATGTGACAGGTGACAGGTGACAGCTGACAGTTCGGGGTTAGTAAAAACGTAGCGCTATACGAAAGAACAACGCATTTTCATTGTTGACCAAAATTTTTAAATAATGGAGGCTTGTCAGCCACAGTCCGCAATTTTCGTACAAAATCATCTTCAGTGATGAAGCTCATTTTCATCTTGATGGCTTCGTTAGTTGTCAAAACTGTCGCATTTGGGGTTCAGAAAACCCACGAGTAATTGCTGAGAAACAAATGCATCCACAACGATTCACTGTTTGATGCAGAGGCTGTTTGTGCTAGAGGCATTATCGGACCATTCTTCTTCGAAAACTCGGCTGGTCAAACAATAGCAATTAATGGTGTTCGTTATCGTGACTTGATGACCTAGTTTTTAGTGCCTAAATTACAAGATATGTATGTGACCAACATGTGGTTTCAACAGGTCGGTGCCCCGTGCCATACAGCCAGAGAAACAATTCCACTATTGCATGAGTAATTTCCTAATCGTTTAATCGGCCGATCAGAATTGGCCATCCAGATTTTGAACGCCATTGGACTTTTCTCTTTAGGGTTTTTTAAAGCCAAAATTCTAAGAAAACAAGCCCACGGCCACCAACGCCTTGGAAGAGGAAATTGGGAGGTGTATTAATGAAATTCACCTACGTTTATGCGAAACGGTCATAGAAAATTTGAATAAAAGGGCGCGTACTTGCCATCAGCGGCATTTATCAGATGTGTTCTTCCATACATAACCCCAATCTGTAAACTCTATGAATCAATTAGAAATCCAAGCTTTCTAATTAAAAATTTGTATTTTCTATATAAACTACATTTTGCGGGAATCAAAGGACACCCTTTATGTGTACATATTTCGAGCGATTTGGACTCTGCTCTATACCACACATTCATGAATGTCCTCACTAATAGCATTACAACAAATCACAAACTTTGATGTGACACCTAACAAATTAGATTTGAACATGATTTCGCTATTAGGATTTTGAAATTGTTTTTACACATGCCTACTGGCAAAAGTTAAATTTTTTCATTTACAGGATTCATCTCTCACAGATGCAGAACAAGCAACACTTTATACCAGACACGAACAGGATATCCCCGAATGTATTCTATATAAAATATTAGTAGGAAATCAATCAATTTTGGACTGTCAGTCTGCTGTGTGCGTGTGCTAGTGTCAGTTATTAACGCAATTAATTCAATCATTATTGAATCATATATGTGGCAGCACATGTCCCCGATGTCTGATGTGTACACAAATACACATATTTTCTATTAGGCATACATCAGGCGGCAGCTAGCTCCTCTGCAGATGATGCATTCAGGGATGTGTGCCAGCCATCAAGGCATCTGTAAAGAGCCACTCCATCCGTCCAGGCGCATAGGTAAACAACACGGATAGAGACAAATCAAGTCGATTTTGACACTTGTGTTACACAGCACTGAAATGCAGTGTTATGCATGTCAATGTCCAAATTTCACAACGCCATGCACTAAGATAATTCTTTAATAACTCCTGCCAAAGGACACACACAACCCATGCACTGTCTACTGCCTGCTCGTGCTATAGGTAAATGTGCTTAATTCCACTCCTCAGCTCATTGTCCAGCTGCATTGACTTTATTGCTATCATATTTGCTCTTTGGGGGTTTTTTTTTTGCTTTGTTTGCCTTTTGTATTTTTCGCGAATTAATAAAAAATTGGAATATTTTATTTATACAATTTCACGGCACGGCCTCAGATGGGGCGGGGGTGGCAGATCACAGTACCCCCTCCGCCATACTTGCAGGCTGCAAATGGCATGATGGCCCGACACTTTGCGAGTGATTTTTCACACCATCGGCAATAATGATATTATTTGCAATATTTAAATAATTCAATATTGTTGGGCAGTATTTGCGGATATTTTTATATTTTTTCCTCGTTATCCTTATACCCGTGCATGTAATTACGGCAATGGGTTTTCATATACACAGTGAGATGAACTGATTCAACCGCATGTGGCGGTGGCGGTGGCGGTGGCGTCGCCGTTGTCTGGAGAAACGACAGGACATTTTTCATTTTGAAATCAATTTAATGCTCGTAATTGTGAGGAGAGGGCTGTTGCCGGTGCGACGTGGGCGGCAAGCACTTGCGATGGGCAGAATGCGGTGTTTTTTAATAAACAAATTATTTGATTATTCGCAAAATGCATGCAACAGCCCTTTTCTAGGAGTACCGTGTGAAATGCACGAGTATGTCGTTGTGTTGGTTGCCGTATAAAAATCCGACTCTCTGGTACTGTGCTGAGCGTTTAATTGGTAGCATTGTGGTCGATCTTGAGGTGGATTTTCTGCACTGTTATAGGGTGAAACGTTGAGGTTTCGCAGAAGTGTGAGTGTTGTTTGGGGCTGACTGGTTTTAGTTATAGTTTATAACCAAACGTACTCTGTTTGGTTATAAACTATAAAGTATACATTGAGACACTTTTGGACCACAATAAAAAATAAACAGTTGTCCCATTGAACTTTTTTAAAACTTTTCGTTTGTAGTTTTTATTTTTGAGGCGAATGGAAACTTGAAAAAATTTTGTAAAACTAAACTAAGTTACCGATCTAGATCGAAATGGATTCGATTTGTTCATCCAACAAGAGGCCTTTTTTATTATGCTTACTTGATCTATATAGATCATTGATTTCCATGGTTTACAACAACAGAAATGAAAAGTATTGCTTAACGTGAACACCTGACGGCTTAATTTCACGATGGACACACCCACATTTGAGTCATTGAGAAAGACGTTGACAAGACGCCCCAGGGCCGATACAAGTATTGACCCTGGTACAATTACCGTGGCTGATTGGGTAAGAAAAAGCACGAACCCATTTGATTTTAGGCGAGGCCTATCAAGACACCTCTTCGTTCTGAAAGAAAGCTTCTCGTCTCCGCATTCGGATTAAACCACAGCCCCCACGAATCCAACCTCAAAGGATGGGGCTGCACCAGTTTTGGCACAGAGGCTGTCCCCATCACCCGTGGTACCATTATATAGCTAATGGTCGAGCTTTCGCAACCCGAGAGTTACTACCATTCGGACTCCTTACCCATCCGAGGCGGATAGACCTCAGTGTTAGGTGATTTGAGCATCTTGAATCCCATATTACTAGCGAAAACAAGATAACATAGCATCATAAGATGCGAAATAATAGGGTATTGTTCAAACCCGCACAGAGGAGTGTACTTCTTGCTGTATAGCTTTTTGGTTTTATTTTTTAATCGGAATTGAATTTTTATGAAGTCTGCGATTATGGAAATGCGATCCGAGTGAAATTATTTCGGTTTCGTTGGAATTGAGTTTTATTTTTTTATTTTTTTTATAATCTTATTTATTTTATATAAGCGACCGTAATTTTTTTGTATAATATTTCAATTTAACTTAATAGTGGTGCTTCGTGCGTGTCCAAAAGGAGGTTATGTTTAAGAGCGGCTAATTGGCGTATGGTCAAGTGTCTAATTGAATTCTTTTACACATGATCATACAACATACGAACTATACAGGGTGTTTCACATCTAAGAAAACACAAACTAAGAAATGAATTTGCTAATATTAGAGATTTCGATTCCTATAAAAATAAACTAATATAAATAATGTAAATAATATTCAGCGGTTGAAAATTATTATTTCCACAAGTTCGAATTATAGAAACTAAACAAACTCTAAGTGCCGTTTGCTCATACGACTCTTAACGATTTAAGTTCTACTTAAATACTTATGGGCTCCTTTTTTTAGGGCATAAACTGTCACATAAGAGTTTATGTGGCACTTAAATTCGCTATGAGTCGTATCAGCAAACGGCGCTAAATGTTATAAATACTATTCTAGAATAATTTTCATGATTAAGTATATGTACTTAAATGAATTTTTATAAAAATATCGACAAAAAAATATGTTGAACCTGGTAACACTACTGCGTCTGTTAGAGAAGACGACTTTTTAAAGTGAAATTTATTATGGCGTGTTGGGCAGTATAATTCTAATCAAAAATTAAACGAGCAAGCGACAAGTTCATGAGAAAGAATACATTTAACAAAAGATCCCGTCGGGTGAAGAAAACAGAAAAATACCGGATTTCACTGCAGAAACTAAGCAGCCCTTCGTAGTTCATGTTGTACCTACTCCGCAAATGTTGGAAGAAGTACAAGTACCTCCACAGAAACTTCATTCATTCGGTTGTGATGTATTGTTTCGCATTCGCATAGTATTATTACCGGCGTATCCTCTACAAGCTCGCCGTCTTGCTTCAACCATACCGCGTTTTCCCCGTGACCAAATTTTCACTAAATTTAATTTAAAATAAAACAAAAGCAGTATTGTATGGCCTTTTCAGAAGAGCCAGAGTTTTATTTTTAAGGGAAATGGAATTTCGAGGCCAAGAACAGTAATAGAGTCTCGGATATTTGCCAAGCTTGAAGCTCTAACTTTTGAAAAATCGAAACACATTTCTGACACACATCGCTACGTTGGCTAACACCAGAGTCGTAAGAAGCTCAACTTGCCTCGGTTTTCCACTAACAGACATATTTCGACTTTATGACAATTTTATCTGAGTACTGCCGAAAGATTTTTGTTTGGTAGCATTGGTCAGAAGATTGTTAGGTCGGTTACATTGACAAACAACCCTCCCAGGTATCCAGTCGGGTGAGAAGGTTTTTCCGTAAATAGAAACGGAGCCACTCGCGCAAGTTTACAAGACTCGCAGCCTTTTCTAATCAATGCAAGCTTATTGATTCTAGTCAAACCAGTCAGTGGTGCCAATTATGTATTTTTTTTTTGGGGAATTTAAAATATGCTATTCTCGAAAAGTTTTTAAAAGTTTCCAACCGCGTATTTGCCGATGTCTATGGTGAGGGGAGGGAGCTCCTAAATGGCGATGTTAATTATTTATACGCTTCTCTTATAAGTTTGTTGGTACGTTCAATCGAAATAATTCACACAATTCTTTTGTTCTCTGTATAACAACTACCGTCTGCCGTACCTACCTACTAAATGACCAACATAATCGTTTCTTCACACCACAAAAGGATAACAAAACATTTTCCACTTAAGCGACGACAACGACATAAAACGCTATCTCTCTGTCAACTGTTCTACAATTGTCCTACAATCCTGAAACCTGAAACACTGAACTGAATACAGAAGGTCTGAGTATTTTTTTTTTGTTTTTGTTCTAAGCTAAATTCGTGAGTGTATCTTCCTTTCATTATGCTCATTTTTTAGTTGTTTTTGCTTTGTAAAAGGAATTCTCACACTCCCCAAGTGGCCAACAGATCTGTGGGTTGAATACAGCCAGCAAATTGTCCCACTCTCTGCAGCCATTATTGTCGTCATCACCATTGGCCTTATCACTTCCGTTTCTGGCTCCGAACAGCAATGTCCTCTGTTAGGACAACATTTTATTAAAAGAATAAAAAAAAAAGAAGAAGAGTTTCGCCCAGCTGGGAGAGAAACTGCCCCACTTTTCAGTTTAAACGATTCTTGTCGCTCGGCATACATAAGGCCAAAATACTTCCTCCCACACAGCCACTTAGTTTGCTATGCTGCGGGAATAATACCACCAGTACCATAACTTGAAGATGAAGAAACACAAATGGAGACAGCACAGATATATGGGGATGATGTACGTATACATATACATGCATCCAATTGGGAAGGCGAACAAATCTGACTTTGCCCCGGCGACGTCGTCGTAGGAACTCAAGAGGCGAAAGTGAAAACACATCCCAGCACGAATGGCTGGAGTGGGGACGGGGTCGGCTGTTCTGTTGGCTATACGGAGACGTAGAGTAGAGAGTAATGCTTGTGCCTAGTGAATGAATCGTTTTTGTCGTCATCATCGTCGTCGTAGTCGTAGCAGCTTGGTTAAGCAAACCCCAAGGCGGGAGTTGCCGCCACAATCCTTGTCGGTCGATGAGACCAACAGGTGTCTACGGTACATTACCATGGCATGCAGACAAATGCCAACACTACTACTTGACTCGACAAGAGCTTTACACAAGAATATAAAGAGAGTGAACAAAATTCTCTTGGGTGGTGAAAAAAGGGGGTGGAAAAGCCTTTTTAAAGTACATGACTCCCATTTACTATATATGCTCACCGAGACTTCATCACTTGAGTCGTCTTCTTCGCATCTCCTTGTGTTTGGGGATTACGTTGGGTTTTTCGGGGTTGGTTGGTTTGTTGACTACACAATGGTCTTGACCTTGACTCAGAGCAGACGGCACCAGGCAGCATACACACAAACACACACACTACCCGACTGGAGAGTGAAGTTAAACATTTTGGAATTGTGCAGATTGTAGGTACATCGTACATGCTTCCTGAATAGCTATTTGGCTAGCTGGGTGACTGCCTTGCTGAGTGCGGTTCCACACAGAAATTTGCCAGAAAGGTTTTTCCAATTGAGTGTGTATGAACGGTGAAGGCATTTAGATACAGATTTCATTTTGGTTTTTTTCCCCCTCTGCTTCTGAACTTTATGTACGAGTGCTGCTCTGCAACACTTTAAGGGTTGGTGTTATAATTAGGTCCTGTTGGGAATGGCTGTGCACTCATGAAGCTACAACTTCCCTGGCATGGAATGTTGGCACACATTCAGAAGCCAGGATTTGGTATATTTCGTGGTGGGTCTGATGACTTTTATAAAAAATATTCAACTGTTGATTTCATATCCAAGTGACGCGTTAGGATGTCAGTTTGTGTTCCGGGGAAAGCGGATGTTTAAACGGGATTCCTATTGAAAATGCAAAATTTGTGAAGCTATTGAATGTTAAATACTTTTTTACTAAACGGATTTAATGGGCTGGGCCATTTAGCAGACAGTACAAACAGAATATACCCCATTCCCCATTGCACTTGGAAAGAGTCGTAATAGTTGTCCATTTTGCAGAACGAAACACCTTGCATTGTAGTCCTCAAAACTCTTGAGAATAGATTTATAAATGAATTGACGATCTACCCGGCAAAAGTACCTACTTTTAGTTTTCTTTAGTTCATGCACAAAGGGCGAAATGGAGACTTGCTGATTACTCGAAAATAATATCCAAGGCAGTGTGACCAATTCAATATTTGAAATCATGCAAACTTTGGCAGTTTAGCATATTTTTTTGTCCAAAAAAAGTGCTAAAAATCATGCCAAATATTTATTTTTTAAATCAAAACCTGCGAAAAACCCAAAAAATTTACAAAAAAGCTCCTGTTATTCAGGAAAATAAGATATATTTAAACAAAAATATCATAAAATAAAAATCACTTCGTGACGCTTACTATAGCCCTGTTTTTTTGAGCTTCGATCTCAGCAAAACAAAGTAAAGTAGGATTTTCAGCACGCAATTACAACAACTACGCTCTACTTGACACTTCGAGACTCGCAGTAGTTGTTGTAATATGTATGCTGAAAATCCTACTTTACTTTGCTTTGCTGAAATCGAAGCTCAAAAAAACACGCCTTTCGTATTTCATAAAAAAAAAACTTTAATTCAATTAATTTCAGTCTCTATTCATTGAATAAAAATAAATATTTATATTATTAGCTGAATTCACTCAATGGCGGTGTTCAGTGCTTACTGTCAAATGAGAATTGTTTAGTGGCTTGTTCACACTAAGGTTCGTCTGCTTTGATTTTATTTTTTATTTTAATTCGTAGTTTGGCTAAACCAAAATCCTGCTAATTTATTGATTATAATATAATATAATTAAAAAGAAAACCCGGCATGATTTGAAAAAAGAGGCTAAAAATAAAATAATTCTGCTTGGTCGCACTGACCCAAGGTGTTTATTTTGTCCAACACTGCAAAGCACTCTTGATATCCTTTAAGTGCAGTCTATAGATTGTAGCCTTTATCCGCTGGATTATTTATAGTTGCTATTAGAATCTGAAAGACAAAATTACAGCGACTTGTATTTTATAACCAAGTTCTAGGTAGAAGTGAATGCTATCGTTGCTGTTGTGTCGGGTTCAGTTTTCAGGAACTCAGCTGGTATGCCATCAAGTCCACCTGCTTTCTTTAATTTTACGAATGAGCAGTTTCGCCTAGAGGGTTGGTTTAAATATCCCTCAAAGATATCCATGTGTTAAGAGATTGGTGGAGTGGTTGCTCTTAACTGCACTCGGTAATAGCCGGAATCATATTTCAATAGATCACGATAAGGTCCTTCAATCTGTGAAGCTGATTCTTAATTCATATAAGCAAAGTAAGAGTACCGTCATTGCAACTTTTTCGCGCGACACTTGGGTATTTTCAACAGCTCTATGATATCTTCCCTTTTTGTGGCTTTTTATACCCTCCAGGGGAAGGAATATTCACTTTGCCAATACATTTGTAACGCCAAGAAGGAGTCACCGGAGACCTCATAAAGTATATATATTCTGAATCAGGATCACATTCTGAATCGATTTAGCCATGTCCGTCTGTCTGTCTGTTGAAAGCACGATGGCGCCCAAAGTAATTGACGTAGCTGAATGAAATTTGGTGAAAGGACTTATTTTTATCGTCGCCTGGTTGTTATTAAAAATGGGCTATGTCGGTCAAGTAGTTCTGGTACCTCCCATACAAAGCCAATATTAGACCCATGTGTCCCTCTTTTCGTTGAAAACTCGATAGCGTCCAAGGGAATCAACCTGGGTGAATGAAGTTTTGTGAAAGGACTTCTTTTATCGTCGTTAGGTTGGTATTAAAAATGGGCTATGTCGGTCAACTAGTTCTGGTATTTTGCATGACTTGTATGCAGTGGAGGGTCAGGCCGATGATAACACTTTTACTTGTTTTTTATTTTGTTTCTCATTTTTGGCACCCTGTCCAACTGAATCCCCCTGTCACTTTATTAAATTCAAAGTTGCGACAGATTATTTCTGAATTGTTTGTCATTTTTTGCACAAGGGCAGTTTTTTTTAGTAAAAACATAGAGAAGTGGAATGCTATAGGTACACCAAATTATTTTCACCATACCTATATTTGGTGAACAAAGACTGCCTTACGGATCAATGTCAAAACCTGACATTCAGCTAAACACACAGTAACAGTTGTCTCTCTACGGTATAATAATACTCATATGTCACATACATCGGACAGCATTTTCTAGAAACAGTTCAGTTCAGTTCAACATGCAGATAGATTTGTGGCAAATCCAAGCACATCTTGTGAAAGCCGTTGCACTAAGTGTATGTATCTTTTCGAAATCAATGTTTGTTACCATGCGAACTGGTTACTCCATTGATGCTATCCAAGTGAGATCGCTTAAAAATGCACACAATATGTATATATTATATTATTACAGCTGTATGTATGTAAAGTACAACCAAACGTCATTACAGACAATTAAATGCAAAGTAGTTTCCTGCTGCAATGTTCCATCTATGCTCCGGACACCGGCAGCACACAAGGCTTGATCTAAATTATTTTTGTGCTCTGTTCGTTTTGTTAAAAAATACAAAATGAAGAAAATGAAAAAAAAAAAAAAAAACATAACCTCCGCATAAAAAACTGAGACCTTAGCAGAGCAGCGGTGCGAACGGAAAAGATGCAAATGCAAGAAGAATTGTTGGTGTCTGTCTAAATAGTGCTGTAATAATTTTCGCTCATTTCACGTTGTTGTTGTCGTTGTTTCTGCTTCTGTATATCATTATTTATTATTAAAAAAAAAAAAAAAAAAAAAAAAATTAACATCGGAACGGAAGGCAATGTCTTTTATAATGGGCTCCGCCGACTCTATCCTACTATTCCCATTCGGCAGACGCGTACGTACGGTAGGTACGACGTACGAGCGTATCCGTTTAATGATAATAATAAATATGCCGACATTTTATTTAACTTGTTCGCTTAGACTTTGTTCCTACACACAACTATTGGAGTGTTTTATTCGGTTTTCGCCTTTTGCATTATTATCTTTCTCTTCGTTTCAGCTTTTTTTTTGTGTTTGTATCTCAAGCAGTTCATCGCTTTTTTCTTCGCTATGGAAATAACAACAAATTACACATTTATATACCTTAATTGTAATTGCAGCAAGAGAAAACAGCCGACACAGAAACAACAAAAACAACAACAATGAAATAAATTGTAGATACGTAACATCCGTGTAATCTACATACGAATCAACATTTTATCTGCAACGGCCGTTAAACTAACAATTACAATAAAAGTAATACCTAGACAAAAGTGGACGGAACAAGAGGGAAAAAAAATGTTACACAACAATATTTTCGTTATTGTTGTTGTTGGTTGTGTTCAACTTGGAAGCGGCAACATTTTGTAATTAAACAATAAAAATATATCTTTTATAATTACACAATAAGTGCTTGAGGTATACATGCATGGCACTGCTGCCGCTGCTGTTGCTGCTAGGGTATATCGTATATGGTAATTAGAAAATTAAAATGAACAACCGAAACAGAGATACAAAGTGATTTCACATCCACATCTGCAAAAAGGAACACACACAATATTTTTATAGTTATGTGAAGTTGTACCTTGTGCACATGCGGCAAGTGAATGACATGAGAAACGATCAATTGTTGAGAAAAGTATTGTGAAAGGATTATGTTTCCATTTGTAATTTGGCTCGAAACTTATTTGCAACTGTTCTTGTTCGCATGACGGCTGTTTTCGATTAAATTAAGGCCAGTATGCAGCAGAGAAGGAACATAGATTATGATGCGGCGCAAATTTAAATATTATAGCCTCTGAGTACGAGACCAACAACTTTTACATTTACACGAGAATTGCAGGTTCAATGGGCGAATCCTTGTCAACCAACGCAGCAATACTCAACGATTTTCGGTAGTGTACTTACTTCATCCAAATGATTCAAACAGATTTGAGGGTTGTGCTCATGGTTTTGGAAATTAGTTCGAATCAAGTCGAGTTTATCATTAGGTTGTCGTATTTTCTGCAGAAACAGAAATAACAAATTCTACTCGATAAGATTACCGCACACGATAAATTGGACGGCTTTTGGAAGGTATCATATTCAGGACTTATCACCTGCAGGGCTACTCGAGTTTGTATAGTTCTGTTTGATTTGCAAAATGTGTGTAGAGGTACTGAATATATTTATTTTTATTTTTGCACTGATGACAAAAATCCTTAATAATAATACGAGCATTTACAACCTTGACCATAAATTTATTGCGGATCGCAGTTGAGAGCTTCAGAGGCCACTCAGGCGGGCTAAGACTTGTAAATACGCCGACATGTTTAAAAATAAATAAATAAAATATGTCTGCGTTCCGGATTTTTTAAAGCAGTATTTAGGTTACAGTGGCTTAGTGGCTAGTATGTTGGACTGCTAAGACAAGGGTCCCAGATTCGGTCCCCGGAAACAACAAATTCTATAGAGTTTTTCCCTTGCACCACCTTTCGAAAACGTTTGGCAAACATCCGAGAGTATAACTGTTATGAAGGGCGTTTGGACGCGGCATACACATAATTTTTAACCTTCACACTTAATAATATTTAATTCACAATTGGCAATTTTATATGGAAAATTTCGACATTGTGAGTCCGTTAAATCCAGCCTGGATACAAAATGTGATTATTTGTATCGGGCTGTAAGGATAAATAAAGTAAAATGGCTGATGGGACATGGACACATGGTAAAGAAAATAAGCGCTCAAAACAAAGAAACTGAAGGCAATATTCGACTGTCAAATAAGTCAACAACTCATGGGTATATTCAAAAATATAAATAAACATAAAAAAATCGACTAGATCGATCTGGATAAAATGTCAACTGGACGCAAAAACTATTTTTCGGTATCGCCACATTTTCTATGACAGCCGTACCAACTGTCAACTAAGTACTCAGTCACGAAATTCACGAAGATTCGTCGGCTCCTCCTCCACAAACTTCAACTAAGAAAGGTTCATATGGTCGATCTAGGCCAATTAAAACTGGGACATATCGAGATACCCAGCTGTCAGACTTACTAAACTAGATTCTTGAACGTTCACAATGAGTAGGATCGTGGTGTAATTGGCTTATTTCATTTTTGGTTTTATATACTTGTCTCGGTGGAGTATGCTTTAGCAAAACAATCTGATTTTAAGATCAATCCGCAGAATACCGAACCTCACCTGTTCGCTAATACCCCTGAAGACGCAAGAGAGTACGAAATTCTCACTAGAAATCTTAATTGAAAACAATGCCAGTGCAAAAGTTAAGAAATCACAGAGAATATAGCGGGACAACCAGTGCAAGAAGTACAACCCCAATCGCTGGACTAAAGGCGACTCTTGTTTATTAATTTTTAAATACCAATCAGGTAAAGGTTAGAATTCCGGCTTCGTACTTCCAAAAATGACGACAGTATTAAGAAACAAGTAAAAGTGTTACCATCGGCCTGGCCGATACTTCGATACCCTCCACTGCATACAAGTAATTTAAAATTGGTTATGTATGTGAGGTACCAGAACTACTTGACCGACATAGCCCATTTTCAATACCAACCTGACGATAAAAATAAGTCCTTTCACCAAATTTCATTCGCCTCTGTCAATTCCTTTGGGCGCTATCTTGATTTCAACAGACAGACAGACAGACAGACAGACGGACATGGCTAAATCGATTCAGAATGTGATCCTGATTCAGAATACATATATATACTTTATGATGTCTTCGGTGACTCCTTCTTGGCTTTACAAATATAATGGCAAAGTGAGTATACCTTCCTGTGGAGGGTATAAAAATAACGTAGCCTGAACCTCCTTGAATCAGCAAAGCTCTTGGAAACTAGTTTTGTTCCCAAACGGGTCTTTATGTTGACCCCTGTTTTCAATACTGGAAAGAGGTACGGAAAATCTCAAAAAAGGCTACAGTAATTATACTTTTGGACTCATAAGGTTCTAGAAGGTTCTAGCCAGCAGTGCATCTACCTTACATTCTGTAGGTATAAAGCTATAATAAAACGCAGCTCTGCAACATTGTTGCATATAAGTCCTATTGATGCGGTTTTCTTCAACAGTGGCATATTTTTATACTTCCAGAAGCGACTGCATTTTATTTGAATATTAAAACGTTTTTATGGCAAAATAATACATTTCTTGACCATCAATGTAGCTAAATGCTAATTTACAATATTAAACGGGGTGGGGGAGCCATACACCAACGCCCTCTCTCTTTGAAGTCATCGCTCCGCGTCTGCACCGCATTCGCAGAAGAACTAGCCAGTGCAACATCCGCGCACATTTAATTCGAATATAAAACAATTTTTATTGATTTCCTCAGCCTTTGACGGGTATATTTGTACGCTTTCAAATTAATTCCGACATCTACAGACTACAGACTGTGTGCACTGTGCAGCACCCCCCTAATGCCACAACCAGCGGCAACGCCGCTGCATACAAATCTATAAATTTCATACCATAAACTTTTATGTAATTCCGAAACAAAGTTGCAAAATTAAACATAAAATCGGTAATATGTATTTAACCATAAAAACGCATGCACACACTCAGCCACATAATGCAAATGCAACCCAACCCCAAGACGGAGAAAAACCAGCAAAGAAGTTAAATAAACATAAAATATAATAAAAGAAAAGCGAAGAAAGAAAGACCGAACCGAACCGAACCGAACAGCGAACACCAAAGGAGGCGAGCAAGAACCAAGAACAAGAAGTAGAAAAAAAACAATCAAGCATCAAAAAGTATCTAAAACACTGGTGTGTGAGAGAACGAAACTCCTTCAATAAATTTCGCTCGTATATCTTAATTGCACTTTTTCAGTTTTTAATTTTACTTGGCCACATCGAGTGCATGTTACACTTGAAGTTGAACCCTTAGTAGAGCACCACCGCTAGAGTGCATGGTTTAAGTTGATAATGTAGGGTGCAGTCACTTCTCTGGTCGATGTTGGCGGGGTGAAAGATGGGGGGTGGCTTGTAGCAAATTGTGTGCGAGAGCTGTTGTACCGTTGTAGGTACAATGTAATTTGAGGCAACAACATATTGTGGGGGCAAAAGGAAAAGAACTAAATAAAGTAGCAGCACCATGCCACCAGTGCGGCGGTGGCGGCGGGTGCTGGATATATGATGAAGTTGGGCTGCAGATATTGTATAGTGTAATAGTGCGGTATAATAATGTTATATGAGCGCCGAGGAGCGGGGGGCACACATTTAATCATAAACTGTTGGGTGGATTTTTTTACGATCAGAATTTATATAAAAGCAGCAGCAGCCGCAGCCTTTTTTCTTTCTTCCTCTCACTCTCTCTCTCTCTTCGCCTCATCTCGACAGAATTTATTGTAAATGAACATTAACTTTTCTGGCTCTATAAACTTTCGTTCGCCGCCATGCCGCCTCTACGCTATATTTGCCTGCGTCTAAGTACATTGTATTATATTGGTACGATATCGTTTTATAGTTTTTATCCCACGTCAACTATAATACAATGTAATGTGGGATTCGATTACACACCAGGCACCAGGCAATGCGAACAAAATTGGCGATGAGGTTTATTGCATTCCTTGTAATCTAGCCTCGGATAGCGTTCCGAGTGCATACAAGTAAATGCAATGGGGAATTTCTTCGAAGGAACTGTGTGAGTTGAAACGAACTGCCATAAAGTCGAACACCGAGATTATGGCAGCCAGACTGGAATTAATTTCACCATTAGGAATTATATTTTTCATACATTCCTGCGCTTTTAATACCTAATTAGGTTTCGAGTGCTTTTACTATGGTTTTGTGATGTCAGATTTAGGTCTTTGGTTCTTTGGTGTTCAGTCGGTACCCGGTGGTTTTTTGAGCGTGTAAATGTAGCCAATAGCTTAGGTTTGAGCCGCAGTGGGGAGGTGTTTTTTTTCCCATCTCCACGCGTCATTTTCATTTAAGCAACACGGATCGGGGTTTCTACTGTCAAATGCTGATACCTTTCGCGATACAGCACCTTCTCTTCAGCCGATTTGTGAAGTGAAGTTCATCAAATTGCAGTAGAGCACAAAAAGAGACATTACGAGTGAAAGACCCACTCCCCACGGGCAGCAACGCAACTCACGGCGGAGTTTTACGTGTTTCAATATTCGTTACGTTCTCCCACTCTGAGGAAGGAGTTTTCAAAACACAATCAGCCTTATTGTGAGTTTCGCCCGAACAATATTCCACCCGAAAAAAACAGATTTCTGTTCTGAAATGAAATTTTTTTCGGGTGGAATATTGTTCGGGCGAAACTGACAATAAGGCTGAATATAAAACGAGGAGGGCGAATGGAGGAGAATGTACAACCGCGAACTCTATGAGCTGTACCAAGATGTGGATGTAGTCCAAAAGGCCAAAATACGTCGACTACATTGGCTCGGCCACATCGAGCGAATGGACAATAATGCTCCAGCTAAGAGGATCTTTCAATCCCAGCCGCCAGGTTCGAGACGACAAGGAAGACCCAACTTCCGTTTAAAGTTTAAAGCCATCGCGGATGCCAGAGCGCTTGGTCTGGATAACTGGAAGCAGCGTGCCCGGGATCGCAGAGGATGGAAGGCTACAGTGTGTCAGGCAGAGACTCTTCACGGGTCGCGAGCCCGTTAATTAAGTAAGTGACAAGGAGCAACATCAAACATTTCCTCAATCGCAATCGGCCAACTTATTCTGATTCAGACTAACTTTACCATTTGAGATGTTGTCAGCTGACTGGTAGTATAATTGTGGTAGTTTTTTGGTGCTGATTTCGCTTCTCCAATCAAATAACTGACTGAGAGTTTACCACCCTTCTCTTGTTATTGCGAACCACAACAACAAATATTTTCTTTAAAATTTTTAACTATGCGTTTCGATTGTAATACCACTTGTTACGAAAAGCGATTCAGTTCATCGTGAAGGAGAGGGACATTTCGAGGAAATTGGCATAACAGCAGTTCCTCCGTGCATCTGCTTGAATTCGGCAAACAAATTTTTTTTTTCAGTACTATAGATAGATGGCAAAACCATGCAGCTGTATAAAACGAATAAATAAATAAAAACGAGCCAAGTAATTAAATATAAAAGCACCCTTCCGTAGTGAAAATGTTTTACATTAACTCACACACTCAGAATTTATACACTCATGTATACGGAAAAAGAAACACCAAAAATAATAACGATCATAATAATAACAATAAAATAAATAAGGAAATGTTAACGCGCAAAAAATAAAATAAAATCGTATTCCCCTTTGGATACAGACAGTACTGGCTGAAAATCGAATTGAAAGCGAACAACCCTTATCAGTGAGAAGGACCTGGGTATTGAAATAATCCGGAATTCCGGGGTGTAGTCACCCTTAAGGGTACGCCCGCACTTTGGGTATACGTCTCGTAATAATATCAAAAATCTAAATTTGAAATATAAAAAAAATATATATATAAACGAAAGGGAACAGCCAACATGGGATGCAATTTGCTCGGTTTTTGTGTATTATGCTTATTATAATTCTAAAATAAATTCTTTTTATAATGCCGAGCACACCCCAGTGTATTTCGATCTGGAATCTTCCCTCTCGATGTAGATGGAACTTGAGATAGCAACGAAGTGCTGTTATTATTATTTTTATTATCGCCAACATTACTACAATGCGTTATTATAGTAGGTACAGAGCAGGGTGACAGACTCTTGTCAGTACCTAACCTAGTGTGTATGTGTATAATATACCTAATACGGGAATCTATGTTGTTTCTCCTTAATGCAATTAAAATAAACGAACATTTTATGGATATACGCTTGGGTGTGTGTGGTGTATCCGTGCGCATTTATATTGGAATAAGAGAATTAAAAGTTACGACGCATTTCTCGGTGTTTGTCCAATTTCATCCCCCACGGACATGGCCATAGCTGTAGCAGCTAGCAGGTGATATTGTTTCAATATCCAAATAAAAAAAAGAGAGTTCCCAAAGAGTGTTATGTATTATTAAATGCATTAACGGTAAGTGAATGAGGGTAGTGTTTATAATAATTTGTAGGTACGCGCATATATTATTTATAAACATTCATAAGTATGTTACGAATGGGTTGAGTTCATGCGGGACATTTTTGAACAGCTAAGCAGCAAAGGAGTAATTTTTAGATTATGACATCCATAATTAATCGCACTTCGACGACTCGCTCCATAAATTCTAGCGACAGAACTTTACAAAAAAAGCTGCCTTGTCATGTGGTGAAAGGACTAGAGTGCCTATAATCCAAATAGGTTTTATTTGAAAGTAGATTTCTGTAATGAATTGGGTTTTCAGAAGAACAGGACAAGTGAAAACTTCAATTGGCCATTCCTGGCATAGACATTTTATGAAATAAAACAAACGAGTTTGTATGCCCAGGCCCCTGAAAGGTACGTTCCGAAGAAGCACCACCACTGGCGATATTTTTGCTTTACAATCTTTGGCACTTTGAATACAATACTTCGCACAACAGGTAGAATTAGTGACTCCGCAAGGAGTTGAGGACTCCCAGCCAACCGCTAACAGAGAGTAAGATACATTTCAATCCAAAAACTACTGAGTCATAGGTTCAAGTCCCAGAAAAAACATAAATTACTTTTTGAGGTTATTTCAAATGCGATGAAAAAGAATCAAAAAGACTCTAAGAACAAATATACCATTCGGTTCTACGAGTATTCCGCCCAACTATAATTTTTAGCTCTTGTAGGTAATTTATGTTGTCAACAAAATCTGTGACAAAAATCAGTGATTTAACTTTAGTGTTGCCATCTCTTGGTTAAGCCATTTACTGATCTGGAATTGGCAGAATTTGGGTTCAACCTGCATGCGCTATTCAGACGTTCTTAACTTGGGGCTGCAATCGAATGGAGTTTTTTTTTTGTAGAACCTCAACCCACCTGCTTAGCTGAAGTTTATCGACGTGCAACTTATTCATTTCATTTTTTTTTTTATTTATTTCAATTGATTAGTTTGTAAAGGGTGTTTTTTTTTTTAGAGGTATAGAACTTTAAGTTGGCAGCACTCTTTTAACTGGCGGTCATTTCGTCAGCTGTCAAGTGATTTATTTTATAGTTTGGGTTGGCATTTTAACATGAATAGACTGACGCCTGAAGAACGCTTCCAAATTGTGCAAATTTATTTTGAAAATCATACCGCCACTACGTCCATTTTACGGTCAACGTAATCCTCCATCAGAGCAATTAATTCGATTAACTATGGAACGTTTTCGCACCACGTTTACTCTAAATGATAATACGCATCCACAGAGACGTCGTACAGTGCGTACAGAGGAAGTCATTGCTGCTGTAGAGCGTAGCGTAGATAAAGACCCGAATCAGTCTGTCCGCCATCGTGCACAGGAATTGGATAAGTTTTTATCAACTTTATGGTGGATTTTGCGGAAAGATCCTGGTTTGCGTACTTATAAAAGCCACAGGATAACCTAGCAAGGCGTAGATTCAGTGAATGGGCCCCAAACAAGATTGAAACGTTTGTTAAGCACATAGTTTCACGTTGCGGACCCGTGAATTGGCCTCCAAGATCGTGCGACTTAACGCCGCTTGTCTTTTTTCTGTGGCGATATGTCAAGTCGCTAGTCTACGCCGATAAGCCCGAAACGATTGACCACTTGGAGGATAACAGCGTTAGTGCCGATATACGGCCATAAACGCGAACTTCGTCCCGCCCCAATTTAAAGCATTCCACTCTCCAGAGTGATAGTAAAACACAGATAGTTCAAATTTCAATGTGCTTTATTTGAATGCAATCGCAATCAGAAGAGAGCGATATTTTTCTTCGATTTATTTTCCGGCGCAAAAACAAACAACGAAGACGGTTTGTCAACACGCGAACAGGCAACGTACAGCTGACCGTGCTAAAAACAGGGAAATTCGAGATTAATCCCACAGACTTCCAACGATTGGCCTTGCGATTTATTGATTCTCATCGCAAAAGCCAATCGAACGGGGAACTGAATCCGCTTGAATAGGAATGGAAGATCAGTTGGAATAGTAGGTATTCGTGGGATACGGACTTCCTCTCCTTTGAATTTGCCCTTGATGATCTTCGCTTGAATCACATTGTCCATCAGTGAGTCAAAACGGGCAATTTCACATTGCCACTAGCGCAGCATAAGCCGGCAATTGCTCTGCAACGTTTATTTGCCGTGTGTATGACATCAGCACACAGTAAAGCTACAGCACACGCTCATAGGCGCCAACGTTTTTTATTTATATGAACAAAATCAGATATTGACATAACTCACGAACGCGTTGACCAATTTCGTTCAAACTTTAGATAAACCAACTACACGACCATACAAACAAACCCTAAGAATTTTATCGAATTCAGTTAAACCGTTCGTGAGTTATAAAGTCACAACGCTTTTGCAACTCTCTTTTATACATATAGAGATTATAATGCCAGAAGATTATCTTTCGAATAAAGTACACTTCATGTCAATTTATAAAAATCATCTTTGTTTTATCCCATTTCAAAGTTCTATACCTCTAAAAAAACACCCTTTTCTTTTTTAGTTAGAAATATGAACAAGTATTTACCAACATTCCTTTCTTCAAAACTCGCCTCGCTCGAGTAGTGTCCACACCATAGGAGAAAGCGGTGCTGCTTAAGAAACGAGATATTTCGGCTGGTCAGGATTAGGACACATTCCACTAGCAACAATAAGCTCACCTCATTACCATATACACAATGTACTGCTGTGTACATAAATATATATGCATACTTTTCAAAGTTTTTTCCAAGGAAAACAACCTTGTATACGCTGACATTTGACGTGTATAACTTTATATTATAAATGTACCGTATGCAGATATCCATTGTAGGTATATTATAAATTCCGTTTCATAAATGAGTCACCCTTAAAAAGTTAAATTATTCTTATACCGCCCCACGTCAGAAATAATAATTAAACATTTTTTTTTTGTTGTTGTCTTCATTCGTTCCGTTCAGAACAGAAATACCTAAAATCGATTTTATGCAAATGTTTTGGAAATTTCTTTCCAATGAATGTATTTTTTGTTGTTGTTGTTTCTTTGGAGTTTTCATTTTCAATAAAAAATATATTCGTATATACACGTAGGAAGGGGAACACCATCAACCTGATAGTAGAATCAGAAGGGGATGAAGAAAAGAAATCGAAAAATCAGCAGCAACACCGATAGAGCGTTGTTTGCGAACATCCCCAATGCAACGACATACTGAACGTCACCTCAGCTCCAGCAGACCCATTCTAAATTACTTTTATAAATATTTTCCGCTGAATTTAATAACGTTTAGCATTGTTTTTTAAACGGCATAGTTTGTTTTGGGAATGGGGGACTCATTTGTTTTAAGAAATTGCGTTTTAGGCGCTCTCAAAGGTCGTTGGTCTGGATATCGGTTGACCCCTTTTAGCGCATTGGATTGGATTTAACCCTTGTTTACCATCGGGAGACCTATCATCACGGCAGAGCAATTCGATTTCAAAGAAAATTGTGATGCTAGTCGTGATTTCGTAAATTGCCATAAGGCCATACAGGGTGGATTTGACGCTGTCGTTTGATTAACTGCAATTTTATAGTTACGCGGGGGGAGCTAGCGGTGCACTCCTTTGGTTGGATTGCAAAATTACTTTGCGTGCATGGAGTGGTCCGGCCGTCGAAAACCATTTCACTGACCGTTTGCAGAAAGGAATAATATCAGATTTTCTCCACACCTACACCAGAAAAGGGGTTATGCTTGGCGGATTGGAATTCGATTCGAAATGCCCCAGGACTTGAAGTTTTTTTTTACTTAAAAAAGCCGAGAGGACAGATTTAAATACCGCAAACAGAGGGAGGAACAAAATTCAATTATAGGAAGCAGGTGTCTTCCCAAAAGTCAAGGTCTAGCCTACATCGTATCCGAGTCTACAAACAAAAACCCCGGTGTATGACGCTGAGATGGTATATATCGGCTTCGACTTATAAGTCGAAGAAGGATCAATATTCTTTTAGCACTGGCAATAAGACTGTGAACAGGCGCATGGATCAAATGAATATTAACGCTCTTCTAGCGTTATGAATTGCACATCGCACATGCAGAATCTCTGATATCGGATCTTAATAAGAGCTCTCTGTGGCTGGAGGATGAATTCTTTAAGCTCGGCTTTTGACCACAAGATGAGACTACGACTAAGCTGTAGTAGAATTAAGTGTTTTTACGAGTCTCTCTCATTTATATTTACATGATGAGCAGAAACCTTAGAATGCACTGAAAAAAAATTTCGACATATTTCCTAGAGAATTTTTGTACTCCGCTTAAATTCCAAAAACATCTGATTTATCTGCCAAAAGCTTCGAAGACTCAAATAGTGTGCGCCATATATGACTTCCCTTTAAAAAAAAGGGTTTTAAACGCAAATCCATAACTTCACAAAAATTTTAAAGCTACAGCGACAGTAAAAATGGTTACATCCATTGGAATAAAAATATTTTAAGCTGTAGACATTTAAACAAAAATGTAAAGTCGCCTCCTTGAAGCAGAGGAGAGTTGAAGAGAATTCCATTGCAATGATGACGATGACGACGACGACACAGAGCTGCTGGACCAAAATATTCGCGACAAAGGGTGATAAAATCAATACACTCCATTTCAAACTCCCACACCTCCCACCCGCCAAATGACATTTGAAAAAGGAATCCAGCGAGAATCAGTGAACGGCTAAGAGCGATATTAGAGCATTTCCTCTGTGTTCGGGGGTTGATTGGTATATGTATTGCTGGTGTGCACCATTTGCCATTGAACGCAATGGGGGCCGTCAGGGCTCAGGGGTACATATACAGCTGAGTAGTGCTGAACTTGTGCAATTCAAACCACACACTCATATGACCTCCCTTTCGGTTCCCTTTTCACAGTGTATCTATACGTTTCTTATGTTGTGCCGCGACTTTATCCTCGTATCGAAATGTTTCGATTAAAAATTGTTCGCTCGACTCTGGCTGGTGATGCCGCTGGTTATGCTGCCCTAGCAATATTTATATGTGTATCATATATGGGGAGAACGACGACGTCGACGACGCTACGACTACGACAACGACGACGACTACAAATCGAACTTCATTTATTTGTATTTGTTTGATATGTGTACGCGTTTCTACGAAAGGATACAATAATGTCTACACCCACGTCGACTGGATCTGGGACTGGGTATCTATAGTGTGCGATGCTGCACGGTATTGCATCAATATACCCCCCAAAGCTTATAGATCTCTCTGGTTCTAAATTCGCGCGCGTGAAATTCAACCTCTCCAACTCTAGTCAATTAAAGACGCAATACACATGCGAATGTTTGAATATTCCGCACACACAGTGTTGTAGGGGCAGAGTGGAACTGGGGGCAAGCGGTTTGCCGTGATTTAATTCTTATGTTTCGCATAGATGGGTATAGGGTGTGTTGTGTTTGGTTAAATCGAATCTTGAACGTTGAACGAGAACTGCAGAGCAACATTGTTGTGCGTGTTTTTGACTTCGGGAAGCCATTTTAGTTGCATTCGCTTGATCTGCTGCTCCTTCAGGACTGTGGAGTCGGATTTACTCTGTTTCCTCTACCATTTAGTTCCTCTGTATCATAATGTCCTGATCCGGCCTTAAAAGTACGGCATACAAATTCCCCGCCTGTCAAAGTTTCATACACTAAGAAAGATTTTGGAAAAGATGCAAAAAGTCCGAATCGATGCGCAGCATTTTTTTAATCGACTTCAAAGCCGCCAATGACTGCATTTGTAGAAACGGAGCCACGTCTAGTTTTGGCAACATTGAAAAATTTTTCCGTACAGAAAGCTCCAAAGCATTAAAACCTTTTAGGTCGACAAAGAATTGAAACGAGGCGACTTCTTTAACGTCATATTGAAAGAATAATGCTAAACTTACAGGCCAACACACAAGCTACGACCTATTAAAGGTCTGCTCAATGACTTGCATAGATATTGACAAATTTGGTAGAACGACAGCGAGCTGTCATTGGTGCGATTGCTCAATTAGAAACGGAATTGGCTGAAATGGGTTTCAAAACTGCAAAGGAAGTACGAACACCGAAAATGAACGAATCAGAAAAATACGTCACAACTGACAGCTATAACTTTGAGGAAGTATATAGGGAGCTTGTCTGCCTTGGCTTTGCTATAAATTCTGATAACAGAAATGAAACGATCGCCAAATTGCTGTTGCGTTGGGCTGAGAAGGCAATTGAGTAGTAGAACCCATTTCTGAGCCACTTAGGCGATTTTGTATGTACCTAGACCATGTTGCTTGTGACGCAAAAGATTGAATTCAATTTAATGCAAATGACGATATCATCGTAAGGTTTTCAACCTTTTGGTTGGAGTTGGAAATTCAACGGAAAACTTCTAGAGCTGTACAGCGACACGACCTAAAACTAAGCATCAATCGTAAAAGATGGCTAGGACATGCAGAGCGTTTGTACTAGAGAGGCTTGCTAGTTGGGGGCTTGGTTTACCAAAAACTGTAGCGCCGCCTAAGTAAGTAAGTAAGTAAGCAAGGAAACAACTGTCATTCTATCATTTTAAGACCGAAGTCTTCTTTTGTTGCTCACCCTTTTAGTTATGAGTCTAGCAATTTGAAAACTTGCTTTAAAAAAACCAAACAATATCAAACGAATGTGAAACCTGCGACTTTTTGGTAAGATAAAATTGCATCTTGTGATTGTTTTCCACTAAACAATCTCTCACAAACGTCTGACAAACATCCGAAAGAATAACTGTCATAAATGAGCTTCGCAACTCAGCCGTTCGGACTCATCGCAAAATTACAAAATTGAGGGTCCCAAAACTAAAAACTCCCACAAATAGAATGTTCCTGAGAAGCTAGGTCTAGGGTTTATTACACGGTACCTACAATTTGTTTTATTTATTTTATTGTTAAAAAATAAAAACCTTCGCCTTTGGGGTGAATGCGAATAGAGTAAAAATTCCAATTTGAAAAGCGCAAAGCGTTAAGTTACATCAGCACTATTCGATCGACCTGTTTAGCCAATCTACTCCTAAGTGATTTAACAAAAGCAAAGTAAATAACAAGTAAAAGTGTTATCATCGGCCTGGCCGATGTTTTGATACCCTCCACAAGTCATGCAAAATACCAGAACTACTTGACCGACATAGCCCATTTTTTAATACCAACCTAACGACGATAAAAGAAGTCCTTTCACCAAATTTCATTCAGCTACGTTAATTACTTTGGGCGCCATCGTGCTTTCAACAGCCAGAGAGACACATGGGTCCAATATTGGTTTTGTATGGGAGGTACCAGAACTACTTGACCGACATACCCCGTTTTCTATATCAACCTGACGCTGATAAAAATAAGTGCTCTCACCAAATTTCATTCACCTACGGCAATTACTTTGGGCGCTATCGTGCTTTCAACAGACAGAGAGGAACATGGGTCCAATATTGGTTTTGTATGGGAGGTACCAGAACTACTTGACCGACATACCCCGTTTTCTATATCAACCTGACGCCGATAAAAAGAAGTCCTTTCACCAAATTTCATTCACCTACGTCGATTACTTTGGGCGCTATCGTGCTTTCAACAGACAGACAGACAGACAGACAGACAGACAGACAGACAGACAGACAGACAGACAGACAGACAGACAGACAGACGGACATGGCTAAATCGATTCAGAATGTGATCCTGATTCAGAATATATATACTTTATGAGGTCTCCGGTGACTCCTTCTTGGCGTTACAAATGTATTGGCAAAGTGAATATACCTTCCTCTGGAGGGTATAAAAACGAAAAGCAGTCGTGCTGGCAAATTGTTACCAAAAGATACAAATCGAATAGTAGCGAGAAAAAAAACCACAACTGCAAGGGAAAGCTTACATTTTTCTCTATTACATTGTAGGTCATAACTGGCCGACTTACCTATTTATATATTTAATTATTAATATCTGTATATGCAGACGTGTGTGTATACAATAAAACAAATAGTCTACAGATATGCACATAATAAATGACAAATGACAAGAGCAAATTGCTCACGTACGTATTCAGTATCTGCCACAACCAGTAATTTAGACCTGTGACTCAGTAGAGCATGCGGCCTGGAACAAGAAAAACTGCAGACCAACAACAACAAAAACAGAAGAAAAAAAAAATGATTATAATAAACGAAATTATTTTAAATAAAGACAATGAAATAAAACGAATTTCTTTGCAGTGGTGCGGCAGTGTTATTACAATTTGTTCTTCGCCCTCGCGCCACCATCCTGTGCTGCATACAATATAACTATAATTTGTTCGTTTGTTGTTGTTGCTGTTGGCCGTCGCCGTCGTCGTCGCAGTAGTGTGTTTATGTGAGTGGAATGCTCGCATAAATACAAAACAAATAATGTATTCCGCCTAATGTTTGGTCGTACGTACGTACTACTCAACAGCACACACAAGTCAGTCAGTCAGTCGGCAATCATGATTCATATATAAAGCGGAGCCATAAAATCATTAAAGTAATTACACTTTATGATGGGTGAATGTGTGTTTTTTTTCCCTCTGTCATAAAAAGAAACAAATAAAATAACATTGAATACAGAAAAGTTACAACTAATGAAAAAACATCAGCGAGACCAAAATTGGACAAGGTACGAGGTGGACGGACTGTCATGGAAATTGTTAATTTTCCCACATTCGGTGGTATTTCGAATTATTTCGTTGACTACGAAAACTTTGAGAGTTCCCGATAGTCTGACAAACACATACTCGTACCGTATACCGCTAGCGCGCCTTAATTCTGGGAGCGGGTCACACATGCTCCCGCGGTTGTCCAGCAGCAGAATAACGCGTCATTTATTTATTTAATTTTATTATTCAATTTTTTATATCTTCGTTGTTTCGACATTGGTATAAAATGTCGACACCATTGTCGTCGTAGTCGTTTCCCGTTTTATTTATTCTTGTATTTATCGTTATTATTGTTATTAATTTGACGGCCTACTTTACACTGACTTTTTACTAAGTCGATATATGGAGTCGCAACTTGCATTTATTATTATTTGTATTACTATTCAAATATTACGAGTATTGCGTCAGTCCAATTTCGAAATGAGCGGTCGGTTTGGTTTTACTGGTTTGCTAATGGAGCAAAAGTTAAATTAATTTTATTACGTGCCGAACTTTGGTCACTGTGGGTCGTCATACAGCAGACAGATCGACTTTTAAATTTTATTACTACGCCTAAGGCCTGCAACGCTGATTGCGCTAAATTGAGCGCTCAAAATAGATAAAACTAAGAAAACTAAGCTAAATTTATAAAAACTGTGTTTGCCAATGTAGAAAAATTCACCACGCATTTTAAGTTTGAAACCCACTTGCCCATAATTATGACAGCTTAAGACAAAAGAATCGGTATCCATGTTCAAAAATAGAGAACATTTTTATAGGACTATGCTATTTTAATTTCTTATTTTTGCAAGGGAATATTTCTACTTTCGAGCAGTAAGTACCTGAACCAGAAAACCAAAGGCAATAAAATAGGTAAAATCCCGAAATGGGAGAATATAATATCAGCCTGTTCGAAGGTGGTTTTGTTTATTTTTCAGTATAAAAACTAAGCACACGTCCAGCCTAGTTGTACAAAAACATTGGAGAGGCACTTGATTTTTGAAAAACTATTTCAAAATCGAAATTGTGAAAAAACTCGAAAATTCGAATTTTAAGGGCTTATCTATTGAGCTTGCATAATATACATAATTCTTTCCACCATAGCTGTACTATAAAAGACCAAGTCTTAATGTATACCTTTTCCTTATAAAAAAAGAAAGGCACCACTGAAAGACACCTAAGAAGAGGACGAAGGAAGCTTGAAACTGAGCTGCCTTTAGGGGCCTTTTGGTTAAGGCCATGGCTCATCTCGGACTGCTAAGGGCATCTACAGTAAAAGTAAAAAAAAAATACTGAAAGAGGTCCAAATAACAGAGTACAGCTGATGGTTATAAACGTTAGGTACTACTGTTGTGTTTCTCTAAATTCAAAATAAGCAGTCAATAAAGCACGGGCTTGAAACGCGTTTAATTTTAGCGTCAGGGGAATAGAGTACTAGGCTTCAGCAACAGCTAACGTCATTAAGTGGAAGTTGAAGACTCAATTCTTCTGCATTCTCATACCTATATTTGCATAATATTCTTGTTAATGTGTGTACTAAATTTGTGTGACGTCCAATTTTGTCTATCGCATGCTACTAAAAAGCCCATCAAAATAAACCCAAGCGACATATTTAGGTATTTAAGTGGGTACGTATTGCCTATCTGTGTACATATTACACAAAATAACATAACAATCAAGTGATTCCAAGAATTGTTGGATCTAATGTCTGTGTTCTCGAAATCTTGCAAAACCACCCTTTCCTCATAAGCATTACTCAGCACATCTGCGTCTTTTAATCACCATCATCTTCATGTGCGTGGTACACTCCCACGTGTACCCATTTATTTTGTTTGAACACAGGGTGTTCATTTGATTTCCAAAGAGCAATAAAATATCTATTAAATAAATAGTTGGTTCAACCACATAAATGAGGACCTATTAAACAATTTTTTTATAAACAACAGATCAAATATCGATAATTGCCTCCAACGTTCCACTTGTCACATTGCAACAACAATTTTGCCAACAACAGACTTATAACGGCCAATAAATAATAAAGTTTTGTATACGTCCCTTCATGTATAGCGAATTTAAACGAGTAATTCAATTCAGTACATTCGAGAACCGTATACAGGTACGTTACCAACCGACCCCACCCAAATTACGGTGCCACATTTATAAATAAGAACACCCTGTCAAGAAAGAAAACAAAATAAAAGTAAAACATTAACAATAATGCTTATAATATAAACAAGCAAGAACTACCATTGCCGTAGCCACAAGAGAACAAGGGAGACGAAATCAAACACAGAAAAAATACCCATGGAGGTAGTTTAATTGAACTTTTAGCAATTAATCATTCTTCTCGTATACACACTTCCTCCCTCTGCTTGGTTTTTGTTTTGTTTTTATCACAGATTCCCAGGTTTCCCTTCAATTTATTATTATTATTATTATTTTGTGCGGTTGATTTCAAGTCCTTCTGTGTTTCTTTGGGTTTAATCAGTCCAACTCTTATTATAATTCTGACAAAAGGGATGAAGAGTTTTTTTTTATAGATATTTTTTTTATTTATAATATTGGTTTTCTCGTTTCGAATTGAAATCGGGAAACAAAAAAAAAACAAAAATAAATAAAACATGCGTCTGTTCAAAGCTACTTATTATTCTTTATATATATTTTTATATATGTGTGTAGGAAAATACCGCTGAGAGTGGGGCCTGGCCCGATTATTATTTTTTCTTTACTTTTTGTTCTGGTTTTTCCCTTTTTGATAATTACTGGTGTTCGACTTATTGCCCCCATCTTGCTTTATTCATTATGCTGTTTCTGTGAAGGTGGTTCTTTCTTTTTTTAATGATTTTTGTACTTAGGAGACTAATTGCAGCTGTCGCTGTAATTATAGAAATATCGATTACCCTAGGAATTTTTACTCGACGATAAATATGCATTACACACAATTTCAGCAGAAGGATGAATCGAGGGGGTCTACAGTATCGACTGCGGTGTAACATGTAACATCCGGTTACTGTGAGTACAGGTGAAGCAAAGGTGTCGACTGGCGGTTGCAAATTAACAACGAAAGGAGGGGGATGTAGAATCAGTAGTTTGACAGCTGAAATCACCTATGGAAGCCCTTAAGAGGGGAGCTTCCATGCCTAACAAAGGTTTGGGTCGTATGGGAAAAGTTCTTTTAAGTCTCACCGTACCTAGAAGTCAGACAAGACAACGCTGAACTGCAGAAGGTGTTGCTTCCAGAGGGCCTTCATTTATCCAGGAAATGGTTTAGGGTATGGCGCCCAAATATGACAGGAGGGATGAACTTTTAAGCATTTTTAATAGAAACATAAATATAAAGTGAAGGACCCCTATGTATCGATTTCATAATAGGACTTTTTATGACTGGCAACGATACGAGTATATGTACTTTAATTTGCGGGTGGAGAGAGCTGACAAAATCTTCTTATGCATCGCACTTAGAGAGCCTTTTTTACCATTTGTGATGCCTGTGATACTTATGGTTGGTCATTGGAGTTAGCGTTCAGCCTCTAGCGACGTGTACCAAAGATAGAGATTTTTAAAACCGAGTGTTATTATAGGATTTACCTAATTATTGGAGTGCTGATCCATAAGAACCACCTTGCTGCCAATGCCCTACTTTTCTTTGCCTAAAGGGTTTTCCAATAAGAGGTGTTATTTTGGTATTCAAAGAAAAGAGCCATTTTTTGAGATAAATGATCGGCTGTTTATTTCGTAATAAAGAGGAAGGTATGCTGTTAATAATGAAAAACACCATCAGCCAAATGGCCACCACAAGCACGCATACAGGACCATATCCTTTTCATGAAATTTTCCATAACCAAATTGACTTCCCTATGTCCTCGATAGCCTCACGAATTTTATCTTTGAGGTCTTGAATCGACGCTGGGCTGTTGGCGTAGACCTTATCTTTCACGTGGCCCCAAAGAAAGAAGTCGCAACGTGTTAAATCACAAGATCTCGGTGGCCAATTGTGATCACCTCTTCGAGAGATAACACGGTCCGGAAACTTTTCCCGTAAAAGATCAATGGTTTCGTTGGTTGATGATCGGCCGGCTTGAGTTCTTGTGTTAACTGAACTAAGACCCAAGTCTTTATGCTAAATACGGTGTAATGACATTTTTGGAGAATGTACAATTCCAAAGAACGACGAGGAATGGACAAACCTGGGTTTTCTTCAACACTTTGGGCTACAGCAGCAATATTCTCAGTTGTTCTTGAGCGACGTGCACGGGTTTTATTCTTCACATCACTAACTTGTCCCAACAGCTCGAATTTTTCCACCAAATTCTGTATTGCGGTCCGACAATGTGCTTCACGACGACCAAAAAATGCTTTAGTTTTGCGAACTGTGACTGCAAGATTTTCACCATTTTTGTAGTGAATTTTAATAATTTCAATGCGTTGTTGAAGCGTGTATCCATGTTTAGTAATGGCGTAGTTTGTACTTGTCGAATGTCAAAGAATAAAAGCTTCAAAAGTGACAGCTACCGAAATAGCTTGTCATTCACAATAACACCTCTCGTTGGAAAACCCTTTACTTGTCATCTGTATCAATTTCTGAAACAAAAAAACTGTCACTTTCCACCAGAGCATTGAACAGTCTGGTCAAATCAACAGTCACTGATATTCTAGATCGAAGCAGTTATACCTCGAGCTGTGTGCTGTGCTGTGTAGGGAGAACAAATCCCTAGCCTGCGCACATCCTATCAGTTAGAAGTGAACCTGAAAATAAATAGTTATCGGCTTCAGTCTTAATCTTTAATCTTCGCACAAAAGTCTTTATAAGAAGCTTTCTTCGATTGACGGCTAAGCACCTTATACCACATTTTCATCTCTTCCAACAAATTCTCCTTGAGTTACCTTGATTTATTTTTTGACATTCTTCCGAGGCGTTCCACACACCAATAAAAAGTTACTTCTACATAAACATGATACAATTGCAACCTAATAACAATAGCCTATTGCCCAGGACTCAAACAGTCTGCTTCCTCAAAGCTATTAATTAAACCCTCCCCCTCATTGCAATGCAACACACTCGTTCATAGTCAAATCTAAGCTGCCCATAAAAAAAAAGCACACTCGCACAAAGTTACACAAAGTATAAAAGCAACTTTAACGTTCTTTTTATGGTCGATTTTAGCACAAAACTAAAACAATTACATTTCAAGTAATAAACAAAATGCAACAAATTCAAAGTAACAAAACCTTCGGGGGAGAAGCACAAAAAATATAAACTCAAATAAAATAAAAGAAACACAAACTGCTATTCTATAGTTGCAGTTCCCACATACGCACACACGTACACCGAGTCTCTGGCATGAGCAACCCAGAGACTAAGTAGTCGCCCTTATGTTTTATTATGTTCTCAAACGAAATATCCTTGCACATTAAATTTTATTCGCCTTTCTCAATTGACTATTGTAGCAATTGCATGTGTAATAAAAAGAGTTGCAGTGCTTCTTTGTAGTTGCCGACCACCATAAGCCGACTTTGGCGCTCTGTGTTGGCTGTTGGTGTTGGGTATATCGTGTGTGTTTTATTGCACGCACACACACACACCCACCCACAGAGTCCTACACTCTGGGTGAACTTACATTTCAGCACTGACATACAATATCCGTTTAGAAAACAACCCTTTTATGTTTTATCACACACAAATCGACTTCCTGTCCGCGTTTGTTAAGTTATATAATTTCATGCAACAACATCTAGGTGTACCCAGAGTGTGCCGTTATGAAGCCCAAACTACTGGTCGGCTTCAGGTACATCTACCACCGTTCTTCCCCCGGAATTAACATACTCCATGCAGTTTATGTTTCTATTTTTTTCACCACCACCCCCGCATATCATCGTCATCTCGTGCGGTGCAGCACAGAAGAAGAATTGCTACTTTTGTTACACATTTTAACAGTTTCACACAGTGCTCGAAAGCAATTAAGAAAATGCACCACCCCCTCCCGACACCAACCCTTAACATATACATGTTCTCTCCGACTAAGGTTGGAAAAAGCAAAAAGAAAAAAAAAAGAAAACCGTAAACATATAAAAAATGGGGAAAACTTTTTATAAAGACAGCAATTGTGTGCGCACGCACACACACAGGCGAGTATATATTTAATATTTATATTTTGCATTTTAAATGAAATACATCAAATGACGCCGTCATCGTCGTCGCCGACACCGTAAACGCAAGGAAGAACTACAAACACCCCAAGTAGATGGTCGTCTATACCAACCGGCATGGCAAGGAGGCTGCTGCCACTCCTCGACTTTTGGCCACTCAATTGTACGTAAAAATGTTCCACTTAAAACTGCTTTGCTTTTTGTTTTAATGTGTAAGACGACAGGAAGCAGCCGCACGGGGGCTACTCGCCTTTGCTAATCGAGTACTGGAGGAAGAGAGCAATCATCCAGTCTTTGCATACAGCATGAGCACGATATTGAAAACAAAATTGTAATTTGTTTGTTTTCCATTTTATTGATTAGCTTTGAACTGGGTCTTTGACCCAAGACGTTCCTCAGTGGGGCAGTCTCACTTGTGATCGAAGAAAAATGTTCACACGCACACCTGCCACCGGATATGATGGGCAATCATAAATTGTATTTTATGCATGAGATGCATCTGGGTGAAGGTCTTCTACCTGCTTTAGGGAGGAAATGGAGTAATTGTAGAATTTAACAAGAGCCGTTTGGCAGTCAAAAGATTGGCCTTCAGTCGGTGGGAAAGCACACTTGGATTGTCCCGCTGATGAGATTTCCACTTGAATTTTGGCGGTAGATATGGTAATACCTTACAGACAAGGCCGGCTTATTTTCATTTGAATTTTTTGAAGTGATTCTAAATACAGTATTTTTAAGCTTCGGAAGCGCCTCCTTTATATTTTTTCAAACAATTTCGGATCCCTTACTCTTCGATGGTAGGATTTTGTAAAAAAAATTCAAGTGCATTTTTTTGCAATTTAATGTGAAGCTTCATTCAAAATAAACATTCCACTTACACTCTAACCTCGGGTTATCCTTAAATGCGTGTTTAAATCTGTCATATCGGTCTGGATGCACTCTTTCGTTGCATCTAGTCAGGAAAATGAATTGTGAATTTTTGTATATTGGCTATCCTGATCGGCAATGTTTTCCGGCCTGGTCGTCCATTACTAATAAAGAAAGCAACGTAACACGCAGCCATTGATTCATTTCTCCCGGTAATTACCACAAAATCCGTGCCACTTCTACAAGAGCTTGCTCGTGGTTCTGACAAAAGTTTGAAAATCACTGAATTTTGCTACATTTAATGCAACCACCTGCCTTGTCGAGAGGAGCTTAGTCCATGTAAATAGTTATACATACGTTTGGGACGGATTTCTTTCAATTGAAAAAAACTGATGAGCTGACTCTACGCTCCACGGACGATATCTCCGGAATCAGTTGTTTCTTTCCAAACCTCTCAAATTTTCAAGAAGGAGACCTTTTTTTCTTAGAAGGTTAGAGCTTTCAATATCATAGCCGATAGGTAATTAGAGTACCTTCGAATAATCTGAGCTCTCCAAGTTAGACGTTCAAGAAAAATCGTTGTACCTACCCCAAAGTGTTGACAAATAATAACATTTCAGACAGAAACCTTTGGCCGCTGAGCCGGCTGATGAAAGTGAAAGGTAAAATCGTAGCAAGGGACACGAATTTGTTATTGGAGTTTCAGATTTTGACAGATTTTCTTAACCGAATAATCCAACCCACCTTTGAAAATACTTTTAATCTTCAGCTGGCGTTCAGTGTTGCTAGCAGTCTCTCTTCTATTATCCCACGAAAAGAAGTAATTTTTACCTTTTACCGGGAATTCGAGTCGCTTTTAAAATCCTCGATACTTTTTTATGAAAAAAATTTAATTTTTAAAGTATGGAAGTAAAATGTTGATACACGGAAAGAAAATCACATTAAATTAACCTAAATTCGCAGTTTGTTAACACTACTATGATTTTTGGTACTAGAAATTATTAATATAAGACAATTTATGTGAGCTATTTTGTATGGACATTTAGTGTGTTGATAATCATGGTGAAATGTGAATGTTTCGATGAAATCACAGCCAAAAAATGTATGGTTTAAAAATTCCTGAAATTCCCACGATTTTCCTGATTTATCCCACAGAAGGCTTTGCTGACGTCTAAATTCCCCCAAAAAGGCATAAATCCCACGATATAAGAACACTGCTAGCCTCCCTCCAATTTGTAATACTTCGCTGGAAGAAATCTTACGGAGTAATTCATAATTCGACTTGAGTCTGAGAGCCCTCCGCCGACTTGATGTATGGGGAGGGAGATTCAAACTGTTTTTCACTTTCTTACTTCGCAAACCCAACCTACAGCTGTCTTCCAAAAAAGGGGAAATTTATCTAAGATGTTTGTACTGCAGCGGTCTCTATACATTACACTAGAATCGTTTATTTCACCAGATGCTTTTTTTTCCTTTGTTTTTAGATATTTCACATTTAAACGGCTCAAACGGTGTAACAACTTTTCGTGAGTAGGTTCATTCCAAGTGGCCTTATGCTGGACTTAGTGCATTGGTTTCCACATAACCGAACCAAAGGATAGGTCGAGTATTATTTATGAACAAGTGGTTTGTCTTCCCACAGTTGCATTAATACTCTATTGCGCACCAGGATATCTCATAGATTTTTGAAAGGAACTGTGAGACACCTTTCGTCTAAGACTTCTTGGGCATCTCACCAGGGGGATAAAAATTCGCTCTTTTTAAGCCTTTAGCCAGTCAGGACTGCAGTAAGTTGCTAGCGTTAGGTTTTACTTTTTCGTACTTAGCTCCGATATTGCATGACGACATTACTGCATCGCATGTCTGCTATTCACAAGGGATGTGATAGAAAATCCCTAAATACTGCTTTCAGAAGAACAGCTACATATACATTTTTTTTGTAAACTACACCATATAATTTAAATCCAAAAACGAATTGGCAAACAAATCTTAAATTACCTGTTAGGTAGGTACCTTTCCAAGAGATAATAACTCATGAAAATAATCGTCGATATTAAATTCCATTCCAATTTCCAACACACATATAGATGCGAATGAGCGAATGAGTAGGTATGGCTGCAACAAACGAGACGTATCGGCTTCGGCGTACTTCATAAAAAATGATCCGCTCGCCAGATACATTTATTTAAAATAAATGCTAACAGCTGCATGCAAGTCGTCTGATTTGGCGAAGGCTTGCGTTTCCTCTTACCTTGTTTGGTTTTTTTTTTTTTCTTCACCGGCTGTCTTACAAAGATACAATTTAATAATTTTTTTCTCGTTTGCTTATAAGTTGTTACTTTTATTTGATTTCACGTTGCGCAATCTGAAACTTGAATTTTTTGTTTGCGCGGGTAAGCGATGGGGATTGTGTTACTTTGTCATGATTGATTTTAGGTGACACTTAGTGGGTTTTTTTTTGCAGCAATGCACACATCGAGATGGATGCACTTTCGTTTTATAGGATTGCATCAATTGCTGGTGGCAAAATGTGCTTTATGGTGTTTGTGATAGTTTGTTGGATGTTGGATAGGAAAGAGCGTGAGGCAAGTAGTAGAAATGTGTTTTATGTGGACATCTAGTACCTTAGGGGACTTGCCTCACATTTGGTCCATATTCAATAAACATTAGAAATCGGTTCGAAACTGTACTAAATGTCGTATCAAAAGAGATGACGATTTTTTTAGAGATCGAAAGCAAAAGGCAGAAGGCAGATAAAATTTTCGAAGCTTAACAATAATTGTCAATAGGTTATTTTTAAATATCATTCATCACGTCATTCCCATAAAAATATTGGGGCAACCGGTTGACACCATTCGCAACCATTTCTCTGTGAGTGCGGTTTGTGTTGGATCTTTGCGGATGCTGAATTATATTATATGTCCGCAGGCTGACGTAAGTACTTTTAGAAATATACTCATTCTATTGTAATTGATGGTCAAATTTACTATTCCGAGGACTTTTTCGCCCGCTAATATACACAATTTAAACAATTTTTGATTAACTCAAGGACTGCACGTTGAAACCCATTGCAGGATATACATTTGGCGAACGAAAGTCAAATTTTAAATATGCAAATACCTCTAAAAGAAAGGACGACTTTGTGAACCGATGTAGGTATGCGGGAAGGTAATCAATCAAGAACTATGTATTTCGATTCTCCCACCAGACCATGTACTCGTATTCGTGTAGAACAAACAAACTTAGTTACACCCAAACTATCCGAAAGAATGCATCGTACCACATTCCACCCGAGAGATGTCCGTCTGGTGCTCTAGCAAAACTTCGACCATACGACCACAGGACCACTACTCGCATGCAGTATGCGATGGCATACACGACAACAAAAGGAGCAATCAAATATCTTTCAGGTTATGGACATGGTAATCAATAATAAAATAGGAACTTGGAATTCTATTGCGAAATCTACGTTCGTTTCCTTTTTCTGTTCCAAATACTCGCATTCGCACAGCACCAACATCCATTCACTCACCCACTCGCAGTACCTACTACGTTACCCTGCGCCATATACGACAAAAAAAAAACCCACAAACATGCGAAAGCGTTATAGTGTGTGCAGATAAATTCATTTTGTTTCGTCCTATAAAATATACAATTCTGTCCACTTTTACCACTGCAAATGTTGTACTCCGAATTGGCAATAGGAAGACGAGAACGAGAAGGAGGAAGTGGAGCCAGAGCCGTAGAGGTACTGCTGCTGCTGGATTGGTATAAGGGATGGGGTGCCTTCTGTCATTTTTTTCTTCTTCTCTATATCAGCAGTTCCCGCTCTGTACTCCTTGTGGGTCTGGGTCTGGGTCTGGGTGATGCTGGTGTGATTGGTACTGTGCTACCATCATTGGCGCTGCCGGAAAGGGTTTTGTTTTGAAATCGATCCATTTTCTCCTCCGAATTACCATATCCGATGGATGTTCTATGCCTATGCCCGTACCGTGGTGTGTGATGGGCACGGACATTCAGCCTACTACTCTGGAGAATGACCTCGTAGACTTATATTTCAAAATTAATATAAATCTCCCATCTAACCCTCCACATAGTACATGTGTGTGCTGGATGCACCACGAGAAGCAGAATTAACAAGAGCACCAGGCATAGCTGGCAGAGCACTCACGACAACGCCGACGACGGTGACGATGACGACAACGACGAGTCGAGTCGAATCGAAATTATATTCGATTCCCGAGAGCTTCAGCTCTCGATTGCTCTGCCTCTGCTTCTGTATTTGATGGAAGCGAACCGTGGCTCTGGCACTGGCAATCGTGAAGAGAGGGAGAGCCGGTAGAAGCTTCGTCGCTTTTCTATTTCTATGCACAATATTTGTGTATACACATACATTACTCTTCCATGGCGGCGGACAAAAACTTCTCACATGCCATATACCCCCATAGTATATGCGAGCACAGGCACAGCACAGCGACTTTCGCTGCTTCACAAAACGGAGGGATACTCCTAAACCAGAACACAGCGGAGAGAGAGAAAACGTCCTTCGATGGTAGTTGACTGATTCGTGTAGTTTCGCATGTGCCGATGATGGCTGTTTCTTGGTGGCGCTCCATGTTCTGGTCAAGAGGGTGTACATCGGAAAAGGACCTAAAGGATATTCGTCGTCATCAGCGTCGTAATCGTCCGGCAGAAACATCACCATGCATCGCCGTAATAATCATCATTAAGGCAGCGTCGATAACAAGGAGTTTGGCGCTGCACATTCAGGATAACGATGCTGGGCGATCATTCGAGGGGCAATTTTCAATTTTAATTTAATTACGACGCGCTATGTGACAAATCCTTTTCGGTTCTCTTGAACTTCAGCTCCATATCTCATTCTGCACAACATTGAGCACACCTGCTGGCAAGGGAGAGTGTCTCCATGCTTTGTTCTTTCCTTTTCGTTCTTCTTAAATGTTGTAACTTTGATAATAACTCAAGCGAATATATGTGTATCCCTACAGTGTAATCGAAATTTATAGCTCCATGTATCATAATAATATATTATATTTTTTCTCGTGTAATATATTTCGTTTTCCCGTATATTTTCTTCGCTTAATGTCGGCGGCGCACACAAATATAATACATTATTCAAAATTATTTAAAAAGTTTTCAACTGATGTAAAACTATAGATACTGGGGTATAAGAAAAAGTTGACGATTCTCTCTGAGCCGGGACAACATTTCAACATTTAGCAGATACTTTTGAGAACAGAATCGATACAATTTGTAAATTGGGTTTTAAACGCAATTTATGAGGCACTTTTGAGGTCAGAATTTGAATCGCCAAATATGTAGGCACATGTCAAAGAGAGGCTTCAAAAATAGAACCGAGTGTTGAATTGAAGTTTAATTTTGCTAATGAACTACTGTACCTAAAGCCCGTAGGACACTACAATTTTTTTTTGCATTTTTCTGTTTTTAAAATGGAACTAGAGCAGTGCGAAAAATTAGAACGAAAATTCCTGATAGGAGTGAGTGCGTATACACCAAGTTTATTAATAAAAAACATTAAAAAAAAAATGCATAAAAAATGCGGTTGCTTTGGAAACAATTGCTACCACTTTCGTAAAAAATGTAGTGTCACACGGGCTTAAGGGTTCTCAGTTTTTTTTGTTTTCTTACGTGCAAAAGCATTATTTTTTTTTTAATTCAAGAAAGTTCGCATTTTATTTCCTTAAGTAAAATTTGCACTTATTTTCAATAAAACAATTGAAAAATTTAAGTACCCTTTTTTGACAAGCATAAAATAAACAGGTAACATAAAAATATCCATTTTATACAAGGATCACTTAAGGGAATCATACAAAAGTTTGAATTTGAAATGATATTCCTTTTCTATTAGGAAGACATAATAGGTTCGTTCGCGTATGCGGTTTGAATCGAACGCAATCGATCTAAATCGATCGCAATCGCTCAAAGTCTATACACGTACTCATCAAAAATGACAGAAAAAGAGAAAATTAGCAAAGTAACGAGTAACGAGTAGCTCCTCTCTTGGCTCGAAACAGATCAGAGAATTTCAACAGGCAAGTGCTGATAAATATGTCAAATGCACAAAGTTTCCAAGAAACAAATTCAAAATCCGTCCTAAAAATCAATTGTACAGAATAATAAACCCCTGTATTAATAAACAAATGTGCACAAGTTAGTTAGCTAGTAGACATCAGATAGTATACAAAAATTTGACGTAACTTCTGAATAACGAGTTGATAACTTTTACGCAGCGTTTATTAAGAAGGGGGAAAATCTTTAAAAATAAAATAATTTCGGTGGTGGTCGAATGTTCTCCCAGATCGTTTCACATTATGTTGCAAAAAGGTAAGCTATATTTTATTTCTGATATGGATTAGATGTCTAAGATGAAAGTGGCTCAAAGTAGCTCGACGTCTATCTACGTACTTTTGTGTATATTTACAGCTCTCTGAAAGAGTTTTGCTCAATTTTTTGAGTTTAACAGATTTTTAGTGTTTTGCTCGGGAAAGTATGCGAATAGATCTAATAATAAGACGAGTGAATGCATTCGGATACACACAAATTCTTACGTAGACGTTCGATGGGCTGCTTTCTTTCATATTTAAAATTAATATTTTATTTTAATAAAACAGAATCTGTTGTTTCTAACGAAAATTCGTTTTAATTTTACTTCTAATCAATTACATAATTTAAGTTTTACAAAGTTTTGCTATTTTTTTCTCCTTTTTTTAAGATTGTCCCTCGTTTTCCCCTTTTTCATTATAAAACCGCTAAAATGCATGCAAATATTTCCCGCAAGAACAGAAATAAAAGCGGGAAAGTCCTTCTGAGTTCTGATGTAAAAAGAACTCGTATTTTTATCAATCATCTCTGTAGTTCTAGTAAATGCTATGAATTTGTTGATGGTACAGGGTGGCGAAAAAAGAAACAAAATTTTTTTAATCAATTTTTGTTTCTTTTTAGATTGGGATTTGTGTGAAAGGAATTTTGAATACGGAAAAGATTCACGACCGAAAATCGCCCAGTTTGCAAACCAACGGTCAAATATTTCATGTGAATTGTTCTGCGAGTTCTCCGAACTAAATCGCTTCCGATTTCTTCCTTTGAAAATGAGAGAAATAAATGTGTATACGTAAATAAACTAGAGTGATTTTGATGATGAATGATTTTCTAACATAAATTTGGATATCGAATGTCTGAGAACTGAGAGGACGCCTCACATCAACGATTTGGAGACAAAACAAATGTTTGTATTTTGCACGTCTTCAGAGTGCAGATTGGCATATGTAAACTAGTCCGACCCTTGTTCTAGTTCCAGCTTGTCTGTGAACCGAAATTGGACGTCGAGAAAATGGTTCAATAAGATTTTTTTTAACGCTGCAGGTAGGGTACATTATGTCTTTTTTTCAAATATTCAAATTTTCGTCTAAATGTACATAATTGTGAGCGCAGGCGTTGGATTTGTTTACCATTAAAATTGGTCTCAGTTAGCTATTCAAAATTATGCGAACCTTCACCCTATCCAACACCAGTGTAGGTCGAGTTTTGTTCAAGCATCCTAATGTCAGTCTTCGTATATGAGGAAAGAAGTACCTAAGTCGGATACCTATTACGTCAAATGGTAAAATATATTTATATTCCTATATTTACATTGGAAACAGGATATGGACCTACAAGCGCCAGTTCGCACTTCAACTCTTTTGTTTTCACGATTTTCTGCACAGAAAACTATGCACTATTCCAATTTACCTCCAATCAGATCTTAGTTCCAGCTGGTAGAGACTTGAACGTTGCCAGGATTAATAGCTGGAAAAATACAATCCTCCCTGACGACTGGCCAAAATGGTGTAACTTGCGTTAAAAAGCTCCTCAATTCAGACTTCTATTCTTTCCAAAAATAAAATCTACGCCACGGATGGGTTGGGAGAATCTATGTCGAGGATCATGTAAGGTTGAGAAATTGGCGCGCAATATTTATTACTCGTTAAAAAATAGTCAACTTTTGGCATATTGATTCTATTGATGTAGGTATGACTACCCTCCCATTTTGAGTGTCCATTGCACTTAAGTTATCTATATACAAATACATATGCGCAAAGGTTGAAATGTGCTGCTGTTCTGCATACGTACTACTGAACTCATTTTTCTACCTGTGTTCAAATCAAATTTGGTAAATAAAACCGAACTTAGTCGGTCCTATTTGAACTGCTATGCACTAAAGATAGCGTTTCCTTTTCTTACGTGGGAAATTTTCACAATCCTCTTTTGTCTGATGCAGTTATAAAAACGGTTGTTTAAAAATAAAGATCTTCTGCAAACATTCAAGATTCAACTCACATCAGTCGCCATGTAGATAGCTCCCTTCTATTCATAAATTCAGTTGCAAACGCCCAATTCTGGCAACACTATTGAACAAGAGTCTCCACTCCTCAGTCTTCAGTCCTCACTCCTCACAGAGTTCACAAGAATCCACTCGCATCTTATACTCTGTCTCTCTGCGAAAGACCAGCAAGATATTCATTGAGAAATTTTATCGCCACAGCAGCGGCTACTCAATTGCGCGTATAACACGCTGTACCTACCTACTCTTGCTCGTTTACAACGAAACGAATTCATTCATCACAGACACAAAGAAAAATTCTTTCATCCGAATGTGTCATTCATAACAAAGTCAAGCACAAGTGAGTAACACCTTGTGCTAGCTAGAGGCACATCAATTTCCGGTTGGATTTCTTTCTTCTTTATTTTTGGAGATTAATTCGCCGCAATTCAATTCGGAACATACATAAAGTTCACATAAGTGGGAACCATAAGATGTTTGGCTAGCGAAAATATTGTGTGTGTTTGTATTTGAAATATGACCAACGACCATTTGTAAGTTCATTTAATTTAGATTTTATTTCTACTTCTGAAAAGTATGACCGAACGAAATGTGATGCAAACGCCTTGTGGTTGAATCCCTCAGGGAGGGCCATCATCATCGGTGATTGAACTTTTTGCTATCCACTTTCCTTAATATGAATTATCTCGATGTTGCCATCCAGTTTTTTTTTTTTAAAGTGAAACCTTAATCGTCTAGTCGTTGGGGTAGGTTATATCGTTTTTTTTGTAATATTGGCAAATTTGGGAAAGTTGGAGATCAAGAGACTTTTGAAGCCGTCACCTTCAACTGGAATTTTTATATCTTGCGCTCATGCGTATCACATGTCACTTAGGTATAGTAGCTGTACATGTACTGACTCCACCGCTCAGTTTCTTTGTCAGGTGTTTTAAAATTACTCAAATATCTTTTAGAGGTGTAACTGGTCCAAATTGATGGATTTTGGTGTGCTTTGTGAGCTGTGATTGTAGCAAAAAATAGTGACTGTATCAGAGTTGGTGGAGAAGTTCGTGAGATAGGCATGGCTACACGCAGAAACTTTGACCTTAACCGAGTGCGATTTTAGCTCGGTTAAAAAAAAATGGGTTAAAATTAACGTAGTCTCTGTAGAAAATAAACGAGTATTTGTTGTTAAAAACTACAGAGTTAAAAAGGTTAAATTCATAGTGTTAAAAATAACACTCTTAGTAAGTTATTATCAACAAAGTTAGTAGATTAATATCAACCAAACAGTTTTATTTTGGTTTTTGTTAAAATCTAATACATATGTAAGTAAATTAGTTGAAAACAACATAGCCAATTTGAAGTTTTAACACACCGATTGGTTATTAATAACCGTTCTTCTTATCAATTTTTAGCATATTCAATGTTTGTTAAAATCTAACAACCTCTCTGTTAAAAACAACCAATAAGTCCTCTTTAAATATAACCAATCACTGGGTTGTTTTTAACCACTTTACTCCTGAAAATTTAACCCATTCAATGTTTGTAAATTCGGCTCAGTTTTTAGATCCACGGACGAAAAATGCAACGAAGTATGTTGGCCAATTTTAACCAAGTGAGTTAAAACAACGGAGTAACTGGTTAAATTCTACCAAGTGGGTCGGCTAAAAACAACGGAGAAACTTGGTTAAATTCTACCAAGTTAGTTTGTTATTTACTACCGAGCAAATTTGGAGGGGAAATTGATAAACCGGTTATTTTTAACCGAGTTTCTTTAAACAAGTTGAATGTGTTATTTTTAATCCAGTAACTCTGTAGGAGCTATATTAACAGTATTACTTGCTAGTTTTTAACCGAAAGTTGATTGATTTTAAATAAGTGAATTTTCTGCGTGTAATATTATTATGTGAATAGGGCTTCACCCAGGCCCGTCTTAGGCATTCAGGGGCCTTAAAGCAAGAAATAGAAAAGAAAACCAAATCAACATGAATGCAACATAAAAAGGTGGGTACTTTTGTACCCTTATTTGTTTTGGGTATTTGTGGGAGATTCGTGTGTCGTAATTGTTACAAATCGAAGATGGCTGCTCAAATGAATAACATCTTACTTGTGAAGTGCATAGCTCTTTGACTTACCCGCATAATCTATTCAAATTTAAAAGCCGCTTTTATTACATGATGGTTGGAAAATATCGCCTGAATTGGGTTCCCTTTGAGGAGAGTGACTTATGTCAGATTTTGCTACCCATTATTAGGTTAGGTTATCGAGAGGCATTTAATATCCAATTTCACCCAGAAGCCATTGAGGCCCACTGTGTTACCCATGATGCAAACGAAAATTCTTAGATAAACCGATATGCGATGTGCCTGCCTGAATTAAATCAGACACAAGAATTTCAAACGAAATCGACTGTAGTCAGGCGGGAAGTTGGGAAAATCTTCGACTTCTGGAAAAGCGCTGTGGGCACGAAAAGTATGACCCAAAAAGTGCATAAATTTCATTCAGATGGTTGACAAGTTCCAGTGTGTTTGGCTCGCCAGTGTTTGATACATGGAATATGTCCTTCAATGTCTCGAATATCAGCGTGAAATCTCCTTCTACTTTGTGTAAAGTTCGCAAACAAAATTTAACTCCTTTATCCATGAAATCATTGTCAACCACAGAGATAAGGGAATAAAATTATTACACTTTAGGGCTTCACACCCACTCTTGCACATAATTCCGATCACCATTCACCACCGGCCTTTTTCCTTCCCCTTGTTCAAAAAAGTTCTTAAAACACACATTTTCAAGTCGAGCCGACACTTAATTTAGACAAATGCATTGTGAAGGAAAAGCCGAATATCAGCAAGAGTCTGCGCATACAGGAATGTCCCAACGCCTAATCCAATCAACGATTCTCCCTAGTCTCTACCTAGTTGCAACCGATGCTATGGCTTGCTGTAAAAAACAAGACGTTTTTCAATTCGAAACCCTCTCCACCTGGTCGTACACGCACATCTTTGTAGCCGCTCTGATAGCCTTTAACGTTGTTTGCTCTTGCTCAAGCGAACATCGTACACCATCATATTAGGTGTGGACATACAAAGTGTGACTAAAATTAACGGCGTCCATGCAGTTGCAGCACCCCTAGCTCCGACGATAAAAACAAAAAAAAACACGTCAACCGCCCCCACCCACTGCCATTACCTGACGAAGAGAGGAGTTGTTGCTAAACTTTGATTCCTTATGCGAAGTATAACAGCCAAAGGCACTTCCATGCAGTTGCTATGCCATCGATGCTAGATGATGGTGGTGTCAACGCGGCCAAAACCTACGTCCAACGTCCGTATAAAATCTTTATTTCGGGAATTTTGTCCTCTTCGCCTTCTGGTTCGCTCCATCTCTCCACCCATAGCCGTCGCATGCTACAATGCCGGACCTTTGCTGCACTATTATAGCTAGGTTAGGAGAAAAACGAGGTAACAAACATGCATCATCAAATATAGATTTACGGGCAGTAGAAAGGTAGAAAGGTCCCTTTTCGCAACCCTTTCGCATTCATATAACCAAGAGGGAATACGGAAGTAGAGTGTGTGCAGAGTGTAGTGTTGTACCTCGGCCTTTTCCCAATTTATTCGCAATGTTTTCCACCACTACCCAGTACCCATTCACGCACACACACAGACACACACTAATATAAAGCAGGATGCAGTCACAAACATAAACACAAGTTTCGGGTGCTAGGTGCCGGGAAAACAAGATTATTATTTGAATTTCGTACTAGAATTTCAATTAAAACAAATGGCCCCTGAAAATCTATTTCTTTGGTGCGTACAATGAGAAAGTGTGAGTGAGCGACGATGTAGAAGCTACGTATGTATGCAGGTCTCGTTGGATATCGTTTTGCCGATACCACCCGACCGGAGAAAAGGAGGGACACTGGGCGGAGCAGTGCGGGAAGGTATTTCAGTATTTTAATTGCGATGTTTTCTAGCTATCGATTAGAATTAGAAATCAACCCCAACCCTATATCGCCCGTTGGCGCATAATGGAAACGGCGAATAGTTTCGCCAGACTTTTGTACGTACCATAAATTAATAGATCATTAGCAAAGGAATTCGCTAACTGCTATTATAGTTAGCTGGGTATCGCAGCAGAAGTTTTCGAAATCACTATATATCATGGACATGGGCGAAACGTGTTTGAATAAGCCTTCAGCCTGGAGTTAGAATATTTCATAGAAAGGGCATTTTATGAAATTTACTTTAATAACAGCCTAAAATCACGAAAATGATCAGTAAAGCGTGCTTCAGAAATGGCATGAACTTTGTTTCGTATCTCTCTTCGACCAAAGAGCTGTCAGCGGGATTAACTTACGCAATCCGTACAACTTTTTGTTCGGTGACTAGGCGGCTTAAAGGAAAGACGTTCCCTATCTATAGGTATGTTTTATTGAGATTCGATCTCAGCAAAGCAAAGACCTACAAAGTACGCAATTACAACAACTACGCCCTACTTGACACTTCGTGGACTCACGGGAGCTGTTGTAATTGCGTGCTGAAAATCCTACTTACATTTATGTCAAAGAACTCGAGAAGGGGCGTCGACATTAAGTGAGGAAGGACATTAAAAACGAACAATCTAGGGTGACAGTGAGGTGGTCGTAATGAGCAAACATTTTTGAATTTATATAAATTGATCCTAGTGTTTGATTTTTAGTAAAGCGCAGGAATTCAAAGTTCTAAGACCTTTGAGGCGTGAATACGCACGCATTTAATGAAAAAGCGTTTGGAAATTGTCAAATTGTCAAAATCAAATCAGAAGTTTTTCTGCAACTTATTTTCTGGCAGTGATTTTTTTAACTAAAAACAGATTGCAGTTGCAGATTGTTCTCCGGGAACCGTTTTGGGAGCAAAAACTAAATACTGCTATTAAGCTTAATAAGGGAGCATGCACCAACTCATCTGTAAGATATGGTCGGAGGAAAGTATGCCCGATGAATGGAACCTCAGCATTGTTTGCCCGACCCTCTGAACTGCGCCAACTACAGAGGTATAAGTCTTCTTAACATCGCCTACAAGATCTTATCTGCCGTGTTGTGTGAAAGCCTGAAGCCTTTCGTCAACAACCTGATTGGTCCCTATCAGTGTGGCTTCAGGCCAGGAAAGTCTACCGTTGACCAAATATTCATACTGCGGCAGTTCTTGGAGAAAACCCAGGAAGTCCAAATCGATACCCACCACCTTTTTATCGATTTTAAGGCCGCCTATGACAGCATTTATAGAGACGAGCTATACAGAGCAATGTCTAGTTTTGGCATGCCTGCCAAACTCGTCCGTTTGTGCAGGATGACAATGGAGAATGCACGCTGCTCCATTAAGGTCGGTAAAGAACTTACCGAGACCTTCGATGTCAAAAAAGGATTTAGACAAGGCGATGCGCTGTCATGTGACTTCTTTAACATCGTTCTTGAAAGAATAGTGCAAAACTCAAACGCTAACACCAGAGGCACTATCTTCCAAAAGTCCGTCCACCATCGCGGCAAAGATGGGTTTGGCGGTCAATGAGGGCAAGACAAAGTATATGCTGTCATCAAGAAAGGACACCCAACACCGACGTCTTGTACAAAATGTCACCATAGACAGATATAACTTTGAGGTGGTAAAGGACTTTGTCTACCTAGGCTCCGCTATGACTTCATACAATGAACCCAGCGCTGAGATTAAACGAAGAATAACTCTTGCCAATCGCTGTTTCTTTGGGCTAAGAAAGCAATTGAGTAGCAAAGCCCTCTCTCGAACAACTAAAGTGACCCTTTATAAGACCTTGATCATCCCAGTCCTACTTTATGGTGCAGAGGCATGGACTCTATCAAAATCGGATGAGGCTACACTTGGTTACTTCGAGAGGAAAATTCTTCGAGTAATTTTCGGTCCCGTCTGCATAGACGGTGAATGGAGGAGGAGATACAACGACGAACTGTACGGGCTGTACAGCGACATCGACCTGGCCAGAAGAGTGAAGGTCCAACGACTGAGGTGGCTGGGTCATGTAGAGCGAATGGAATGGACGTCAATGCTCCGGCCCGGAAGATCTTCGAATCCACACCCGAGGGACGGCGCAGTAGAGGAAGACCGCGACTCAGGTGGCGCGCGCAAGTGGAAGGGGACCTTAACCAACTTAGCGTGCGAAACTGGAGACAGCTGGCCAAAGATCGTGTTGGCTGGAGACGCTTGTTGGTTGAGGCCCAGGTCCACCCCGGACTGTAGCGCCACCTTAAGTAAGTAAGTAAGCTTAATAAGCTACATGAAATCGACTGCTTCATCTATTTTGTGTGCTGTACGTTATTGTTCAACGGTTGTAGGTATATCGTGATCGGTGATCGCCTGCTAAATGTGCCACTAAGCCGCAGCTGGAATACAAGTTTAAGCCAAGTCACTTTGTGGGGTCCGAAAATATTTAAATCCAACCAAAAATAATTATCTTCTGTAAATACTCATTGACCCGGAGTTTATTTGGATAGAAAATACTGTTTTAGAAGGTTAGATAAATACAGGGTAGACACATTGGACCAACTTTGTACCAACATTGGATCTTATAAGTCTGGGGTTGAATTATATAAAAATCGAAACAAAAACGCGTTTAAAACAAATAAAGAAAATAATCCTTGGAAACCATAACTTGCTACAGTAACCGATTTTGTTTTCTTTTTCCTCCTCGCAGATGTCTAAGAAGCAGGAAAAATATTGTGATTTTGACAACTGCATCTGAATGTACCTATGTATATTGTACACGTTCTTGCCATCTCCCTTTTCTGCTCCTATTTTAAATATGTACTAATTCTCGTTTATTTAATTTCTTGTAGCAGAAACGTCTTTCGATTTCAGAGAAGCAGAATGTTCGTGCAAACGAGAACGATTATAGCACTGGTTCATTAGGTTTTCCGATCAAACGCCAAGATCCCAAAATCATGGAAAATGTGTCCCACTGAAGCCCATGCCATCGAGATTTTGTCAAGTTAAATCTTGAAAAGGTGTTAGGTGCGCCAAAATACCAGGTGGCCCAAAATGAATCACCCTATCGAAAGATGTTACAATTTTTGCAAATGGCGTCGTACGTCAAATATATTAGACATTTGCGAACTAGACAGCTGCACTATAAAACAGACAAGCAATGGAGCGCTAAACTTCGCAATAGCGTGGAATAATTGTGTCGATTTATGACCAATAATCGGTCGGCGGAGTTAGCGCAGCTTGAATTTCGAAAATCTTCGTTTCAGGGGCACTGAAAATCCTCACGTGATGGACGAAGAGCCATTACATCCACTCACACTCAAAGCCACTGTGTGTTGCTTGGTTTACGCGGGAGGAGTGATTGGGCCGTATTTTTTTGAGGACGCCATCGAAAATACGATCACTGTTACTGACGAACGCTACAGGGCCAAAAACCATGATAAACGACTTCTTACTGTCGGAATTGGATAAGCGGGGCTTGTTGAACATGTGGTTTCAACAAGACGGTGCAATCACATACAGGACAAGAGCCACAATTGATATTAATCGTTTCCTGGTCGTGTAATCTCCCGTTTTGGCCATTTGGCATGCCAGCAAGATCGCCCGATTTAACCAGAGCAGACTTCTTTCATAGGGGCTACTTGAAGTTGCGGGTTTTTGCCAACAAGCCTCAGACAATCGAAGCATTTAAGTAGAATATTCGACAGGAATGCGAACAGTTATCACCGGAAATCTTGCGGAAAGTCATGAAAAATACGAAAAACGGGCACAAATGTGTATCAACACTGGCGGCGGATATCAATCTTTTCCGCTTAACAGAAAAGGTCCAAAATCTCACTCAAAATCATTTTTTTTTGTCTAGTAAATAAGTAATTCAAAAACAAAATTTGATGGTTACAATTTTGCGCCACCCTGTATATACCTCGTCATAGAGCAGCTCTCCTAGCACTGTTCTTATATATAATTCAAAGGACTGTATAACGAGGCAATGATGTCTTTAGCTGTAGAAATCTAGTTGCCCAACATGCGAAACTGTATCCAATAAACCTTCCGATGAACTACCAAGAGCTCCAAGAATCCGCGTTAGACTAGAACCATATTCCTAGGAAAGTGAGGTTCGCCTCTAGGGCTACTGAACAACTAGAAGTGGCAAATTTGTCTACCCTTCTGCAGTAATGTCCCGGTTTTGACATTTTAAATTTTTTTCGGATTCTTTTTACTCGATAAGAAAAGTATAAAAAAAAGTAAAGGCTCCGCAAAATAAAGCAAGTTGCGGTCTTACTTCCCGGGGGCTTTATTTTAAAAATGAAATAGGGGCCCAAAATTGGGATGAATTTTCTTAGCTTTCTACCATTTTGACACATCATATCATTCTTACAGATTAAATTCGTGTTCAAAGTCACTTATTTGTTGGAGAAGACGTATTCTCCGAAAAAAAGTGGACTAACCTTCATCAGAGATGTGATCTATCCCATGATACACAATGATTTAGGTCACTGGGACCTTGCTGCTAATTTTTGCTTAGTTACAAAATAAGGAACCATGAATAGACACTATCAGGGATCAACGAAATTAGGACAGCCACTTATTATTTACTTACTTAACGGGTTCCCGACCAGTGGAGAGTCTCTGCCTGAGACACTGCAGCCTTCCATCCTCTGCGATCCCGGGCACGCTGCTTCCAGTTATCCAGACCAAGCGCTCTGGCATCCGCGGTGGCTTTAAACTTTAAACGGAAGTTCGGTCTTCCTTGTCGTCTCGAACCTGGCGGCTGGGATTCGAAGATCCTCTTAGCTGGAGCATTATTGTCCATTCGCTCGATGTGGCCGAGCCAATGTAGTCGACGTATTTTGGCCTTTTGGACTACATCCACGTCTTGGTACAGCTCATAGAGTTCGCGGTTGTATCTTCTCCTCCATTCGCCCTCCTCGCACACAGGATCAAAAATCCGCCGAAGAATTTTTCTTTCGAAGGAGTAGCTCTCAGCTCTCCCTTCCTGCTTATCGTCCAGCACTCGGCACCATAAAGCAGAACTGGCAGGATAAGGGTTCTGTAAAGCATACATTTTGTCCTTCGAGTTAGGAGTTTTGAACCCAATTGCTTTGCCAAACCGAAGTAGCAGCGGTGTCCTAGGGTAATTCTTCGCCGGATCTCCACTAGGATGTCATTTGTGCAGTTCATGTTTACTCCGAGGTAGATAAACTCCTTAGCTACCTCGAAATTGTTGCTATCAATAGTGACGTTCTGTCCTAGGCGGTGGACAGATGCTTGTCTGTTTGTTGATAGCATGTACTTAGTCTTGTCCTCGTTTAAAACAAGACCAACGAATTTCGCCTGTTCTTCAATCGCCGTAAAAGCCTCTATCACGGCCACTTATTGCCCGATTTAAACTCAGTCCCATGGATGTAAAAAGAAAAACCCCCCACAATAAGTAGCTACCGTTAATGAAATTACACTTTCCGATCGAAATGTGGTGACAATTTCCTATTCGCGAATTGTTGCGATAAAATTAACTACTCAAGGGAGGAATTGCACGAACAAATACAACTGAGTAAAATTAATATAACGTCCATGTTTCCGATTTTCGTTCGTTTTCTTTTTTTTGTTCTCTATAGTTTTCTATTTCCCCATTTATTTGATTTTCTTCTTTTTGGTTTTAGCCATTAATTTTTCTTTGTTCCTTCCTCATAAAAAGTATATACGTCTATACATCACTCTCTTTACGTGAATGTGTAGAGATGAGAAAAAAAATCCTGAAGGGACGGTCTATGGTCTAATGCAACGGCTGGTATGGCTTCCACCGGCCGTTCCAATCGAATTAGATTTTCCGATTGAATTTTCTCGATTTTTAATTGCTTTCACTGCAATTTTAATTTTTTCCCTCTTGTCTAGTTTTTTTCTTTTCTTTATTATTGTTTTATGAATACACTCGCAGATGGGTAATAATATAATCTGATGGAGTGTAGCATGGGCTTTATCTGTATAAGTGTACGCCGTTTTGTAGGTCTTGTCGGTGGATAAGGAGAGCAGGGAAAAGTGCTAGCAAGTCCTGCTAATGAAAAGTGTCCATAGCTTAACTCGGTGGAAACTATGTTGCGCTTTTCTTAGGGGTAGCTATGAAGTTAAACATCCACTTCGTTGACGTTTTTTAGTTCGATCTAAAACTTGGAAGATGTCTGAAATCAGTTGGTGGAATAATTTCGTACAACTACCGATCTGTGTCCGTCTGCTGTACGTTCCATTTAAAATATTTTTGTACATAGTTTACAAAGACAAGACACCACCAGTGAGAAATCACCTTTCTCCAATTCTACTTCGCAAACCATTTCCACTCATCATTCTTGGAATGCATCCCAAACGAGTCACCCGCGTCCATTTGTATACCCACCACCAATTTGAATGCACAAACACCATGACCGTATTTATTTTGGGAATTCTCCAAATAAACTAAAATGCGTTTCAACAACACTCATTGCTGCACTTCTGCTAAGTACGTCCATTCCAGATCCGGCAGCGTCATCATCGCCATTCACAATTTGTGAGTATCTAGTAGTCTTGAATAGGAATCTCATGCGTGGCAGTTTTTCTTTCCAATTCCTTTCTCTGTCTCGCTCTCTGCACATTTACATTCAGATGTGAAAATAAAGGAAAAACTCCTGAATTAAAATAATTAAAGTGGGGGCTACTATACTACACCCCTTCATTGCCCGTTTGAGTTCGAGTTCGACCCGCATGGAAACACTTAACACACAAACTCAACGCAGCACACACAGCACCAGGCATGGAATTGAATTTAATAATGGAAACTTAAGAGCACGAGATGCGATGGGAAAAGCAGAATTAAATAATTATTGTGTACAATTATAAATATACTCGCACAAATACTCGTGCATAGGCGCATCTATCCGAGCAGAGGAGTAATGAAAGCGCTTTGCTAAGCAAATGTGCCGCGTTCAAGTCTCGGCTAAGGAAAGGGTGCCACATTCACATTTTTATGCATCCAGTTTTCCTGAAGAGCTACATACGAGTACACTCCCCCCTCAGTCCCGCGGTAATATACTGGATAATCATAATTATGCTGTGTATTAAAATAATGTTCGATCCGAATGAAATTGCAAATATGTTGCTGCTGATGATTGTTAGATTATTTTTACACGATGGCTGGTGCTGTATTCTTGGGATTAGGACTGTAGGATATTTTTTCCAGGCCCCATTCCACCAGAGGTAGTTTGTATGTCGGCTTTAAATGCAAGGTGAAAGGTATGGGGTAAAAGTTTCAGCTTTTAAGTCTGGTTAAAGATATATTTGTTCATAAGAAATGGGAAACGAAAGTGTGCATTCCAACCGCTGGTCTTTAAACTTTTCGAACAACTGAATAAAATTCTTCACCACGTGCTGATATAGATCCAGAGGGTTCACAATTTTAGACGGTTCAAAAAGGAAAGGAGAGATTTAAAGTAATAGGAACTTGTTTCGGTATTTCCTGAAAGGAAGCTGCTTAAAAGCTATTAAATTCAAACCCTTTGTCAAGACCGGAGTGTTGAACACGCGCTATTTCAGTCCTCGCAGCGTTTTATTTTTTGGTATTTTGTTGTCCTGGCTTAAACTTTCTGTCTTTTGTACAAACGAAAAGGAAGAAGTGGCTGACATGGCCATGAAAGGAACCTCAAGTTATATGTCGTATGCTTCCTGTGGAAGCTTTTCGAAACTTTGAAACTTGAGGTTCCATTTAACAGAAATGTTGAAATTTTGCAAGCGCAATATTCATATTTTTGTGCAAGCGGCTTTTGAAATTTTTAATCCGACATCCTTCATCACTTTTTAGTGGATTTAGGATTCTTGATACAATGGTATCACGATGGACCTTCTATTGGTCTAAGTATGCTGGCTCTCGTAGCTGGCAGCTGATCTAACCTAACCTAACCTAACCTACATCACTTTTAGGTGCGAGGGTATGTTTTTCCGACTTGGTTGTACATAGTTATCAGCGTTGAGTGTCACTACTTTCACACAACTTTTAAATCCTTTATCCAATACATTTCTTGTAAAGAACTAGTTCACACGGTGGATTCATTCCAAAAATTTGTAAATATATAAAAATTATATAATATAAAACAAAATTGTATAGAAAAGACGGCACATAACTCGAGAATGGAGCGTAAGACCGTTTTTTTGCAAAAAAAGAAAAATTGTAAAATTCGTGAAAATTGATTTTCCATGGGTTCCATTTTGTATGGGGAATTTTCTTTTTGAAACTTTGATCTTAATATATAGTGAGATCGCATTTATCAAAAGTTCTTAATTATTTTAATGATTTCGGGAACTGTTCTCGATCGCGAATGTTCGACAAAAAAAATTATTCTCGAAAAAATATCTTCGCTAAAACAAAAATTTAAGGGAATGGAACTTTGTCGGTATATGGTTGTGTACAAATACGTGGCTTAGGGCAGTCATATGGCGGTGTTCAGAGTTCAGGCTCCTGATATGGCATGATGAGGTGACTCGCTATCAATTGGGCCGAACGTGAAGCAACAAAGCTGTGTCCGTTTGGTGGTTCACTTGGAAAATGTTAAACGTGTCTATTTCACGGCAGCCAATGCAACACCAAATTTCTACAAACACTGCTTCAAAATGCCACCCTCATCACGAATGTTTTTCCGAATATCGCGCAGAATTATGGTGACCATGGTCCATGATCTGCCGATCTCACGAGCGATTCGGATGAGAAAAACAAGAATGTCGATCATTTTTATTTCTTCATTCAAAATCATCCTGGAATTTTATGAATTCTTTAGGTGTTCCGGGCTTGCCGCCACACAATTTGACAATCAAAGTCGGTTTGGTTATAATTTTGTTGCGCAACCTTAATGCACCGAATCTTTGACACTGAACGCGTTTGATTGTGAACAATCTCAAATCAAATGTCATTCAATCGACGATTTTGTGAGGAAAATTCCAAGGCGAAGATGTTTTCATTCCGGGGATTCCGGGATTCACTCTTATTGCTTATTCACTCTTATACGTTATACACGCTCAAAGTTTTATGACTCGATTAGGGTTGATGACTCAGTCTTGAAGTGACTGACTGTATAAACTCTTTTGTAGGTATAGTGGTATAAAAATATGATGATAGCCTCATCGCATCGCAAAATTTCATCTACTTTACCATAAAAGGTAGATTTGTTCAGCAAAAAAAAATTCATAATAATTATAAACTTAAATTCCTCTTCACTAGACTGGATGGAAAGTACCAAACTTTATTTATTTTACCATCCGGAGAGTAAACACATTCGCCTTTAGAAGTAGACATTTTTAAATTCATTTCTGAGGTCTGCCTTTCTTGGAAATGAAACACAAAACGTGTCTTCCGTATCTGTCAAAGGAGGTGCAGGGAAATTACCTTCACCTTGAGTGGGATATTATTTCCCACAATTTCAGAATCTTATTCTAACTATTTATATGGATTTACATAGATTTAAGTATAATTTAATTAAAATTATGAATAACAAGTTTGCATACACCCAATCTCGCATCCACATTCCACACCAACCACCCCCCCCAACCACAGTGACCCCAAGCAGGGGGATTGCTGGGGGGCAGCATAGCCCCATACATTTGTCCACTGTTTATAATTTGAGGGCTCACATATGTCGTCGCGTGGTAAGAGATATTATTTCCCACAAAAGAGTGAACCCATTTCTCACCTTAAGTGGGAAATAACTTTACAAAAAATGTGAAATTATTTCCCACTCGAGGTGAAGTTGTTTCCCATGTCAAGTTATTGCCCGTAAGGTAATTTCCCTGCTCCATCAAAGTTCAGTTCAAATACAGTCCCAAGATCTTGAACTTCTTCACTGAATCGACGTCTTCCAAAAATGGGTATGATAGAGCTTCTCGGCAGAAAGGGACATTTTTGTCGCCGCAAATACTGCAGTGCGTTAAGGGTAAAAGATAATACCTCCAGCTCGGTTGGATGTCGAATGAGGAAACTTTGTGAGAAGGCCCACTGGCCACTGACAAGTTTCGAGGAGTAAGCCGAGGCTTAAGGAGTATAGTTAAATTTAAAAAGCCATACATCATTGGGGGAAAAAAAGGGTTATTTTTAAAACGAGAAAAGAACTGCTTGCGGTATGATATCATGACTTTTTTTATCCTAATTTTTCATATAACCATTTTTTTTAAATATTATATAATGCTTACATTTTTTAAATAATTTTAGTGAAAAATTGTTCCTAAAGTCGCACCGGTGACAAGATACAGTAATTAATGACTTGAAAGCCACTTGCACATGTACAATGTGCATGTCCCACATTCCACATTCATGCAGCATACATTTACATATTTTTGTCATTGTCATTACAATAAGCTACATAAACTGCAATCATTTTGTTGTTTTTCAAATACACCGTCACTCTAGAGTAATTAATTCAATTAAATGCACTCACATGTCATTCTTCTATTTAATTCATGCGGAACGAAAAGGTTTAAGTGTACATCTGTGTGGGTATACAGATACACGAAATCCAAACACAATCGCATTCAACAGATGATGATATAATGAGCATGAGCATCGCAATAATTTTGCATGTGCGATTTACAGCAAATAATATCTAATCTATGACCACCGTGCCTAGCCTTAAAGCTGCAAACCTAATAATTTACAGTCACCGCCGTACTAATGCACATTTCATTCTCAGCTTAGCAGGTTCATTCATTAAAATAAATAGATTGAAAGAAAACAATGCATGCAGATAATGGGAGGGGAAGTTCAGCATCAGTTGTACACTCATTCAGTACGGCTACGGCTAATTAAGAACACAAACAATTAAGAAGAAATAAATTTCCATGATAAGTCTTACTTCCTATACCGTATACTACTACCTACACCTCCATATCTAAGCACGCGTACCGTAGGAACATACTCGTATGGGTATTTAAACTGAAGCGAATTTAAACTGTAACGAATTTATACTCTACAGTGTACAGTGTTGGGTGGTATGGTATACATATAGGCGACGAAGCTATGTGCATATAGTCAGTGTCAGTTTTTAATTAAATAAAATATGACATCCTCTGCACGGTTTCATACGCTCCAAGTCGAACACACGAGCACACATCGACTCAAATGAAAAGGGGTTAATTTTATAAATGCTGATTTACGAGAAGAAAACTTTCAATAAACTATATACACCACAAGTGAGTGCGACGACGGCAACGATGAAGATTGCCAAAGACCTGCTCGTAGTGATGTGACTATGGCAGCCCTCACCATCACCATACTAGGCACTAGTCGGCATCGGCATCGGCTCGGCATATCGACTTCCATTCCAACGTCAGAGCAGGAGACGATGACGATGATGTTGATGACGCTCAATATGCCATGCCAGTTTATTGCATTACCCGCGCATATAGCACTTTTAAGTAAGTTTGTGGCTGACCGATGTTTTCTTAATTACATTTACTGTTTATATGAACACCAAAGTAAGAACTAACAATACAGACATTATTTGCACTTACGCTCAAAGTTCATATGCCTTCCCATCAGACACAGACAGGCAGGCATGCCAGCAGCGAGCCGTTGTAAGGAGCAGTGAGCAGATGATTGAGTACTTTGTGAGTAGGGTTACCGTAAGTCTGGTGAAGTGTACTGCTTCGGACTTCATTATTAAAAACATAAAAATAAAAAAGTCTCCTGTCCAAATGCAATGAAGGAAAGTTGGTTTTCGAATTAGAAAACTAAAAAGAAAAACACTCAATTTTGGTGGAAATTCTTCCATTATATTGACTACAAATTGGAAACCAAATTACAGACAGCACTGCATCTGTGCACAATATTCCCGACAAACAAAATATCAAGCGAACATGTTGTCATTAAGACAGCGAAAGCGGTTCTTAACTATTTCCCTTCACTTATTTTTATAAAGGGTTTTCCAACGAGAGGTGATATTGTGAATGACGCCATTACTAAAAATGGAACGATACACGCTTCAACAACGCATTGAAATTATTAAAATTCACTACAAAAATGGTGAAAATCTTGCAGTCACAGTTCGCAAAACTAAAGCATTTTTTGGTAGTCGTGAAGCACCTTGTCCATTGGTGGAAAAATTCAAGCTGTTGGGACAAGTTAGTGATGTGAAGAATAAAACCCGTGCACGTCGCTCAAGAACAACTGAGAATATTGCTGCCGTAGCCCAAAGTGTTGAAGAAAACCCAGGTTTGTCCATTCCTCGTCGTTCTTTGGAATTGTACATTCTACAAACGTCATTACACCGTATTTTGCATAAAGACTTGGGTCTTAGTTCAGTTAGCACAAGAACTCCAGCCGGCCGATCATCAACCAACGAAACCATTGATCTTTCACGGAAAAAGTTTCCGGGCCGTGTTATCTCTCGAAGAGGTGATCACAATTGGCCACCGAGATCTTGTGATTTAACACCTTGCGACTTCTTCCTTTGGGGCCACGTGAAAGAGAAGGTCTACGCCAACAGCCCAGCGTAGATTCAAGACCGCAAAGATAAAATTCGTGAGTCTATGGAGGACATAGGGCAGCCAATTTGGTTATGGAAAATTTCATGAAAAGGATATGGTCCTGTATGAGTGCTCGTGGTGGCCGTTTGGCTGATGTTGTTCTTCATTATTAACGGCATACCTTTCTCTTTATTACGAAATAAACAACCGATCATTTATCTCCAAAAATGTCATTTTTCTTTGAATACCAAAATAACACCTCTTATTGGAAATCCCTTTAGTTTTATAATTGAAAACTGCTCGCCTCATTTTTTTCAATTTTCTAAACAAAATTGCACCTACTTACACTTTTCCCTTCTATTTCTCTTCCATGGCAACCCTTCCCTCAAGTTGTCACCTACTCAAAACGGTAAATTAGAATTATATATATGCAGTATAAATATCTTCCATTAAAATTTGCTGTAGCACTATGTATGGCTAAGTTTATTTTATTTTATTGCGAGGGAAACTTTATGCGGTGTATAATTTTATTAAGACCAATGCGCTGTATTTGTACGGTTGCTCTGTGTGACATACATCTATAATATGTAGCATTGTTCTAGTCACGGTAGTCTAAAATGGCCACACGTGTACGGTTGTAAAGTTGACTTCCCCTTCCTATCGAGGATACACATCACGACGTCGGAGTTAATGCGTTTAATATAGGCAATATTTATAGTTTCACCATTTCACCTGTTTTGATATTCAATAAAACTATACACTGCCACGTATGTACATGCACATGCAAATAAGCATTCATATACATGTCGTTAGGCATGAATCCATTTTAAATATTTATTTCAGGTGTAGGCATGGCAGGACACAATGTCGTGGGTCTTAGATAGCCGGGTATTCGTGGGCCGAATTGCGTGAGAGGCGTGTGTTCGAATTGTGTATCTAACACTCGATTGACGTTGGGAAGGGTTAACTAAGTTTCCCTTTGATTAATTAAGTGATTGCATTATCGATATTATAAAAGCGTTGCAAATGCTATTTCGATTAAATTGCATTTATCTGTGACAGAAGCACAAGATGCTTTATAGACTCGTGCAAGGGATGCGTTACTTGTGGTATAGTCTGTAATTTGAGCCTATGTGCGTGCTAAGTTAATGTGGGCAGTTAAATACGGGTATACCCATGTTAAGCTAACTACCTTAAATATGTTTTTTTCCGTCTAGGGATTATTTGTGAGAAAATCACAGATGAGAAACATTTTGGTGGTTCAGGATCTCTTCTCAGAATTTGTCTGACAGTCTTGAAGGGTAACCCAACTGGTACTCTGTAGAATAGACCCTCAAAATCTTTAGTATACTTATATCCCCCATTTCATTCCGGTTGCCCTACTGGGTAGGGTCCAACGCAAGTATTCTAGGTAACCTTACACTGCTTAGATCATAAATAGTTATGAGAAATCCTTCTTATAAGCCTTAAAATGTAATTTCTGTTTTTCCAGCTTTTGAACTTGCGACTTCTCCCAGCACGCGGACCACTGAACTACCCATTTTACTATTGAAGTACCGTCTTCCTGTTTGGAATGTAATGCATTACTCTTACCCCGAATATTGAGGCATTCTTGGGTCGCAAGGACATGTGCCGATCCAAATAGCCACCTTCGTCTACGTACCTGTTTCTGAGAAAGTTGTTACCTTTGATAAACATAATAACTGACTAAATTATTCATCAATTCAAAAACTTTTCAAAAGTAAAATTTAATTCAAAAGCTTCAAAGTTATAATTTCATAGAACATACACATGTAATTAAAGGTCTTCGAATAAGCTATGAAAACGCCCCAATTTACCCATTTGTTGTGGCATACCAAAGGTAAACTTCAGATCATCCTACTGTCGTACTATACTGGCGCCGCGTGCATTTGAAAAGGAAAACGACTAAGCGGTTGCTTTCGATTACCGAGGACAAATCGGTAATCACAAAATCGATAGCTTGAATCCAGAAATAGGCTCGCAACCATTCACCACGTGCACCCTATAACCAAAAGCCTTAGAAGAGAAGTCAATGTTTCCTGATACACGTAATCAAGTGTCTGCTCTCTCACTTTCATAAAGGAATAGCTCCTCAGAACTAATCGAGTTTTATTTTCGATACAAATGCAAGGGACATCAGCCTTGCTTAGGACTGTACAATTTTGGATGCTTGTTTGCGAGGCAGTGCAAAAACCTTGAATGTGATCAAACTTCTAATACCCGCGTTCAGTGGACTAAAATACCAACCACCAACCCGCAATTTTGTGCAGCAAAAAGTGACCGTTCAAATGGTTATGGCTTCTAAATCGGAGTTGTTAAAGCAGCACTAGTTTGAGCAGTGGTAATATTTATGATTGAGGTGCTGCGAGTGCCAACATTCGCACATTGGCCGCAGAAATTAATCACCTTCAAAGAACCGCAGAGTTACGTACAAGCACGGGCAAATTAAACCACTTTTTTGATTGTAAACGTCATTGCAATGGGAAAATCTCTGATGAAGTTGCATCCAAAAATCACAGTTCGGAGTATTGCAGTTTCAGCACATACATCGGCCCGTCCACTGGTACGAGTCCATTCATATAACTCAAGTGTACAGCAGGATTATACACACACAGACGATCCCTATTCTTAAGGAAGCACTCTCTCATAGATTGGATTATGTAGGTGGCAACCGAGGTCATAATGGACACAGGTTATGGAAAATGCCTCCTTAAATCAACGCTCTCCACCGCCTATATAAATACAAGGTGGGTCAAAAGAAGTCATCCGATGTTTTTTGGCTCTCAAAAATGAAAAACTTCGATTCTGTTTTTTGATTATGTTTATTTGAATCTTTAGAATTCTATTGGTCAAGTCGAGAAGACTTCTTTTGGCCCACCTTGTAGATAAAATTGACTTTTCTAAGAATCTATTCCATTTTTGCTGTCAGAGCTACTTTTAAGCTTCCAACTGTCCATGAACAAAGCAGTTTCTTACCAAAATTTCTGTAAAACTAAGTGCCGCCAAAATGGGTACCTACATTCTGTATTTGGGTCTGTTGGTGGTTTCAAATTTAACATCTTGAAAGGCAACCACACCACACATACATTAAAACAGGTGTCCCCCCATTTGTTTGGTACAATTTTCAATAATTATGTCACATCACCATATAAATCAATTAAATATTCTCCACATCAACAAATGGACAAATTAACTAATTTACAATTTAATATCAGCGCTGAATGTCCCCCCGATCGTTGTGTAACACATGTACGACTGTGTATACAATAAATCTCATCGTACAATGTACGTACATTTCTGGCCGCATGACTATGGCTATTATGTGCAATCATGCCTATTCCGTAGCTGCCATTCAACACCGACTTTCCTTATCTGGATAACCGTTTTTCTTTCTATACCTACATACATTTTAACACAAATATATATGTATGGATTTTTTTTTGTCCACCTTTATTACTTTTATTATTTGTGTTCTATCTTTTGCAGTCGTTTGCTTTTCCATGGAATCATTAAACATACACACCTCCAGCCCTGGCCCGGTACTGGTACCTACTGCTCTCTTGTACCTGGAGATTCCAAACGCAATGTTATTGTTGCAGCAATCAAGTGAAAACACCACTTGCGTGCACAGCGAGGGGAGAAAAAGCAGAAAGAAAATAATAACAATAATGATAATCATAATAAAATACAATGTCGACCCGAGATGACGATAATAGCATACCTTAGAGCTTAGACAGACGGAGGTAGAGAAATAATAACTAAAACAACAGCCAGTATTGGAAGGATAAGGCCAAACATCCGATCCCATCGCCCTCGATGTCCACAGCGACAGCGACGCCTGCAAGTGGCAATTATCACTTTAATTTAATGCATACGAGTTTAGGAGCCGAAACAAAAACAAACTAAAACGTGTGTTGCACGTGGCCCACTATACTCTTACTTCAAACCCCATTTGACTGTGTAAAAATCTTGGGTAGTGTTTAATACATTTTTCTGTTTTATTCAATTAATTTCCAGTTAATGACAAAAGTCTCTTTCGAGTACGAGCGTGTAGAAATCGCCCAAGTCATTTATTCCATCTGGCAGTACGCTCGGATTTAGACACACAACAAAATGCTGCTCCACACAGTGCCGTTGCCATTTGCTGTATTACTAATAACTTTGGTAATGCTAATGGGAGTAGTAATAGTATCGTCGTTTTAACGGCAAGACATGTTTTTTTTTCTGTGTATTTGCTGACTTGTGTAATTTCCTGAGTCATTGGGTTGGACTGACTGACTGACTGACTTCCTTGGTTCGATGCTGAACTGCCGAAACGAAACATTATACAACATTCTCTATAATTACTGTTGATAAGTATAATTTTATGGAATTTTTCTTCTTTTTTTTTCATTGCATAATTATAATTATTTTTATTACTGCTCTCCGGCAATTCCAATTTATTTGATTATTTTTATACATTTTTGTTGAAAAAAAAAAACATGTCGAAGGAAAACGACGATAGCGCAATTAATTACTTGGACCTACACATGTCGCTTGAAATTAATTTTTTAATCAACAGAATTATTTGGCCTCGAAGAATGAATTAAAAGACAACTGACAAATACGGGGGTACATTTTAAAATACTAGTTTCTAGTTATTGTGTTTCAAGATTCAATTATTTACTACAATACATTCAAATGTCTATCAATAAGATAACCGTACGTGTCAATTAATCATCGAATTGTCACTGTCAAATGTAACTTATGACGTACCTGATTTTCTTATATAGCATTCGAATAATGGAATTATTATAACGTGGTCGAAAAGAGAGTGTTTTGTCTTGAGAGAATTTGGGTGAAGGTCGAAGAAGGTCAAGGATAATTTTGCAGTGCCATAAAAAAAAGAAGAAACGATTGCAACGAAAACATGTAGTTATGAATATGTAACATACCTACCGAAATTAACTTTGAAGCTGATAAGAACGAGTAACGAGTAATAACGCTTTTAGCTCTAGAGAGTTCAGCTTTTCGGACTGAAATAAAGGGTTTTCCAATAATAGGTGTTATTTTGGTATTCAAAGAAAAATGCCATTTTTTGAGATAAATGATCGGATGTTTATTTCATAATAAAGAGAAAGGTATGCCGTTAATAATGAAAAACAACATCAGCCAAACGGCCACCACGAGCATGCATACAGGACCATATCCTTTTCATGAAATTTTCCATAACCAAATTGACTTCACTACGTCCTCCATAGCCTCACGAATATTATCTTTGAGGTCTTGAATCGACGCTGGGCTGTTGGCGTAGACCTTATCTTTCACGTGGCCCCAAAGGAAGAAGTCGCAAAGGTGTTAAATCACAAGATCTCGGTGGCCAATTGTGATCACCTCTTCGAGAGATAACACGGCCCGGAAACTTTTCCCGTGAAAGATCAATGGTTTCGTTGGTTGATGATCGGCCGGCTTGAGTTCTTGTGTTAACTGAACTAAGACCCAAGTCTTTATGCAAAATACGGTGTAATGACGTTTGTGGAATGCCCAATTCCAAAGAACGACGAGGAATGGACAAACCTGGGTTTTCTTCAACACTTTGGGCTACAGCAGCAATATTCTCAGTTGTTCTTGAGCGACGTGCACGGGTTTTATTCTTCACATCACTAACTTGTCCCAATAGCTCGAATTTTTCCACCAAATTTCTGTATTGCGGTCCGACAAGGTGCTTCACGACTACCAAAAAATGCTTTAGTTTTGCGAACAGTGACTGCAAGATTTTCACCATTTTTATAATGAATTTTAATAATTTCAATGCGTTGTTGAAGCGTCTATCGTTCCATTTTTAGTAATGGCGTAGTTTCTACTTGTCGAATGTCAAAGAATAAAAGCTTCAAAAGTGACAGCTACCGAAATAGCGGGTCATTCACAATAACACCTCTCATTGGAAAACCCTTTAAAAGTAAGCATTATACCAAAATGCGGTTGAAGATCAAAATAACAAGTGACGAGTGAATTTACTAATCCTATTAGGTTAATAATTTTGTTTGCAGCTTATAGAAACAAGTAGCGAGTAAATTATTACCCCTAGCTCTAGATGCATGGATTTCTGATTTTCTGAAATGAATAAAACGGCTGCTGGAAACAATCAGACTCTCCTGGGCTTTTAGAGAATTTTTATATTTTAATTGATGAAAAGTTTATAAAAAAAATATTAAAAGCAGTTGATTTTTGTTTTTTGTATAATAAAAAATCTACTGCGGAAAGATCTAATCTACTGCATTTTTTTTATGATATAGGTACTTCGCTCTGATTTTTTAAAGTGGCAACTGGCAACGCCCCAAATTAGTCCTCAAAAAAAAACTGATTTCGGATCCGGTTGTTGACTTTGAAGAGTTTGTAGTAGTATCTACTGTTCAAGTTTTCGTATGGCGTCAAATAGTCTCAAACTTTTAGTTCTACTATTCTCGTACGTTTCCGGGTCAAGTACGAAAAGTCTTCAAAACTCAAAAAGGTTTGCAAGTAATTTTTTAAGATTTACAATTATTATGCATTGGAAGTTGCTAGGACAAAATTTTCTGGACATACCCGTTCCGGCAAGTCGAATTTGTTTCTACGTTGACCAGCCAAAGAAGTGTACCTCACCCCAAATTGGTGACTTTGCAACTAAAAGCTGCTAGCTTATAACGAGGATAGCTAGAAAGGCTTGTTTGTTAATGCCTAGCTTCACCCCAAATTCTGGTGCTACTTAGGAAAACAAAGATCGAAAGAAGGCAGCACCTTGGTGATGGAAATATTTTGACCAAACATTTTCTTGACAAATAGGAAAAGGGAGGAACCGATCTGACTTTACCTACCTAGTTTTCATAGAATTATTGATGTAATTTACCGATGAACGGAAGTGACAGGGTTTTAAAGTTTGCCCGTTGGAAATGTTGCAATTAGCAACACAATTGAAAATTAGTTACGTAGAATGAAAACAGAGTGCAAATATTAACACAGGAAAATAAGAACCAATCAAAATGAAGAAAGTTGTGCCAAATCAATTGCAAGAAATAGTTAGTTTTGTAGGCAATAAATACTCGTAAAAAACATTCAATTGCTTTACCCGCTTCGTTTTCGAAAACCTTCGGATTGATTTTAACAGCTAATATTAATAAAGATTCACAATTTAAACTAAACATAATTTTGCATAGGTAAGTATATTAATATATACATACTTGATTTGTTTTTATTAACATTTGTTTTCTTACTTCTAAGGCTGTCGAACAAAACATAATGGTTTTCCGAATAAATTTAACGTTATTGCCAATCAAAGTTCACATTCATAAACTTAACAGATACAGATCAACGAGACGATTAGGTATTAATTATTCAAAAGAAACAACAAAAAAAAACGAAAACTACAAATGGACAAAGCTGCTGTTGCTATCGTTTAAGTGTTTTCAACTCTTTTCATATTCCCGTTCTATTTACATTTTTTTATATAAACATTAAATTACAAAAATAAAATATTACACTCATTGACGTCGAAACAGCAGATGCAGGTACTTACTTACAAATCCACATGGAGTTTCTTTAAACATTTCTCTTATTTATTTTCCGAAGTAAAATATATTTATCCGATACGAACAAATATCCGCGTCCATATGCACACACATTTTTGTATTGTTTACTTGTAAAATAACAAAATGTAAATATAACGAGACAGAGAACTTAAGGCAATGAGTGAAGAAACTGAGTTTTCGAGAAAAAAAATCGACAAGAAGAAAGATGGAAATCATTAAGAGCAAATACAAATAAATTTGTACATACACACACTTGGTGTGTCTTGGGAATTCATTAAATGAAATGCAGAAAGCGTTTTCCAATATATTTTTTTTTTTGTTTAATTTTAAAATGGGTACATATGGGGACTTCTCGGTTGGATGTTCAGATAAAATACTGAACACGAAGAGTGGGAACGTTGGTAGGTGTATAAATATTTTTTTAACTGATCACTATAGTCTATTCGTATTGACTTCTGTTTTAAGTAAGGGAGAGATCTCTGCCGTCAAAAAATGGTACGCTGTCATTTTGAGGTATTCCCACTGAAAATACTAAAAGGAATCCCATTTTGTTGCTGACAGAAAACACGGCTTCGACGCTCACTTTCCTTAAGAAATAAATTGTCTTGTACATAAATACGAACATTTTTGAGAAAACTATTTCCATGCTCATGTGACAAGAGTAGATGCATCTTTTTTTTTGCTGATTTTTATCTGCTCAAGGTACATGAGATATTAATTTCCAAGAGAGACGAAAAGAGACCCGACAATGATGGTCAGATTCGAATATCTCTCGAAATCTCTATATATATAATTTCCAAGAACTGCTGGTCCCTGGCACAGCACTTACTTCTCTTCTAACGAGACTCCCAGAAATTGCACCAGAACTTGAACAATATTCCAATCGCAGATTTTGCTTAGCCGATTTAAGCCTGATAAAGGAATTTGTAATCCAAAGTGGTGTTCGACAAGGATTTATTCGTTTGGCAATAAAAGTAGTAAATGTGATTAGCGACATCCTTTTTGCCGCCCTGTCGATGGAAAGTGGATTTTAAACACAACTGACACATCTCTACTATGCTCCATCAAACCTCCACTAAGTCTGGGGTTGAGTTACCGCGAGACTGAATTTTTTGCATGTAAAATCCAAAAAATTCTGTTAAATATTGCTCGTTGACGGAGGCGGTAGTTCGAACCCTGGATGGGAGGACTAGAGAGGTTGGGAGAGGCATATATTTTACGATTCGACGTAAGATTCGTTTCAAAGTATAGCAAGCTGTTGTAAGGCTTAACAGACTGGCCAGGTGCACAGGATGTTGTAGTTCCGACTATATATAATTGACTGAATACCGAAAACCTACAGCAACATCGTATATGATGCTCAGTCTTTGAAAGGCTGCAACATCTCTTAGTCTTAGCATTACGAGTATTAGCATGGACTCGGTTATGATTGGCAATCAAAAATGCGGATAGACAAATAAACCGAAGGACTTATCGTGAGCACGCGCCGATTTCTAGTATGGTATATTGGTATGATCATTAATTTTCAATATCCATTTATCTTTTGAAATTAAGACATCTTCCGCCACCGACTCTTTCAGTCATTACTCAAATTTTATGGGATGCTTACCAACATTTTTCTGACATTCAGACTCTCAAACGCGTTGAAAAAAAATAATTTTCTATTTGTTGCGCACTTTCCGTGAGCTGAAGTGATTTCCGTGATTTTTCAAATATTTATAAAAGTTATCGTTTCCCAAAAATAACACACACAATATTTATCTCTTAAAAATATTTAAATAAATTACACCCAGGTTGGATAATTTTTGTGTTTATTTAACTAAGAAACTTTTTCATAATTAAATTTCAACTGAGTAGTATAGGATTGGTTGGCTTACACTCCACAAATGTGGAGTCAACCGTAAAACTTGGTAACCGAAAATGGGAGAAACACCTACTCTGAGAATTGTATTTAGTTAACTATAGGTTTCCGAACGTTTCCAAATGAAACTATAAGGAATAAAAAAAAGTATATAACCTACTTTTTGAGCAAAATTTATTTAGGCCGGTTTTATTCACTCGAAGTTGAACACAACTTGGGGATTTTTATTTTCAACTTGAGAATTTGCTTTTATTCACTCAAAGTTGACTCGCTCAACTTTGGATATTCCGGAGTTGAGAAAACCGAGAGTTGTTCAACTTTGGGTTCTCTCAACTCCCCGAAATAGTAGACGTTAGCTCTCAACTTCTGGTTTTATGTGAAATTTTATATATTTTATTTTTGAGGACATAAAATAAAAATAATTTGATATTTTGTTTCGCGACAATTATTACATATTGGGAAGATTCGCATTCGTCTGATTCAAGCAGCGAAGATGATGGAGAGAAGGAGATTTTGGTCCATGAGAGACGTCAATAGGTACAAAATGTTACAAAATGTTGGAATTGAAAAATGGGACGATCGTGGCTTTATTTATCGTTTCCGTTTCTCAAAGCGAACGACATTGATAGTGCTGCAGATTGGCAATCGTCTGATTCAGCGAAGATTACATTAATGCAACTCGATTTTGAGTTTTTAGCAGTGCTGTTCTCTCACAGAAGGCATAAGAAACCATATTAAAAAATAATCACAACTGCGTCACATTAGGTCCACTATTTCCATATTGCAACCATTAGTTAGTTATAAATAAATAAATAGTTAACAAAACAGGTCCGTCAGGACTAGCCTAGTCTGTCATAATAATTCGTTTGGTGTTCGTAAGAGACCACCTGACGCCCTAGCTTCCATGCACCTACTGATTTTATCTGGTAATTTACAACAAACTTTTTGCAACTTTGCAGCAAACTTGTAGGAAATATCCTTTTAGCTGTCGGTCTATTCTTTAGGAGCTAGTGGGCACATACCCTCTCACCTACAAAACACGTTTAGACAGAAGTGGCTTACATCCAAGAGAGAGTATATCTCATGGGTTTTTTTACATTACATTACTTTTTTCATTTTTATTGAATTTTTTATTCTTTGTAGACAACGAGTATTATATTGAAAACAACGCACAAAATTCAAATCAAAAGTTGAAACTGACATATTTTGTGTCACCTGCCACAAATATCCCAGGGATATTTCGGAAAGAGCAAGTACGCCAACTTTTGAATTTCAACTGAGGAGTTGAGAATTAAGGTAGTGAATAAAAACAATTTTCAACTTGCCGCTCAACTCTCTCTTTCAAGTCAACTCCGAAGTTGGTCAACCTCGGAGTTATCGGGAAGTTGAACAATAGTGAATAAAATGGCCCTTATTCAAATATTTGGGACGTTCGGTTACCCAGTTCATGTAAATAATGAGCTAGTTCGTCTGAACTATAGGTATAGGAACGCGTTGACTAGTCAACTTGAAATGTTTTTGTATTCCTGTGACAAGCTTTGTCGGCTAGCCCTCTATAAATGTCAACTGAAAAAACTATTCACGTGACCAATCTTGGCCATAAAACACTGACATACATCAAGTCAGACAGCTGTCAGACTTGGTAAACCAGAAATCCGTTTTTATAACGTTTATCTGACAAGTTTTACTTTTGAACTGGACCTAACCTGATAGGAACTTTTTGCGAGGTTGCTATACTCATAAACAATTTCATTTACATTACCAAAAATGAGTTTATATTTCTCTTGCAACACAATCTTAATAATTGAGATAGAAAGAAAATAAAATTGTTATTACAATTTCCGATCACACTGTATAGCTATCGCAGTTGCAGCTGTACATTTGTGTGATTAAATAAATAAAAAACAAACAATTTCTATATTTCGTAATAAATTCATAAAATTATTATCGTTACTATCATTTCAGTTCCATTATTCGATTCGATTAGATTAGATCTACGTTACTCAATAGCAGTTCTTTTAGTTGTATTAATCGTGTGATGTAATCACGTTTTTTGTTCTTTCAAATAATTCCAATAAAACTCGCCTACAAAAAGCCAATCTTTATTGGCGGGACTGCAATAAATAACAATTTTCAAATATATATAATAAATTTCATTAGTCTTCTTGGAATTACGCACACGGACTGGACTTCTGTGACTGTGAGCGAACCGACAATCTAACATCACCGCACAAGCAGGAAGAAAATAAAACAGATGAATAAATGCCGACAGAAACTTAATTTCTAAATAAATAAATATCCAATATCGCGGACGTTATATACGTTTTGAGGAAAGGAACGCTTTGTAGTGGGCATACCTTCTCCCGTATGTCTGCCAACACGCTTGCTAGGGATTCCATCTTCTCTAAGCATGAACTTCTCGCTCTATACGGCAGACTTGGAACATCTGCACAGCATATGCTCGTCGAACGTAATAACACAAATATACATTTTACTTATTTAAATGGAAAAATTAAAAAAAAAAAAACAAGTAAAATAAAAGATCTAAAGTATGAGTGGATAATGATGATGATTGTGGTCGTTGGTGGTGGTGCTGATGCAGGCGGCACAAGGAACGATTCTTACATTTTGTATGTTATGTTTTCTTTCATCTTTGTGAGGCTCTATCGAACATCGAAGTCTATCAGGCTGTCTTTTTGTCTGTTATAAGTCGAACAATCATTGATTCGATTTCTCCGCCAGCACTCGCCGTCAAGTAGGTATAGCATCTAGTACCGAGTTGTCGATATAGGGGTATTAGATATAATTGTATGTTTAGCACAACCTTGAGTTCATTAACAGGCCGAGGAAATCAGACGAACAGCATCGGCCGGCGGAGTTTGGTTTTTATTTGCCTCTCTCTCTAAAATGAATTAATTCTTTTCCACTTATCTATACATACGTGCGTCGAGTGGCGATGATCTTTCGGATGGTATTACAGGAAAACAAACAATTAGGGTTTTTTCTCAGGCACTAAGAAACATGTAGATTGATGGCTGTTCATAGTTCATACCATATTTACATTTAAGACATTGAGAGATCAATTTAAGAGCACAATTGGAAGTGAGGCGGTACCTACGACCATGACTAATGGATATACAAATGTCTAGAAAATAATGAAGACGGCCGAGGTGCAGGTAGACCCGATATTTGATTTTGAATTTAAACAAGCAAGTGAAATACAAAATAATCAAATAGCGACACACCGAATAGTTGTTTTTTTTTTTGCTTAAATAGAATTTGGCCTTGAGAACCAACATTTTAGTAAAACTTCGCATGATCACAATTATTGTTCGTATAATTGAAGCTAGAACAATCGAACTTACTACTTGACACAAGCCCACGTCATTATTAACAAGGAAGCTTAAAGGCGCTTTAAGAGCGAATAGGAATTTCACTCAGCCAGTTTCCTCACCCGGAAACCAAAATCAAGCTCAGTTTGAAAAATCACTTCTAAGGTTAGACAGGATTTAATATTTCTGTTGAAATGACGATAAAAGAAATTCAATCTTGGCTGCGAGAAAATCTATTACCAGCTGAAGGTGTCCGTATTTTCTTGAATTGCCAAGCGGAAGTTAAGTCTCTATAAAGGTCTTTGGGAGCCCGCTCTTCTCTAAGGGAGAGGGCGGAGCAGTTAAACACCGATAGCATTTTTGGGTTCCAAAGTGTATGAAACATTTTAGAAAATTTAAAAGTTGAGAAGCTCTCTAAATACGGAACTACTCTACCAATATTTTATCACTGAAAGCTACCTATTTCGATTCCGATTGCTACGTGCAAGCCCATGAACAAGCCGGAAGTTATGGGTTATGGAAATAACAAACCTGCGGTGGAACAGCGGTACACCATACTTCTAGCGACAAAGCGGGATCTGAAATGCTCTAAAAGTTAGATGTTTCTCGACAGATGGCACAAGTAATATATTATTACTGGACATTGTCTCATGAGGCAAGCAAGTAACAAGGACTGGAGTTTTTTAATCGATTTTTGAAGAATCCGAGCTCTTCTTAACCAGTAGTCTGTTTCTTTGAAAACCTTTAAAACCTGTTCAGGAGATTACGTGAGCCCCATCATTTCTGACACTCTTATGGCTCTGGGGTAGCTGGTAGCAAAGAGTGGTTTCCGGTACTTTTTTGATAAAGCAACGATAAAGGAAAGACTGCTATGCTAGGTGAATGTAAAACGGAGAGTTTTGCTCAAATGTCCGAAGGACTTCACCATCGATCTTGGAGGCTCGCAGCTTCTTTTCGTTGTACATAGCTATTAAGGTAAGTGAAGCCCACATAGAGAGGTTAAAATTAGCTGAAATGAATGAATGATAGAGTTGACCTCATGCATTTTCCTAGGTTATTGTGTGACTGGGAACCTTGTGCTTCTTACCAAGTTGCAGCCGAAATCGATTATTTGGTAGCTTACGATTTACCCAGCAAAAGATATATTTCTTTCTCCTGAAAAAATAACGTTGCTGAAAATCAGTGCCATTTTTAGAGCCAGCGTAGAGCGAATATAGGCTCTGAGGGGATATTTGCCACGCAGGTTATCTTAAAATTCTTTAGGGAAATAAAATGCTTCGTGGAAATGAAATTATTGCCAGTGACAAGACTGCAGTTTACCTTTCTGGTTGCTCAATTTTGCAAGAAATTCGAAGAAAGAGAAAGATTAACTTCTGTCGATCGGCTTAAGGGAACTATCCAGGATCCTCGAATTCGTGCCGATCCTGACCTAAACCAACAGTGCTTGAAAGTGCAGTAATTGCCACATCTTTTGGCTTATTTTAATCTTTGCTTACGTTTTCCTGCTCCCTAAAACGAAACCAAAAAGCTATTTAGATCAATCTAGAAAGAATCTCGATGATGCTTCCCAAACTACGAGTAATGTTTACACTTTTTATAAATGAACAAGTTACTGAAATATGGCCAATCTGGCAGAGGGCAGTCTTGCCAAAGCTATGTTCTTCAGAAAAAAAAAATACCATCCTTTACCACACCCAAAATGCTGTTCAAAATTATAGACGTAATTGCCACACCAAAAAAAAAAGAAAAGTTAATCAAACAAACAGACCTAAAAACGGAACGGATGCTTGATTAATTTTCTCCTTTTTATTAATTGATTTTATAATCCCCCTCGATTGTAGGTTCAAACAAATTGAACTCATCTCACCTTGTGTCACCCTCTGTTCTTGCTCCGATGCTCGATGGGAAATACAAAACAGAAACCCTTCCGCCTTCCTATAATAGCGGTAGGTATTTGTACATTTTCACATTTCTCTTTCTTCGTTTCGAACCCGCCGAATGCCGACTGCCAGTACGAGTGCCAGACCAGCCAAGTCTTCAAACTCATTTCGTTTATTTATTTATTTGTCGGTATTTTATCCATCTACTTATACTTACCCACACCGACCGCCCGACCGCCCGCCCGCCTGCCATCCCTTTACCATGCACACAGTGTTTTCGTTTTGTTATTATTATTTGTATGGTAGAGCGCATTTTATTATTATATATCTTTTATGTGTGCATGGATGTAATAAAGTTGAAAACATTTTTCATCATTAAAAATAAAGTCGAAATTATATTAAAAATATTATCAACGGGCCTCACTCACAGTATAACAATATAGCCCACCGCCGCCGCCGCCGTACCGCTGCCATGATTGCCTCACCGCACCGCACCGCACCATCAACAAATGAATAATAACAACGAAAATATTTCTTACTTTTGTTTTGTTGTTGTTGTTTTTATTATTTATTAGTCTTAGCGGGAGAAGAGGGGCAACATCCACCATTCGAGCACAAAGACGTTATAGTTACTTTTAATGGCCATGGAGAGAAATAATGGTTTATGTTGTATTTTATGGATCTCTGGGTTTTTTTTTTGTTTATTATATTTTATTTTATTATTATTATTCTTATTTGGATGGATGGATGTGTGTGCAGGGCCACGGGTACACAAAACACAAAACACAAGTGCGGGCATTTTTATTGTAATACACGCTCAATTTGTTTTACGCATTTGATGGATGCGATAGACATTAGTCAACAGGCAGTTTAAATCCGGTGTTCGGGAGATGCTTTATGTATAGCAAGTATTCGGTATATGCGGTATAATTCAACAATTGTTTTATGATACCGCATGGGCTCAGCGAAATGTTGTGTACGGGTTATTTTCGGGATGCCTTGTGAATAAGAACACGTTTTAGGGGTATTAATGTTTATGACTTAATGTATTTATGAAGAATACGACTGAGAGGTGTTACTTTTGAAAGGAAGCCTTAAGTGAGCGTGATGATGATCCGCAGAGTGAGGTCATGGGTGTTCAAATTTGTGTAAACTGCACAAAAATTAAATTGTTCGGCATAGTTCGGGTTGAAGTTAAGTTTTGAAGGTGTCAGGTAATTGTTTAGAATTTTAGTTCTACTAAAAAGTTTTCCAATAAGAGGTGTTATTTTGGTATTCAAAGAAAAATGTAATTTTTTGAGATAAATGATTGGATGTTTATTTCGTAATAAAGAGAAAGGTATGCCGTTAATAATGAAAAACAACATCAGCCAAACGGCCACCACGAGCATGCATACAGGACCATATCCTTTTCATGAAATTTTCCATAACCAAATTGACTTCACTACGTCCTCCATAGCCTCACGAATATTATCTTTGAGGTCTTGAATCGACGCTGGGCTGTTGGCGTAGACCTTATCTTTCACGTGGCCCCAAAGGAAGAAGTCGCAAAGGTGTTAAATCACAAGATCTCGGTGGCCAATTGTGATCACCTCTTCGAGAGATAACACGGCCCGGAAACTTTTCCCGTGAAAGATCAATGGTTTCGTTGGTTGATGATCGGTCGGTTTGAGTTCTTGTGTTAACTGAACTTTATAAGCCTTAAGACCCAAGTCTTTATGCAAAATACGGTGTAATGACGTTTGTAGAATGTACAATTCCAAAGAACGACGAGGAATGGACAAACCTGGGTTTTCTTCAACACTTTGGGCTACAGCAGCAATATTCTCAGTTGTTCTTGAGCGACGTGCACGGGTTTTATTCTTCACATCACTAACTTGTCCCAAGAGCTCGAATTTTTCCACCAATTTCTGTATTGCGGTCCGACAAGGTGCTTCACGACGACCAAAAAATGCGAACTGTGACTGCAAGATTTTCACCATTTTTGTAGTGAATTTTAATAATTTCAATGCGTTGTTGAAGCGTGTATCGTTCCATTTTTAGTAATGGCGTAGTTTCTACTTGTCAAATGTCAAAGAATAAAAGTTTCAAAAGTGACAGCTACCGAAATAGCGGGTCATTCACAATAACACCTCTTATTGGAAAACCCTTTACTATTTCCTTTGGACTGTTCTATGTCAGCTTGATTGGCGGCTCACAAAATACCTATAAGTTGAATGAGTGGAGATTGTCTGTGAGCTGGGATAATAAGAAACTACGGCCGACTGCCAACTGGTAAAATGTTACCCAAAGCCAAATGTAATTGCTGTTCAAGACCTCTTTAATAAAACGCTTTAACAACTTTGCCAAACTGTATCGCCTCTTTTGAACGACAGGCACTTGATGCTTATGTTATTAATGCTTTATTGAAGTTAGCAAAGCACTTCTTGGCTTACAGAAATACTGTAGCTACTCAGGCTAATAATGACATTTCCTTCTCGTCCATTTTTGCAGAGCCTACCTCTGTAGGTAGGTACAAATAATATGTTTTGTATGATTTTTACGAAGTTGTAAAATCCTTTTTTTTATTATTATTATACATTTCGCAGTAACTATTTTAAGATTTAGTCTTAAATATGAAATAATGTGTCAGAAGAAAGTTAAAAATATCAGCTGCAAATAATAAAAGAAAGAAAAGACTTCTGTATGCTTGACTGTTCTTAAAATGCATAAATATATATCTGAAAATCACTGGAAGAGAGAGTATTTTCTAGGAGTAGTTCGCTTTACTCTCCACAAAGAACTTGCACTTAATTAATTTAATTTTTAATTTAAATTTGTTGGCATCATCCAACCCAACTACTTCTCTTAAAAAAATTGTTGGCAATCGAATACTAAATTCCCTTAAAACTAATAAACTTGGGAAACTCTAGCGTCTTTTATTTCAGTCTTTTGTTTTTCAAACTATATACCTATACTTCAAATTGCTGGGATCCATCTCTGGTCTTCTGTGCGGCGGAGCTAAGGCGTTCAGGTCAATCGCATGTTTCCCAAAGGAAAAATATGTACGCTCCCAACCTTTCTACAAATTCGGGCATAGCTAACCCGACTGTGACTTCTGTAAGGTTTGAGTTTGAAATCACTGTTAGCTATGTAAAAGAGGCTTTAGACAAAGCTATTTTATTATAAAGCAATGAGGCCCTAAATTTTTTGTTTTTAATAAATCAAGTGCTTGAGGGTTACCTAAGCAAGATTTTGTAGTTGTTTTTGTAGAGTCACTAAAAAGTAAGCTCTTGTTACAAAGAATGCTGAATAGTTCCTATATTTTAAACGGATCTTGAATTAGTAGAAACTTCTATAAAAATGTAGTTGGAGTATTTTTGGCGGTCTGCCACTATATTCAAAAAGGAACTGGAATTACTAGAAAAATCTACAAGATTTTCATTTTAAACATGCCATACTGATCAACGCTTGTGTTATGCAACGGCAAAAGCAAAAGCAAATATCACTTCGTTTTTGTATAAGCTAGCTTAGGTCCAAAAACTAAACATGTCTGTACATTGCTTTAAAAACCCATCAATATATATGCAACTATCATACGATCTCCCAATCAATAACAATAACAAAGTACCAAACAAAAACAACGAACAAAAAAAGACAAAGTTTCCCAATTTCTTTCGCTTTACAGCTGAAGTACGACGAGTATCTTTAAATTTATCTTTGACAAGAGTACAAACAAAAATGTATATATTCCGTGTATCAGAAGAAAAAGTATTTATCTGCAAGACATATGGTGAACATGGTAAGTAGGGTACCTTCCTCTCATGTCCCTTTGTTCAAGAAAGTTGTCCGTTGTTCTTGCATCTTTTGTGTTGTTATTATTATTATTATAATTTTTTGTAATTTTTTTTTTTAAGATACATATTGTGCTCGTTAAATTAAAATATACCTTTTTATGGGCTGCCACTCTGTCCTCATAATAGGATTTCGAGTAATAACGCATAGCTGTATCGGGGTATTATGTCTTCTTCTTCTCCTCGCTGTGTTTTGTTATACTGCTCATTTTCTGACACGAATGTGATACATTCCAATACAAAATAACGAAAGAGAAAAAAAACAAAAACACAGAAAAGAAACATCAGCGGGAACCTCTTCTTCGCACCTTGGTTCCCTTATTCGGATATGCAACAAAGACCGTATTACTTATTATAAATTACAGAATATTATAAGCCGGCTATATATATCCATAGATGCACCGCACATATTCCACACAATTTCTGTCAGAGTTTCCTCGTTATGCTAGATAGCTGAGTAATGACTGTAGGATAGGCCATGGTTATACACTGGGCTTGGGGAGTTTTCAAACACCACTGCACTGTTGGGAAATTTGTGGAGGAATATTTAAAAGAAATTTCAAGAATATTCAAGAAAACAGTCGAGCAAAAAACAAATCTTGGAAATATGACAACTTTGCGAAGCTGACAATTGGTACCACTAACGCAAGGTTTGAATTAAACCATTTGCCAACGGTATATTTAAACAAAATAAACAACTACAGTGTCTTAGGCAAAGACTCTTCGGGGGTCCCGGAGCCCGTTAAGTAAGTAAACAACCTAAATATAACCTGGAATAAGAAATAGTAAAGTAAATAGCATTCAAAACCCTTCGCATCTTCAGCGCCACCCTGTATAGTGGTGAAAGTAATCCATTCGTCTTAAATGGCTTTTCATTTGGCCACCGGATGTGTTTTTTTCCACTCTGATTTATTTATTAGTAAATAAAAATACCCCAACTTTTACTCTGTAACTACAGCCTTAAAGTACAGGCTACAGGGTGTTCATGTTTTGAGGAGGTACTGGTTTGCACCACCTATTTTACGAAAAATGAAAAGAAAAATAAATCGAACGAGGAATGAACTTTATTTCTCTGTGATCGCGACAGAAGTGATTTTTAAATAATTCTTCACCACAATGTTTCAAGTTGGGCACATAAAAGCGTAACAATGAGAGCGTTATGACAAAGAGAATAACAATTTACGTTAGCGAAAAACTTTAAGCTTTTTACATTATGTATTTTAATATAATTATCAGATAGTGGTGAGATGTCTTAAGGTGTAGCTTTTAGCTTTATGCCGTTTTGCTGCTGCGAACATTCTCCCCCCGTTGGAAGGTTTAAGCTTTCAACTGCGTCAGATTCAACTGGTAGCACAGCAATTTTCGCCACAGCTCTTTTGATTAGTCCGTTTACGGTGCGAGCAATGACAATGCGCGGAACGCCGTCGTCACCACATATCGTGCTGTCCACGCGACCAAGTTGCCATTTCAAAGGCGAAAGATTTTCGTCCTTTATAAGGATCAAAGCACCCAAGCGAATCGCCGATGTGTTTTTTTCCACTCTTATTTATTTATAAGTAAATAAAAATACCCCAACTTTTAACTTTTACTCTGTAACTACAGGCTTAAAGTACAGGCTACAGGGTGTTCACGTAGTTTGGTCACATTGGTTTGGTTGAAGAAGGAAACTGAAGAAAATTCCATCGAAAAGTCCACATTTCTGTGGCTTAAACTGTTGGACTTCATTTTCAAACGAATTACATAGGTTGTAGAAAGTTTGTGACTCCTGCGCCCTGTAAGATTGCCGTATATTGAAAAAATGTAGCAACATATAATATAAAGTGATAAAAAAAAAGTCATTTGAAATTAGAAAAAAAGAACATCCTGTGCGAAGTGTAGCAGTAAATCCACTCGGTTGTTTTTTTTCGAAACCGTCATTACTTTCCGCCCACACTGTAAAGTCACATTTCCAACCAAGAATTCCCTCCAAAGATGTGTTGCCGAAGAAGAAGTTGAAAATAATATAAATGAATGCAGGAACGGAGTGTGAGAGCGAGTGTGGAAAAAGGAACAACTTCTGTCGTAAAGGCAACGGATTAGTTGCTGAAGAAAAGAAGGATGGCCGGAGAAGGAGGTTTTCACCGAGAGAAAACTAAATAAATAAATACATTTTAAATTTATGATTTTGGGGCAAGAAGGGATGCTGTGTATATTCTTTGAACTCGAGATGTAGCAGAGATTCGCCTTCTATGCATGTATATGTGTATTTTTGTTTTTATTATTTATTATTTGATTTTTAACTTTCATACGCAGCAACTAACTTTTCTCACACATTTTTCTGTTTTGTTTGGTTCGGGATTTTTTCGTTTGTGGTTCTTTTCTTGTAGATGTGTGTTTGGTCTCTGATTTCCTTTACGATTCCATTCTTATTTTACATTTTATTAAGATACACAGGCGGAGAAAATATCTTTTAAGTTGGTGTAAACACAACGTGCAAGATAGCGGGTAAATTAAAAGCGGCATTCATCGTTGTTTTCTTATTCATTTTACTAGACGCATGTGGTATTTTTCATCGGGGAAATAAATAAAATGAAAAATAATAATAATTTTCGTTTCGTTCTTATTTGAGAAGTTGATGAATACCGAGTGAATGAATGGGCATGGGCATTGGGCATGGGCATGGGCATGAAGGCGGAGGCGGAGGGGTCATGTACTGCATACAGTATGTGGGTTTATATTTATAGGAGTGTGTTTGATTTCCATCTGCATCGACAACAAAAAATCTGACGGGATTATGTTAAGTACATATGAAAATCATTTGGAGGAAAATGGGTTACTCAACTCTCTGTGAAAAGGCGCATTGATTGTTTAGACGCTCTGAAGACGAAAGCCACAAAAAGGCCTTTCACATGTTTGAATATCTATTGGCCTTTGAAGTTGGAGTGCACCTACTTAATTCTATAATGCTGATAGATTGCTCTTCCTCTTATTCACATAGATCTTTTGAAGGAGCCTACGTAAATTAGGTGTAGGTAAACCTGACTATGGACGCTTCTCAATTAAGCCGTTCGAATTTATGGCATTCAAGTTTAGGTCTCCACACATACATGGTTGCCGGAAACAAAACGGAGTCCTACCTATAGGACTGAAGCGGTGTTACCTCTGAAAATTTTCAGAAAGAGTCCAAAAAGAAATACACACTACCAAAATAATTGTAATTCCAATTCAGGTAAAAACAAATTCATTCAAATTTAACCAAATGGGCTAATAATTTTGAATTATAGCAAAATCTTTCTCTTTTAAAAATTAAAAGGAGTCCGAAATCACTGATTTTCAAAAGGGGACTCATCCGAACCGAAGTCCAGGCTGAAAAAAGAGTCAAAATGACTCTAAAACGTTCCAAACGTATTTCTGGCGGGAAGGAATGTTTTTTATATTTACTACATTATTTTAAATTTTGTTTTGCTTTGTTTGCCTTTAAATAAAAAGGATTGCTTAAAACGAAAAAATAAATATAGCCTGCATCATTTCAAAAATAAACCTCTTAAGACTTATGTACATATTCCTGAATATCGAGCTAAATTTAACAAATAAATGCAGTAAAAACTCCCTTAGGCGGATGTAGGCAAAAGATCTCTCAGAGATAAAGCACGATTTTTAAACAAACAATATTTTTTTTTATAAAATTTTTACTTTATTTTAAAAGTTAACAAAAACAAAAGAAAATTTATGGGAATCAAAGTGAGGATAAACATTTTCAGCCTTGCTAATCAGTTAATTAAGCAAAACTACTCCGAAAATCTGGCAGCACACGTGTATTTCGTGTCACTTTAGAGTTTTGATAGCTCACATAAAGACCATTTTGAGCGGAAAATATGTACATTTGGTTTACTTCATTACGACCCCAATAGCGAATAGCTGCCATTACCTGAAGTTCAACTTCGATATGCCCACCTCTCGGAATCATCACGAACGATTTCAATTATTTTCATCATATTTTCCTTGCTGAATCTATATATATTTATAAATTCACTTTCCGTAATATGAAAAGGGTTAAAACGTGGTTTATAATTTTTTAATCGCCTTTGGTTACTTATTTAATAACTTATAATAGGCTTGTTTTTTTGAGCTTCGATCTCAGCAAAGCAAAGTAAAGTAGGATTTTCAGCACACATTTTACAACAACTACTGCGAGTCTCGAAGTGCCAAGTAGAGCGTAGTTGTTGTAATTGCGTGCTAAAAATCCTACTGTACTTTGCTTTGCAGAGATCGAAGCTCAAAAAAACAGGGCTAATATTAAAATTGTCTAAAAAAATCGAAAATGTATTTGCCATCTTATTTACTTTTGGGCACAACAGGGAAAACGAAAGTTAATTCACCGCTAAATGCAAATTTAGGCATTTAATTTTTTGACAGTTGATTAAGTGTGAATTATCTTTCAAAAAACTTTATGAATAAGGTTTTCTACAATTAAACCAAAACTAGCTCTAACTCAGCTTTAATTAAATGTTATGAATAAGGCTGTTTGTAGCTAGTTGTGACAAGGTTTTGTTTATTATTAGCATTTGAGTTGAAAAAAGCAACAGTTGGAACTGCTGTAGGAATAAAAGACGCAAGGATGGCCACATAGGTATATTTAGCCAAGGAATCGGCTATGGTCTCGCATTTTACTATGCCAAATTACTGGTACCCTACATTTTAAAAAATCGGTTATGACATATGAATAGAAATTGTCAAGGACTGCTCCACAATAAACGTGAATTGTTGATTCCACATTCAATAGAAAGAAGGTTATCTGGATGCTGACCGTAGGCGCTCCCCAGAGCTCTGTCTTCCAACTCAACTGAGTGAACAAAACTTTAAAAAGAACATCAATCAAACAATTGAAATGTAATCCTATGGAACCGGGCATTTTCACAGACGATTTCAAGATCAATTGCGGTACACAATCGGGAGCCTACTCATCGGATCTGAATCCTCGAGCTGATCCTTAAAGCTTCCAACAAAGGCAAAATATATCTCTACATCACATCTAAGCGCTGCCCTCCAAGTAACCTCATCTAGTCTAGAAAGGAGGAAACCTACGAACTGCTCCACAAACCGCTGGAGCTATCTTTAGTTTATTATAACCATCTGTTTATTACTACCTTTTACGGTGAAGTACAGCATTCAAACGACAAAAATTAAAGCCCAAATACATTTTTACCATAAGACAGTGTCTATACAATGGCTCTGGGATGCTATCCTTTTTGACGTTTACAGATGAGGTATGAGAGAAGAAATGCAATGGTGCCATGTTATGTGAGACCAGAACTTTAAATCAATTTTCATACATTTTTGGCCTTATTTTGACATTTGTGAATAATAGATATCACTTGCGAACTATGCAACTTTTCTTCAGAATAAAGTGTCGAGTTGCAACTTATATAAGTTGGAAAGATATGGAGCGGTTTTCACTGACCATGACCACAGACTTGCATGAATAGAAACGGGTATACGCACAAGTTAAAAGGAAAAGATTTTGTCAAAGTCTAAGCTGTCATTTAAGCTTTAACCAAGTGAAACTAATTCACGAATCAGAATCGTTGTATAAATACAACTGTTTATCTGAAGCTCTTAAAAAAACATTTAGTGACGACAACCATAATATGAATCTGACATTTGTTACGCTACTTTTACTAAACATACTTCGCTGTCAAACTGACACCTGTCTTGATGTAGTATTTCAGCATGAACTCAAAACTAGTTTTGGTCATTCCAAAGCTGTTCTTGAACTGATAGTCATTTTAATATTAGATTTCTTAATTTGATCTGTGCAGTTGTAGTTTTAACTGTAGATAAGCATAATCGGGTGAATAACAAGTTATAGAAACTTGCAGTCTAAGTAACATTTACCTTGTTACTTAGACTGCAATGCTGGCAGGGGCCTGTGACATGATATCACAAGCAATTTGTGTGTCCAAGTGTGGTATCAAAATTCAAATTCTGAAAAAGTAATAAAAAACTTGCTAAAAGTATCAAGTTCAATGCTGAGTGTTTCAGATCTACTATAGCTCAGATCTACTATAGCTCCTAAGCTTTGGTACTTCCTCGTTTAGCACAATACAAATGTAGGTAGGTAGGATAACAGCTTCTTCCAGAATTCAACTTCCAGAACTCTGCAGACAATTCGAAAGAACTCGTCCATACCTATGTTCTTATAGCTATTTTCAGAGTAGTTTGGCACCACTTTTATCGTGGATTTCATTCCATTTCATTCATATGCCGCTAATGTCAAAAAATCATTAGCTCTACATTTTTCGTTGTGTGGTAGATTTAAGTGGACAGTCGTCCGCTATAGCCACAAGAATTTTTCCATCTTTTTTTAAAAGATCTACTACAATATTGCCACTTGGCAGCACTGTACTCGTACTAGGTATTGCGATCACTATTTCCCTATTCCCAATCCAGAACATCTTCAAATTTATTACCCGATTCCGCCCGATAAATCACACAATGACAAACGAAAATTGCCCATTGCGGATCATCTGCACACAAAGAAGAGCGGACACAAAAAATAAGCACAAAAGTCAATCAATCCGGCGCACACGAGGAAGGGAAATATTTGATTGTAAATCGAATAAACGATCAGCGGAGCAAAAAGAATTCATAATAACTCACCCTCTCTTCTTCGCGTATCATTTCGGCTATTCCGGGCTTTATTTCCAAATCGTCGACGTGACTCATGCCCATGGCCGCGGCTGCCGCAGACAATCCGATCGGATCCATCTGTGGACCGCCGCCAAGTGCTGAGAATGCCGCTGCTGCCGATGCCGGTGTCAGTGCGTTGGACGGGTGCGCAATTTGTTGTTGCTGCTGTTGATGGTGTTGCTGTTGTTGTTGTTGCTGTTGCTGTTGCTGCTGATGATTAAGCGACTGGTGCTGCTGCTGCAGAGACGATGACGACGATAATGGGGGTGTTGGCGGTGGCGGCGCTGCGGATTGTTGTTGGTGTGGGTTTGGTGTAACAGCTGCTGCTGGTGCGCTACTTGTACCGGTGGTCGTCGTGTGCGTCACATTCACAGATGACAGCGGTGATGACAGGTCACTGCGGATTTCATGCACCGGTTGATGAACGCCACCAGGCATTCCGAGTGGGCTAGGCGCACCAAATGACTCACCCGATGGCCAGCGCCGTTTGCGTGCGTTCCGCATCTGTTGCTGTTGGAGTTGTAGCTGTTGTTGTTGTTGCTGCTGCTGCTGTTGCTGTAGTGTGACATCGAGTTCGCCCCATTCACGTGAGATGCGTGGCTTTTTTGCCGCGATCTCTGGTTCGATGAACGGCGCCGAGCACGCGGATTGCGATTGCAGTGAATTAGCACCATGACTGTCGGCACTTGCCTCACTTCTTCGACTGCTGGGAGCTGCCGCTGACTCCCCGCTAACTCCAGTGCCATTGCCACTGTTCTCGCCGTTGACATCGGCCAAGCCACGAACCTTCAGCATCTCGGCAATCCGCAGAAGTGGACCAATTTGATCTTGACTCACATTTATTTCGCCCTTGTACATGAAGTCGACGATCGCCTTCAGTTCGGGCCACTTGACGTCGCGCATGATGATGATGGGATGGTGGCAGGGGTTGTCGACAAACAGCGCCTGGAAGTACGGGCTGCACGCCGACAGAATCATTTTGTGCGCCTTAATTGACTGGCCATCGCAGGCGAGTGTCACATCCACGAACGACTCGCTCTGCAGCAGCTGATCGAAGACGCTCGTCAGGTTCGTCTGGTAATTGTTCCACCGCAGACAGAATTGCTGGTTCGACGCTGTGGGGGTTGGGGTCGCAGCACTTTGAGAGGACGGGGATGCGGGTGGGTTGCTGGTTATGTTGGTGACAGCCTCCGGAGTGGACGACGTCGGGTGGAACATCTTCTCCGGCGATGCTGCTGCCGACGACTTGTAGTTCGTGATGGTGGTACTAGGGGGAGAGCTCACACATTGGGGGGACGTGGCAGGGGGCATCACAGACGAAGGACGCGCTGGCGGCTGAGGCGACGAGCTCCCAAACGGCGTTACATCCCGCTTATCTACCGACGTTGGGTGCATGTGCGGCTGTTGCTGATACGGCGACGAACTTCGCGCTGTCGACGCAGGTGGGGGTGTTGTTTCAGTCGACATACTTAAATCGGGTGTAGGTATTTTGCGAGCGAATTACCCCGCTAAGACTTTTTTCCTCAATGAAACTCCACAGTTGGGGCGCGCTTTTTAATTTATCACTTTATTTGCTGTCTCACATCGGTATCGCACCACTTTCTTGTACTTTCTCATTGCTTACAGAACTCTACTCCTACTAAGCCAAAAGCCACAAGCCACCCAGATATGATAACACAAATCTCATCGAACTCAATTTGGATAATTAATTACGGGCTATACGTCGACGCCAGACAGTAGACGGTTTTCGCGGCAAACTACAGTCATTCCGATATCGCGTGTGCTTTCTGATATTTCAATTTCGTTTGGCAGTTGTCTGCCCCTCAACTCTAAGATGATGTGTGTTCTAAATAATTAATGAGCAATTACAAGCAATAACGAAGACGTGACACGAGTATTGTAGTCCTCCGTGTTTGGGATAATTTCTGAACCTAAAAGTGGGAAAAACTCTTCCCAGCACGAGCGTCTGAATTTGACTGAAATTATTTCGCACATTTTGATACGGCAAAACAGAAACACTCGAATTTAATTCAGATACACAATACCATCAGCCAGCGCACACGCATTCTATAAACGCCAACAACATTGCCCAACACATACTAGACGGGAAACGACGGACACAAGACAGAACACAGAGCACAGAACGACTGTGCTGATGCCGGAGCCGATGCCGTGCCGATGCCGAGTTGCTCGTTGCTCCCCCATTATTATTGTGGGGCTGTTTGCTGTTTGCAGCTTGCTTCGGTGGTGTTAGTGAAAGAGACTATAAAAAGCGAAAGAGACTGCAGTTTTCAAATGTCAGCTCTGAACTCTGAAACAAAAAAGCGCCAATTTTCACAGACTCTTCGCAAAAGATACTTTTCCGACCTGACAGTCGTCGAAGATGGAAGATGCTCCCTACAATTAAAAGGGAACTCTTTTTTTTACCACAGCCTCGGCCTCCCTCTATCTCTACATAGAACCGCTCTCGCTATACGCTCCTGCTTTGTTTACTTTAAGAAATGAACGTCTATCCAGTATCCACTATCCACTATCCACGAAATGTATCTCTCTTCACGTGGGGGAGCCGCAAAGCGGCGGAACAACGCTCAATTGGAACGCTGCCCCGAAGAGCGCCCCAGCGCCTACCAGCTACCAGCTACCACTATCCCTATCGCAGTGAGCTCGCATTCTCCTTGCGTTTAGTGGATTGGCATTGGACGGATTTGGCTCGGATGGATACTCTTTCTCTTCGATGGGAACAAATGTATCTCCAAAGAGTATCTACAGCTGCTGTGTGCTTTCACAATTTGTTTTGATTTTTTTCCTTTTGCCTTTCAGCTGTTTTTTTCGCTTGTTGTTTATGGCTCGGGTGTAGACAGTGCACATGCTAGATGCTACTGCTGCTGTTTTTGTCCGGCTCGCAAATGGGGGGCCTTTTTTTTTTTCTTGCTTTGTGTATGTGGGCACTGCTGTAGCTGTGTGTTGTTTTGTTGATAGTTGGAACTTGGAAAGCCCGGCCCCCTTACCAATATTGTGCAGTAGATTTTTTGTGCATGCAGTTTGAAAGTGTGTGTAGATTGGTGGATAAATTGAACTGTGTTGTGTGTGGTTATAGAGCTGGAGAGCAGCGAAAACTGTGTGCAAAAAAAAAAACCAAGCTGCTTGTGGATATAAAAATAAACATAAATATAGAAATTTTGCAAAATATAGTTTGCGTCCTTTTTTATTGGTTTTCAGATTATGATGTCATTTGTAGGCGGTAACTATTTTAGAAAATCCAATTCGACTGATTTTAAGTACACTTTCGTGTTGCGGTAATTAAATAATTCATTATATGATGGATAAGCTGTCATAAGGGAGGATGAGTGTTACTTTTTTAGAGCTTGTTGCGCTAGCGCTTCAACCTTGAAATACCTTCCTAATTGGCGCCCAACACTGAGCACGATCAAGATTTTTTTAATCCAAGGACCGAAATGGATTTTTCTTGGTCAGATGGTTTTTTGTCCAATTTGTGGTTTGGAATTGTCACATTTGTGATCTTCGGACAGTCGGTATAGGTACCTATTTCGGTGGCCTCTGTTCCGGGGGTTCAGGAAAGCTATTCATCACATGTCTTATTTGCACCAAAAGCTTTCCATTCACATATCCAATCAAAGAGGGGTTGTATAGGTGCAGCGGTAGTAGTGATCATGAAGTTCAGAAGCGGGGGAAGTGGTTCCCTTGCCTTTGGAAGCAAGTTCGGTATAGCTTTTAACTGCTTCTACTGATGGTAAAAGAAAGGTATTTACTAAATAAAGTTGATTGTTGGAATGCTACTTACATAAATAAGGTGCAACGTTACTGCACCCACAAAATGTCCACTTTACAACATGTGGTAGTCAAATTTACAATAAGTTGTATATTTGTGTAATTAACAGCAAATGCGCAGGTCGGCGCAGTGGCTTAGTGGTTAGTGTGTTGGACTACTAAGCGAGGGGTCGCAGTTTCGAGTCCCGAGAAAACCCAAATTTCAACTCGAGGTTTTTTTCCACTGCACCACCTCTCGCGAACGTCTGACAAACATCGGAGAGTATAACTGTCATGAAGAAGCTTCTCAATTAGCCGTTTGGACTCGGCATAAAATTGTAGATCCCTTCCATTCGTCCCAAAAATGAAAAACTCACACAAAACGAATGGTTGCGAGAAGCTAGACCCAGGGTCCTTACCGACCTGTAGCGCCAACTATTTATTTGTTAACAGCAAATGCGTTTATATTCACAATTAACTGTGACTTTTAGAGCGTTTGCTTTCATTTCAGCAAATAAATTGTTAAATTGATCGCAATTTCTTGTTGCACATAAATATAAATGTCCAAACATTGCTTGAGGGTCGAAAAGATTCGAACAACGATATCGACACGACTCAAAAACTAATAAATATACCTACTGTGGAAGGACTAAGAGGTGAACACGGCTAAGATCCCAAATAAAAAACCTTCAGATCCTTTGCAGATCTTTCAACATAAAAAAAAACTCTATCCAGCCAGAATAAATTGCAAGTTTCGAGGACCAGCAAAGCGGCTTAGTTTTGACCTTTCTAGTTTGATAAATAATACGACCCAAACTTATTGTAATTGTAAGTAATAGGCCCTGTACACTGCGACCAGAAGAGATCTATTGTGTTGGCCCCTGTTATTTAACCCAGGGAGCTGTTGAGGCTCTTTATAAAAATCAGTACCCTTAAGAACGTCCTTTGCATATGGATCGCTCTACCCCCTTGCCACAGCAGGGCATTCGCAGAGTATGTGTTCCGTTGTCTCCTCCTCTTCCCCGCATCGGCAGGAGTCATCGTCGGAAAGTCCCATTTTTTTAAGATGGTATATTATTGGCCAGTGACCAGTAAGATAACCCGTTAGAACCCTTAGATCTTTTTTGCTTAGCTCAAGTAACTTTTTTGTTTTACTACGAGCTGGGCTTATGAATCTTTTTGCCTGCCTCTGTCCAGTATTTGGCAAGGTGATCATCTTCCCATTTCCTGAATTTTGAGTGTACGTAACTCAAAACCAGTGAGCGGGCTTGATGCGACTCTTCTCGCCAGACAATCCGCTCGTTCACTGCCCTCAAATCCCTCATGACCTGGTATCCAAGCAACGGTGACTATGTTGGCCAGATCTTCAAGGAGATTGAGGCATTCCCAAACCAGCTTTGACCTGATCGAGTACGATCTTAGGGCCTTGAGAGCTGCCTGGCTGTCTGAGAGGATGTAGATGCGGGCACCTTTAGTGCACCTTCGCAAACATTCTCGGACACATATCTCTATGGCGTGTATACCTCCGCGTGAAATATGTCTGGTAGTTTTCTCAGTGCTATAGCTCTATAATGGAACCTAGGCCCATAGACCCCAGCACCGGAAAACCCAAACTAAACAACTATAGATATTGAAATGAAACGGAACCTTCTTCAACTCAATGATCTGGCTTAGATCAAGGCTGTGCCTAAAAGGCAAAACATCTTATGTCAATTTTGTCTACTTTTCAGGAGAGCAATTTTAAACTTATGCAAGACACTACAGTTAATGTAAAATCTATTTTACAAACAGCTATAACTTCCTCATTAGTTGACATTTTTTCACCTCGTTTGGCTTAAGAGAGAGAGTAAGAAAAGCACAATTCAAATAACGCTAAACAGCTAAAACAACTTAAGTCGACTTAAGATGTTTTACCTTTCAGGCACAGAAGGAATAATAATATTTTTAGCTGCGCTGGCAGCTCCAATCTTACATTTGCAAACAGACTGCATATAAATGCAACTACTTGCAGTCACAGATGACAGGGAACCAGTTGTCTAAATGAATATCTAATGGACAGAATATCGGGGGAACTGTTTTTATTTGTACATCGGTTCCATAAATCCCCGAATAAAAACAAACTGTGTCCGCAATTAGCTCAAAGGGAAATATTTATGCACTTTTTTGACATTTAATTGGCAAATAAGGCCACAGGACCACATCGCAAAATCAATGTTGAGTTGGCCCATTCCTATTCTATATCTACTCTAAGTAATCTTAAGGCTAAATTGGGTCGCAGAAACCCCAACATTACATCGGAGGTCGCTTTCATATGAAGTAAACTAGCCGACTTGCGGTTGCAGAGAGCTTGAAGATCGGACATTTAAAGACTGTTCATTCTGCAGTCGCAAATCGTTTGACTCTTTTCTCCGTTTACTCAGCATGATTTCAATTGGCACAGTCTGCCTGTTCTTATGCGGAGAGAGGTTCTATTTAATGCAAAAACTTTGTAACGCACCCATAAGTTACAAAGGGCAGCAGACCTCTGAAGATAACCAGGCTACGTTGCCCTCTTTCTCTATTATGTCGTCGATTATGCTTTACAATCTTCCAATCGGTGGCAGTAGATATGGATGCCTCCACCGAACTCGGTGTCCAGCAACCTCCCTTTCGTCTTTTCTTCTTCTATATTGCTTTGTCCTGGATATAACCAGTCTTTGAGCAAATGGCATCTCATTATGGTCGTGGTATTTTTTATTCTCATTTGATTGTGTCTTAATAGGTTTTTTTTTTGCCTGCTTTGCTATCAAACTTAGATCCGACCGAGGGAGGTGACTGTCTTCTATGTACGCGTGTTAATCTTACAGCTTTTGCTATTTCAAGTATTTCAGCTAAGAATGCATACTATATGGTCTGAAAGATTCCTCTTTTAGCCGATTTCGAGTCAGCTGCAATACAAATCTCAATTTTTCAGTCATCGCATCAGTGTGAATTGTGATCCCAAAATTGAAGGTCGGAAAAGGCTATTTGAACAGCTTAAACTTAAACTTAGGTACCGTAGTAGAACGTAAGTGAACGGTCGGCTTCAACTGTTTCAGGATTACCCGTTTTAAAAATGCCTTTCATTGAAGCTCGCTCCTGATGGCTAGGCGGAAGTTAAAAACACTTTTCCGTCAGGAAAAAAATATCGAGACTGCAGTCCTCCTTGCATTCAGACATAAATAAAGATTATTCTATAGCATCTATCCGGCAACAACGTTCGCCTAATCACAATTGGCTAATTGAGGTATTTTTTGTCTCTTGGAACTTCATTTGACAAGTCCTACGGCGGCGAATATGATATTACCCATCGCAATAAGGACTCACAAATAAATTAATAAACAACTTTTGAATTCGCTCATGTGTGCGTGGTAGGCACATTGGCGGCCACAAAAAATATATATTATCCGTCAGCATTGTACTGTAACTCAGTTCCTTCCTGAGACTAAACTGCGCCACCACCATCGCACCCGCCACAAGAAATCGGGGAAATAAAATCCCAACAGCAGGATATTCCATTTCGTTTGGTTGCAGTTTTTATTTTTATTTTCCATTCCGTTAGATATGTACCTATTCTATTACAAATTCGGCCAAAATGACAAAAAAAAAAAGAAATTGCCACCCAAGTAAAGGAGTGCATAAATGGAAAGCGCGTCCTCTCCCACAGCAAACCTTTTTATTCCGCACCTAATGCTTCACGACTCAGACACACAGACTCGTATTTTAAATGAGAAAGTGACGGCTTACAAATTTTTTTTTAGTTTCATTTTCTTATCCAACAAATTTTAAGCTAAACACAATTTTCTATTTTTGTTGGCGTGTTTTTGTTTTTTTTTTTGTTTTGTTGCAAAACGAATGTTACACACATGCATTGGGGGTGTACATCGGTTATAGCCATTGCCGGAAAAGCAGTTGAAGGGTTTAGGCGGACAAACGTAAGAGTATACGCTGGCAGTTTTGGCGAAATGCAAGGACAACACCATCATGTGATATGTAGCGCTAGCGACGTGGCAAGTGGGTACAGTTGTCCATCAAGCAAGGCTCACCCCCATTGCCGGAAGCATCGAAAAGGGTGCTTCACATGGAGGCGACAGTGGTCGTCTCCACCTCTGTGGCGCTGGCGATTCTCCCGCCTCCTGCTTTTCGATAAATACATAAATTTCCTCTGTCGGATTTGGCTGATTCTCCTGTTTCTGCTGCGCCGCCGATACCTCATAACGTCTCCGCAAAATGCGGGTGGTCGAGGAGTTTTGTGTCATCTAGAATTCGCTGTTCCATGTTTGTTCTCTTTATAGTAGGTATAGGTATAAATACACATGTGTGTGTATGTAAACTTTTCGGTGGAAGATATATGTGCGACGTGGGTTTCTAGTTTTGATTTTCCCCAGCTTTGGAGATGAAGCCCTTAAGTTTATTGATGGCAAACCGCGTTATTTATATATTTTTTTTTATGTGGAAGTGATTTGGCGCGATGTCCAAAGTGTTTTGTATTTGCAAAAGCCACTCCATGCTGAGGCTAATGGGGTAGCCAAAGCCACAAGCAGGACATCTCGTGGAGAGGGTAGCAAAAAAAGCAAGGCGCGCATAAATTAAAGCTCATCGATTGAAGGGCGTTTTTTATAGGTGCAACCAATTGTTTATTAAAACAATTTGAGAGTGAAATTGCAGGATCTACATCGAATATGGGGCCAGGCTTATACGTACTCTGACAACGCGATGGTTTGGTTAAAAGAGTTTGGAGGTTAAATTTCATGTATACCGTCTTTTTGGAATAATATTTCACATTTTCACATGCGCCCAGCGACTGTTAATATTCATTTCTAAACAAGTTTCCCGCACATAGAGCTAGATTTTGAGAAACTTTGATTTGGATTTGACTATTTTCTTCCGTTCGGATGAACGACTGCATTGAGGATCTTTCGCAGAAAAGTTAAACAGATGTTTGTTTGTCATTTGGTTTGAAGCTGGAGAATAAAGCATACACCAACTCGCCAACACAATGTGGCTGCAAGAAAGTATACCTGATAAATGAAACCTCAAGAAAGGAGAATTTCCAAATTGCGCCGAAGAGGAATCAGCATCCTTACCAAAACAAAAACTGCACCTGACCATGAGTGCGCCTCCATTCGGCGCTTTGAGTACCCCCCAGTCCTCCTCTCGATCGCAGCATCACAGATATTTCCGGTCCACTGAGGTTAGACGTAAGAGTCTACAAAACTATAGATTGCTCGTGATCTAGGATTTTATAAACCAGGCGGTGTTTGATACTACAGCCAGTGTGACCATTGCAGCATTCCGAAAAGTCGCAGGGAAAAGGGACAAGGAGAAAAAAGTATCACCTCTGAAACAGAATAGCTTGTTTCGAATACTTGAACGATATTTGACAAGTATTGGGTCGCTAAACACTAAAATAGTGTTGTGATAGGCAACTGTGTTTTTTATTTGGAAATAAGAGCACTTGAAACAAAATATATGCTGTCAACAAGAAAGGGACACACAACATCGACGAATCGGACAGAACGTGACGATAGACAGCTTTAACTTTGAGGTAGTTCGGGACTTTGTCTACCTCGGCTCCGCTATTAACTCTGAAAATGATATGACCTCAGAAATCAAGCGAAGAATCACACTTGCCAACCGCTCTTACTTTGGTCTAAAAAGGCAATTGATTAGTGAGGCCTTGTCGAGAAATACTAAGGAGACTCTATATAAGACCCTCATCATCCCAGTCCTGCTTTATGGTGCAGAAGCATAGACCCTATCAAAGTCGGATGAAGAGCTCCTTGGTCGTTTCGAATGCAAAATTCTTCGTGTGATTTTTGGTCCCGTTTGCGCTGACGGGCTCTGGAGGAGGAGATTTAACAGCGAACTCTACGAGCTGTTCAGCGACATCGACCTAGTCAGAAAAGCACGCATCAGTCGTCTAAGATGGCTGGGACATGTAGACCGAATGGACACCAACGCTCCGGCCCGAAGAGTCCTCGATTCCAACCCGGAGGGACAGTAGAAGAAGTCCTCGCCTTAGATGGAGCGCGCAAGTGGAAGGGGACCTCAACCTAAACAACTTCGAGTGCGCAACTGGAGGCAGTTAGCCAAAGATCGGGCTAATTGGAGAGGCGTATTGGTCGATGCAGAGGTCCACCCCGGACTGTAGCGCGAACTAAGTAAGTAAGTAAATTTTACAAAACCCCTGCCAGCCTCACTAGTCAGAATATGTAAAAAATTATCCATAACGAGGCGGAAAGGCTTTTTCTAAAACGATTTCAGCATTTTCCTACGCCTTTAAATGTACTTCCTACGTAAGCTTGGAACGGAGTGCAACAAAGCTCAAAAAGATTTCGCATTACGTGAGACGATTTTATTGAACACAAGTCCTAACTTGCGACAGCTTCGAAATATTTTCTAAGAGATGGGTCGTGTGAAAGTGTAACTGCCAGGTCTTTGAAGACTTTGACCTCTTCGAGGCCAGGGGAATAAAAATATCAAAGGCGGCTCATAAAACTGTCAAAATGACAAGTAATAGGTAGCACTCCGCTAAAAAATGAAAGCGAACGATGAACTCAAAAAAGAGGAACAATCGGAGTCCATTTTGTGACAATATCACTTGATATTCACTCTTCCTATAATCCCAGTCCCAGATAAGTCTTTAAGGGCTTCGTTCGCTGCTAGAACTCGAATCCGCACTGAATTTTTTCTTGTCAAAAAAGTTAAAACTTTCACTGTTCTTTCTATAGAGAGCACGCAGCTCTATTCTCCGTTTGCCATCATTACCAGCAACAGCGAACAAAAAAATCCTCCTTTCACTTTCGCATGAATGAAACGGCGAAACAAAAAAAGTTGAAACCCTCCCTCCACTGCATCAGTTAAATATTCAGCGCGTAAACCGTTTTCCCCACTCAAATCCATAACAAGGCTAACAAGTTGCATTCATTAATCCAAAATGATTCAAGCGAGGCGCCACCACCCGATGCACTCGCGTTGCCACCATCATCCCCAACCGTCAGAAGCTTGGTCGTCGCGCGCTCCGTTGTGGCATAATCGTGTAAACACACCGCACCAACACTTTGCGTGTTGCCACAGGTGGTTTGGCTGCACTCCCCATCAATACACGAAAAAAAAAGAAGAAGAAAAAACCAAAGCGACAGCAACCCATTATCAACGAACGCATCATCAACCAAGCGGCGATGGCCCCAAAACGAGAAAAAATCACACGCGAGCACACAAAATTGCCACACAAAAAATCGCCACCCACCCGCCGACAGCGCACAGCGGATTTTTCAATCACTACAATATCAGCGGTTTACACTTTCATACCTCAAACATATTTAACGAGTGATTTAACCCTTGGAACAGCAGCTGCCGGTCGCGCGGAATTACCAGCAGTAGAGGGCACCACTGCACCACCTTGTGGAAAATTTTAAAACTGTGCAGCACAAAAGTCGAAGTATAATTCGACGGACGAATGCAATCGGCTCACGCCGTCATGGTCATCGCATCCGTGCACCACTCATCCTGCCCCCAGTCACGACTCACGAGTGCAATGTGCAACTGCATCCATCCCCCTGCAGTCGGATGCAACACAAAAAACAAAACGCACTGCGAGTTGATTTTTATTCGCGCCAGGCTCACAACATTAATGGGGTGGAACGTGGCCCTGACACTGGGTTTGGGTAGTAATGTTCGGGAACAAAAAAAAAAAAAACAAAAGTCGGGATGGTGCCCATCATATAAGGTACGCGGGGTTGCATCCACTAGACCTCCAATTTGCGGTCACCGTGCTATTTAAGCGTTAAAAATTGCCCAACTGGCGGTTGGCGGCTGACTTTTTTCATGTTTGCGGTTCCCACTCCCACTTGTTTTGTTCATCCAGCAATCCTGCAATCTGCCAGCATCATTTGAATGGGGGTGCATGCAGTCCGCATGCAATTCCAATCCCAATCACAGCCCTGCCAGGCAGTATCACTGATGCAACAGAGTGCAAGCAGGTAAAATATGCGGCACGCGGAAAAACTGCCTGCATCGCGGCAGTGACCGGGGATATGTATCTGTGTTCTTTTTTTTTTTTGTTTGTATTCAGGAGGAGTAGGTACCCTGTCCCAGCTACAGCCTACGTACGGTGATTTTTGGACAGAATTCGATCCCCATTATTGCGGAGTGTGTGTATATGGATGTGGAAAAATGAACAGCACACAAAAAATGGAGTAGGCCGGTCATCTCCGTGCAACAACGGCATCTGACGATTGCACTCCGCGGTGGAGATAATACAGGATGCATTCAATGAACGCGCGAATGGGACGAATGAGGCGACACTGGCGCTGCGGCTACCGCCGCTGCATGCTCGTCAGTCTGTTATTGAAAAAGTGAAATTTGGCGCAAGCCGATGAGTTTTTTTTATCGCTCACTACGTGCCCTCCTAATGCAACGGCAGTTTACACCCCGTGCCGTTTAGTGGTGGAGCCTGTCATCAAGCATGTTGCAGCCATTCACTGCTGTTGCACCCTTTAGCATTTGAGGTCCATCGAGTGCATTGAATACATATGACGTGTCATAAGATCAAACGACGGATAACAGCGAGGGGGCTTTCGTGTGCCAATACACGCGTTCGCTTTCGGGTACACGAAATCGGTTCGGCGGATGTTTTTCATGGTGATGCTGTTGATGGTATCAATGGCTTTAATTGATTATTGGGCTAGATCTGCTTTTATTTACTGATATCGCTGCAGAGAATGAGGCATTTCTTCGCTGAATTTATATCACTGACTGACCGTTGGTAAAAGGTGTCACAGGGAACTGGGAAAGTTGGTATGGTACCCACAGTCTTTTCGAAGAAGCTGCATTTGAGGTAGGTAAGTGTTAACGAGGCTCGCACTCAAATTGGAATTCATTTCAATATGGCCTCCATGAGGGAATAACCAAATCAATCATTTCGTGCAGCCCCCGCCATTAACGTTGTAGCTGGTTGAATGCATCAATCCTGTCCATAGTAGCTTGAGCTCCGGCAAAGCTTCTGGCCTGCAACTATGACAAAGGATGAAAGTCGGCAGTAAAGAAGTTGGTGTCGATCAAGAAGGGTCCAAACATTGCTAAAACTGTGACGTTCCGCTTAACCTTTGAAAGGAGCATAAAGCAGAACATAGTCTGTGAAAATATCTGAAAACACTGTGAGCCTTAGAGGGAATATCTAGCCTGGACTCGAATTATACCCAAGCTTACAATGAGCTTACAATGCAGAGCCAGAGATAATGATGATGACGACGGTTTATATTCCTTAAATCGTAACCGAAACCCAGAACCAAAAGAAGTATCGTCGTGTAGCAGTCATTGACAGTAGTGACGCCGATGGTAGCAACAGTCTGTACGCCAAGGATGGATTAGGAAAATATTTGTGTATAAGTTAATGGCAGCCATCATCGGTATATCCGATGGCGAAATCCTATTACACACTTCCACGATCAATTTCTATAGCACACCATATTTTACCTTATGTTGCACTTCTATTACATCGATCTGGGAGTATAAATTTAAATGATTGCAGAGAATAAAATTACCAGCGAAAGTTGTATTTATTTACGTATATAGGTCAGGCCATAAAAGACCATCCAGCGTGTTGTGAATGCTTTCATGGCATGAAATCGGCACTCGAAGACTTAGAGGGGTATCAGGCCTACTTTTTATCTTGATTGTGTTTTGTCTTCGATTTTCTGATCCAGATTTAGTTTCTGGAACGCGGTTCTTTGACAGATTTACGCGAATGCAATGACATGGACTTCCGTCGTTTACAGATCAATATTTTGAGTGCGATTCGGTTAATTTTTTTTGTTATGATATAGATATAGTTCTAGTTACACAATAGCACTGAATCCAGTGATCATTGGCGTAGTTAGGAATCTTCGCTACTGTTGGCCTAGGAGGGGTCAGCTGAGCGCCAAGTGCTTCAACCTTATCGTACCACCAGTAAAGATGTTTGATCTTCTAGACATTACATTTGGCAAGTTGACATGTCTCCCTACTGCGGCTCATTTTCTCTGTGCTGCTGACTGTGGTTTGTCTTTATCAGTGTCGAATATAATCACTTCCGATTATCGCTGTGGATATGCAGTTTGGCCATTTGGTTTAGTGTAGGAGTGAATTACTCATTCAAAACGAGTTCCTTAAACCATTGTTCGACACACTTATGTCAAAAACCTCGAATGGTTCGAATAGAAGTCGTTTTTTCATTCGTAGTCTTGCTGTTAAAAATTGTAATTTGTCAGAAATAATTATTGGAACCTGTGCTCCCTCATGAGCTATATTGCAACGCACCAACTGCAGGTAATTCGTGGGCGTGGGTATCAATTATCAAACTACGGGGACGAAAGTACAGTTTCAGTACCGGTTGGCAATTTTTCTACTGTTTACGAAGGAGTCCACCGCAACGAATGGTTGGCAAAGTTCCACGTTGAGTTTTCCTCTACCCACAAACACGCATACGAAAGTGGGCAGGTCTCCCTTAATAAGGTAATTTTAGGTGAGCTCTGATTCTCTACTTTTATGTTTTACGAATTTTTACTAATTCTTATACGATTTTTTTTTAAACAATGCGTAGTTCCTAAAACAAAATATTCGTAAAAAGAGCAAAAGAAGCCTTCGAGGGAGCAAGATGTATTACTACGCCACTGAGAATCTTACTTGTTTTTAACAAATTTCTTGTAGTAAGGAAAGGAAAAGTTGTCACAAACCTGACAATTTTGACAGATGACTTAAACTTTGCTGCCCTACTTGGCATGCGTCGCTTTTTCCTCTTTTCGATCGACTGAAGTTCAGATAGTACACACTCTTTCACATAGGTACTCGAACTCATCAAAGCGAAGTTCGATTAATCCCGAATCACTTCCCAACTAATATTAGGCATGTTTATTTGAGCTTCGATCTCAGCAAAGCCAAGTAAAGTAGGATTTTCAGCACGCGATTACTTGACACTTCGTGGATTCACAGGATCTGTTGTAATGTCGTGCTGAAAATCCTACTTTACTTTGATTTGCTGAGACTGAAGCTCAAAAAAACACGGCTATTGTTAGTAAATTAGCGTTTATCAGACATTTCTGAGTGACTTTTCTTCAACACGTCAATTTATGAATTATTTGTAATTTTTCATAGATTACTACTCAAAGGCCTTCCCTCGCTTTGAGAAAGAATTTGTTACATAAATGTATGAATTACTAACGTGAATTATGTTATGTTTTACGAAATACTATTGTGAATTGAATTATTTATGTTAGCTGTCATATTTGACATTCATGGAATAAAGCATTACTTTTTGAGACGGCAAGCCTCTTCTCATGTTTGGGGTTAGGCAAAAACACAAAAACACATCAAAATTTATCCGCACCATTGACATTTTGACAGTCTTTTCAATTCATAATACAAAAGTAAAGGACCAAACCTACAATTAGCGACTCCTTTTGTTTCTTGCCACACTTGCTCCCATGGTGCTACTTGATGCACTGTGGTTAAGATTTGTCTGGACGACCTTTATTATGGTTTACTGGGAACGATATTTTTAAATGTCATGCATTTTTACCACTTTCTCAGCAACAACTACTACTTACTTTACTTAACGGGCTCCCGACCCGTGGAGAGTCTCTGCCTGAGACACTGCAGCCTTGCATCCTCTGCGATCCCGGGCACGCTGCTTCCAGTTGTCCAGACCAAGCGCTCTGGCATCCGCGATGGCTTGGTCTTTGAAACGGAGGTTCGGTCTTCCTTGTCGTCTCGAACCTGGCGGCTGGGATTCGAAGATCCTCTTAGCTGGAGCATTATTGTCCATTCGCTCGATATGGCCGAGCCAATGTAATCGACGTATTTTGGCCTTTTGGACTACATCCACATCTTGGTACAGCTCATAGAGTTCGCGGTTGTATCTTCTCCTCCATTCGCCCTCCTCGCATACAGGACCAAAAATCCGCCGAAGAATTTTTCTTTCGAAAAATCAGTATCAGCTCTCCCTTCCTGCTTATCGTCCAGCACTCGGCGCCATAAAGCAGAACTGGCAGGATAAGGGTTCTGTAAAGCACACATTTTGTCCTTCGAGTTAGGAGTTTTGAACCCAATTGCTTTGCCAAACCGAAGTAGCAGCGGTTTCCTAGGGTAATTCTTCGCCGGATCTCCACTAGGATGTCATTTGTGGAGTTACATGTTTACTCCGAGGTAGATAAACTCCTTAACTACCTCGAAGTTGTTGCTATCAATAGTGACGTTCTGTCCAAGGCGGTGGACAGATGCTGGTTTGTTTGTTGATAGCATGTACTTAGTCTTGTCCTCATTTACTACAAGACCAACGAACTACAGCACTGTTCCAAAGCTGCAATTGCAAAATTAAGCCATCGGTCCAAAAAAAGCTGCAATTGTAAAACTAATCAGTCTAAAAGAAGGATCACTAATAGCTTCAAATATGCACTCGATCTTATATTGCTTACACGACGGACTATGACTACTTGAGTTAGGCACACTCACTGTCCTTTCGTTGCATCAGACTTCCCACGAAACTTCCATAGGTTTCGCTGTACACCACCCTCCAGTTGCTGTTTTAATTAATTTCTTTTAATTTCCCTGACAGAAACAACTTCTCACCATTCACTCTCATTAATTGCACAATCTTCTTACCATCTTCTTAGGACTTACTCAACTGCATAATTTGTCAAGGTATATAAATCGCATCTTCCAGCACAAGTCCAACAATAAATCATGCGTCCTTCTGGGCTTATGCGCTGTGCCTTTCCTTTTTTCCAAATATCGACTACTACAAAACGGACATTGCAAATTTTTATTATAATTATGCATGCCTGGTAGTTTGACAATCTTACGCGAATGCCTCCCGTTCGGCTACTGCCCTCGTCCCATAAGCGAATTCTTTAGCCATGGTCGCGTATCAAAGGTTTTTGCTTCTCCAAAAGTTGTTCGGCTTTTGTTTCGACTTTTTTGTTCAATACCGCGTCATCGCCCACGATGAACACGAATTCGTGCAGATACCACCGCCACTGTGGTTGTTGTAAAGTAGCCCGACTGCGGCTACTGCTGCAACTGGTACATTTGCATGAGCGCATACTTATGGCCTGGCTGGGGCAACGGTTGCCCGTTTATTCGGACGGACAGGTTATAATAAATATGTTTGAGGAAATGCTGTAATTGTTTTTGATGCAAAGCTACAAAAAGAAGAAGTAAAAATCATATCACAACAATCTTGTACGCGATCGGTCTTTATCGGCGAAGCATTACTTTTGCATATATGCGATCTGTGTCACTGATTGTTTCGCGGTTATGTACGAGTATGTTGGGACAGGAGCTGCAGCTGGAGCTGGAGTGCACCAGTGCGGAGTTGTAGTTGTAGCAGACGTCGTCGTTCAGCATTGCATTGATCCGTAATGGGTGTACAGTGCAGTTGGCGTATATAGTGTCGATAGAACGCCTCATTTCCATAAAAAACAAAGCAGAAAATAACTCTTTTAGTCGGGCTACTGTTTGGCAGAGAGGCGAGACTCGCAATGCAAACTACTCGTACGGCGTACATAGCCTAGCCGATATGATGTGGATGCATATGGTTATTAGAGTTGGACTGTATCATTGTTTGTGCACTGTAGGAGAGATCGTGATACATAGTTCATATCGTACTACAGGCAAATTGAGCATTGGGAACATTCTTCGTGGTAGGTTGGTACACAATTATTCTGTTGCAACATTAATTCGGTGGGATATTCATATTTCAGTTGACTGCCATTAGCAAAGTTATATACATTTTTCTTCTCTTTCAACTCATTGAATTGATCTTTAATGAGCAATGTGTCGGTTGGGACCTTCTTCTCTTCTCACAACCATTCGTTTATCGTTTTTAATTTTTGGGACGAATGGAAGGTGTCTACATTTTTATGCCGAGTTCAAACGGCCAATTGAGAAGCTCTTCCGTGACAGTTATACTCTCGGATGTTTGTCAGACTTTCACGAGAGGTGGCGCAGTTGAAATCAATAAATAAGTTGGAATTTTTTTTTCCCGAACTCGAACCTGGGTCCCCGCGCTTAGTAGTCCAACCACCAGATGGTTGAGATTTTTTTCAGTCACTCGTGATTTTGATATAATCTTTCAGACATATGGATCCGCTTGGATCTTGCTCCACTAGGCTTAGGCTATACTCCAATGGATGTATTTCCACCGTAATGCACTTCTATAGACAGTTTTATTAAATTTTAGATTATTTGCTCAGGTTAAGCGTTGTACAAGGTGTCCAAAGTTTTTGTTTAAATAAAAAAATCTGTATCTCTAGATTTTATTCCCAAGGGCGATCGATGATTATAATCGAACAGCAAGCGAACCAATTTAAAACCCTTTTTTCGACATGGTGTGGAACAGAAGTAGTCAAACATTTTTGGATTTCCATTATTTAAAAACAAAAATTGCAGTTGTTTGGTACGATTTTCTTTACAAATATTCGTTTTGAGTTGGGGGACCATCGCTTGTCATCTCTGTGTGATAAATATGGTTTTTCGGTGGCAGGTTTCTTCTACTGACCCTTTTTGCCGGAAACATGCTTTTGGAAACTGGGGTCAAATCGGGTCGTCCGTGAACGAGCATTACGTGACGAAATTTGTTTTTGTTTCACATATCAAATCAACTAAATTCCAAGAACGTATAGCTCGTTCACGGAAGAGGTGATTCGACTTCGTGTCCCTTGTCTCTTGGCTTGGTGCATAGGTATTCGAAAGATCAATTTTGACAGTTGATTTCGAAGTGAAAATCGATTCATTTTGTTCGTTGCTCTGTTGTGTGTTTAATTGCTCAACGCCTTCCTGCAAAATTCTACCAAATAAGTAAAAAGTTATTAAAACAAAACAAGTATTACAAATTTCAATGGGAAATATATTTTTTGCGTCACCCTGTTGAATGTAACGAATTTTGCCTGCCTGGCTGTAATTCATAAGTTTTCATAATCCTAATACGATCTGATAACCATGGACCGTCGGGCATTCGTGTGTATTTGAGCATGTTTTCACAACAGGGGCGTGGCACCTTCCATACAAGCCACAGAAGACTCTCTTTCTTACAAAAAAAAAGAACTTACAACGCTATATCTTGGCATTTATGGCAGAAAGAGTTTGAAAACTTGATACATATTTCCAAGAAGCACTCTGAAAAAATGGGGGTTGGACAATGGGCTGCTTTAACTAATACATATATGAAAACTGTATTTTAAATTCGACTTCTTGGCACTTTTGGCAGTTAAGTTAGAGTTGACGAAATTTGGTAAATAAACGCATTTTGCCCCTTGGAAGCTGCTTTTTGTTGGGACCTTAAATCTGTTAAAGCGGCAACATTTTTAAAAAGGCGAAAAAGCAGCGGCTTCAATTGCCTTTGCCAGCAAAATTAGTAAGAATAATTGCTCCGCCACATTTCTTAGAAAGCGCAGAGTGAGAATTTAGAGCGAGTTCAAAATAACTCCCAAACAGCCTTTAGAAACATTGGAACTTCGGAAAACCTCGGCTTCCATCCTACGCATGTCGATTGAAGTTGCGAAAACTTCATTGACCTCTGTGAACATCAATACAAGACCTAGAACAGACAGGTTTCCAATTTTCTTACACAAAAAACGTCTTCTTGTAACTGTGAAAGTAATAACTCTCTCTCTCCTACAGTGCATGCGAAAGAACTGACTTCAACTGCAAGGCAAAAATAAAACTCGTTCAAAGCGTTGCTCGGGTCACCTGCAAAAGACACTCTCTATGAATTTTACGGGGTTTCCAAATCCACACCCCCGTCGACTAGTATTTAGATTTCAGTATCCGTGTATCATCAAAAAAGGGACTTCCCAGTTCCCACCCTCGTGGTGGGTTCTTTCGAACCAAAGGACGTCGCCACCACTTTAATACGTGTAGAAGCATACAAATAACTTTCTTCTTCTTTTTTTTTTTTCATATATATGGGTATAATGTGTGCTCGCATATTGTATAAATGAATACGGTTTTGGGCGCCACCCCAATCTAAAATTTATTTATCCTATTTCGTTAGTTAAGTTTTGTTTTATTTTCCTTCAGCAACATTTATACGTACATATCTGAGTGGAAGTGTGTTCCATCTCCCAGATTTCAGACCTAGACGCAGATACAAGCCGCAAGGTCTAAAACGAAATAAAAATAAAAGAGCGAAACAAAACAAAACCAACAATATGTGTAGCCGTCGATAAAAATTGGAATTTACAATGCAATGGGCTTTGAGTGCTCGAGCGAGCTATTCTATTACTTTATTCCCGTGCAGGGACTTTTCGTCGCGAAATGTTCGCTTGACAAAATACAAAATTCAAAAGCAAAAATCAAAGAAAAATTAAAAAATTAGAACTGAGATCCAGCAGGACGACGCCGCCGTCATATGACGGACGCAACTCCACTCTGTCGCTGATGTGCCACTCCACGATACCACTCTGCCGTGAGCCCTGCCAGTGAGAGCTCTTTAATAAAACAAATGCGCGCGAGGACTCTAGAATTCCAGTTTTGCTTCTTTCGTTTTTTTAATTCCAAAAAAGAGCCTCTGCAGCTTGGTGTTCCTCTTTTATTTTTTGAAAAATTTTTCCTTTCTTTTTCAAGGCTTAGGCTTTGTTGCTTCATTTTATTTCGCAACGCGATGCGATAGAATGTTTAAGGTCCACGTGATGGTGGCGCCCCACCATCCACCACCCATTATTGGAACTCATCCTTTTTCTGTTTCTCTGGCTACACATGCATTCATCTATACGGGATAGGTGAGACTTAACGAACACACTGCTGGCTGCAGAAAAAATGCAAAACGATGAAAATGGAATATTCCTTGCCTATTATGTGGATGGTGGAAAACGGTCGTAGGGTGCAGCAGCAACGTATTCAGGATATCTATTGCTACGGCAGCGGTATAGAAAACAAAAATAAAACCATCAGAAGAAGTATCTTCGAATCAAACTGCGGACCTGCACATGGTCCTCCAGCCTCCACTCCAGCTCCCCTTGTTCAATAGAAAGTCGGCGGCAGGGAGGTATGTAGATGTTTGAATTAAAAAAAAAAATAAAACCCCAGTATATGGCCGCGGCTTTGCAATCATTGTGTGTGCGCGACGTGGAGACTGATTTCTTTTTATTTTTTAATTTGATTGGAACAGAAAAATAATAAAAAATCACCGGCGACAACAAAAACAACGGCACTACCGCTGCGGAGCGGAGCAACAAAAACGAAGCGCAAGGCGTAAAAGGAAGACAATCGCTGTTGTTGAGCTGTCTAGCATCCACGGCACGGGGTAAGGCATGGCGTTGGGGTTTGGTTCGCAAACACCACCCCCGCGAATACATGTACCACGGTACTGCTAGGTGGTGTACTGTTTTCGTCTCCCCCAGTACATGCAGTTGTTTTGTTTCCATTTGTTTCTCTAGAAATATTTTGTTACGTGCTTTAAAGTTTTACGACTAATTGGAATGATACAATTTACACACAACGCGATATTAGACGGCATCGCATTCACAATAAATACAAAACGAGGGCATGTCGGTTCGTTCGAATCACAAGGGACCCGACTACCACACATGATTTTGCTTTATTTTACGGAACTAAGCTCCAAGACTGTGGAGTTCAATATTACCATGAGTAGAACTCTGCTCTTTAAATAAACGTAGTTCAAAACGAGTCACTCTCTAAACTTTGGTGGGACTTAGTTTACCTTGGCTAGTGTCAGTTAACTAGGTTGCGCAAAGGTCTCTTAGGGCCTATTTTATTTGGGTTTCACTTACAGATTCTGATGCTTCCTCAGAAGTTAAAAATTATTTAATTAATCAGTGAGAGCGGAAACTTGATAAAAACAACCCCTACCTCGACTCCTGCAAAGCAAAGGCATTGGCGAATAAAGACGCCTGGTCTTTCAACGTACACCTTTTGGTCACTTTCTCATTCTTGACCTGTCCACTTTCAACATTTTTAATTTTTTACTCCAAAAAATAGGGAAGCTGGCTTTAAGGATGCGAATGCATGACTAAGGCGGTACTATGATACAATAGATCTTTTAGGTCGCAGTGCCAGACTTTGGGCAGGGAAATTAAAAACAAGGGCGGTAATAATCCCAGACATTGACTGGCTCTACTGATAGAAAACTGTTGGTGAAAATTTGAAGATTTGTCAACGCAGAAGGATGGTTTATAGGCCGACATTTTTTTGTTTCTAAAAAATTCAATACCTAAATCATTGTTGAATATTTTTGTCACTTGAGTAGGTACTCAACTTAACTTAACTCGTAACCGATCGAACAGTAAATATTTAAAGCATATGCCTGAGAAATCCAGCTGATAATTTGGAAAACCGCCTCCAAGTCCACTCAACCAGTGAACGGTTCTCAAAATTAGTGCAGTCATACAAATTTGCGCAATTACAGGTAAATAGAACTAAACATAACAGCGCCACCTACCGGGTTTCATTCAAACAAGTCACATTCTGTTTATAACGAAAAGAGAGAACACGCTGAGGCAAATGCGGAGACAATCAACGTCCGTCTTCATGACACAAACTGAACTATAGAGGTCCCATTTATGCATCCGTTGATCCGTTGCGTCGACAAATAGTTCGCGTAATTAACAATGTCCCATAAAGTGCGTCACAGATTTGATGCTTTGAACATTTTTTGCATCGTCTTCGCAAAATAATAGGACTCACTCAGAAAAAACATTGTAATGCCAACAATTTTCGTTGGCATCAACATTTTTGATTTAAGAATGAAATTGTTGGCAATGATGTCAGAAAATAGTTATGGAGGAGAGTATTTTATTCTTACGCTGAAAACTTAAAAGCGAGATCTCGATATCAAAAATAATAGTTGAAGCTAGAACTTTGCTTAACAATTTCTTCTTTTTTTTCTGAATGTAGGCAGAGCTGTATACGTTCGGTGACCATTTTCTTCAATCACATAGAAGAGGAATTTTTCTTAAGTGAAAACACCTACATAGCAAGAAATGGTTAAAACACATTTTAATTTTCAAAATTTGTAGGTTTGATAAAAGGAATTGATTTGGTCTTTGAAAATCAACACAAGATTGCCATCTAGTTCCAGCTTTGTGAGAATTGAGAAGGTACCTACTCGCAATCTCGCATAGTTCTTATGGTAGGAAGATGGTCTTTGGGGGAAAAAGACGATATTAAAAAAAAGAGTACAATGTTTTGTATACTTTTAGTAAATCATAATCAGAGTTGACACAGTATCGAAAAAGAGGACTGTCCTTTTAAAAAAGAGGACGAAGGGTCACCGTATGTATACGACAGTTGCAGTCGAAGTTAACGCAACAATAGAATTCATGTGGCAACCTCCTTCCAAGCCAGTTTTTGGTTGATTGGCATTCTAAGGGATATAAGGCTTTGCAATGACCTTGGTGCCCAACACGAGCGCCCGGGTTTCACTTCGAGAGCGGAAAAAAAATTCCAAGCAACAGCAGGCTTTCAGTCTCTCTGTTGCATTCAAAATATTGTGGCCCAGTTGTCATCGCTCAATTGGTGGAACTGATGTAGTCGGTCGCTTGGACAAGTGTTAATGGAAGCCCAGGTTATATAGAAAAAGAGCCAACTGTCAAACAAAAGCAGTCGGAAGCTGAAATTTGGTGCCTAGTTCGAAGATCATTGAGTTTCATTCCGTTTGACCACGTGGCACTGTTTTCCCGAATCAAAAATCAGACTTACCCATATAATGCAAAGCAGGATACGTTATTCGCCCCAGTTGCAAACACATCATGCGGCAATCAAGTATTCAACTATAGGCAACGCAAACTTGTTACAACGCATCACGTTTTGATATTTAAATTTGCAATTCTTACATCCAACCTCAGCAGCTGTAGGTAGTTACAGCAGCCAACGTCCCTGATGTTAGAAGGACTCCTGCCCATGCCCAAAGGTGTGTTATTGGATGCATTTGTCTGCTTCGTTCGGCCCATTCACCAGAGAGGAGAACTTTTGAGGCTGCCTTAATAGAATTTTAGAATACAAAACACTTCAAAGAATATAAATAATGACCATTCGAATTATCATGGTCTCACATTATATTCATGGAATGATAACTGTCCTCAGCACTCAACAGAAGCAGCAAGCGGCAAGCAATCCCATCCAAACTTATATGGTATGCACGAGATTTTCAGATTTCGAATTTCGGTATGTTGCATGCGAGTCCTCTTCCTCAGCTCGGACACCCAAAGATACCCCTGGCTGGCACACGGGTGGTATGGCGTGTATGGGATATGGGTACAAGTGCAGAGAGTTAGCCAGCGACATGGAGCCGTTTTCGAAATAAGCAACTAAAATTTTCAAATAAATCATAATGGGTGACTGAACATTAGAGTCAGGATTCAGGAGCAGCAAATGTGTCGGTGTGTGCGTCTGTGGCAGCGCTTGGGAGAAATTCCGTGTCGTTGTTATTATTTTTACTCGTGCAATCATGAGAAGACAATATCTCGGTGAAACTGGACGCACTACACACACTCGTACTGTGGAACACGCATCTCTGGGCATAATATCCGACATAGATTAGTGCTGCGCCCACTCTAACGCATTGAGGATATCATATGCACCACCAGAGCAGCAAAACAGGAGAGCGCAGCAAAAAACCCACCCACTTACCGAAAACAATAGTCAAATGTCATGCGACTGGCGACTGGTGACTGGAGACTGGGAGATTCTTTCTCGAATGTTTACTCGCTCTTCACTCTGTGCAGCAGGCATCGGCTCGGCATGGTAACGGTATAGCCTGGCCATGGTCGACCATTTATTCAACCATACCATCATGCAGCAGGGAACGGGAACGGGAAACGGGTGGCCCATTGCAGCTCCTCTGAGGTTTCCAATAATAGCTGCAAGAAGAATTCAAACAATAGTTACAAAATTCAAGTAAAATAAATATGAGTAGATGCGTGCGTGAGTGGTCGCAGCAACTGTGCTGCCTACTCGCTCCTAGAGTGGGTGCATGCAGGCATACGATGTACCGATGCAAGTATACACATGTAGGCCGCATATGCACGCCACATTCGCTATATGCGATGCTGCGCTGCGGATTGAGACTTTTGCGTATAAGTTTTGAAATTTATAGAATTTGCCTTCGCAAGAGTTGGGGGTTCGAGCACACAGCAACGACGATGATGACGATGCTGCTGCCACTGCCACTGCTGCTGCTGCTGCTGATGATGATGACGATGACGAGGACTATGGTCCGACGTCCACATCGATCAAATGAGTTAAATCAACAAACGAAACGGACGAATGAAAAATAATTCACTGGCGGGCGGAAGCCGACCGACCACCTGCGCACCCTTTTCATCTAGTTTATCTCGAACACTCTCTCATGGAGTTGGTAATTCAATCGAAATTAAGGATGCACCCTTGTTGCAATGCTCCACTTCGCCCTTCTCTCGTACGGCCGACGGCCGACAATGCACAACGGCTGGGGAACATCAAATTTCAATTCATGCCCAGTTTGAATATTTTATATACCGAAATCGAATGCTGAATTTATTTTGTGGCCAATGATCGGTCTTGACATATATCAACAACTTTATAATTTTTTATCAAGTGGCAGCCACTTTTTCTGATGGTTTCCGTTTCAGATTTTAACATTTGGAAGCCTTACAGATGCCGAAGACAATTTGTTCATTGATTCCCATATTTAGCGCACCCATTCCCAGTTATGTATAACTGTTTGTAATGGTGAAAATGACCACGGAAACGAGATCTTATGTTTATTAGCAGCACAAGAGTTTGTGCCTTATATTGAGAAGCTACTTCTTCGTAACATGGACCGCTGCTTCTCGCATGCCTTCTACTCGGACTACAAAGCGTGTTATGGCATCTTTTTCATTATGCAGGCGTCACTTAAATCAGAGATTTCCCTTCTGCCCGTACGGGTTGCTGATTAAAAGTCGGTGGCGGAAGATCGACAGTTCTAGTGTAGGTACACTTGAGTATCATACAGCGAGGGATAGGAGGGACATTTGTTTGACGAAGTAACAAATGATAGAATGGTCACTGTGAGTGAGGCGGTTCTGTTTCGGTATTTCCTTAATAGTAAGTGGGCGCAGTAGTGGTTAACAGAACATCCTTGCTAGGAAGCCATTCACTGTTTCACAAGGACCAGTTTAAATTTTTTGTAGTAGATCCTCTTACTAAACACAGCTACCCAGAGACCTCTATTTATTGCTTCAATGAAGATATACGCAGAGGCGCTGCACATACCTCCTTCGAGCTCAGAAACCCTCTTTTCATAAGGAGTACTTATTCCGCTTTGAGCTCCAGAAATTGTGTTCCATCGTTTACTTCTCCTCTCCGCAGAATAGACAGTTCCAATATGTTAAGAAGGTGGCTAGTAGCTTGTTAGGTGACCGAAAAAGATTAGAGTGGAGTAGAGAAAAACTTTTGTCTATACTTGTATGCATCCTAAGCCTGACTCTAGCTCTCAAACTTAAATCAGTGTTCAAGAGGTTACACCTTCCCATTTACTTATTCACGATTGAAAGTTGTCCGAGGAATGTCTTGTGACTGATGGTAAATACGCAGTAAGCTCCATTTGCTAACATCAAAGCTCTCCTAAGGACTAAAATCAGTCCGCGATACCAATAATCATTTTTAGTGTCCAGGATAAATTTTCCCATCTCATATAAAGTGAAGGTTAGATATGATTATTAGTAAGGCTCAGTAACTAAAACGTCTTAAACCGAATTTTCGAGTTTTGAAATAGTCCCAAGACAGCGCCCATCTCTTAAAATTTCCACTTGTGGTAGACCCGAAAACGAATCGCGGTTATAGCGTTGCATAAGTGCGGTAAGAGTGCTGGCCAAATCTTTAATTTGCTAAAACTTCTCGGAATATAGAGAATGTTCGTTTATCGGGCTATAAAGCTCGATTCTGTGAATTGTCGGAAGTGGAGGACAGGCCAAGAAGTGGCGCGTGAACGTACTCGAAGAAATCCCCTTCGGAAGCAGAAGATCATGTCCAGGGAATTGAACATATCCGCCAGATCGATGTCTAGGCTAGTTCGGGATGATCTTCACATGAAAGCCTATCGTCAATCAACAGGCCATCTTTTAACTCCTCAACTAAAAAAAATTATGGCGGAGAGATGCAAGAGAGTCTTCCTGTGGCACGCGAACAATGGACATGAAAACATTCTTTTTACGAATTCCAAGGGTTGAGCGTGGCCATTATCCCGCTTCCGTAATGGTTTGGTGGGGGTCTCTCACTAAGGTGTCACATCTCTCCATTTCTGTGAATTCGGGAAAAGTTTATGATGAAGATGTGCTAGAGGTTGTTGTAAAGATGCTAACAAAAACTCTATTTAATGGAGAAAGATGGGTCCTTTAACAAGACTCTGCTCCTTCGCATGAAGCAAAAACCACGCAGGAGTGGCTCAGGGTCAATATTCCTGCTTTTATAGCCGCAGAGGATTGGCCGTCGGCAAGTCCAGGTCTAAACACATTAGATTATAGTTTGTGGTCAGAATTGGAGAGCAAGGCTTGTAAAACACCTAATAGAAATTTGGAGAGCCTAAAGAAATCGTTGACCGTGGCAGCGTCACCATGGAAACAGTACGTGCCGCAATAGCTCAATGGCAACACGTTTGAGAGCTTGTGTTAAGGCAAAAGGTGGTCATTTCGTGTGATGTATTTTTTTTAAATACCGATATTATTGTCTAATAAATGAAGAAAAAATCAATTCAAAATTTTTACCCGTTTTTTTGTTCTGTGACGCTTTATATTTGTGACAGAATTTATAGCTGGACTAGGTAAAAAGATTTAGTTTTGAGCATCGTTGGTGCGTAGGAGTAGTGTCTTATTGGTTTGTGTATTGGACAACTAAGGGCGGGGTCCCAGGTTCGAATCCCGAAAAAAGCCAAATTACAACTTCAGGATTATTTCCACTGCGCCATCCCTCGCAAAGGTCTGCCAAACGTCCGAGAGTATAACTATCATGAAAGAAGCTTCTCAATTAGGCTTTTGGACTCGGCATACAATTTTAGACCCCTTCCATTCGTCCCAAAAATGAAAAACTCACACAAAACGAAGCCTGTTGCGCCAATTGTTTATTTTGTATTCAAGTTTTTTTGTGGTGTATGTTTCAAGCCTAATCTGGAACACGTTTCTCTACCCACCTTCGCTTATGTAGGCCAATTTTTGGTCCGCCTGAACTGGGAAAAGATCGACGTTTTCAGCTGGAGCAGCCTATTTGTTAATGTTGAAGTTAGTTCCCAACTATGAGACAAATATCTTGCAAAACTCTGAAAGATCGCTAATTGCTAGGTCTCTTTCTATCTATTTAGCCAGGGTACTACTACTAATTCCGTGACTTTTCAGTAGATTATCGATAGACCTCTCCAAAACTAGCAACTAAGTGTTAGAATTACTTGTTTGAGAGCTTAATTTAGTTGATTTTCCACAAATGTAATAGTCGACGGTGGTCCCAAAAGTTCGGGCAGAATATTACGTTTTATGGTCATCAAAGTTTCAGAAACCGTGTAGTCCAGGCGACTAATTGTTACACGAAATCTGCCCCGGTCTTGTTGCTCCTCACCATTAAAAAAATTCTACGAATTTGTGAAGACAAACTCAATTTAAAAAAAAAAAACCTATTCGACTGTAATATTGTCAGCCAAAAATGTGATCTACGATTCGCAGCGCCCAATTCCATTCCTGCCATAGCTCAGGCTCAAGGCTTTCTCGGGTTTTCCGAATCATTTTCCAAAGTATCTACCTGACGGAAATTCGATTTCTTTATACTTTATAAGACAAGCACACACACTCGAAAGTTACACCGACAACAAAGTTGGAAAGTTTGCCTCCACATAATCGAACCGAAGAGTCAACTGCTAACTGCTAAGGAAGCCGCCTAATTGTGTAATCTTCTCCCACGAATCTCCACCGACCTGCACAAAATGCGTCAACATCAACAAGAATAACATTATTCTTCAAAGTGTACGACTAGGTATATTTGTTCCCCTTTGTGGGTACTTTCGAAATCTATTTTATTTAATCATCATGTAACAAGACTTTTGTCGCTGGAAGGGAAGAGGAAGAGAAAAAAAGAAACCTTACCCACATGTTTGGAAATAACCGAAATCTAATAGTAAACAGAAAAATGTGATAATTGCACTGCTCGTTCGTATCTTATCGTTTCGATATAAACTTAACACGAAATTAATTATTTTTAAATATTTTCTATCGCTGTTGTTTGTTGTTCTCGTGTAGTTTTGTTTTTTTTTTTTGCTTTCGTTGAAAAGAAATATTTGTTTCAACAAGTAATAAAGTTAAATTAGGATTTTGTGTTGATATTTAAACAGAGGGAGGGAAAGAGAGAGGGGGGAAATAATGTCAGTTGATAAGGGGATTGTTCGACACAACATTCAAGTTAAAATAATTAAATTATTATTTCCTCTTGCCGCCGCACCCACACCGCTAACTAATTTGGGTAGTTTCTTACAGGTAATTCACCGTTTGACTCACGCCCGTGTTTCGAATACATCTGCAGATATGCAGATATGCAGTCTCTTTGACCCAAAGGAGGGTAGCCGTAGCCGGATTCAATGCGTAAGACGGTGCATGATGCCCACTGTTTGCTGACGCTCGAAGGACGTGCTCTCTATGTAGCAAGTGTCTATTAATTGGAGTCAAGCATATTTAAAAATTCCTTTTAATGGTGAATGCACTTTGATAAGGGAAATATTAAATGAATGGCAAAAGAAGACGATTGCCAGCATGCGCCGGACGACGCGACAGAGGCAAATATTTTGCATTTATTTGTTAAGCAATTATTTATATAAACACAGAAATGTAAATAAACTGCATATGGTGGGCGATGTGCTGCAGATTAAATCCAGCATAATGTGCTCTGCTTTATTGAATTTTTGTTTTCCTTTTGAAATTCCGGCCCAGGGCTTTGACAGATGTGAGATTAGGAACGGACTGTTAATTGAAAAGGACAGAAATTAGTGAATGCAAAGTCCCTGCCTGGATGTGGTGAACATTAAAATTCTACTACCACATATGGTGAGACATGAGGAAGTCATTTAGTGAAATTACACACAACTGGAGGCAGTGGACGGCAGAACTCGCCTTAAAACCTTAGTTCTGGAAGTCGCCCTTCCTGGTCAGTTGCAAAAACTGATATAAACTCAATTTGCCTGCAACATCCAACGAGCTGCGTTTCGCTCAATGCTACCTAATAGAGAAGGAGGGATTTCTCCTTATGATCGATCATTCCAACATTCCTGCTCACGAAAACGTTTTCACCTTTCTGCCGTACAGAATCTGACCCCGGGTTTCCCTGCAAAATGTAAGGTACTCGTACAGGTTGGTGTTTGCTATTAATATCCTTAGAAGTGGATTTATTCGTCTTTTTGGGCTAGTCTTTCAAAATTCGACAGTATAATGTCCTCAACATCTTGTAGGTCACCGCTGAGCCTGCAAAATCGTATCCTTTTTCATCTCTAATGTGAAAGGTTTTGCTAGGCGACCGCCAAGAAGATGCTCATCTTTCGATGACAATTATTAGCGCCAGCTAAAGAAGACAAGTAATCTGGGGTGGCCCAAGAGAAAAAGCTGCTTACAACGTATAACGGTCATATACGATCGTGAGGCTTAGAAGGGACCGAGATTCTTCCAAAATTAACGACGATAAGAATTACAAAAAATACAGAAAAATACATATCAGTCGTCTAAGATGACTGGGACATGCAGAGCGAATGGACACCAACTCTCCGGCCCGAAGAGTCTTCGTTTCCAACACGGAGGGACAACGCAGTAGAGGAAGACCTCGCCTTAGCTGGCGCGCGGAAGTGGAAGAGGACCTTAACCAACTTCGAGTGCGCAACTGGAGGCAGTTAGCCAAAGATCGCCCTAACTGGAGAGGCGTATTGGTTGAGGCGCAGGTCCACCCCGGACTGTAGCGCCATCTAAGTAAGTAAGTAAGATACGAATCCCGTCACAAGGTAAGCCATATCTGATCATAAATAAAACAAAGCTGGGCGAGCTGGACCCATGGCTACAGAATGGAATTACCAGCATCGTGTGTCCGGTCTTTAAGAAAGGCGAGGAATGAAAGTTTCCCATCGATAGAAGAGATATTTATGCGGGGTAAACTTTTGCTGCTCCATAAAAGTCACAAAAAAGAGCTCTATCTACAAGAGTCACAGCCAACTGCGGGAGTGCACTCTTTCTAAAGTCAAATTATGAACAAAAGACGACATAATCGTACAAGGTCCTGATCAGCTTGCAGCGACATCAATATTAAGAACTGCAAACCATGTTTGAGTCACATCGCTAAGTAGAATTAACTTAGTTGCATAATAAAGAATAAAGAGCAACAATACTCTCCTAGTAATTTATCGAACCATATTCTTTCAAAGATCGATCTTTTGTTAGGTCGTATCAAGAACTATGCCCTTTTTGCATGCGGCAATGTTGGACCCCGGTTACGCTTAGTTTTGTCCATTGACATTTGAATATACATACAGCGCTGTTTCTCTTGATATGTATAGATAGAAAATTAAAAGGAGAGGACCTATTTTTGAAACTTGTGGTACCCCGCGGTTTATTGCATTTGGCTAACTACTTTGTTAGCAATATTCTATAGGCCTCAACCTTTCCGCAGCACTCTAATAAAATTGTATATATCTCACTAGAACATAGGGCTCAAAATATAGCACCATTTATTTTACGTTTCATCGCAATTGGGCAACTTTTTCTGGTTCACTCAAGGCTATAGGCTTACAGTTCTCTCTCGTTAGGAAATGTTTTCGCATTTACAAAGGTTTGCGTGTACAAAGTCGGTATCACTTTGGAACTACCTCTACATTTAGCTCCGCACTGCTAGAATCGTAGCCAAGCTTCTAAAGTCCATAATCACTACTATCAGCATTCATTGAAAATCCTGCGTCTCGTTTCATTCAATATCACTTTACGACCTTCTGATGATGGTGGGTGTATGCAGGGCCGCCGAGAGAAACCTCGGGCCCGGGACGAAAAAACGTCGGGCCCATGTATGTATAGTGAAGGAATCAAATCAAATTTCCTCGCTAAAGGTACTCCGATACAAAGAGTAGTCCTGACACACGATCTTGCGATTAAAATTTCGTATTTCCTCCAAGCGAAATCGGAGATCAAACTCTGAAAGTTTTGAATTTCAACGTCAATGGTGACCCTCTGCCTTTCATATTTTCATTCCGTATTCCATTTAAAAAAATGTAAGATTTGCTACAAAGTAGGTTTTTTGATTCGAATTTCCTTTTATGAAAGCCAGGCCTGGGGTTATCTCCCCCCTGTCGACGACCCTGGGTTCCTGATGGTTGCATGCTTTCAGCTGACAATGAAAGCGAACATTGCCACCGATTGTGCGACTAAGAATTCAATCAATAAAGTTGTTTTCTTCTTACCTATACTGCAACTATAAGGAGAAGTGTGCAGTTGCAAATAAACGCTGGCAGTACTCCCACAATCGGTGTACGGTCCAAGGCATCAACATCCAACCCTTCGCATTACAATGTGCCAGATGCATTAAACTAAATGCAATCAAGTCGATGGTGATAGGTTTCTGCTGTATCTACACTCGTGTGTTAGCTTAGCTTTAAGTGTTTTATGCATACATGTGCTGCGACACGACCGACGACGGCCTACATATCTACGGCATACGCACTCAAAAGGCCGACTCCACATCAAGCGAACGACACATCGACAGGCGGCTTCCCATAAAGACGGGTATTTCAATATTAGAAAATAAATGAACAAATATGTATAAACATATTTTAATGGCGGAAATGAGTGTGATTTATCTTAAACTTTATATTTATAAAATATTCGTCTAGGCATCTGCCCGCCCCGCCTGTATCTACACGGACTTTCTGTATGCACTTTGTTTATACATTCAGCGCGTGTGTATCTCATCTCGGGTGTTTGTAAGATTTTCTTTCATTTTGTTTAAATACCAGATCAAAGAAAACCTCACCATTGCCAGCCACGCCACCATCATCATCATCGGCAGTGGCATAGGCAGCGGCATCATCATCTGCGGGTGGCGGTGAGTCAGACGCTGCTGCGATGACTATAAAGGGAACGTTTTGCATTTGTTTTATTTAATTGACGAAGAAGGCAAGATTTTCGATGTCAAGCGAAGATTGAGGCCTTAGATGGCATTCGTATTGTTTATATTTGAAATTTTAATTTAATCAACGTTTGGGTGTCGATAATATGTTTTTTTTCGAGTCTTTATTATGTCTGCGCGGATTGATATTTTAAGGATGGGATGGGAGTAAACAAATTCTACATCCTTGATGTGTCTGCGATGCCAACTTTGTGGTTTGACAATGCGAATGGGACTGCTTCAGAAGAGACCCAAGTTGTGAGTTATTCGTGCAGAATGTTTGCTGGCATAGCAGTGATAGCAGTAGGAGAGTTATTCATCAGTGAGTCTTAATAATAAAACAGACGATGGAAATATTTTCGAATTTTAACCACAAATTTTTTGGTGGTCGAAATAGGGGTTTTATTTAGCAAATCGGAGTACGGGTGTCCATGTCCTGTCCACTGATGAGCTCAACCAAAGGGCGAAACACAATTTTTGGATCTAAAGGCCTTCCAACAATCACGCTTATCCATCAGTACTCCAACCAACATTATCTTCCACAGATCCTATCATTTGAGTTCGGGACGAAATTCTCAAACAGAAGAAAAAGAAAAAGAATATTTTACCCTCCAGCTGATAGAGCAACCCAAGTTTGTTTCAGCTCGGGCGCCAATTAACACATGTTTTGATTGTTCACTATAGAAGTTATGACTGCTCAAAGGTCTAAGGACAAACTCTTGCGATATGAACACTTATTTTCAGTCATCAGTTTTGAGTGAATTTTCGCTGTGGATCGCGACTTTATCTTGTGGATTGTGAATAAAGTCCGAGCTCAGCTGAGGTTTTCTAACCTTGCCCTCAATTTGTATTCACTTCGCATCAGCCATCTGCGTATTTGCTCCGAACACAAATTACCGCTGTCGATTTCATTGACATGCACATCGCAAACTTTGTTTTTCGTTCCGCTTTAACAGAGAAAACGACGTAGAGTTTAGAGTCCACCAGCTCTTAGTTGCAGATATTTTTCGATGTTTTTAGCGCAGCTTTGGAAGAAGTAAAACGATGATTGATTGCTTAAAATATTTAAAAAAGGACTTCCTTCTTTGTGTACATCAAATAAGTATAGTAGTGGCAAATAGAAGGCTGGGAAGTCAGCGAAAAACTATACATTCTGATCAAACATCCTCGAAATAAGGGGCGTGGCAATAAAAACTGTAGCCCTTTAGAAACACTTAGAAAAAATACCACCGAAATTAGCTTTTTTTAGCCTGTCGTTGGGTTCATTGGGGGAATGTATTTGTCACCTACGTAACGTATGTAGGACTGGATGTTTAACAACATATAACATTTAAAATTGGGAGACCTGAATGGTTAAGCCCATAGAATCCATCGTCGAAACTCATTCAATGGGGGAAATAATTCTGCTTTATAGAGAAGGAATTTTCATTTTTGGTACTCCCAACCACAAGAAATTTAGTCACATCCAAGTCGACACTCAAGGAATTTGTTATAAATTGTTATAAAGGATCTTTGATGGACAAAATGTTGCGTTCCACAAACTTATTTCCACACCCGCTTGAAGTGAAAAAGGAAAACGTTAGTAATTTAGACTCAACTCTGACTTGAAGTCGCACCTGTACAGCTTAATAGCCCCAAAGCTCATTCAATAGAATTAACACTTGGCTCCCACTAGCTACCTACTGCCCCAAGCAAAATCATTCAATTTCTGTCTGTCTCAAGATAGTCAAACCTGCTCTTCACATTCCTTTTGAGAAAACACTTGTATATCGCATATATCGTTTCCTTCTAGGTACATCTTGCACATTTCCTATAAACAAAACACAAACACATACTCATATCTAGCAGCAGTCCGACGACCTACAACTGCTTGCCGACTTATTGGACTGAAATTGACTAGTTGCTCAAATATGCAGAACTCGTCTGCGCAATAAAATATATTATTTAATGAATAGCATACTTTAGTAATAGAATAGTCATTCCTAGTACTGCAACAATGTTGCGAATGTGGTCAACTGGCTTTCGCCCAGACCTGGATGTTGTTGTGGCGAAATTCAATGCAAATATAAGATGTTTACGACAGTGTTTCCATGTTGCGGAAGTACGTTGAATATGATCGACTTGGTATGGTCACAGTGCGACTTGTGCTGACCGACATAGGGTGCGAGGACATGTGTTTGGTGGGCGAACTTCATTGAACCAATGTTAAATATAAAAACTTCCATTTCAGGACGCATTTTTAAAGCGCAGCTCCACGGGAAAAGGGTTCATGTCTTAGGAGGCATCCCGCCCTTTTGAGCTAAAAAAACCCCAGTAAATAGTGTGGTGAGGCTGTTTTGGCTTTTCAGGCGATGCAGTGCCTATCGATTTAAATCATCGCTCTCTTCTGGTCACCCCTACAGCACAATAAATAAATCCCATTGCGGCAGGTTGTGTCCGTGAATTCAACGCTTTCGGTCAGTAGCTACCAAAATCGTATGAAAATAGGTAAGAGCTCGTGAACAAGGCTTCGGATTCTGTAGGGCAAAGATGTTGAAACGTTTTCGTGCGCACGTATGATTAGCTCTAAATTACAGAAGCAAATCGTTCGTGCACACGAAAATGTTAGAACGTTCCGTCTGACAGAATGCCCACCCAGCTTTGACACTAAGTTGCGTTCTCCTTATTACGGACTAAGGTAACTGCCTAAAAAATTAGTGAGCTGCAGAAAAACGCAGCATTGTTCCCTTCATTGCTACTCTCTTAGTAATCACTTCAAATAATAACCAATCGATGAGTTTCAGGTTCAAACTTTTTAAAAGCCTCTCACCACTCGATGGAAAAATTCCACCTAGGCATTGTAAAATCAACACCTTTCCTAGGACCGACATCGGGCATTGCATAGGGTAGCACACAAAACATGCGCACCACTCTATATCGCTTTGCGTATTTACGCATTACATTCAATTTGAAGGCAAGAACGACACCTACTCCTCATTCAGACTGGACAAGTACCATGCCACCGCGAAAGAGCATGCACAGGAGAAGGAGCAAGCACCACCAGACCCGCTAGCCACTACACTGACACTCGTACGCAACCGCCTTATCGTTCGATTCAGTCAAGTGTCGATTATAATAATTATCGATAAAATATTCAACAAAATTGCACACTAATGCAGATTGCAAGACCAGAGAAATATAAATATACATAAATATTTAATGGATTTGGTCGTTTATTAAAATTTTTATTCGAAATTGTTTGCTACAATGTTGCCGCAGTAAGCACGCGGCAAATATCATCAGATCGTCGTCATCATCGGTCAGATGAATAAAGATTATATGATGTCATTACGGAGGAGGACATGTGCGCCAGAGTGGGATAGCGTCAAATGCAAATATTGCGTTAGCTGCTATGTTATGCTTATTTGGCGAAAGACACCACCAAGCAAAGGGACACAGCGAAAAGATGCACAATTTTGTCTGATATACAATGTTGCAGGATGAATGTTTATCTTGCTCGGTTCCATTCTAAACGAGTCTTTGATTTGGTAATGGAACACTTGCCGTGGGAGAAGTTGAGCGGACTGCCTTCAAGAGAACTTGCGAAGTAGGCGCGTTTCTCTGTGCAGCTTTCCGCGCATAACTAGTTTTTCGTGGGACTTTGTCTTGAGCCTTTTATATCGGTATGGAAGGTACATTGCCTCCGATTAAATATTAAATGGGGTTTCGGTTTTTTTTTTCTTGTAATTTTCAAAGTACTTTATTGAGCTACAAGCGAGAGTTCGTTACGAGCGTTGTTTACTGGTCAATTTTCATAAAATTGTAGATTTGGTGAGCTTAGGGATTAGAGCTGCAAGTTATAGTGCACTACTGTCCAGTTTTTCTTAGATAGGAAAACGATGGGCACAGACAGTTACTGAAGAAATTTCTTATGGGTGCATTAAATTTAATTTGTCGGACCTACTGGAGGCAGAACACTAGTGCGATTTAAAGAGTGATATATGCAGTAAAAAAGATTCCACCGTTTTTATTGTCCAATATTTGGACACTAAATTGAGGCTTAGAGCCTGCCTTGAAATTTCGAATTGTGAAATGATTAAGTAGGAAGTAGGAAAGTTATGACCCATATATTCCTAGGGGTTCCAACAAGTCAATACTTCAAATACAAACAAGGCCTTTCGTGATTGCGAGTCAAACATTGAATCAGGGAACAAAAATAATATCCTTCCAATTTCCGAAATCATGACAAGACGGTGATTTTACTAAGTTTTTATTGATAAGTAGGTTCGCGCAGGTGTGTAGAGTTGGCAGTTCGAATGCTGAAAATGCACTGGGCCAGATGTCCCAAAGGCATGGTTACATGACACCTGGGACCGGGATTATTGGTTTTGCCTAGGTATTACTGTGAACCAGGGGCCAGATCGCCACTTCCGTGAACGAGCCATACGTTCACGGAATTAAGTTGATTTTACATGAGAAACAGAAACAAATTCCGTCACGTAATGCTCGTTAACGGATGACGCGATTCGACCCCAGGGTTCTTCCCTCTAGATCAGTCAAATTTGGTCAAAAGTATTGACACCAACCTCGTTCAGAGTCTGGTTCCTTACCACGTATGGCGGTCTTTTAGAAACATAAAGTTAGCTTACAGAAATCTTGTACAGTAAAACCCGGATAACTACCTCTTCACAATTTCAGCTTTCTTTGGGTACTTAAGCGGGTGAGGTAGTTAAACGAACCCGCTTAAGCACACAAAGGAGGCAGAAAAAAAAATGTATGTATATGAGATTTGTGGGTACTTAAGCGTTTTGGGTACTTAAGCGTGAAGTACTTATCCGGGTTTTACTGTATATGATAAAGGGTCTTTCATTAAGGACTTGACAACTTATTTTTTTAATTACAATGCAAACTACTTGAGATATCTCAAAAAAAAAATTGATTGAATTACTATCAAAACTCCACTTAGTTTATATCATAGAGGAACTAAACTAGAGGGCCGACTTTCAGCACACCTACCCGATTTTCCCCGCAAATTTTGAATGACAGCCCTCTCTCGCGCGCTCTTTTTTTCCTGTCTGTGAATACGTGTATTAATGGCCGCCGGGTGGAACTATTTCCAAAAACAAACAATTTGTAAATAGATTTATAACAATAAATGTAAAAAAGCAAATGTTGATTATGGTTTTTTTAAATAGCATAATTTCTTCTCTACACATTTTCGTCACCAAAAACTGTTCATCCATTCACATTTCAGTTTTTTTTTAATTTTATTTGTATGAATTCTTTTTTTGACAGCAAAATTCATGCTGCTGCATAAAAGGGGTTGTTCAAAAAATGAGGTAACAACATGCAAGTAAACACAAGCTTGCACTAGGGCACAAGTGAATTTTCTAAAATGTTCATAAACATTCAATAAATTTCTGTAAGGTTTGGTGAATGGTTTCAAATTCGTTTATTTAACACCATATTTGTACAAATTCAAAATATGATTGGAAATTCTGTAGTTTAATAACACTTACAGTGTTGAATAATGTTACTTTGGTATTTCAATCGCACGTAAAAATACATATTGTTTCGTTAATTGTTGGTATTTGCATCCTATATTTCGTTTTCTGTGCGTATATTCTTTTACGAATTTTATATCAATGAGTTTTGAAATGTGCACTGATTTTTTTTACAAACCTCTTTAAATTTTAAATTAACAAAAACAAGTGTTTTTGGAATACAAAAAGTGATCAAAACATTTTTTTATTGTTCCGAGTATTTCTTAGGTATAAATAAAGGGCGATGTACGAGGATTTTTATATTATATCCTTTACCGGAAAAAGCCGAGCGCATACATAGTTAAATTTGAAAGCAATATAGTAAAAAAAAAAAAATATTGAACTTATTTTTTAATTTAGCATTATGCATACTTGGATATAATTACTGTACAAGTATGCATTTGCTAAAACTAAAAAATCTTTTTCACGAAAAAAAATAAACGATTTTCTTAAACGGTGTTCAAATATTTTGTTTCGATATGATTTCGAAATTAAAACCATTAAAATCAACGAAAAAAATGTTCTTTCCTTAAAATATACAAAAAAAACTTGAATTTACAAAATCTCTTTTAACAAAAGTGAAGAAAACGTGATAGTTAATTTTTCTCTGATTGTTATTATGAGATAGATTTCTGGAAGATATTGACAAACTGTTATTTTATTGTAACGAAATTATAAAAGGAATTCCATTTCCAACAAGTTCATAGACATTAAAAACTCTTAAATTCAACTATGATGTGAACGCCGTGTAACTAAATGGCACAAAATATGACGAACACAGTCGCCCAATGGCGGCTCGATTGACATAAAGTTGTAACCTTAAATTGTATAATATGGCTCGGAGCTCCTCTAACGTCGCCGGCTTGTTGGCATAGACCAACAAGTTAATAAAGCCCCATAAAAAAAGTCTAAAACCTTTAAATTCCACGATCTCGGCGGCCAGTAGACGGGTCCGTTTCTCGAGATAGCACGTTCACCGAACTGGCACTTGATTGTTGCACCCGCTGTGTGGCTTGTGGCACCGTCTGATGTCCAAATCATGCAATTGCTCAAAGAAAATAACGTTCCAAAATACCTCTGTAGCGAATAGGTACCATTTACCGTAACGTGTCGGTCATTATCATCGACGAAAAAAATAACGCCACCGGCATGAAAACCACACCAAACAGTGATTTTTTGTTCTCACCCTCTTATTGCTTACTGATGAAGCCCTTTAACCAAAAATGCGCTGAAGATATTTTTGCGATGAAATACTTCTTAAAGTTGCGACCACCGACTCGGAAGTCGGAACTTTAGTAGTAAATTTTAATTATCTGTAAACGTTGTTTCTTCGTGCACTTCATGTTGATTTTACTGAATATTTTGACATTGACAGTTGGGTAATCGGTTTAAGGGTGCATTCACACTGAAAGTTTGAAATTTGTATGTCGCTAATGAAAGACAATCCATAAGGTCGATCAGAGCTGTTTATGACAAGAAGTTCAAGTAAAGTTGGAATTATTATTGATTTCCTCGTTTATGTAGGATCAGCGTTTGTAAGTCCATCTAAACACTGATTAAGAAAATATCCAATTTCAACAGCAAATTTAATATTCCAACTGACAACGCATTCCGTCGCTTCCAATGAATTTCGCTTCGGAGAAACTCACTCATTAGCATCTCTCGATTTAGTACTAGAACATAACCATTCACAATGTGCCAATACTCGTATAGAGAAAAAAAAAAACAAAATCCTACCGACTGTCTAATCCAGAGTCGACTAAATTATACCATATTACTGGAGGAAATATACGCATACTCGTACGTCCGTCTATTTCACAAAACGCACGATTATTTCAGTGCTATCCTTTTTAAGCCATGGAAATGTAATTTATTCAAATCGCTTCTAGTCTTATCGTGTTTCCAGTGCACACATATATAGTCTGGTGTATGAATAAAACGTTATTTATTATAATTTCGTGTAACAGTAGATAAATACTTTCTCAAGGCTTGGGTATATCTTTATTGAAACGGCTAACAAACGTCATTCATTAATATACCCCATCTTTCACAGGCTATAATAATTTACTTTTATCTTTACTGCAGATAAAAATGTCTGCGAATCATTTTCGTTGGCACAACTATGTGTCTATGTACATAAGTTTAGGTACAACACATAAGACAACCTTGCACCCGTCGAACTTGGATCCATTGTGATGCTGAAGGGGTCATGGTCGCCAAGTGCTGAAAAATGTTCTCATCATTGACACAGCAGCATACCTCTTGTATTATTCCCCATCAGTATTTTTTCAACAAACGCCTGGTTTCAGGTTAGAGCGTGAGATCTAACGGCAAATACGAGTACAAGTTTTGATCAGAGCCAACTGTTTTTGGCAAAAGTATTGAAAAAGCACACCTTTCCATTTATGGAGTACGATTTCGTGCATGTGACTGTATATCTGTCAAACAAATTTTTCAAGACATTTGAGGCTGTTTCGGGCCCTAACCCAATCGGGGCTTGGACGATGTTCGGTTTAAGGACTTGAAGCGTTCGATTGCCGGCATAACATGGATCCTTTAGGACGTCCTACAAAAAAAAGGCTAATGGCGTCGAAATACAGTTTCAATGTGCCGAATTTGCATCACCAAGATGGCTGAGAAGAAGAATAGAGGTCCAACGGCTGAGGTGGCTGGGTCATGTTGAAAGAATGGACACGAAAAAATTCAAAATTCGCACACCGGAGGGACGGCGCAGCAGAGGAAGACCGCGACTCAGGTGGCGCACGCAAGTGGAAGGGGATCGTGCTGGCTGGAGACGATTGTTGTAAGTAAGTAAGTAAGATGACTGATAACGCTATTACGGAAACGATCGACTGTTTGATGCGTGGCACATCGTACCACCCTTCTAAAACCAAAGATCGTCCAAGTCCATGCGCCTTACTAACAATCAATTTTAACCTTCACACTAAATATTTTGTTGGTCACAATATCCAAATTTGTATGGCAAATTGTGAGTTCTAAATATTTAGCTTGAGCACTAAAAACGACTATTAGTCTTCAATTTCAGCTCACAAAAATTCAGTTGTCATAGTTCTGTAGCGCTCATCGTTGCGACGGCAGAAATGACATTTACAGCAGCTAGATTCCCGTCGGTATAAAGACAGGGACTACGAGTGCTTTTAACAAGCAATCCAGTCTCGCAAACTGTTTGCTGTTGTTTGGGCAGTAGAGCGGGAAGATTGGAAATAATTATTTTCCAAACTCTTTTCAAGCGTAGTCGTAAACGGCGATTTTTTTCGTTTCGTAAAACTATCAATATCATTGACTTATTATATATTATTATTATGTCCACGGTTGCCACTTGCAAAAAAAATTAGCTACCAAAATTGAAAAAAAAAGTTACCAAACCAAGATAAAATTTACCAAAAATCTGGAGACGTTGATAAAACAAAAAAAAGGGAAAAGCATACAATATTATAGTCTTGAACCACCGTGAAAATGCCTTATCAGTATCCAAGGACTTTTCTGTGATTTACGAACATAATATAAAAAAAAATCAGCATGACATTGTAAAAACGTCCATTTGCTTAGTCTTCAGAGAAACTAAAAGAAAAGTGCAGAATTCCTAGCCCTTTATTTTTATTTATTATAACACACATTTTTAAAACATAAAAAAAAAACTTAAGTTCTTTTAATTGGGTACGTACATTAGGTTTGTAGTAACTTAGTCGACCTTTAAGTAGTTAAACAACGTCAACAAAGTTGTGCACAAAATTACCAGCTGCTAGAATGGAATCATCTACCATTTTCGATCCTTTTTTCTTTTAAAAAACCTTTAACAAATTAGAGTTTTATGTCTGTATATAAATATTATGATTAATTAACCTATCCATATCTCAATGTAGTTATAAACAGAAACAGAAAATATTTCGAAGTTGACAATCTGTCAAAAAAAGAAAATGAGTGCATTCAGTAATTTTTTGAACAAAACAGGTTTACATGGGTGGTGCTGGCTGACGCATATACCTAATGCAAATGCAATGTTCACTCAGATACAGTAAGACATCATTTAAATGAATTGATATCGAGTTCGTATTTTCGGTGCTACTGCTCAAAAAGTTACCATAACCAGATAAAAATTACCTAATTACCAAAACTCAAAAAGTAAATAAAAAATTACCAAATTTGGTAGAAAATTACCAAAGTGGCAACCGTGATTATGTCTATGATCAATATCATACTGAAAAAGAGAAAGAGAGCAATAGATGAAAGAGAGAGCGGTCAGTGCCAAAATAGCATGTGACTTAAGAAGGAACTTGATTTTGAATAATCTGTTTTTTTTTTTGCTGGTTTAAGTCCCTTATTTGCCAACTCATCACATTTCCCGTCCCCGAAGCCAAGCGAACCTCCAAAACGATCCTCACTAAGTAAATTGCACAATATGAATCAAAATAGCGGTGTTCTCGAGATCCAACTTACCATAAAGAGGGAAACACTTTCTCGAGAAATAGAAATATGCTCTTAAGGAATGACTTCCAATAAAAATCACCAAAGAGGGACTGCCGGTCCGAAAACCTGTATAAAAATTGAGATGTTTGCCCTTAAACTTTGACATAAATGTAGGTCACAGTAGATCATTTTGGACAGATACTGAGCCTTACCAAAAACATTTTTAGTTTCAACTTTGAGTAATTCACAATGGCTATGTTTTCTATTCAAAATTTTGCAATTGTAAATGTTTTTGTAAGCCTCTGTAAATTTCAAGTCGAGACTTAAATTTTGTATTTTACCTACACAATCGAAACTACTACCATTCAAATTACTATCAGATTTGGGAAACATGCGATCTTTCGAGTACCGAAAGCCCTTTCAAGTACCTACCTTCACAAGAATGCCAACAGAGAATTTAACGATGGCCGGTTAGATGACGGATTTCATATAACTCTCTCGCAAATCTAAGAAGGCGGCACTATCGGTTGTACGCACTAAGTGTGTGCACCTTCAAGTTCAAATTTAAAAGGAAAGCTACCTAAAGAAAGGCCTCTATGAGCCTGTGATGTTCAAAAGTCGCATATTCTGTAAGACTCTATCTCTCTGCCCCGCCATTCAAATGTCCGCCATATGCAAAACAACCACGACTTCCATTCCAAAGTAGCTGCTTCTAATTTGACAGCAAACAAAAAGCCATCCATTCAAATGTGCAGACATCCTGTGAGCGGAACCAGCCTAAAAGTCATGATACATTCGGCATCCAGCAAAATATAATAATTTTATAGGTTTCACAAGGAAAGCCAACGGCATTTCAACTTCTGCAATTGGCTGCTGCGGCGACGATCGTAGTAATCCAGCAGCCACATACAAGACCCCGGCCGTGTGCTTCTGTTGTACGCAGTAATTTCTCAGGATGCATTCCATAACCGCTTATTACCATTAATTTTGAATTGTTCTTCGTGATGTTAACGATCGATGCTGCTGCAGCCACTGCCCCGATGTTAATGTCGATGATGTAAGTGATGCCGCGATATCGATAGATGTACGACCTCCAATATGCCAACATCGCCGTCCGAAGAAGCACGATTCGTGGGCTGTGTGGTAAATATATTAAAATATGAAGAAAAAAAATCTCAAAAAGAGAAAGAAAAACATTATAAACACAAAGTGGCTACTGATTTGCCGCACTTGAAGCATCGCAAGCATTCAGTTTTCAGTTTTCAGTTTCCAGTGGCCCCTGTCCCGGAGTGCGCCGCGCCGGATTCGGCGAATCATTCTCCTTATTCAAATCAGTGGTCTTATAAATGAAGAAAATTCACAGTAATTATAGTAATCAGCAAACAAGAGCCATGCAATGGGCCTGGACCTGGGCCAGCAGCCTTTTTTTTTTTTTTTGTTTCGTGTACAACAGAAGGAGAAATCTCTCTTGCTGCGCAAATAATATACCATTATAAAAATCGCAAAATTATTTCGAGAAAACAAAGCGGATTAGTTCCCAGCATAGATAATTTGTAATTTATTCCCGTCGGATGTGTACGCTATATGTGTGCTTGTGTGCATGTCAGTAAGTGGTCAAGAAGAAACGCACACACAGCACGGGAGGGGGCAGCGGCAGAGAAATCGAGTCGAAGGATCGAAAACGCATTTCGAACTTTATAAAATTGGACATTTTGAACCCCATTGGTAGAGTGCATCTGCATGCAGCCACCCACACACGCATCATTACGCACTGTATTCGGGGTAGAGGCTGATGGCAGCGGCAATGCCTTCTGATATCCGCATTGAAAGTGGGATCTGGAAGTGGTGCGCTATTATTGCCTTTGCGAGCGATATGCTGGCGGTGTGATTTATTTTTAATTGAAACTCCAGAATGTGTGTATCTGGAAATGGAATTAATTTTGTTTTAGGAATTTCCTCGCCGGCCATCGCTGCATATTTGCAGATAATAATTAAGTGCACGCCCGCATATAGATGTTGCTTCTCTTATATTGAACGCGTCTATCTACATATAGTGTGCTGTGCATTGGGAATGTGTCCTTGGAATAAGTCCCTCGATGCGATGGGTTTTAGGTGGCTCTTTGGGCTGGTCAAAGTTTCATTTCCGAAGAAGTCTGACAACTTTGCTGCTGAAATGGTACCTACGTGTAGGTATATACAAATTATACAGCGGAACAGCGCTCGCGTTACCTCGCAAAGTTCTTGGGAAAAGTTCATTCGAATTAATTCCGTAGAACATTTTTTCACCAAATCAGACTTAGATACGTTTTTGTCTTGTTTTAAAGGGGTAGGCAATTAAAAATAATAGATTTTCCTTTATCCCACCAACATTAAGCTGCGCATGGTAAACATTACTGGGCCTTACTAAAAATCATTTTCAACCTTCGTACTAAATATTTTCTACGTCACAATAAAAAATTTTGTATGGAAAATTTCGCCATTGTAAGTTCGAAAAATTTAACCTGGTCTCTAAAGTATCGCTAAGGTCGACTGCAATAAATTTAAATACTGGTCCTGCATATAGCCTGCGTGACCGTTGTGCGACTAAACCTGCAATTTGGCACTTTTTCGAGAGCCTGGCACAAGTTTTTGCTATTTGGGTCCTATTTTAGTTGGAAAAGGCGCTTCACAAATTTTTCAAAGGCTTTTATTTCCAAATACAAATTTTTTTAAATTTACTGCAAAAATATTTAGAGCCAATTTCGCTCGGAAATTTCAAGTTATAGCTTCGAAAAGACGCTTTTTCCACATTGGACTTTTCAGAATTCGGTCACAACGGTTACCCTGCGAAGCTACGTCTGTTTATATCATGAACTCTTTTTCTTTATCTCAGAACCAGCATATGGATTTCATACTCTAGAAGAAGTAACAGCGAACTGATTGATGTTTCTGTTCGGTTCAGAAGTCCAAATTCACGAAGCAGATTATCACTCAACGTAATGACATGCTACATTCACCTGATTGGAAAATGGGAATCAAAGCAGGAATTGCGACAAAATATAGCAACAAAAGGCTGTCCTATTGGTTTGAGCAAGGACTGCCCAAATCCGACCAATAGATATTAATCTGTAGAGAACACCAATTTGGTCGAAAAGGAATGGGATCTTTCTAAAATTTCATAAAGTACACAACTTATTGATAAAAGCATATAAAAACATATAACCGACGTCCCTGATGTTAATGGTTCAATGTCCAATGTGGCACAGCCAGAATGTAAGATGTTTGACACTTGCATTGACTAGGGTTCTTCTTCCCACCTGATCCACCAGCCCAAATCAGACATACGAACGTCAAAAACAATCGTTTCTGAATGTTTTTTGAATTTATTATTGAGTGTAAGAACGTTGGATCGGTCTTAGCCTTTTTTTGGGATCGTCCTTGACGATTTAGTGCCGATGACTATGACGACAACGGATAGATAGCACATTGAAAATTATTATGATTCATCATCAAGGTCTAACAGCTGAGACCTATCATCAAAACTCTTGTGCAAGTAAGTCAAACACTGAAGTGTCGAGCTGTCAAACAGTGGAGGAGAGTATTGTCCGGCTTCTAGGGAGTTCCATAAAATAATTGACAATTAAATTAGAAAAACAATTAGTTGGAAACAAAGTCAGAAAAATCAACGCTTGGATAGAAAAATATCTCAGTCTTATGAGTCTGTCCGTCCAAGTCAGCTCTGCGTCTTGTCTTAAGATTTCACTGTTCCTACTTTTATGTACAAGGTGGGCCAAAAGAAGTCATCCGATGTTGTTCGGCTCTCATTTTTTTTCTAAATGAAAAACTTCGATTCTGTTTTTCGATTACGTTTATTTGAACCTTTAGAATTTTATTGGTCAAGTCGAAAAGATGATATTGGCCGAATGGGCGCCGTCACAATTGATTGCCATACGGGCTCGTTTTTCACAAGGTATGTTTTAAATAATTTGAATTTGATGAGTTTGTTTGCGAAGATGTCTGTGAATTGATCATTCTAAAAAATTTACTATAATGTTCTTAAAACAAATACACTTTGGCTGCACCATAGTAGGGAAAAAATCAAGATCAGCCTTTGACAGTTCTTAAGTTATGAGGAGCAACTTCAATGAAAAAAATCCAACTTTTTCCAAAATACAAGAAAAGCGCTCTTTATCCATCTGAAAGTCGTCGACTGGTAATTTTGCAGCTAGACAGTAGCTATAAGTAAATTGAAGACTGTTTCACCCTCCCAATTCATATATGTTAGGTTCTCTGTGGTGGATATGTAATTTATCAGACAGGTACTCTTAACATCTGACAGACGCATTCTAGGAGGTAACAAATTATTTCACTCGGAAGTCTGCGGTAGCTTACAAGTATATTTACAGATTTATTTTAGGCTAAACGATTTGCCAAAAGAGCTGTTTTTGACAGAAAAATATTTTGAAGGTTCTGTTTGTCTATTTTCTAATGTGCTATGAAACAAAGAGACTCTGTTACTTACATTGAGGGAAGTAGATCTTCTATTCCTTTCAACAAAATTACTTGTCATTTACTGACCCATTTTTTGCTGTCAAGGAGTTGACTCAAATACGGTACCATACCTCCATAGACTGTGAATTCCAAAAATACGTTTCGATTATCCTGTATAGTCAGAGGTTTGGTAATGGTTGGATTTAACTTCGTGGTATGCCGTAAAAGACTGATCCTTTGCTGACATCAATGCAAGGGAAATATCGGTCAAGATTTTTATGAAGGAGAGCCTCGCGTCATCGAAAACATGCCTTCTTCTTAAACAGATGAGCCTACCCCCACAAGTGAATCGCATTTCGCAATCAAAACCACTTGTTCAACAGATTAGTGCTTACATTCCACAAAGTATTCATTTCTTGATTTTATTCATGAATTCAAAGAAATTGCCTGCGAAGTTGGTGTGTGAGGTTGGGCTTCTGCCAAGCCAGTCGCGAGCGCCACTTAAATGAAATTACTTTAAAATAGATCCCTTGTTAGTATAGGACTTTGCAAGACATAAAAAGGATAGTTTTGTGAAAGAAAAAAGCCGCAAGCGGCCGACCATAGAGCAAGACCGTCGGAAGAACTGGTGTATGAACACTTTTTGATTTCCGGGCAACAAACCTCTGCAAAGATCCTGAGGTCTTGCCTTAAATATCGCACCAGAGCGGTTCTTTGCCTTCTGTAAATGTTGGAACTGAGACCTTTAAGTAAAATTCCGACTCCAATGGTACATTTGTCCCAGATCCGTATAGGTGCGCAGACCCTCACCTCTGGACATTTTTAACCAATTTTCATACATACTATAGGCATCCATATATGTGCCCTACGCCCTTCCTATTCGGTTCGGTATTTGTTTTATTCCTTCAAAGAATTTGCATGTCCGCCGCTCGGTCTTCGTTTCGCTTCTCAACCATGTGCAGATGGGATACACCTCCAATCTATAGATGACAAAAAAAAATGGAAACAGAATGGAAAAAAATATGATTGACCAAGAAGATACATTTTCCTGCATCGGGAAGTATGATGACCATATCTCACGTCCATCCAAGTCTCCTAGGTGCGGTAGGTACATGCAATGTTTTATATTCATTTTTTATTTGAAAGCAAAACTTGATGTCCTACCACTCGAACGCTAAACTCACATACACTCGTAGTCGTGCCAATTCACGAATATGCACTCTCACACACAATCTTTCTCCTCCAATGAAGTCGTCGGATGTGCGCCTGAATCATGGATCTCGAGGTTGGACGTACGATACCTAGAAACAGGAGCAGCACGTGAATATTCAGATACCCTGTCAATCAATCAAGGTTGCCGTAGCCGTGTAGCTGCTGTGCCACTGCTGCCATTATGGAACTAGAATATTGCAGGGAGGCTGTGTACATATAGTATAGGAATAGAAACTTATAGGCGAAGGCAAAGGATATGTCCTTCGTCCGTCCGCACAAAGCGAAAACTTATTTTCAACTTAAATCCTATAGCGCTGCACATTGACGATAGTTGTCGTGGTTGGACAACGAACGAGTGTATGTGGACACGAGTGGGTATATCTCTGGGACGATGAAGAAGAAGAACGAACGAAAATATACAATACATTCTCGTTGTATAACTTTCGGCGAGGCTTTCCAATATTTTGCGTCGGCCACCTGCATAGGACTCAGAGCACATCACCTCACGTCGTTGAGCCAAAGGATATTTCCTCATATATGTTGGCTGTTGCTATCGAGTCGACTTTTTGTGTGCACCAACCGAAAAAATTTGCATATCACCTCAGAGCTCGGAGTCCTTGTTTTAAATTTCTTTTTCTCTCCCTTCATCTTTTTTGGGTACGGGTTTTTCTATATTTTTCTGCTGGTATAGCTGGGAGCGCCGCCGGTATAGGTACCTGGGACAAGAGATCCACCTACCTCTGGAGAAATTCGATGATTCTAGTCATTGGATCCTTGGCCAATAGATGCGAAGAACATGCGAATGTGAAAGGCTGACGGATGTGTTGGTAGTGGTGCTGTGCAAGTGTATTTTGGGAGGAGGAAGAAATGCATATAGGACGATGTGCGTAAATGATTTATTTTGTTAAAGGCTCATTTTAAGCGCGTGCAGTGATGGTGGTCTAAAGCTTAATGAGGGACTTTGGCAAGGATATTGCCTCAACCGCGAAATTAAATCCCACGGTGGTTTCCTATAAAAACTTTCCAAACTATACCTATAGTTCCAAATTTGTTTTCAACATTATTGTAGATTCGCGTTCGAAATGTGATGGTTTTCAGGACCAAATTCCTTGGCTGGATATCCAAGACATCCTACTACTTACATAGGAACCGCTTATTACTATAACTACAACCAACGCTTGCTCGGCTTAAATGTTGGTGCTCTATCGTAGACTGTGCTTTGCAATTGAATATTCGTCGTCTTATAGTGCTCTTTGGTGGCGCTAGATTCCTAGGCGAGTAGGAGTTGTTCCTCGCTAGGAGTTGTTCCTCGCCCTTGTATAGACCTGCAAAATTTTCTTCTTCGTTCGAGTTGTCAAGTGGGGTTGCTTCAAACTCGTAGTTTAGACGGAGCTTGACGTAAACTAGAATCCATAATATATACTCAAGAATGGGCCTGTATCAGACCGCGTCTTGCCTTGTCAATCTCACCAGATTACGCGAGTATTTGAAGGTATCCTATCAGCTCAAGAATGGCAATAAGTGTCAGTTGTTAAAACAAGACTCATACTCAATACCCAGAATATATTCTTGTATACCTTGGCCCAGTAGCCGTTGCGAACTTCAGCCAACTATGAACAACAGTGAAGACCGTAAACTTATATTCTTTGTCGAGGTCTAAGATAATGTCACGTTTTAAACCTATTTGTCAGCCTTTCAAGCAGCGGGTAACCTATTGTCACAATGTTTTTAGAATCGGTCCATTTATGTAGTAAGAGCCAGGCTTCAAACTTAAAACTTGTTTAATGTCTGTAAGTGGGGGGTTACGTTAGGTTAGGAGTACCCGTCTCCACCCAACAAGGTGGGCCACTTTTAGCGGTGTATATGAATTTCCTCTTAGTTATTAGTTCTCTCTGGATCAAAGCCCGTCCCGTATCTCGATTCCTCGCGCTATTTACAAAATATGTTTGAGACTATAGAGTTACCCACTTTTATTCTCTGGTAGCAAGCCCGTATTAACCTAAGACCTTTACTCTTCGGCCACGTGCCGCCATTTTCACATCTTCTCCGGGCCACATCTTTTAAGGTGATGCAGTTGCTGATTGCAGGCCTTGTACTTTTGAGTCGACCACAGCTACAGCACTAAAGATCAGGTAAACACGGAGCTTGCTTACAAAAATTAGAGCGCAGTGAAGACAGACAGCTCGAGCTCTTGTTTTTGCCAGTCATTCTAAACGCGACAACTTTGATTGTCTTACATAATATTGCCTTAGCCGAAAGTACAAACCTTCTGGGGTAACTATACTCTGCTCTTAGGGGAGTCACGAATCGGCGTGGATCTATGCCAAGCCACGAGATTGGTTTCCAGGAGCGACGCATCATAGCCCAACATCGAATATGTTTCTGAAAAATGTTAGATTAGTCCAAGTAGTCTAAGTCTGTGCAAAGAACTTTGTACGTCCAGACTTCTAAGATATCCGCTGATGACGTTTTTTCATACTTTAAGTGCTATCGCATAGTTAGAAACGAAATAAAAGAACTCAACATAAGATAATCACGAGTCCATGCGCAAACCTTTTCCAATGAAAGGCACCTGTGAGCTGGAATCTAAAAGTTTAAAGTTTTGTGTAGATCACAATAAGTTGGCCGAATGTTATGAAATGAAAATTAAATGCTGTCTCATGTCAATCGTCATACTACTTCGAGGGAATTTTTGAGTAGTTTTAACGTGATGGGGTGACAAACCCAATTCCACATATAATTATGTACAAACTGCCAAACAATTTTACTATATAGGTAAAGGGTGTCCCATAATTTACGAACAATTTTTAATTTTGTGCCATTTAATAGTGCAGTAATGCCAACGGAAAAATAAAATAAAATGTGACAGCTGACAGTTCGGGATTAGTAAAAATGGAGAGGATACAAAAAAACAACGCATTTTCATTGTTAACCAATGTTTTAAAAATACTGAAGGTTTGTCAGCTACATCTTCATCGATGAAGCTCATTTTCATCTTGATGGCTTCGTTAATTTTCAAAATTGTCGCATTTGTGGTTAGTAGCTGTTGAGAAACAAATGCATCCACAACGCGTGACTGTTTGATGCAGATTTTGGGCCGGAGCCATTATCGGACTATTCTTCTTGCGGCTGGTCAGGCAATAACAATTAATGGTGCTCGTTATCGTGACATGATGACCTAGTTTTTAGTATACTTAAATTACAAGATGTGACCAACATGTGGTTTCAACAAGACGGTGCCACATGCCATACAGCCAGAGAAACAATTCCACTACTGCATGAGTCATTTCCTAATCGTCTAGTGGACCGTTTTTGCGATCAGAATTGGCCATCCAGATCTTGAACGCCATTGGACTTTTTTCTTTGGGGTTTTTTGAAGTCAAAGGCCTATGCAAACAAGGCCACGACCATTAATAAAATTCAGACACATATTTATGCGAAACGGTCATAGAATAATTTCAATAAAAGGGTACGTACTTGCCAGCAAAGACGTGGCGGCCATTTATCCCAATAACCCCAATCTGTGTACTCTATGAATCATGAATCAATTAAAAATTGAGTCTTTCTTATTAAAAATCTGTGTTTTCTATCAAAATTACATTTTGCGTGAATTGTGGGACACCCTTTATTTAGTTGGTGGCCATGTTAATATTGATCTCAAAATGTTGAAAGGAAAATACGAGTACCCAAGTGATCTTCATGAAACAGCAAAGGTTGGCCGTAAATGAAGTTGAATAATCTGTGTCTGGCCAATCTTGACATATTCTAACTAAAACGCGGAAGTGAATTAAAAATCTGTCCCCTCTCAGAAATCGAATTCAAAAATCAATAGGCCCTATACGAAGACCCATTTAAGGCTTTACACCGTAAATTCAAGGAGCTCTCGATATATATTTACCAAAGAATTTTTCGTTACTGTGAGGTTTCATTATATATCTCTTATAGGCTTAATTTTATAGGTTAGCTTCCACAGAAATTGGTCCACTCAAAATAGTATTGCGCCTGCAAAAGATCTTCAGATTCACCACTTGACGTTACAGAAATAAAAGTCGATAAACACCATAGGCTTCATCACCTTTTCATCGATTTAAAGGTCGTCTATGACAGCGTTTATAGGGACTAGCAATGTCTATAGCTTTGGTATACCTGCCAAACTAATTCCGATGGCGAATGCACGCTGATGCTCCATTAAGATCGGTTAAGAACTCACAGAGATCTTCGATGTCAAAGAACGGTTTCGACAAGGGCGATACGCTGTCATACGACTTTTTCAACATCGGTCTTAAAATAATGGTGCAAAACTCAGACGCAAACACCATCAGAAGCACGATCTTTCAAAAGTCTGTCCAATTGCTAGTGTACACCGACGACATTGACATAATTGGCAGAACGCAGCGTGATGCGAATGGCGAGTTTGACAGTATTGAGACTGACGTGCCAAAAATGAGCTTGGAGGTAAATGAGGGCAACACAAAGTGTATGCTGTCAACTAAAAACGACACCGAATACTGACGTTTCGGACAAAACATCAGCAAAGATAGATATAACTTTGAGGTAGTTAAAGCCGCCATGAACTCAGACAATGACTCCAGCGCTGAGATTAAACCGAAAATGACTCTTGCCAAAAGCTGTTTCTTGGCCTGAGAAGGTAATTGAGTAGCAAAGCCCTCTCCCTTGAACATCTAAAGCGACCCTTTATAGGACCCTAATCCAGTCGTGCTTTATGGCGCAGAGGCATGGAGCCTTTCAAAAGCCGATGAGGTTATTCTTGGTTGTTTTGCGAGGACGTTTTTTCGAGTACTTTTTGTTCCCGTCTGTAAATAGAGGAGGGAATACAATGACGAGCTATGCGGGCTGTATAGCGACATTTACAATGAAGAGTAAAGGTCCGACGACTGAGGTGGCTGGGTCATGTAAAACGAAGGGACACGAATGCTACGGCCCGGAAGATCTTCGAATCCACACCCGAGCGACGCCGCAGTAGAGGAAGACCGCCACTCAGGTGACACACGCAAATGGAAGGGGACTTAGAAAACCAACCTAGCGTGCGAAACTGAAGACTGCTGGCTAGAGATCGTGCTGGCTGTTGGTTGAGGATCCGATCCACCCCGAACTGTAGCCCTACTTAAGTAATTGTTAGGCGATAGTTGAGGATTCTGACTTTGCATGGAAGGTATTTACCCGAAATATGCAAAACAGAAACTAAGCAAATCGAAATGAAAAATCTGGTTTCGTTACATTGCACTCCTCTGCATCTGGCAGTTCAGAGGGAAAGAGCGAGATGTACTTATTGGTAAAGCCTTCGATTGATAAATTATTAATTGGGAACCACAATTGTAGGTTTTCATTTCAATTTATCGAGACAAAGGACTATCTGCTGCAATGATAGCCATTATTTATTTTGTGTAAATTCCAACAAACCCGTACAAGGATAATAATATCCCCCAAAGTAAAACTAACTATTTGAAGCACGCGCTGCAGAAGCCGAAGCCCACGCCCATCCAATTTCAAAATCAAAATCAAAAGCGGAAAGAAAACTAAAACAAAGCATCTTATTGTGTTTCCCTACGTGTGGTGGAGCCATGCGGACACGAACATGAACATCGCCATAGCCTAGCCTTGTTTTGAATCATATAGAGTCATCTGCATAATATTTATACACACTCGCACTGTAGCAGTGAAAACGCAACGTACATATACCGTACACACAGCACAGGCTTTGTTTATTCTCCTCCATTTTTAGGCCTAGGCGAATGGAGGATCCTGGTTCCATCTGGCGCCCAGAATTCAAAATCAGCATCTCCCTACCCGAATAGATGAACCGTGGACAAAGCAACGGACGTTAAAGCAATTTATTTCTCGTTCTTCGTCTTGAATCCAACACGAACTTTACGGACTATGGAATACGAGCAAGTACGGTGCGGTTGGCATTCCGATATATGCCAGCCAGGACGAAATTCGTTCCAAGTTGCATCAAGAGAAACGATGCCTGCAAGACCAAAACCAGACCAACACGCTACGCGGGGGAGGATTTTTTTTCTATTCCCTTCTTTTTGTTGTTTTTGGCTAAGCCTCTGCTATTTCTCGCACACAAACACATGGATGTGTACATGTGAATGGTAGAATAGCAGTGAAGAAATAACAAACCTATGCATCAGACATCGGGATTCCATTCGGGAGTAGCGAATTCTGCGAAATGAAAAGCTGTTGTAGCTAAAATTTTCCAGGCTTTTTGCTACTTTCAGAAAACAAATATTGAGGAGGAGATGGACGCTGTGCTCTATATGTTGTGTGGACGCCGGAGCTGGCGATGAACGTTGTTATGACATGAGCAAGAGCATATATGAGCTATAGGCGGGTAGAATGAACACAGAGATATTCCAAAGGAGATTGGTGGAGAAAACGACAAAGTAATAATTTATGCGAGGATACAACGGAGGACCCGTCGACGTCAACCCTTCTGCGGTGCACAGAAAGCGGCATCGAAAAGTCGGCCGTCTCTTGACTGTCTGTCATGTACCTATTTGGCGCTGTCGACTGCCGATGCGAAGGCTTTTGTTCCACTCCCAGTTATAGTTTATTTTGTCCGAACTGTGGGGTCTGTTGGGGGCTCAAAATTGCAGTGAATACAGGGATTTTAAGACGGTCCGAACGATTCGTAACCAGTAACTGTGAGTTGTAGGTGACAACACGTTGGACGTAGGAGTTCGGAAGTACAATTATTGGAAACGACTTCAGGGAAATTTATACACCTATTCAATATTTCGCGGGCTCAGCCGCTCAGACGCTGATGTGCTGGACGACTGAGCATCTGGCTCGATGTAAAAGTTTTTTTTTTCCACTGCGCCACCTGTCGCGAATGCCTGACAAACTTCTATCTAACGAGTTGGAGTGTAACATTGATACTGTTTTAGTGCAAAATCGAAGAGAGACTTCAAAGTTCAAAAGAAAGCCAGCCTTGGGGGTTGTTCCACAAAAAAAATTCTTTGTAAATATTCAAAGAACACAATTGAGTCGCCAAAATACATTTTGTAACCCTAATTCCAATTAAATTCTCTCAAGGAGAGACTTACCAACAAGGGCGCTCCTGAACAACCCCACCGTGCGGTGTTTTGTTTAGAACTACCATCATAATGAACATGGTAACATATTCAGTTGGGGGGTGGCTTTCTGTGGAATAATGAGAAGAAGGTGAGATACCGACTGATTGATTCTTTTATTTTTTTTTTGTTACTGTGGCATGTTCCATGTGCGCGCGTGCTCCTGTTTGCACGGCAAAGAAAATAGAAGCCGCAGGAAAATCGGCCTTCTTCACCACCATCGCCCCAGCATGTCACCCTCTTCAGTAGCCGTCGCGATTATATTCTGTCAGGTGCAGCAGCAGCACACGAATAGGCGGAGTTACTCTGCTCGAGTAATGCGAGACGCGAGAGGTGGGAGTACTAAAAGAAGGAAAATAATGAATCGAAATTTAGTTTGATGCGGAGCAGAATATAACGAACGTTAGATTCGAGAACGGGTAGCCGACGTAGATACGAGTACATTCATGCAAAATACATAACAACGCACAGTGCAGGAAACCAATCATTTAGCCAGCTCTATTCACGTCCTCTACCCATATGGAGGCACCAACGCTTTAAGGAATTTCCGTCAATTTAAATAAGAATAGCAGTGAGTAGCTGACCGCAAAAATTGACGTACGGAAACCACAATTAAAGACAACCACCAGCCGCAATAACCAACAAAGTGGTGTGCTGGTGCTGGTCCTTCCGCAACACGAGTGAAGAAAACATATGCTATGCCGTTTAACAGACTCCATCTGAGCATCTAACGCTTGCACACACATACCCTGTTGTCAGTCAATCCCTGGTGGAAGGTTTCCTTTTAACCTCGCTTCAACATCAAACATCTTCATCCCATTATATTGAAGCTTTCACTTTCGCGAACTACACCACTGTGTGTGGGGAGGGAGTGCTGCTGCATGGCACTTTTGCTTAAGGATACACCGACGACGACTAAGGGGAGGATATGTGCCTCCTCTTCAGCAAAGCAGGCAGTGGGTTCCCACACCAATCAACCGCCGCCAAAGCTCTGTGTGCAAGAGATGGTAGACCGCACCGAAAGTGAAAGTGGAATTTTGCCAAGATGCAAAGGACAACTACTGCTTGTCTCACACTTCATCCAAGATTTAAATAGAAACATCACTGGCAAGGCAACCGGGGGAAGGCGGAAGGGCACTCCCTTACATTTCTGAACAACCATCAACTACACTCGAATCCGGGAACCTCTTCTTCTGCTCGTCCTTGCTCTCTCTTTCTCTTTCTCTCTCTTGTGTTGTGTTCTCAGTCGATTTATGTTCAGGGAAAACAAGATATTCTGAATCTGATGTCTGTTCTTCTTCAACGCCGTCGTCGTCGTCATCATGGTCCTCTTCATCGTAGTATTCTCGTCATCGTCGTCGTCCTTTTTGGGATTTCGGGGTCTTCCGGGTGAAGAGCGACTGAGACTATCTTCCTGTAAATTTACTACTTTTGGCTTAGGAAGTCAGTCAAGCAGCAGCAGCCATTCAAAGTACCCATCCACCCATCCACCCAACTGGGTCGCTACAACTTATGCAGTGGAGAGCAACAAATGGTTGTTTTTAGATAACCGGCTTCCTTGTGCGGCGAGTCTTCTTGGCTTGGCCTGTTAAACACGAAGGAGGACGGAAGAAGACTAAATGCGGCCTTTCATAACACAAGAGTCAATTTCACCCGCTGGGTAAATCTGTTTTTTTTTTTTTTTTTTTTTGTGTTGACCCTTTTTTGTACTACCTATACCCTGTCTGTTGGCTGGAGACGCTCGTTGCTGAACGAAACGAGCACCCGGTGGGAGCATGTGTGGGGGAGGCTAAGGCGATGAGGAAGCGAAGTGGAAGGGACATTCCCAAAGTAGATTAACACAAAGACGACAGTTTTGTTTGTTATTATAATGTCGGAGATTAACGGACATGCATGGATTTGTGGGCAAATTGAGATCAAAATGAACAAACGACACCAAGGGGAATTTGAATTTGTGGTCTGATGCTGGTATGACATGATGTACTCGTGTGGTTATGTCTCTGGGTCAGCTGGTCAACCTGTGGGTATCATAATTTCTATAGTAATGCAGTGGGAGGCTAATGTTCCAGTTATTAATTGTGTGTTTTTGGGATCAAGTTATGCCGAAAATAGGGGTGAGTACGGGTAGCCTGGATGTGGATTACGTTGAGGGCTTATTATGAAAAGGTTATCGCCTTGTCTCTATTTGGTTTGGGCTTCATACGATTTGGGAAAACGTGTTTTTTGCTGCTACAAGGATGAAATACTTCGTAACTCAACTGCGAGTAAGTCCCATCGGATATGCAGTGGCTTAGATTAAGTGGCTATAGGTATATGAAACACAGCGTCGTTTAAGGGGCTGCGCCTCGGCTGGTTTCGCAGCAGCGCATTCACGCCAATTTTCCAAGACCTTGTTGTTGGTTTCGGGCTGCAGCTTACGGATTACTTGGTTGATATTGGCCTTAAGTTACTTATGTACGGTCCTTCACGGTTCCCCACAAAAAAGTCAAAAGGGGTCGATTTGCAGCTTCGAGGCCGCTAATTGACATCGGCAAGGCGGCTGATAGCAAGATTTGGGAATTGGGTACTGGTATTTGGAATTCAGTCTCACACTCTCGGCTAAAGCAGCCACATTCTCGTCTGTGCGCCCCATACGACAACGGGGACCATGAGTGTTGCCCACTAGCATACCAGTCTCACGAACTTTTCGCATAAATTTCGGTAAAGCAGGCGCGGGGGGTGCCTCATTTCGGCCAAGGCTTTTTTTCAAAATCCCACTGTTTGGGCTACAGCACTCACTTTGGAAATAAGTTTTCAATATTTCCCAACGTTGTTCAAGCGTAAAGAGACTCATTTCGTTCCACGGAGGTATCATACTGGCTTTCTGTTAAGATCTCTAGCGGGAAACAGTTATCAGTGTCAAAATTGCTAGATTTCCACAGAGCTCGCAACCGACAACAGGAAAATTCAATTTTAAACAAGGATTTCATACAAAAACCGTATATGGAAGACAACTCGCACCAGGAACACTCAAGTGTTGTTGTCTCATATTGTCGTGCAATTTTATAAGCACTCACTTGAATTTTGGTTTCTCTTTTGAGATTGAACTTATCGCCAACTGATCTATTCTCGTTTTACATGAGTGCAAATGTGTTCTCATGGGATCGATGCGTCTCCTCTTCAATGGATTTGAAACTACCTTCTGGCCGTTCAATTCAAGTTGGCTAGGATGGTGCCCCTCCGACTTTTTTTTTATTTTTTATTCCTTGTCATAGTTTACATAAAGAAAAGACTCTCAGTCTCATTTTCATAAATTATCTTCTGCCTGCAACTTATCCTATTCACTTAATCACTGACAGTACCATAACCTTTCACCATATTCATTTCAGGACTTACATCCCTGCCCTTCGGCAGTAGAACTTTTAAGCTCCTTAAATTCTGTCCTCGACCGCATTATGAAATGAGGTTCATAGAGTGGAACTTAATGCATCTAAGACACAATCCTGTCTGCTGTCTCTAAAGCGAAACCTTGATTAGAGTTCAAAATCGTGTTATAAAAACTAATAGGATATACGAATATTGGGAATAAGTTTTTCTCACTGTCCTATTGATATTTTGAGAAGCAATGCTCAATTCAAATTGCCAGCTGAAGCTCCATCTCAACCATTCAAGCGGCATGCAAGGAATGTCGATAACTTCATTCTTAAGCCTCTCTTCGGTTGTATATAGAGCGTCATTCATCATTCATAAGCCGTACAGGGATGTGGGATGCTTTTTCAATGTATGTTTTTCCTCCTTGCATCGGTATCTCCTGTCATATCCTATACTCTTCCTTCATGCCCGGGCTGTGTTGGTCACTATACATTTTAAGATTATTCATAACCTCTTTAGCGCGTCCCCATTATTTGAGTATGAGTACTAAAATAAATTAAAAAGAAAATAACCCTGACTAAAAATTAACTAAGAAGATGTAAACAAGACACAACTAATTGACATTTGGCGACTACCTACACAGACTAACAAAAATATGCGTAGCCTCCGACTGTCAATAGTTCTACTTGCGAATGTGGCTTGTTCCCATATTTTTTTAGCTCGTTTTTAGCCAGTCGACTAACAGTTGGGTTTTTCTTTTTTTTATTGTTTTCTTTTTAGCCTATGGGCTTTACCAATAAACACTTTAGTTTCGACTCTATATTTTCCATACAAATTTCTGAGCTTTCGTAAATTTAAAGTCAAGTCTAAAATTTGTTATTGGTACGGGGCTATGACACTCCGGGGAAGAATACGGATCTAATGACACCTCGCTCTTAACAATCGGTCAAGCCCTTTAGGCTACGGGAGCTCACGTCGAAACAGATATACAAACCTATACGCGCCAAACACATTACCCTCCTTCTATGTCTAGTGGGGTAAAACGACTATATGTCCGGGTCCAAAATTAAACTCCACATTTTCTGAGATGTGCACGTATACCATTTATAATCTTTTTTTTGTTTTACTTTCCAAATGGGACCAAATTTCGCAGTGGCAACACTATTTGTCGCCTCTTGGTAAGTACTTCATTTCTATTTCATTTATATTACCCATATTTCATGTGCCTGAACTGAAAAAATAAGTCGTTCGTATTCGTAGGTATACTTACTTCAATATTGAGCAAGGAGAATAAAATTATTCTTCTCACCTCCGCACCACGCGATTTCGCCTCACTCTATGTGCGTCTGGATTCTGGACAAGGAAATTGATCTGTAAATGCAGCTGTACACTGAACCAAGAAGGTACAACATTATTCATGAAAAAGTTCATCAATATCATCAATATGATGAACCGAAATATTTCTCCAATTTCATCAATGTGATGAATGTATTCATCATATCGACGAATTTGTTCATCAATATGATGCACGAACTTTCTAAGCCTCTGAGCATTTGTAAGGTTATAACCCGGTCGTCAATATGATGAAAGCGGTTATTAAAATGACAAAAATTATATCTAGGTTATCGTACTTCAATATGATGATTCCATTCATCAATAAGAAGAATAAATCATCAACTGGATGAACAAATAATTAAATTCATTGAAATATAAGTGTTTTCATCATATTAATGAAATGTTTTGATGAATTGATGAACAAAGTTCATAAGAAATTACGCCAAGTAAAATAATGAATGCACTTTCATCATATTGAAGGACGGTTAACGAATTTGTTCGTCTTATTGATGAAAAGTACATCCTATCAATAAATTCATTATTCATCAATATGAAGACGTTATTTTTTTCAGTGTAGGTATAAGGACCAATCTCAGATTATTAGTTTAACTAGATTAGCCGAAACTTTTAATTTCATTTGTAACTAACTTGTTCACTGAAAGGACTTCTTCCATATATTTACTTTGAATAAAAATATTTTTCAAGAATTTTGCACGTACGGGCGAGTTCATAATTGCAACATTTTTGCACATACCCATGCAAAAATATTAATTCAATGCAAATATGAACAGAAATACTGCCAAAAGTTTGCAGTAGTCTTGCATTCTCAAAAAAAGAGTTCATATATGCAGTAGGCAGTGAATAAAATAAAACGCAAAAAATATATTTTAACTTTTAATAAAAACAAACCTTTATTTATTTTGGATAAATCTATTAAATTTTCATTTATTTTACTTACATTTTTTTCCTGCCAACTTCCTGCAACTTGGCAACAAAACAAAATTCAATGCATAGTTGACCGCAATTTGACTGTAATTTTGCTGATATGAACGCAGATGACAACTGCCGTCATGCGAAGAGAGGATAATGCAGTTTTTTTTACATTGATGAACGCAAAAATTTCATTTATGAACACAGCCTACCTTTATTTATATGATCGTTGTATGGCAAGTTCCTACTAATCTTAGAGCTCCAACTTCGTCTAGAGTAATGAGCTCAAAAAACCCAAGTACCTGCCTAAAATTTTAAAGCAACACAATCAAACTATTTAAAGTTTTGTGCGCAAATTTCTTGAGCTCCTTCATCATCGCAATCTCATGTCTAACTTAAACCTCGACATCAACCTATTTAACCGAAAAACGGGCAATTTCTCTTTCAGTTGGAAGTACATACCTTTTTTTTTAAAAACTCTCCACATTAATTTTTCTGCCTAGATTTGTCCACCCGTCTACATAAACGTTGGAACTTGCAAGACTTGAACAAGACAAGCATTAGTTCACAGGGCGCCTACTGGACAGATCCGGCCCTGGCTGTCACAGTCAAGGTGTGTCTATGTCTACTATATTCACCCAGCCGCTGAAAGAAAAATACTTTTGCTTACCTTTTAGTCGTCGCCAGTGTTCCATGCCGTAAAAGTTAAACACACTTTTTTACGATTAACTAAAAAATTTTAATAGATTTTATTTTTTATATTTGTTACTTAGATAACTGATTTTCAATTTACAATATTTACAAAGATGTATATAAATTAATCGTTGGGCGCGTCTTCCCAAGCCACTTTTAAAAAATAAACCAAGGGAAACTTTAATTGCTGTTACATTCTGCGTTTTAGTTTTTATTTTTAACTTTTATTTAGTTTATAACTTATAGTAATCCTAAACGGTAGAGTATACTTTATTTCGTATAGTGTTTTAAGTCTAACATGTCCAATAACTACATTTTAGCTTTCAATTCTACGGCGAGAGAGATCTCTTACACATTACACAACTTTTAGGAGAAGAAATGCTATCTATCTATTAATTATAGTATTATGTATATTGCTATGCCTTTGCTTCAAACCTTTTTATAGCCAGCTAGAAGGAAAACAGTCAGTTAAGTCGAGTAAGCGATTTGGAATCTATTCCTCGTGGGTGTCTGTGCTGTGGTGCTGATGTTCCAACTTGATCTTCGCGATGGGATGATCTTTCATGGGGTAGCCAGCTGCCGCTTCGGAGGCCGAATTCGCCGCAAATAGGTCGTTGACGTCGGGGCCGGGGAAAAAGTCTTCGAAGCGGGGCGATGCTTTGTGCGATTTCTGCAGAAGACCGTTGGCGATCGCCTCGAAGTCGATGCCGGGGGTTAGACCCTCGAGCATGCGCTTGTCGGTGAATTTATACGATGACGGCTCGGCTTTTGTCTTGTAGTTCATGGAGAAGGGAGAGCTGCTGTTGGGCTTCTGGTGGGAACTGCTGCCGCTACTGCTCTGACTGCCACTTCGTTGCTGTGCATATGGAAGCTGGGGTCTGGATGCAGCGGCTGCGGCCGCCTGTGACATTGCATTCGACATGTGTTGTTGCATGCTTTCCTTCAGGTCTCGACTCGAGAACGAAGAGTTTGGCTGGAGATGCTGTTGCTGTTGGGAAATCGGGTGCTGGCTGCGACCTTGCGGAATGACATTAAGACCGGGAATTCCCATGATGCCCAGTGCGCTCAGGTCGGGCAAATTGTCCGGCATTTTTCCCGCCGACAGATGGAGGTCGGCAGAAGTTCTTTTCGAAATTGGGTCTTCCATTTCGGAGCGCTGCAGGAAGGCTGGCGACTTGTACATGTTCAAAGATGGCGACGGGGACTGTTGTGACATCTGGATTTGACGGCGCAGAGTCTCGGCCATTGTTGACAAGGGGCTAGCGGAGTCTGCCGGCAGCGTTCCACTGGGATGGCCGATTTTATTGTGGTAACCGTTGGATGAAGAGCCGTTCGATGGGGTTCCCGGCATTCCATACTGGGACTGTATAGATTGAAAGCAAAGTAAAATGTTAGGAGGAAGCCTTAACCAGTACCTACGAGGGATGGGATTTATTTGAGGTTTTCCGAAGCAACACCTACCGAATGAGCAACTGCAGCTGCACCACCTCCACCGCCGTTTGCGTACATTTGGACAGTTTCCTCTTTTATTTCGCGATAGTCCCGGAATACCACCGCCTTTATGACAGATCGAATCAACTCTTCCGGCCACATTCCCAGGAGAATCCTCTGGGGGCGGCCTCGGGCCTTGGGTCGGGGATCGGACCCACCATCTAACGACGGCCCCAACATATTGTGAACCCGATTAGCATACAGAACGAAGGTCGGGTATGGGATATCAAACTTTCGTGCCGCCTGTGACAGGGACAGGCCCTCTTTTAGCACGCTAAATATGGCCTCGGCCATTGATTCTGGCCGCCAAGACTTGAGGGGTCCGCGTTCACGAAAGCGCAGCTGCTGCACTAGACTTTGCTGGTTGGTATTCCAGCACTTCTGCCACATTGACTGCAGTTGGTATTGGTAGCTGTCTGTTGATGAAAGAGAAGGTAGAAGCGACGAGTTGTAGGCCGTGTTTGCTCGATTTTTATGGGAAACCTTTGAAAAGGCGAACAACTCTAATAAAACTTACCGGCAACAGAAGAGGACGCTGCCCCGCTCATCCATGGATGTGCTCCTTCGATCAGCTTAGCCTGTTAAAGAAAATAAGTTCGCATTATAGCAGGGTTTTGCTCATTTAGCTCTAAAATGTGAGAAGGAAAGTATAAGCAAACTTGTGAATGCACAAGTCTGCGATTTTAGATATCGCAAGAAGGAGTTAGCTTGACTGAATAATGTAAAAGCATGTGCTGGCTCCCTTAGGCATGACTTTTTATTGCAATCATTAAGAATTATTTGTGTGGGGACAAGTGAAAGCCTGTGAAGTCAGTAAAAAAACACATTTCGGTGACAGACGCCTTTGAATAGGCAGCATCATTGACCATTTTTTTGAGTTAATATACCTACGCCGTCCAAAATTAGTTAAAGCACATTTGACTACCAAAATTTGTAGGTTTTTGCAGGTTTAACAAAAGGAATTGACTTGGCCTTTGAAAATCAATAGAAGATTACCTACCAGTTTTGTAAGAATTGGGAAGGTACTTCTTGCAATCTCGAATATTTTTTATACATAGTAGGAAGATGGTCTTTGGGGAAAAAAGACGACATTTTGAAAAATAAGAGCACAATGTATTGTTTTCTTAAAATTCAGAGAAGACAGGTTAGGCAAAAAGAGAACTGTCCTCTCGAAAAGAGGACGAATGGTCACCATAGCGTATAGTCTTGGAGTCTTAAAAAATATTTCAAAAGAAGTTTGATCGATATTTGTATAGTAGTAGTTTTCACGGCAACTCGTAACAGATGTAAGACCCCCAATAGTTTCATTATAGGTACTAAATTACAATCCAACGACGAATTGTGGAAATTTATTTTCGCTATAAAAAATGTTTATAGAGTGCTGCAATCAATCAACTTAGTCGGCTATTACCGACTCCAATATAAGAGCTACTGACAACAAGGCCAAGAGAGCATAATTTCACATTTTGCACCTGCGTCTTATGTAGAAAGTCAACACGCAAGGAAGACTGCCGACAAGTCACAGAAGAAAGAAAGTGTCTGCTAGTTTATGTGCGGTTTTTAATGTGCCAAACACTTTTCAAAAAACGGATTTTTTTTTATTTTGAACAATGGCAACGCCACACCATTCAGTGCAATTCATTAAAAATTCACTTCAAATGTAATCCATAAATCTCAAACCCCCCTAGTCCTTCGGCCAGTCCGCCATTGATGTGCCCTATGGTAAGCCCTCTTCAGATGTTAATGAGACAACTACTACCTACCTCTATGGTAAGAAATAATAATAAAAAATAAAAAAAATAAAAACATAATTAAAAGAATGATGTTCGTGTGTTGTACCATGTCTACAAAGGAAAGCAATAAAGTCGAGTTTTTCATTCGTTTTCTTAAATATCTTATACTCGTAGGACAATAAAGAAAGCCAAGCGGACAAAAATAAAAAGAATCCAATTACATCCTGCCGCAAGCTGTTCTGTCACCGTTTGTCTTTATGTTTTTTTAATATATAAATTAAGAATACAAAGTCCTGAAAATGGAAATTACAATGCACGGAGGAGGGAAATACAAAATGAAACTGTCGTAATAAGTAAATTCGAAAGTATCTGCAATCACGAAATATAATTTCTTAATACGCCAAGCGGCAAAGGGTTCCGACTTCTCGCTACTTACTATAGATACTCGTGCATTTGTGGGTGGCCTGAGTCGTTGGCGGTATTCACTGAAAAACGGAGTGTTGGAAGTAATCCTTTATTCTGTTTATTCCTATTTTGTTTGTTCGCTTTTTTTTTTGTGTTGACTTGACATTTCTATTATGGGACAGGTATGCCTACTTTTCCCTCTGTCTTCCCAACATGCAAAATGCTATTGAACTTAATTTTTCTGCACTTTGTCAGGCAGCCATTTGTGTACACTTGCATGATATATGGAAATAAAATTTCATTATTATCGGATGTGTTCACATTCGGGCCTTAAACTATAGCTGACATTTTCGAATATGAAATTAAACACAAAAGTTGCAGGTTCGTTTTAAATGTGTGTTTAGAGCGGATTGAATATTGATGAGTATATGCGCGCTCAGGTGAAGGGCTTATAGTTTAAAATGATAATTACTTGCACAGAGCCGTAGGTATAAAACAATATACAATAAGCTGCTTTATAAATAAATATGACATTAGGTATTAAATTAACGAAGAAATCGCGCGCGCGCACTAATGGACAGTGCATCGTTGAATTAATTGTCACTTACAAGTTAATGTTGCGTAAGGAAATGTCATCGGGGTTATTAATTATGAATATTTACTTCTATTGTTTATGGAGAACAGGAAAAGTCACGCAAGTTCAATACGAAGGGGGCGTAGGTTAGTGCTGGTTATTTTTATTTTTATTTCTAATTTGTAGTGTGATTATTGTTAAAAGTCCGTCTGTGTGTGGATTTTATTTAATGGGAAAAGTGCATGACTCAATTTTATTTGCAGTTACAATTGTAAGTAACCATACTTTGTTTATGGACTTGTAGTCATGCTTTGTGAGGTATGGGTTAATTTTAATTGGTGTACCAACCGGATAATAGTCGAATAGGTTTGAGCAGAAATGTCAATTTCATCCATAAAAGCACTTAAGCATTATGGACAGTAACTTTTTTCCACTTTCTCTATTCGTAGGTATATGTTTTTTTATGCTAGTTTTAGTTGTATCGATCTGTGTGTCTCAATTTCAAGTATTAGGAATAGTTTTCTAAAAATTCAGAGTTTTTGAGGTCAAACGTCGATGAGAACTTGGTTTAGTATAGATACCAATGGAAGCTGCAAGATCAATAATTATTGTACAAGATTTTGAGAAATATTATTTTTTTTAACACGTACATATATTTCTGTTTTACAGAGTTCAAAACAAGCTCAAATTGTCCTTCTTAAAATGTTCGAAAAATAGTGTTCTAAACTAAAAACTCTTTTGGCGAGTTTTTGTTATAAACTTCAGGAAGCTCGAACCTCGAACAGAAGCTTAGGGCATTTAATAGAGTTTTTGGTTTTGAAGCTGTTGCGCATATAACTGCAGATTAATTTTCTGTTCTTTTTAGGTTGACTTCCATGATCGAAAACAACTATTTCGATGGTAGGGGAGACCGGGGCTAGTTGACACAAAATTTTGTTTTTTTTTTCTTTTTTTCTTGAACTAAGTCTGATATCAAGACAGTTCAAATATCATTAAAAAAAGCGTCCTTTGGTCTTTCTAAACAAAGTTGTTCAACAAAAAAAAAAACAGCGTGAGGACAATGTTTTCTGAATTTTACTACAGCACCTCGATTGTGTCAACTAACCCCGGTACAGGGGTAAGTTGACCCACTCCGTGCCAAACTGAATTCTTGCAAAAAGTTTTAAGATTAAGATTTATTTATTTCTTTTAGCTTATTTTATTTTGAATAACATAAATAAATTCTGTACCTACTTAACAAACAACGCACTTATGTAAGTTATGTTAACAAAAAACTAAATCACTTCTTGTGGTGGAGACAAAAAGTCTACAGGCTCGTTCCATCAGGCTTTGCTGAGTTTCTTCTCTTGCTGTTTTCCTTTTAAAAGTCCTCATTTCCTGTAAGTCCCGAAAAAAATGAGTCAACTAACCCCGCCTGACCATCTGGCAAATAACAAGATTTTTTCAGAAACAAAAACAGAAAATAACTAAAAATAAAAGCTATGCATGGATAACTAATATATACATACACTATATTCCAAAAGAAATCTGCGCCCGAAGCTCAAAAACGGCCGGAAAGAGGAAAATAAGAGGGAAAAAAAAAGTTACTTACGATAGCAAAAAATGGTTTTTCCTTAATATTTCTTGAATGACATGCACTCGCGACGAGATACAAAAGGAAAATAAAGAGGTATCGGTTGTGAATATAAAAAGAAAAATGGACATGAAATTCATCTCTTCTCTTTAAAATAAATGGCAGTAAGTCAGCTAGCCCCTGAGGCCAACTAGCCCCGGTCTCCCCTACCTACATTTTTACCCGAGGAAACGCTGTCCAAAAATTCACACAAGATTTTGATTTCGAGTCATAAGTGTTGCCAACGAAAATTTTAAAAAAATATCCACTTTTTTGACAGCAGCAGATTGAAATTTTTGGAAAAGTTGTTTTCCTTGGAATTTGTTAATCTCTAGTCACTATTGTCAAATTAGGAGATCAGAAAATGTATAAGAGATTGTTGAGAACTAATAATGCATCCACAACTTTTCAATGGTTGGCGCAGATCTCAAATTGAAGATCACTTCAGACCAAACTTCTTTGAAAATGCGACTGGTTGGAGGACGACACTTAATGGCGCTCACGGAATGTGGAGCAAGACTGCTTCAGTCGGCTTCTCAAGATAAACCGTCGCCCGATGGAGCGTACTGTGTCCATCACCTTCACCTCAGCGAAACATAAGTCACAGCTTCTTAAAGGTTTCCGGTCTAGAATTGCAGACCACCTTTAAAGTCCAAAAGGAGCAACGCAAGAAGTAAGCTGCCCAGTCGTGCGCTATAGAATATTTTCTATTTAGTCGCAGTATATAAGCTGTCAAATTTTACAACAAAAATAAGAAACTATGCTTAATTTAGAAAAATTGCGATTTTTCTTGGGTAGAAGAACATTTTATGCAGGTACCTATTTTTGGAAAATACGTTCAGTTTGAGAAGGGGCACGATGACAGTTGGTGATTCTCCTAATATTTACTACCAACCTATTTTGAGAATGTGAAGGATCTGCAGCACCAAGAAAGTCGGCTGACAACTGGTATAGATTGCTAAAAAAATTCAATCTGTGTGAGATTTAAATCGATTGGGCTCAAAATAGTAAAACTGTAGAAAGACCTTTCCAGACTCAGGCGTTTTTGGATATTTGGCAGACCCATTTACATAACCCCAGGGAAAGTAGCGAACTGTTTAATAGATCACACTATGTTGGTAAACAAGTGACAAGTATGGCTTGAGAGACAAGCTAGTTGAATACAACGATTTTCCAAGGTTGTTCTAAAAAATGACACTTCTCATCATAGTGATGGAAATCCATGCAATCGTGGTAGGATAAAATGGACATTTGTCCACCTATACTAAAAATAAATAAAAAATAAATAGTTGGCGCTACAGGTCGAAAGGGACCCTGGCCTAGCTTCTCGCAATGTGAAATGTGCTAATAGTGTTGTGGCAAACGAGCTGTATGCTAACTGGGAATCGAACTCATCGCACCAACTTCAGATATACCCACAACATCCACCAGCATACAGCAGAAGTACTTATACACCTGCTCTACTGCTGATTTCGACCGCACTGTTAATCAACGACGGACGGTGGCAGCCACCACAGCCCTGGAGAAAACTAAAACAAAACAAAAACCTGAGAAATAGTAATCCATTGCTAACCGTAGCAATTTGAACTCTGTGTATTGGGAAGAAAATTATAATATCACAACTATACAATGAATTGCAGTGATTTACATGGTCTACTGGATCCTTATTCACTCAACAACAACAAAAAAATGGAAAGAAACCAAAACAAAAGCTGCAACAACTGACTGAAGGAGAAAAAGGTAAACACGATGATGTATTGTTACGAGATACACAATGAAATACCGTACAAAGTGCGCTACTGTGTATGACTACGAGAATGCCATATAGATACATTTAGATTATAAAGTACTTGTAATGCTACAACCGTGTGCTGTGCTGTTGCTCTAACAGTCATTATTCTATGAATAATTCATTCGACCGACATGCATATTTTATTTGAAATTCGTGCAATAAAATACTATTAAATATTTAGTTGTATTACTACATAAAGTTGTATATCAAGCGAGAGACGACGACGACGACGACGGACGGCAGCAACGCTAAAACCAAGACGAGCAGTATTGCACAGTCGTTATGTGTACTTGTACAGTGTATACATCACCTCCGCGCCGCGCCCACACCCCGTTCCATAACAAAACAAGAGAAATTATATTTTATGTATTTTTGTATAAATTAATCACGTTTGCAAATTGCGCTCTGTTCGTCCCATATCGCCACCCACCATCAGCCACCCTCGCCACCTTCAGACACCCATCTATGCTTTTCGCCGCCATGGCTTTGGTGGGATTTCTTCTTGTCGCTGCTAGTACTGCTATTAGATACCAGTGGCGCTTTCGCTTTTCTTCTTTTTTTCCTTTCGTTTCGAAGAAAAACCCAGCCACCAGCAAGACGTAAAAAAACGTTCCGAACTCTGCGCTTGGGGGTGGTGCATTTTGCCATACTACCCACCTACATACACACATAGATTTTGTATTTTTTTTTTTTATATATTTATGTACACTTATTTATATAGAATTCTCTATACTACACAGTAAATGTTCCATGTTTAATGAGAGGGACAAGTTATTGCAGAGGAAGCGGCAACCGGCACGGCAGCCCGAGAGGAAGACGAAAGCTGAATTTCATTTTGACGGTGCCGTTTAAATTAATTATTTATTACGATTCTTATAAATTAATGAATGGAATGAGAACGGAAAAAGGAATATTATTGGACGACTCTGACTCCGGCTACGACACCGACTCACTACTCTATACACAGACTCTTCATAATATAGTAGTTTATGGTTTAACGTATATAAAATTAAATGAAAATATATCCATAGGTCGACCGACGACAGCGGCGGCGGTTTGATTGTAGAAATTAAGAATTTACTGTTTGGATTGAGTAGTGCGAGAAATCGATAAAAACTCAATGAAATGGAATTTTATTGCTGGAGAATGTCTTTTGTGGCTGCTGATGCAACCCCTTCCGTGAGTTGGTTTCGTGCATAAGGTATACACGTAGAGTTGGTGTTATTAAATAAGTAAAGAACCTCCTCGCCGAGGAAGGTCAAGGAATTACCTTTCATTGTTGCAAAGAATGTAACGCAAACAAACAGACGGGCAAACATCAGAGACGACAGAACATGTGTGTGACTCTTGTTCGATCTTTTTCAGTTTATTATTCAGTACTTTGTCTATTTTTGAAGCGATTGCATGGAACGTTAGTTGGATAACAGTTACTTTCATTTTAAACCAAATCGTTGAGGGGCTTCTTATGTGTGAGGAGTTGTAAAGTTGATGCAGCAAAGGTGTGGTTTTGGGAGATTTGTCTTCTAAATTGGCAACACTTTCTCCATAGTGGCATTCAATTTGGCAACAAGAAGCTGAATTGGGGTCATTTGTCACTGCAATGTGAGAACAGACCTGCGATTAACGGTTGTAGTTGTACCAAACCACCAGAAAAAACTTATAGATTCCGCTTTATTATAAAGGGTTTTCCAATAGGAGGTGTTATTTTGGTATTTAAAGAAAAATGTAATTTTCCGAGATAAATGATCGGATGTTTATTTCATAATAAAGACGAAGGTATGCCGTTAATAATGGAAAACAACAGCAGCCAAATGGCCACCGAGAGCACGCATACAGGACCATATCCTTTTCATGAAATTTTCCATAACCAAATGGCAAAGTGGCAGCCCCATGTCCTCGATAGCCTCACGAATTTTATCTTTGAGGTCTTGAATCGACGCTGGGATGTTGGCGTGGAACTTATCTTTTACGTGGTCCTAAAGGAAGAAGTCGCAAAGGTGTTAAAGACCCAGATGCGACAATTTTGCTTGTTGACTTAGCCACCGAGGTGGAAATGGGCCTCATCAGTCAAGATGATTTTTCGATGGAGTTCCATATCACCATTTTTGTAGTGAATTTTAGTAATTTCAATGCGTTGTTGAAGCGTGTATCGTTCCATTTTTAGTAATGGCGTAGTTTCTACTTGTCAAATGTCAAAGAATAAAAGCTTCAAAGGTGACAGCTACCGAAATAGCGGGTCATTCACAATAACACCTCTCATTGGAAAACCCTTTACATTATTTATCGAATATGGTCTGGCCAGTACTATTGTCATTCAGCACCACGATTGTTTTTCTCTTTCACTTATAGTTCTGTAGCTTTTAAAATACACCCCTCGCAAATACGTATGCAAGGGCATAAGAGATAGAGCCTTAAAAATCAATCAAAAGAGCGATGGCAACAATGTTCGAAAAAACGGAGCACATTCAGTTGCCACAGGCTTTTGTTTCGATTCATAGTTAATCCTGCGAAAAAAGAACAATGGCAACAAAGTTTTGCCTAAAAAAAAACTGTAGCATATCCAGTTCGTGACAGGTTTTTAGGTTCAGACTTAATAGGGAGATCCTTTCTTTTTTTTTGCTGACATGGTCTTTTGTGACCACCCTTCTGAAAGCTAGTACACATTTTTAGTTCGAGAATTCTTACGCCTCGTCAAGGAAGGTATTCCCCTGTGGAAAATACATCCTCTGAACCAACGCTCACATGCACGGAATATAGTCGAAGGGTTTATCCCCTTCATCAGGCGGAACCTAACTTCCGGCCCCCGGTAAAAATTTAATTTGTGCAAAAGATACCTAAAACCGCAGCTTACAAATAATTGCCCTATCTTTAGGTTCATTGCAAAAATATGGCTTTATTACAACCTTTTTGGACTGTCCAAGTCTTTAAGCTAGACGAAGGTGGAATCTCCACAGGTACCTATGCCAGTCTTAGAGCGATTCTAACCTTTCAAAGGCTAAACTTTGGCGCAGATTTTAAAGGGGTGATATCTTAGTGCAAGAGTGGTTGTGAGATATAACACATTTATCCAAGTTTTAACCCAAAGGACCTGCAATGCGGGAAGGAATATCCTATCTCAAACAGAAAACTCTGTGAGAAACTTGGACATCGAACGATTGTCAAACTAAAAGCATTCTTCTACAACTTTAGAAGTTCCATCTACTACCAATCATTTCAAAGCTCCCACCGCGGCCAGGCTAATTTTTTCCAACTCACAATGGCGAAATTTTCCATACAAAATAGCATATTGTGACCTCAGTGTGGAGGTTAAGACTGATTATAGGGAAGGCCACTACTTTTCGGAGACAATTGGCCACCGCTTCCACAAATTCAAGTGCTAATTGTTGGGGCCCAGTAAAAGGACACTTCCGTGATTAACTTTCGAAACTGCTCATAACCCAAACCGCCCTAAATGAGTCTAGTGTGAGGGTTGCAGGTTGACTGGCCACCTTCATTTTTATTTTAAATGGGATATTCTCCTTCCGTTCCCTTACCCATTCATTATGTGTGCAAAATTCAACAAGTTGAATGCAACGTGCATGAAATGCTGGATAAGGCAATTGACACCGAAATTCCGCCAGCACAGATCAGGACTACAAACACAGTATTTGGATGGAAAAAGGGAACAAACAAAAAATATCTCCTAGCCAAGTGTAAATATCTGTCGTTATCCTGCGACAAAACGGCTGAACAATGTTTGTAACCGAACAAATGCGCACACACACAATGACAGCCGCTCGGTTAAACATAAAATACTGCGTGTAAGGATTCATTAAATTGTATCTAATGCATCCCACAAGGACAGGTACACTTTCCGCATCCTGCATCCACCGCGCCGCTCTGTAGGCTTTTTAATAATATTTTCAATTACTAAGTATAATAATTCCAGCGAAGCTCTCTGTTCATTATTGATATGAAAGTGAGTGAAAACGTAGTAACGTACGAGTATCTAGTGGGGGTGGTTGAGAATGAATGTGTGTTTACATTAACTTGATACACACAGGCTGGCGCGGCGATGGGCGGTGGGGCAGCACGGAGTACGAGTATCATCAGCAGAAGGATGCAGCGCATAAAAGGCGAAACATTCAGATATTTATAGAAAAGAATGGCTTGGGAGGAGGCATACATTCTTTTTTGTTTTCTCGTCTCTGTTCTGGTTTTTTTCTTGCTCTGCCCATAGCTGCTTTATATAAAATTAAAAAGTAACGTCTGCAGGCTCTTCAGAGGGTAAAGTAACGACAGAACACAATTAAAAATTTAACAATTTTATATGAAGCACGTTAATGTAAACATTAACAAGCCATGTACTCGTATGTGTTCTACTGCTGGTTGGTAGGCCCTCCTCTGCAACAGTGGCGTTGTGAAGACACTACGTGTATATTTATGTACTGTGCATTCTTTCTCAAGGAAATTTTCGAGAAGGACATCAAAGATCAGAGCCCGAGGACCGTGAAAACAAATGATGTACGAGCGGTGTAGTCGTGTAGTGCGACGCGCGCTACCAAAGTAATAGAATATGTTTTTCGCTTTTATTTTTTTAGTGTTACTGCAGCTAAAAGTCACGGGGCAGAGTGGAAATAAATTTTGAATTGAAGTAAACAACATCGCAGTTGAGTCAGCGGAGCGCACTCGTCCCCTCGTCGCTGCAGTGTCAGCCGTCATTATGTTGCATCAGTTGTGTTAGGGAGCTGCTGATGTTGCCAGTGGTACGCTGTTGACTGCCTGGCGTCTATTCAAAAAAATTAATGGCATTTTAAATAAGAAATTACACCCAATGTGAATTTTGTATGAGCCCACTGAATGTGTCCTCAAAATGTTCTGATGTTCCGATGTTGCTGCTGCTAGTGGTGCTGGTGCAGCAGTGCTCCTGTTGTTTTGTTTTGTTGCGACACGACCAATATATCTACGGATGGCTTGACGTTGCGTTGCGTTGAAAAACGGGTGAACAGGAGGCTTTGCCTGTGAATACCTTTGGATTTTCTAAGTAACACTCATTTAATATTTATACCACTCTAAATATTAAATATTATTCGAGGGAACGAGACCACCGCACCACAGCCATATACACACGTAACTTAGTGGCTACAACTAAGCAATGGGTGTATCTCTGTGTAGAGAAAATGCATATGCAGGGTGTAGTGAATAAATAACTGCCAGCCATACCAAAGAAAAGACAAGAGTGCATGCGGAATGATTTGTTGATGTACCCACATGCATTGTGAATTCAGCTGAAAAGCAACAAGAACTCTAATCAATGAATTGAAGATAAGGTAGTTGTAAATATATTAATAGAGGGGGTTGTGCAGTGCGTATAGGGTGGCAAAACAAATCGTTGGGGCCGGGCTGAGAAAATATGTGTACGGTGGAGTGGCACGGAAGTGTTTCCTGCTCTCACACGAATGTTTCCCGAGAAAGGGGTTGCCATTCGAACTATTACTTATAAATATTTGATCGGTTCCTTTTCGCATAAATTGTGCATAACAATTTGCCCTTTCATAAAGCTTACTTATTGATGAATGTATAGAAGAAGGATCGGGTAAAACAACACATACTTGTACTTGCTTTGAGAAAATGTTTCTTTTCTTTTTATCAAGTCATTTTTCCTTGCGAACTGTGCTTCTCTGTTCTCACAAGTTCGGTTAACTATAGAACCTTATTTAGCCCTTTTGCAATTACTTTTTGTATATTGTTGTTACGCAATGAAAACTACAACATAAAATGCACACCAGGCCATGTTCTAAACACCACTCCACAAGTCAGTAGTTAGAGTTTGAAAAATAATTTTGAAAGTAAAATTCCGCTTCTGAAACGACTCTTTGCGAAACAGTAGAACTCAAGGACCTCAGAGAGGTGACGTGATATAAAGCCAAACAAAATAAGACAAAACTCCCAAAATTAAAAAACAACAACTCTTGCATTAATATATTTAGGTAATTGGTGGAACTTCGGGGCAGAGGTAAAAGTCGTCTAAAATGTTGCTGTAGCAGAAAATAGTTTACAGAAATTCGCGGAACTAAAACTAGGTAAAAGAACTCGCTTTCAAGTTTGCATTGGAGCAGCCAATACTAAGGAGAATTTCGGACTACCTTTGGACTACGCAACTTAATATGATTTCACTCTCATCATTTGTTTACCGCCAAGGGTTTATCTCTACCATTTTGCGAACAATTACGGAATGTGGTCAACCTTTGAAGTGTGAGATTTTCAACCGTCCACCTTTTGGCGGTCGGAAATCTAGCACTTCAAAGGATGACCTCATCCCCTAATTGAGGGCTATACCCGTAGAGGTGAATATTGAAAGAGCATATTGCTGAAAAAAATCCTTTGGACTACCTTTTTTTGCAGAGGAGTTTCCACTATTTTTCTTTTTAAATTCAGTCAAGTCAGCTACAGTTTGACAGAGACATACGTCCTTAAGATCGAAATCAGAAAGTACAGACTCACCACGTCAAAGCTCACACTTGAAGCCCACTTTAGTTATAAACTTATACCTCTTCAACAGCGCCACAGAATTTTTGCGGATGAGTGCTAATTCCGCAATTGAATTGTTGTCAGTGGCGCAGTCTTTTTCGTTTCACAGGAAGCAAGTTCTAAAATTAGATTGTAGCGAAACAAATTTTGGAAAAGTGATGTTGGCGGAGTTGTCAAGTCTACGACTGCTGATGGGTGGTAAGTCTAATGTGTAAATAATTTTTTCAAGTATTTTTGAACATCTACCATGGTGGGTTGAAACTTCCCTAGACGCGCAGTAGCAATTTCCTAAAGGGAAAATTTTAAATTTTCAATTTTTTACCCATTTGTAAATAAAACAAAATATAAAGACGCGTCAAATCCACTATTCACTTTCAAATAAAGGTTATCCCGGTAGAAGTTTAATGGAAATGGATCCTACAAACGATTTGGGTCAACCCTTTTAAGTAGTGGGTTGTAGATTTCATTAAAATGTACGATCTTCCATTAGTCGAACTTTTCATTTCTGTATAATAGGTAAAGTGAACGTTTCCGGACTAGCTGTTGGATCTGGGGTCAGGTTCTGTAAGGCGAAATGCTTTCGTGCGCACGAATGGTTTGCCCGACGTTACACAAGCAAATATTTCCGTGCACACGAAAACGTTTGAACGTTTCGCCTTACAGAATGCCGACCCTGTATTCGGAGGAGCTTCTCCGCTGTTACCAAATAGGCAACTTAACGACGCTGATCTTGCGAGGTTTTATTGGTGGTCTTGCCATTATATTCCTCATATTACTGCGACTCCAAGATGGTTGGATTTCCTGGTTTGGTCGCCATTTAAATCTTGTTTTTCTGGCCATAGGTCTCAGGTTGGGTCTTGTAGCAATAACTACCTTTTCCGTTCCTCGGCAGACCAGCTTATGTAAGTCTGTCGCAAAGCAGTATAGTTTTCAATCCATTGCTTCAGTCGGCTTGTCGCAGCTAATCCTTTGTCCTAAAGACCCGCGACCCCGAGGCCATAACCATCAGGTTTAATACCTTGCTCCACAAATTTTTAGCAAATGCAACCTTCCTATGGAAGTATCTCACATGAGGCATGACGACCTTGATTTTGGACCTGTCGACATTTTTTTTTTTTAATAAATCTAACACTTGAAAATGAGCTCTTCGTCAGAGCAGATTTCGCGAGGGAATCTCAGCAGGAGTGCAAAAATATTGAATCTCAAGGATGATTGACTGTTCCCTATTGCGATGCGTTTCTTGTTCTATTTATACCAACTTTCGTCATCAACAATCAATTCTTTATTATTTAAAAGAAGAATATGCATGCATACAAATAAAATAAAAACAAGAGCAGACCATAGAAAAGTCTAGAAAAAAAACACCAATTCCATTATTCACTGGCCCCAAAACTAATAAATAATCAACAATTCCATAATCAATAGTTAATTACGAGAGCAACGAAAAAATAACATCCACAGCCCAATATATATATATGTATGTATATTTTTTTTATATATGTAAAATAAAACTACTCTTCGTCATGTAGAAAGCAAAGAAAAAACGACTGAAAAAAACTTGAAAGCAAACAAAATGACGCGCCTTGCCTTGTGGCTCACAAGGAAAAATAAGAAAAATGAATTAACAATTTAGCTTCATAAGAATTAATCGTAAGCGATTGTAAGTGTGTTTAATTTAAATAAATATTTCATCTGCACTGTTGTAGTATTGGTGGCTGACTGGAGTCATAGTCGTCAATTCGAAATTGCTCAATACAAAGTAAATACAGTAAAATACGTGAATCAGCGGCAATAACAAACGCTAGCGTGCCAGCTATAACCCGAACAGGAAGTTAATGATTTAAAAACAGACAAAAAAAGATTATTACTTATTATTTACTTTGTTTTGTTTTTATTTCTATTTTTCAAAGAGCACAGGTAACACACATGTTCTAAGCAAACATCTGAGAATGTGAAATGTGCACAAAAACATTGTTAAGTTGCTCTCCTGTTGCTGTTTGTGTGTTTAATAATATTTATTTAAAAACATCGCATTTCCAATTAGGCACTGGAATTGAGTATCGTTTGCCACAGGCAAATTTATACTCCACTCGTATCCGTTACGAATAATGAAAATCGGAATTTAGTCCAACACGTGCGATCGTTAAATTAATATATCAATACACAATAGGCCTGTGCGATAATGCCATACACACAGTTAAAATGGAAAATAAAACAAAATAAATATTTCTCGAATTACTTATAACTAATGGAAATTTTATCTAATATCCATAATTGCGATATCTCTTCAAGTCGAAACTTCGAGTATATATTATCTTTATAATGGTCAGATTTGAATTTTTAATGCAGTAATTAAATCATATCGACACATGGCATGGCCCAGCAGTAAATGTGAAATCTAGTTTAAATAGAGACGGAGAGTTGAAAACCATTTTTTTTTTCTTTTTGTTATTATTATATGTAAATTAGGTTTATGTAGGTATGTGTGCAGGTTATTTTTTTTTTTCATTTTTCATTTTTTAGTCGTGTCGATCTTGGTGGAAGTAATTAAATGTTTTCACATCCCTTTTGATCGAATAAACATGTGCAGTGGAAGTGAAAATAATTACACATTTCCTTTTGGTTTTATTTTTTTTTTTTTTTTTGAAGAAAGAAAAACGAACATTTCGTGTTTATTCGAAAATATAATTGTATTCCCTTGATCATTCTCGGTATAGGTGTATTTATTTATCTTGTATTTATTTTATGTGGGTAGTTTACATGCCGCCACGCCTTCTTTTGAAGTTTTCCCGCGCTCGCTCTATTTATGGTGCATTTCATCGATGTAACAAGTAACAGCACATGGCAACAGCAACAACAACAAGTGTACTTAATAAATGTTGCCTTATGCCTGACAGCGAACGAGGCAATTTAAATAAAAATTTTGTTTGTTTCTTATTAAACAAACTTTTATGCAGAGCGACTTTGAGGGAAAAAAATAAAATAAATGAATAAAAGAACTTGTGTGCGGCAATGGGAAAACAGCGTGTAAATAAGAGAGCAGTAGGTAGAGGAAGGTACCTCGCCCAGTTTTATTCCTTTGTTTCGGATGCTAAAGCCGACTGTGACTTGGTCGAAAAGCATATGGGAATTTTTAAATATTTACTTTGGTTATTAACGGCTCGCAACGTACTCGTACAAAGAGATAGAGAGAAAATACTTGCCCACATTTATATTTTGTTCATATTTATTTAAATGAAAGAGTATTATTGACCGTTTGAATTTCTTATTCAATTTTGAACAAAAATAATAACTGCGGCGACCATATGCCGCCTTCGATGGCTCCTCTGATGCTGTTTGCACAAATGCATCGGTCTTTTCTTAACAAGGGATGATGTGGTACTAAAACGACCAGACATGTGTATAGCACAACTGCTCAGTGCTCACTTACTATCGGGTGGCATGTGTTGGAATAATGGGTACGATTCGGAAGAAATGAAAATGTGGTTCGATTCAAGTGCCATGTGTGCACATAATAACAGTCGTCACAAAAATTAAAGTTGCAGACACCAACCCAACAGGGGAATTTTTTTTTTTATTTTTGGTACTTGAGAGCCTGTGAAACTATTTTCACGTTTGTGTCGCAAAGACGTTTGAACAACCAAAATATTTACTCTATTTTTAACATAGCTACGTACTCGGATGTCGTGTATCCAGAGTTTTTATTTACTCCCCTGCCAACACGTGCAATTGCTTAGCCTTATTTTTAAATAAAAGACAACAACACGCTTGTTTACATTTGTTCACATATATGAATTGATTGAATGACTTAGTAGAAACTCAGACCAGACTTCTGAGTATTTCAAAATTTGTCTCTGATAGTGAATTTGGTTTAAAGAACCCACCCTTTGGACTATTGGATGGATGGATGTCGAAAGCGACATACATAGACCGCATCGAGGAGCACAAATTAAAAAAAATTAAACAACCTTTGGCCACATTCCGTATAACAATAACCGTCGGGACGATTTCGTTTTTGAAACTTTGATGAGCATAAGAAGTTATTTGTGGAAAATGAATTGGATAACGTTGTCAAACTCGTAATTTTGGCACTTGGTTGCTACTTTTGGGGGTCTATCGTTTCGACGATAATCGTCTGAAAAATTACGGAATGAGCACGCGCTAGCAAAGAACTGAACTTCTTTCATTTATTCAGTTTAACCTTTGGGACAAAGTGAAGCGGTCTTCAATTTTATACCGAATCGGCTGGATCTCTCTCAGGAATCGGATGTTTGTCAGAAGTTCGCAGGGTGACAGCGAAAAACACCTCAAGGTTTACTTTATGTCTTTCCTTTCCTTTGAACGTTTAACGAATGTAACGAAATGTGTTGCGCGGAAAGAACTGGACAAAACCAACATTATTTTCGCTGATTGCACAATCCATACCGAAAAATAAAAATACCTGCAACTATTCAAAATCCGCAGGAAAAATTCTGTCCTTGCTTTGCATACTTAGGCCCAGCACACGATCATAAAAGTTACCCAATTGAATGGCACACTTTTTGTCGTTCCGTCTGCCGGAAAACTTCCATAAATAGAGCATGTTAAACTTGGGTAACACACGACACAATTTTATTTAAAAACAAAATCCAAATTCGACTCTAATGCAGCTGAACAACTACCACGCAAACTATTTGCTTTCGCCTTTGACGCAAAATGAACACTCACAATATATATTGTAACAGAAGTTTCCGTTGACATTGTTTTGTTTTCAAACATGACAAGTGTACTCATATCTGATGCTATTGCGTTGTTTGGGATGTGCAAATTGAAAGGAAAAGGATTCCATCTCCACGAGGAGTTGGTGTGAGTTATTAGGTCTGTTCCTTTACTTTCGTAGTACGAACTGTCAAAATAGCAGTGCTGGGGATGAATTCTCTCACGGAGAGAACGCTTTTGTAGTAATCTATGTAAAATGACAGATACCTACATAATTTAAAAATTTTAAAAATCGTATAAACTTTAAAAATTTGCTAATTTACTGTAGTAATTCTTTGTATCAATTAAATAAAGACTCGACTTCAATTCATTTTTTATTACAAAATATGCTTAACTTAAACTATATCTAAAGATCTGTGAGCTCGCAGGAACCAGATAGAAAAAGGTTATGGCGGAAATCAAACAGGTTCTTCTTGACAGCCTCTTAAGTCGGCTTAACGAAAAACTATATTGACAGTGATGCCAGATCACAACATTTACAAAATTACAAAATTAGTTGATTTATTTAATAATCTAGCGACGAAAGTGATTCAGAATTAATCGAACTTCCGAGTATATGGAAGAGTTTGTACTGATTGAACGAACTACAAGCATTCGATAAGAGGAAAAATCAAAACGGCATTGGAGGAGATTGTCCTTTCTTACTCCTTACAGCCACTTTCCAAAAGAATCTGAGGAGAGCATTCAATTTTTTTTCCCGCCTGTTGATACCATTTCAATACGCAAGAAATCAAAAATCAAAATTAGGACAAGGAATTTCCAACCAGCTGTTAATTGAAAGGTGACTGACAGCTTTTCCAATTCTTAAACCAAGAAATTTGTAAAAATTCGTAAGACTCTCAGTGCGGGAGTAATATCTTGATCTCTTTTACGAATTTTTCGTAAAGTAAAGGAACAGACCTATTATGTTTGAGACGAATGTTGACGCCAAATCCGAATGGCTGATAAATTGAAAAACTATATATGTTCTAAATTCTTTATTTGTTTAAGTCATTAGCAAAGTAGGTATATATTTCATGATGAAGATGAAGTTCTTGCAATATTATTGACTTATATCCCAAGAGGATTAGATTTGTCCATGTACGTGGAGAGAACAGAAACGAGTCAACGAGTCAGAGTCCCCAATGTAAATATTCGCTCGATATGAAAATTCAATAAAAAAAGTTATTTTATGCTTTAGTTAGAAGATATGTTGGAACAGGACAACTGAAAAGAAAAACCCGGTAGGTACTTGTTTTTCATAAATGTTTTTGAAACACAGTTTAACCGAAACAAATTTTACACCCTCCCAGTCTTTGGGTTTCCATGTCCAGCAAAAGGCTGCACATTTAAGGACGAATACCTAAATCTCAGTTAAATTTTTATATTTATGTAGTTTTATAAGCAACTAATAACTGTATGACTTAAAAATTCTAGAAATGCTTTCCAATCAACTCCCTCAGCAAAACAAGAACATCTGCCCACAAAACAGTCGTCGTCGCTATTTAAAGGGATTTCCAATGAGAGGTGTTATTGTAAATGACCCGCTATTTCGGTAGCTGTCACTTTTAAAGCTTTTATTCTTGGACATTTGACAAGTAGAAACTACGCCATTACTAAAAATGGAACGATACACACTTCAACATTACATTGAAATTATTAAAAATCACTACAAAAATGGTGAAAATCTTGCAGTCACAGTTCGCATTTTTTGGTCGTCGTGAAGCACCTTGTCGGACCGCAATACAGAAATTGGTGAAAAAATTCGAGCTTCTGGGGCTCGGAAAACCCAAAAATTATTGTTGAGAAGCCTCTCCATCCTTAACGTGTGACTGTTTGGTGCGGTTTATGGTCCGGCGGGGTCATTGGACCTTACTTTTTCGAAAATGAGGTTGGATCAATAGTTACGGTGAATGGATTGCGCTATATCGAGAGATGATTAATGATTTTTTATGGTCGGAGTTGGATGGTATTGATCTGGACAACGTTTACTTTCAACAAGACGGCGCTACGTGTAACACAAGCAACGAAACCATTGATCTTTTACGGGAAAAGTTTCCGGACCGTGTTATCTCTCGAAGAGGTGATCGCAATTGGCCACCGAGATCTTGTGATTTAACACCTTGCGACTTCTTCCTTTGGGACCACGTAAAAGATAAGGTCCACGCCAACATCCCAGCGTCGATTCAAGACCTCAAAGATAAAATTCGTGAGGCTATCGAGGACATAGGGAAGTCAATTTGGTTATGGAAAATTTCATGAAAAGGATATAGTCCTCTATGCGTGCTCGTGGTCGCCATTTGGCTGATGTTGTTCTTCATTATTAACGGCATACCTTCCTCTTTATTATGAAATAAACATCCGATCATTTATCTCAAAAAATGCCATTTTTCTTTGAATACCAAAATAACACCTCCTATTGGAAAACCCTTTCACTTGTAAGGTCAACTGTTCAGAAATTGAACAATTGCTAGTAATAATTATTATAGCGCTCAAATGAATGAGCCCTTTTGTTGCTCGGTTCTGCACTATCTCAAATAAAATGTCCCACAGATTCTACATTCAAACGGACGTCGAGTAGAATTGGGTGTAAGTCAGGTAGGTATAGTAGCAAAAGCTTGAATAACAAGTTGAAGGCTCTCCGTCATAGATGGCAGTATAGCGACTGATGCGTGGTTTAAGAGAAAACCAATTGTTGAGAAACACTGTTGTTGAAACAATTGCTATTTCGAATAATTAATCGTCAGACTTTTTGAACTGCAGGCTTTAACAACTGAATTCTGACAGTCAATGCTTTCTCTCGGTCGGAAAGTGAACCTTCCACTTGGGTTCAGCGTCAAATTGTCCAAGCGCCTGGCACTCCTTACCAAGACTCTGCACTAGCAGTTAACTGCGACCATTTCATTAGACATCGTTTGATATAGCAAGCGATAGTTGAAGATTTAGTATATTTTCCACATTCATGCAGCATTAAACCATGTTTGAAATATAACTACATCCGGCTTTGATGAATTTGTTGTTCGACACCATATACCTACTCAAGGACTGAGGTAGTGACTTCAACCACACCTTTTTCAGACGCACATCTGACTTCAATTTTCCTCTCAAAATATTCAAAAACAATTGCCACATACATTTCAAACTGTATTTAATGCAAGACCGCTCATCTGTGCTTCCCCTAAATGTATTTTCGTTGTAACATTACACATTCTCGAATGCCGCGCGCTTCTCTGTTTCCCCCGCACTGATGCCTAGTTAAGTCTTTTCTGTTCCCGTATTAATTGTGGGATTTTGCTCTAAACAACGGCGCACTGCAACAAATTGTATACGCGATGTGATGGTTGGCAACCCCTTGTTTTCCGATAAAAATCGGATTTCCTTCGATTGAACGATGCGTAGGTATGCGCTGCTTGGGCGAACGAAGCCACTTCCTCATGTGCATATACAAAATGAATCAAAAGCAACGAATTGCATCTTTTACCTATGCAGACGCGCACCCCCATGGCAATTCACGAGTGCGGCATGCGGGCTATAATTAAAGGTCAATTTCAAGCCAACATGCATTTTGCAAAGCCTCCTGCAAATATCGCATCCTTGCAGTCTAAGGTGTTGCAAGTGTAATTGACGGCGAAAAAAACACTAAAAATGGTTTTCCCTTTTGCACGGCTTCGGCCTCTCCTTTACGGTTGGGCCGGCGTTCATCTGCAATTCTTATTTCCCGGGCAGAAAGGATTACTGCTCACATTCATGTGCATTCAGCTCGAATTTATTCCTTTGGTCCGTCGGCGTCGGCGATGCTGCTGCTGCTACAGCCTCCATGACGCTATTGCTACGGCTCTAAATGCGCACAGAAGTGCGGAAGCTTTCATCACAAATGCATGTATGTACGAATATACATCCGTAGAAACGAGAGATGTCTGCGTAGATTAAACATGCGAAAAATGGGAGCCATGTTATGGGAAACTACTTTCACATTGGCCATCGGTTTTTGTCCTGCCGCAAAATAGGCGCCCCCATCCAAACGACAAGCCCCAACTGCTCGTGCACAGCGCACTAGAAATGGCCGTGTATGCAGTGTGCCTGTGCATTGGGGAAGGGTTGACGGCGATAATGCTGCTGGTGATGGTTACCACATACGATGCAGTTGTGCGGCGCGTTACCATAAGCAGCAAGAGTTTTGTGTTCTCCTTGCGTTCGGCTCTGCGTGTATTTTCGTTTCTAGCAGGGCTGCATAAGGATGCACACGGATCGCCCCAAACCGGTCCGCACTTGCACCACTGCATTGCCTTTTAATTCTCGTCCTCTTGCGCGCGCTTTTCTCTTGCTGCTACAAAACGGTCCATCACTTTGGCTTTTCATGGTGGCAAATTGCGTGGAAATCATTTCAAAGATTGCACCAGAAAGGCGATGATTCCGCTTTTAAGAGCGTAAACGAGTAGAAAAGGACTTCTCACTGGGGCATTCGGCTCGATACGGATTCGGTGTACATTTACTTGTGACACAGAGGTTTTTCTCAAGATTTCTGACAGAACGAAATTCGCTACCCTCTGACATCATCCCATGTTTTGACAGTGGCAAATAAAAGCTTTCTCTCGCCTTTCCTTAGACGGCGAGAGAAAGGAAACTTTTCATCTTGGTGCAAGCACCGACCCCGAACCCCGGTGTAAGGAAAAGTGCCGCCATCCACCGTCTTTGTCGCTCCATCAACACAGAGCCAGACGCACGTCGCATCTGTGCCATTTCGACCGACTTCCGACTTGCCATTGTTGCGTTCTCAAGAAATGGATATGGAACACGCTGGCTAAGTGTGTAATTGACAGAACATAATCAAATTGTGTTTACATTACAACCGTCTCTTTTGCGTTCTAATTCCGTTCTCATGCGTGTAGTTATTTGGGTGCGTTTGAACAGAAAAGTCAATTTCTAAGGGGAGAATGTGCTACTTCTGACTTGACACATTTTTAGAAATTATATTTGTACCAATTTACAACAAATCTTTTATAGAGAATCCTTTAAATTGCATTTGATGAAAGGACTGTGGGTATAGCCGGTTCTGTCAGCAGATGGCAGTAGGTACCGATTGGAAATCATTTTTGATATACAAGCCAATTACCAAAAATTATACGAACAAATAAAATAGATAACAACGAAACAGACAGTTCAAACTGACTGATTACAGTTTTCGGACCACCTCCGAAGGGATGAACGGAAACCGAGAAGGTTTTAGATTTGCTTTTTAACGTCAGGCGCGATAGAGCCACATGTGCATTTGGGCATTTGTTCAATGTGTACAATAGGCAGTGAAGAATCTTTGGGCAGTTAGAAAATGACTTATTGACCAACAAATGAGGCGCGCGAATTATCCTCGAATTATCACACGAAGAATGTTTTCTGTGGAATATGCTACTATTACTAGTCGGCTGGTATTTAGAATTTGGTACTTTTTTGGTTTCGCACACTTTCGCTCTTATATGTCAAAATTATTAAGAGAACTCGGTGTTTGTTATGCCAAATATTTGACACTTTGCAAACAGACGCAAACAATCGGGTTGCCATATTTAATTTGTCATATATTTGACAATGCATTTGAATACATTTAAAACCAACAGAAAAATTGTTTTGTCAGTATTATTGAGCAGTAAGGAGGTTAGGTACTGCGATATTAGGCTTGGTTTTTTGAGCTTCGATCTCAGCAAAGTAGGATTTTCAGCACGCGATAACAACAACTCTATACTGTGAGTCTCGAAGTGTCAAGTAGATCGTAGTTGTTGTAATGAGGGCGTTTAAGTATCTAGTTTAGTAAGTCTGACAGCTCTCTCACTAAGTGAATCTCGGTTTTGATTGGTCGAAATCGGTCGTGAGAGCAGTGGTTTCAGTTGACGTTTATGGAGGGGTAGCCGACGAATCTAGTCAAGAAATTCGTGACTGAGTACTAAGTTGACAGTTCTCATATGTGGCTGACGTAGAAAACGTGACGTTCCCGACCATTCTAGTTTTTGCGTTCAGGTTGCATCTCCTCCAGACCAATCTAGTCGACTTAAGATGACTAGATTCTTGAATGCGGCCAATTGCGTGCTGAAAATCCTACGTCACTTTGCTTTGCTGAGATCGAAGCTAAAAAAAACAGGCCTAAAGTGTCAGGACGCAAAAAATCTAAATCGGGTTAAAAATTAGTTCGGCCGGAAAATTTAGCGAGCGGAAAAAAGTTGGCTTACGGAAATAGCCCCCCAGTGAAATTTTTTAAGGAAGTGGGACTTTTTTTGTGTTGGTGATTTATTTTATAGGTTTTCTTACTTAAATTTGGGTGCACCCGATTTGTTACCCTTGCTTGGGTTTACTGTTGGATTTAAGGTAAGTTGCGAGAAGTTTCACTTGTATTTTTTTGTATAGTTTTCAAATTGTTAATTTGTTTTATTAAAATATAACGAACTATGTTTGAGGGGTTATTTCATACCTTTGTGAAACTTATTTCATCTTCGATTTTGGAAATAATTTCGCAATGAAAATAGTACCCAATTTTGGAGGGTTATTTCCATAAGCCAAACAAATTCTATCAAACCCAATCCTACACAACTTCCCTTACGTAAAGTAAAACTGTCGTTTTTTTACAACAACAATAATTGTCACTCGAAGATGGGATGCAACTTTTTTCAATGCGATCCACATCCTGCTCATTTCTACAAGAAAAATAGAAAATTAGCACAATAACGAGCAAGGAAGGGTGAGTTTTTTAATAAGTACCTACCCTACCCCGACGAAGAGGAAGAGTACTTAGAACCTAAAATGGTTGCAATCGAGAGAATTGGACTCTTGAGGGAGTTTTTTTTTTCAAAAAACAGCTGACACTTATCCACAGCGTACTCTATGTCAAAATTTAGCTAGGATTTTAGCGAATGTTTAAGGAGAAAAAATCGGAGATCAGCTAAAATTTAGTTTTGCTCGAGCAGTGTACTAAACTTCAGAATGCAATTCATGCCATTTTTAGCACGATTTAAACTTGAAGACCTCATGCAGAAATTACGTATAGCATCTTTTATACAAAATTTTTTTTTATCAGCAGTTTCTAGCACTTAAAGAAAACATCAAAAATATTTATAAAATCAAGTAAAAAACATTCTGGCCGAACAGTCCACATTACGCGCCAATTTCGTACAGCATTCTTCTCGGACTGTACATATATCTGTCCACAGTTTTTAGCTCGTGTAATAAATGCTAATAAATAAAATGGTACTGATTTTTTCATACAAGTTAAATTGACAGATCTAGATAAAAATAGTTGAGCGCGATTCGCACTAGCAGTTAATGCGAATTTAAACATTAAACCTCAATAAAATAAATATCTGGCTACAGAATTTTAGGCCGAAAATTCGTATTTGGCTCTAGTGAATTGTAGATTCATATTCAATAAAAAAAAAGAAGGCTTAGGTGATTTTAGAAAAAAAACAATGGCAATATTTTTAACAGCCTTTGCGTTGTTATTGTTACCCTATAAGGTTTTTCAGTTTTTCACTCTGACAGAGATTGATAGAATGAACTGTCAATTTCCTTTGAAAAAAGGGCGCATGTCTGAAAAAATTAAGCATACTTTGAATAGACCGATCTACGTGCTCTTGTTTAAACTCGCTTTAGCTTCTTAGAGATCTAAACCTACTACCTAATTGATGCATGTCAAGGGGCAGCGGTGATTATGATAAGTGCTACCACTTTGGCTTTTAGTTGAAAAAAAAAAAAATATTTGACCCACCGCTGTATGCAAATTAAATTTAAACCTGAAACCTGCCCTTGCGCTGGCATGTTTTATGCGAAGCTCACTGACACCACCACTTCGATTTATGTAGCTTTGCAGACCTTATATCATATATAGACAAAAATTTAAATCGACAGATGTCCCGATCTGCCAAGAATGGTTTTCGAAGTTCCACTATTCCATATTCGAATGAGATCAGCACGATCGGACGAATCAATACAACAAACTTTTCGATAATCCCCACTACTACATATAGAAACTTTAATTTATGTTTGAAAAAACAATCGCAACTCACCCTCTCCTCCTCGCGGATCATCTCAGCTATTTCAGGCTTGATCTCCATCTCGTCCACATGATTGATGCCCAAAGCTGATAAGCTCATTGAATCGCCTGTGGGTGGTGTAGCGATCGGATAGCCACCAGCACTACCACTACCAGGCCCACCACTACCTCCACCCGACGATGAATGATTGTTTGCAGTTGACGATGACAAATGCGGTATGGGCGATGCAAAAGGATTTCGCACAGATGAAGACATCGCCGGCGAAGGACATTCCTGTGGCTGCTGCTGCTGCTGTTGTTGTTGTTGTTGTTGCTGCTGCCGTTGTTGGTATTGATGTTGCTGTTGTTGTTGTTGATGCTGCTGCTGCTGTTGTTGGTGCTGGTGTTGCTGTTGTTCGTGTTGCATTTGTTTGAGTTTCTCTTTTTGGTGTTCTGTGGCGGCAGGAGATGGAGACCTACTGCGCTTGCGTCCTCCAGCCAAAGACAAATTCACCTCCAACAGCTTTTCAGTGTTTACGTGAAGACGTGGTTTTTTCGGCGACGGTGGTGACCTGCGTGGAGTCGGCTCCTCGCTGACCAATGTTGCGCTGGCCAGGGCACTGATGTCATCCGCCGTTTCGGTGGTGTTCACCTCGGCTAGACCGCGTATTTTAAGCATTTCGGCGACCTTTAGCAGCGGATTTATCTGATCCTGACTCACATTGATTTCGCCTTTGTACATAAACTCCATTATTGCTTTCAGCTCGTTCCACCGGACGTCACGCATAATGATTATTGGATGTTGACACGGATTGTCGTAGAAGAGCGCTTGGAAATACGGACTGCAGGCGGATAGAACCATTTTGTGCGCCTTAATGGATTGTCCCTCGCACGCCAGTGTTACATCGACAAAGGACTCGCTCTGCAGCAGTTCGTCGAAGACGTTTGTCAAATTGGTTTGGTAATTGTTCCACCGCAAGCAGAATTGCTGATGCGATTGGCCACCGGACGACGACCTCTGGCTGGGAGACGGTGTCGGTGGCTTTGTCACCTCGACGGGCGGTTTATTTTTGGTAACTGTGGGCTCCAGGATCTTGGCTGAGAAATTTATCGCTTCCTTGTCCTTGAAAAACGGCGGAATGTTGGGCACACTCAAGTGGTGCTGCGGAGAGGCTGGCAACGACTGTGACTTTGGCATCGGCACATCGATGCGTTCGTCGTCTAGACGAGGTGATGGTGGAATGTCACCTGTTGAGGCAGGCGAGAGACTCTTAAGGAATGGCAAGGGCTCACCGAACGCCGGCAAATCTTTTACTACATCCATTCTCTTCACACACTATCACTTCACTTTTATGCGTTTTAATTAGTCAAGTGTCTACGCACTTTGCAGTTCTGCGTCACGAGGAAAATCGATTCCAACCCCCGAATGTCCTTGTTAATTAAGAACGATATTTATTTTTATTTTTGACTTAAGTTTATTCACATTCCCATACACATCAGGCAGAACTTCCACAATCACAATATATACGCGATTGTATATCGATGTTATTGATTAATAAAGAAAAACACTATAACCGACGGCGATGTTGTATTTTACTTCATTTATTATTCCCTTTTATTAGCAATAAATTAACATGAGAGAAGTAAGGTTTTTAGTAAAAACAAACCTCGCGGTCCTCTTCCTTTTCCCTCCAATATGTCATTTACTTAGTGTCTTGTGTGCACACTTGCACACTGAACCGTATTCACTCGGTCTCACTCTTTCTTATCGAAAAGTCGCGCTGACACCACATCAACCCCTAGTAGGTCGACTTCGTCGAAGGGGGGTAGCAAACAGCCAGCGTTGAGAAAACAACAAAATTAATTTAATTTTGTATAGGAGTCTCGCTCCCTAAAATCGATTTGTAATTACGTGAGACGAAGACGTCGACGACAACGGCGGGAACAGACGACACGATGAACACTGCGAAAGATACATTCCATTCCGCGAGAAAACGTCAAATATAGATACACAATGTAAGTGTAAACAAAAGCACATTTATTTAGGTATATTACGACGGTACGGTACAAGTTGGAAAACACTAAACTGTTTTTGTTTATCAGGGGCGCGGTATAAAGGGGGCCGCAACAAGAAACGTGTTAAAGCGGGACGCTCTACGCACCAGACACTCTTCACAAGCCGACAGTCAGAAATGGACTGAAATGCATTGACAGGAATGAACAGCGTGTAACGGAACACGAGAGAAGGTTGGTAATTTCCATTATCAATGTGTGAGTGTTAAGTGAGGCTCTATGTGTGTGCTAAGAGAAATGCAATGGTGTGTGTGCGGAGCACAAAAAAAAACAGAAAACTACATTTTAAGGGAAGATGGAAATAAAATCAAATTCAAAGAGCAAAAGAGGCAGAAAGAGTTGTTTCTTATTTTTTCGGACTAGTAAATTTGTGATTATCAATAATGGCGGGGGTGGGAACTGGGAACGGCGGAATAGAAGAATAAAATAAGAGAAAATTATTTCAAAAGAATCTACACTACATCAGCGGACTCGGTCTCAGATATCGGATATCGGAAATGTCTATCTGACTAACATTTCTCTTGCTTGGTAGAGATCAATCATGCTTACAGATCACCAGATCTCAACTGCAAGTAGGTAACAATGGCCGCTTTCCATTACCCGCTAGACGACATGTTAAACTCCACATGAAAAAGATTGACATTTCACCATTTGCCCTAGACGTCTAGCATTTTTGGGAAATGTCAATTTTTTTATATGTGTTTTTTAATATTATTTACATTGTGCCATACCAATAAACATTTTTAGTTTCGACTCTAAATTTAAAGTACAGGGTGGGCCGAGAGAAGTCATCCGATGTTGTTCGGCTCTCATTTTTTTCTAAATGAAAAACTTCGATTCTGTTTTTGATTATGTTTATTTGAACCTTTTATTGGTCAAGTCGAGAAGATGATATCGGCCAAATGGGCCCCGTCACAGTGGCTATATTTTCGTTATAGCGAACCCAAATTCAGAATTTAGTTCACTAATTTTTAACAATAAACGGGAAAAAGTGTTACCAAAGATAAATATTTGTCAATATCCACAGCTGACAGACTTCAGGGCAGCATTTTGCGTTCGATATAGAAGTCGAATTTTCAGGGCTGTGTAGGGTTTTTGAAAGGCGTGAAAATTAGCTGACACTTTTCAGTGCGCACTAGTGGGCACTAGTGCTATCCACGTCAAACAAACCTTATATTTTCCACGTAAATTTCGCAATTGTGAGCTTTCGTAAATTTAAAGTCGAGCCTAAAATTTGTTGTTAGTGCGGCGCATTGTTCTCAAACTGTAACAAAAGTTCTCCAACATTTTTAAGGTTGCGTAATTTCGTTGTGGAAATGTTACACTTAACGTTACCGTCTTAAATAGACGCCGCTCTTTCAAGGCGAGCGGGGATCAGAGTAAGTCAGCAGTTTGCTCTTCAAATTAGGTATAGGGGTAGAGCACAATTTTTTAGGACTGCACATTTTTTTAAATAAATTTTGACAGGTAAGTAGGTAGGTATGTGGAAAAAAAATATTGCTGTTAAACCAAAACGACACTATATCAAGCTCACTATTCGAACGGACACCGAATGGGTAACCTACACAAGGTTACCTAACCTAACCTACGAAAACTAAAAAACTGCTTTACCGATTTCCTTACCGACTGCAGGTTTTCCTTGTCAAAGTCAGCTGCGAAACAGTTTTTTTTGCGAAAGGAAATAACTAAATTGTTGAGAACGAAACATTATTTCAACAACCGGAGAGGAAAATATCGGACCTAACCTTACTTAAGCCGAGTGCAAATAGTAGGTAGTCACTCTCGCGTCACTTATGCTGATTATGACTGACTTTGATAAGAATATTAAAGTTTCATTTATAGGTATAGGTACTTTATCAACTAAGAGGCAAGAATACAATATTTTTTGCAACAATAGTAGGTAGGTATACCAATCCTCATGAATATCTCACACATAACTGGGATCGGGAGTAGGAAGCAAACATCACCCTAAAAACTGGCAGATTACGAAGATTTTTCGGAGTTACTTACTAAAAACGCATCAGGTGGCAACTCAAAACTTCTTAAACATTGATTGGCCACTCCAGCAAGAACTTAAAGCTAGTTCAACTATCAAATCGGTTAAATATAGGTCTTCTGAAGCTGGGAACGCTGGGAGCCATAAGCCAGCAAAAACGTGACTATTTACTGGCCAAAGAACTCAGTTTTGGTTTTAATCCCGTATAACGTATATTGTCCGGAGTTGATATTAAAATATCGAAAATTAAAACATCCTTTGACAGAAACCGAATACAGTTGCCCGTCAGTTACTAACCGGTCACTCTCTGCCTATAGCTTAAAATATGGCTTAGGGACTAACCCCTTTATAAATAAACGCAGCGTAAAAGTTATCAACTCATTATTCAGATCTGATGCGTCTACTAGCTAACTAACTTATGCACATTTGTTTATTAATAGGGGGGTAAGCAATTTTCCACGTAGCTTAATTTTGTTGTATGCCCAATTGCAATTCTGGGTGCCTACCTGATTTTGACCATTAGGTAGCATTATCTGTAATTTTGGCTCCTTTTCCCAGCTGATCTTCTTAACGTTGTTGTACAAGGTGGCGCAAAAATAACCTTCCGATGTTTTTTGGCTGTAATTTAAAAAAAAATGAAAAACTTTGATTCTTCTTGTGGATTATTTTTATTTGGTCTTTTAATTTTTTTTACAAGTCGAGAATATGATATCATGTAAATGGCCGCCGCCACAGTTGATTGTCATTTGAGCCCTTTTTATGGCATTTTCCATCACTTTGGCCAAAACTTCCGGCGATAGGTCCTCACATTCTTGACGGATATTGTCTTTAAGAGCTGCAAGAGACTGAGGCTTGTTGACATAAACCCGCGACTTCAAAAAGCCCCACAAAAAGAAGTCTCGAGCGGTCAAATCAGGCGATCTTTTGCAGGCCAGTGCAAATCGCCAAAACGGGAGATTAGGCGCCCGGGAAATGCATCCTTCAGCATATCGGTTGTGGCACGTGCAGTGTGTGCCGTTGCACCGTCCTGTTGGAACCACATGTTTTCCAATCCCAATTCATCAAGTTGCGGCAAAATGAACTCGTTGATCATTGCTCTGTAGCGCTCACCATTCACAGTAACCGTTTGGCCCGCGACGTCTTCGAAGAAAAAAGGTCCGATGACTCCTCCAGCGAAAACAGCACACCATACAGTGACTTTGAGCGGGTGTAATGGCTCTTCGTGGGTTACACGCGGATTTTCAGTGCCCCAGAAGCGTACATTTTGCTTATTTACGTACCCGCTAAGATGGAAATGGGCCTCATCACTCATGATTATTTTTGATGAAAAATCATCTTCCTCTTGGTGGTGATTAAGGATGGCTTGAGCGTATGTTAGACGCGATTGGCGGTCAGCAGCTAACAGCTGATGCACCGTCTGGACTTTGTACGGAAACATCTTCAAATCTTGTACCAAAATTCGATGTAAAGACCGTCGACTGATACCCATTTGCGTGGCACGTCGTCTGGTCGATGTCGACGGCGCTTCCATGACATCTTCGGCTACAGCAGCAATATTCTCTGCAGAACGGCTACTCCGGGGTCTGCCACGCCTGGCAGCATCTCGTGTTGTGCCAATCTCTTCGAGGCGAGCGGCTAAACGTCGCAGTGTTTCACCAGTAGGCGTTGGACGGCTAGGAAATCTGCGACGAAATTCACGTTGTGCCAAAGTCACCGACCGATTATTGCTCAAATAAATAGTCACCAATATTCCGCGTTCTGGAGTACACTGCTCGTAACATTGTTTATTAACGTGTATTTCGCGTGTGTTTACTACACAAATGTCAAAACAGAACTGACATTAGGGGCCAATCGCAAAATTTATAGAATTTTCTGATAGGAGGATTACTTTTGCGCCACCTTGTATATCGATGATATACCCACTTAATAATTATTCTTTTGGGAAAGCGCCGAGAGTTGCTTGCATCTGTGATAAAAAGTCTCTCCGCTCGTTGCGGCCTTGTCTAAGACCGCAATCTTTGACTCCGCACTGCGAGTTTGACGCAATCATAGAAGTTTCTTATTTTTGTTAATCAACCAACAAATGTTAGTTCCGCCCGTCTTAAGACCTTTCCCAATCGTGGCCACCTGCTGGCATTGTATAGTCTTAAAAAATTTAACATTCCTTGGTCATTTACCAGCTACGCTCATGGGTGCATCATATCAAACAGATTATAGGTAGTTGGGTACCTAACCTACGATTTCTACCCAGGTACCTACATAGTTTCATTTCACATAATTTAATAGGTAGGTAGGTATGTAACTATTTTCCTTTGTCCAAAGAATCATTTTTATCACAGACCGCATACTTCTGCAGTCTTTTAGCATTTGGTTCCACATTTTTCTCCCTAATTTCATATTTAAATGCACAACTCCCATTCCCATATCCGATCCCCGTCAAAGCAAGGAAAAACTCATCCACCTCTGTTCTCTTTACAACTCATCATCTTCATCATTAAGCATGCACTTTTAAGTTTCAACTTATTTTTACTCTTCCCTTAACTCAAAAGAGGATCGAAAATAATGGACGCTCTTAGTTTTCACTTCAACTGCAGCCAGTCAAAGCAGAAGCAGAAAACTTTATTTTTTTGCACACAAAACTTAAAAGCAAAACAAAAACTATACACAATGTCCATAGACCATAGTCCATTCACTACACGGACACTATCAACAAATTGTGTCAAACACTATGAAGCGATTTTCTTGACACGCCCAATTTGCACATGTGTGCACAGAGCCCCACCACCGTTTTCATTGTGTTGGCGTCAAGATCAAAGAAGAAACCATAGCAGGTGCATGAGGCAGTGTGAATGGTAGAAAAAAGAAATGAAAGGAGAAACTCAAATTGGCAACAAAAAGAAAAAACAACAAATTCATTCATTATATAAAAAATGACGTCAGAGGGCGGTGCTTCAGCCAGCAAAGTCACGTGCTCAGTACTTGCTGGCCAATTTGTTTACCTGGGGACATGGGCTGCATGTGTGCTGTTGAATGCATGCGTTCCATGCCATCCAACGGCCAGCGCGAGTAAACCACACACCACACACACATACGCACACTCAGTGGATAAAGTTTCATTCTAGAAGAAAAATAAAAATTCCTACAAAATACGGGCGAATATAGCCTGTGAAATTACTGTTATTGTTATTCATCAATTTTTATTGTGGGAATATATTTGCCGTGCCCTTTGTCTCCAGATTTATTAGGCAGCCGTAAGACAGCTCGAGTAAGTTATGCTACTCGTCGCCTCCCCGGGTTCTGTCTTGCTTGACAATTCCAAAGATTTACACTTTTAATTATCGTTGGCTAGGTACCTTATAGATATGTGTGAAGATCAGGTTTAATATATATACTTATTCCAATGTATTCACATCATAAATGATGAAGTCGTTTAAAGAGCTAAGCATGACTTCTGTTTGAAATAGGTATGGCGTACATGGCGGATCTCCAATCCCAATTATAAAGGGACCTGAATAATGTGATGCAGGGTTCATTAGACGTTTCTTGATTCCTGATACCTACCTTACTATACCTACGGTCATATTCATTCCGTGCAAAATACCTTCACCTATAGAAGTCATTGAGACTCTAATGGTAATACGACTCCATACTTGGTTGCATGTTCTAAGCTACTATTTGCCTATCTACCTTAAGGTCATCTGAAAATGCTTCTGCTCCCGTTCAGCTCACTGTCTTCGAATCTTTTGTGAAGATGGGTAAACTTTTATGACAGTACAGGGGAGAGCCAGTCTTGTCTATCCTCTATCATCAGCAGAGGTACTTAGAAACCTTTTTAACTACCTATAGGTATTGACTCTATTTGATGTCAAAGTGATGCCTTGATTTCTTAGCAGACGTGTGGAAACGCAGTTCTGATAACGCAGAATCCATAACTTTGCAGGTGATAGAAAGATATTTTCCTAAAACTAGCAGAGCCATGTGTCATCTGTGTAGACGGCTATATCTTAAAGAGGCTATGCCAACAATAGGTACTTATGGACTAGCAGCTTGTCAATGTGGTTGCCGTCGTCATTGATAACCAAACCTTTATTTTTGTTTAACATCCTGACTCGTCTGAGCGATGAAAAAGCGCGCCGACTAAGACCTTTCTAGCCAGACTTAGTTTTGCAACCTTTTTTGAGAGCCAACTTTTGTAACCATGCTTTGAGATTTATCAGTTGCTCAATAGGAATGGTGGGACTTTCTTGTTGGTGGTAATTCGAAGGTTGGCATCTTGTATTTAGACGGAGTGTTAAACTGTTCCTAAGCCCCCTGACATCGCTTTGATAGTCGAAGACCTATAGTAGCGTCGTAGCTTCGACCGTCAAAGCCTAGTTCGATATGTGCCTTATTGTAGTGATGAATTTTCGTACAACTTTGAGCTTCTTTGGCCTTCTTCCAAGAGCCATTTCCTTTTTAAAATCGAGCTTTTGTAACAGCCTCAATTTTTCTGCTCTGAGGTCTTGCTTGGCTGTTTTAAAGGGTGGATATACAAAAGTGCGCCTTCTAGAAGTCTGTCCTTTGTTCCAGGGCTCAGAAATGAAAAAAACTTTACTTTAGACTGGGAAGAGGAACGCTGACCCCACCAGAGGCAGAGCTGTACCTTCCTCCAGGGTGTCACCGGATTTTCTCTGTCGATTTAGTTTTGGTCTGTTAAGTAACAAGCTGTCTTCACACCTTCAGTGAGAAATAGTGTGAACTATAATGAAAGTTTGGCGCTACACCCTTTGTGGCCCCCGCTCAAGAAAAAGCCAGTGAAACTATCACCAGAGGGCGACTGAGCGAAATAAGCAATTCTATTGAATCTTTGTTTCTTCAATCAGGTGACTCGAAGCGATAGCCAGACCTCAGCTGCTCCTCTTGTCAGCGTCCAGAAACCAGAACTGACTTTGACATAGTTCGAGCTCGGTTGTGGGTACGCAACCAATGAATTGGATAATCAGAAATAGGAGCGATCGGGTGCGTCAGTGTATAAACAAAGCCCTAGTGGACATTTCGACTTCTTGTTTCCAACGCAAACAAACTAAATTCGTAGGTCACTCTGTTGCTTATTCAAATTTTAAATCCTGACAATCTTAACGGGAACACTTTAGAGATACTGTCAGTATGGATTTTAAGCTTGAATAATTTTTCATTTGATTAATGAACGTCACTAGTTGATATCCATCTGGGTTTTAGCAGCACCATCGGTCTTCTTCTTTTTTTTCTGAGATTTTAAGTTTGGCGACTCTGCAGTCCAAAATATTGTAAACGAGTTTGTGCTTCGCTTAAGGACTTATCGAGATGCGGATTATCTTCTCGCATATCTACTTATAAATTCTTAGCCTGGCGATGTGAAATTGTTGATGGAATGGAGAATAGAAGGTGCAGTGGCTCTGTTCTTAGTGTGCTGGAGAGCTGGGCTACTGAGCTTCAGTTTCCAGTTAAATCACTCAGAAAAGGACGCAGTTTGTATTTGAAAAAAAATCTACTGCAGCGGCCCGGCGGCGTCCGGCAAACTTCTGGCAAACGTTTCAGAGTAGGTAAGAACTTTCGTTTTATATCTAAGTAAAGGGAAGTCCATCTAGTGTTTTTTTTTAAATCAAAAGTCATTTGACAGCTGTTTCCCGCTTAAAGTTCTTGACAGAAAGTCAGTACAACATACCTCCACGGAACGAAATGAGTCGCTTTATGCTTGAGCAACGTTGGAAAATACAGGGTGGGCCAAAAGAAGCCATCCGATGCTGTTTGGCTCTCATTTTTTTCTCCAAATGAAAAATTTCGATCCTGTTTTTTGATTATGTTTATTTGAACCTTTAGAATTTCATTGATCAAGTCGAGAAGATGATATCGGCCAAATGGGCGCCGTCACAATTGATTGCCATACGGGCTCGTATTGAAAACTTATTTCCAAAGTGAGTGCTGTGTAGCCCAAAGAGTGCGTTTTTTAAAAAGAAGTTTTGGCCGAATTCAAGCACCCACCGTTCCTGCTGTACCGAAGTTGGTGCAAAAAGTTCGTGATGCAAAGTCCGGTATGCTAGTATACAACACTCATGGTCTCCGTACGGTCGTACGGTGCGCATAGACGAGAATGTATGGCTGCTGTAGCCGATAGTGTGAGACTCAATTCAGCAGTGGCATCATTGAACCATTTTTCTTCGAAAATGAGGCTGGGAACAACTTTTCGGTCAACGAGGGGCGCTTACTGAAATAGAAGACATGGATTTGGACGACCTCTGGTTCATGCAGGATGGCGCGCCATGCCACACAGCCCATGCCACAATCGATCTTTTGCGCACCAAATTCCCAAATCGTGTTGTCAGCAGTCTTGGCGATGGACTTTGGACTTTTTTTGTGGGGAACCGTGAAGGACCGCTGTCATGCCAACAATCCGGAAACGATTCAAGCACTTAAGACCAAGAGTAGGTATCTAAGCAATCCGTGAGCTACAGCCCGAAACCATCAAAAAGGTCTTGGAAAAGTGGAGCGACAAAATGCGCTACTGCGAAGCCAGCCGAGGCAGCCACTTGACCTTAGTTGTGTTCCATAATTAATGGGAATGTTTGCTCTTACTAATAAAGCATAATACATTGACGGCCGTTTGCTTATACGACTCTTAACGATTTAAATTCTACTTAAATACTTATGGGCTACTTTCTTGAGGTCATAAACTGTCACATAAGAGTTTATGTGGAACTTAATTCGCTATGAGTCGTATCAGTAAACGGCCCTGAAAGAATTTAGTTTTGTTTATTGTTTTACATTTTTAAAGAGAAACTTTTATTTGGCCCACCCTGTTTTTATAGAGAATAGAAATAATTGGAAACCTTTCGTGTTGAGAGGGTCAACCCTAATATTGCACAGGTGTAGAGGTCAGATTAGATGGAAAGAGCGGGAGAGCCTACAAAGGGCTCTGGCACTAAAGAAGCCTATTGTGCCTACCCTGGTAAGTTACTAAAGCCATCTTTTCACTCCAGAGGCAGTCCGGAAGACAAGAATCTTCTCTGGGTGTACATCAGAAAGGGTTGCTGAATTGACAATTTCGTCGCCAAGGGTGTTTTTTCTAATACGACTTAGAGCCGGACAATCTGTGGGAATGTGAAGAGAGGACTCGTCACTCTAAAGACAGAGTCTGCAAATAGGATCCGGTGAGACGGTAATGCGGTGGAGATGTTTTTCCACAAGACCGTGGCCGCTGATTATACCTATTAGGATCCCAAGGTTATTTTTGTCCAGATTATTCAGGAAGATCGATTTTCTGGGGGAGAAATTGGGGAACAATTTTCTGGTGCAGTTCTGCCCGGTCGTACTATGCCAGATCTCATTTGATTCGATACGAGAAAGGTTTTTTGAATAGTTCCTGAAATGGTTTTTACTGACTCCGCAGAATGGTTCAGGTCCGATAAGTGGAGTTGATGCTCCGATTTTTGCCAGTGAGTCAGCTGATTCGTTACCCTCAAATCCTCTATGGGCTGGAATCCAGTCGAGGATGACTAGGTTTTTCTTAGAAAGTTCATAGATTATTGTGAATGTTTCTAAGACCAGTTTATGACAGATGAGTCAAGGGCTTTGAGAGCTGCTAAACTATCTGAAAAGATAAACATGGTTAGAACTTAGATTTATTCTAGCGCAAAGGTTGATTGCAAGGACTTCGGCCTGAAATATGGATAAGTTTTTCCCTAGGCTGACTGACAACTTCACCTGGAGCGACTCACCGTAGCTTCCAGAGCCAGTCCCTGACTCAATCTTAGAACCGTCTGTGTACCAGATGATGTCAAATTGTGATGGATTGGGCTCATATTTTCCCCAGTCATCCCTAGGGGGGGTAATTATGGAGAAATTTTTATGGCAGCCATATTCAGGTAGCATGTCGTCAAGAGGCATGCTAAAAGGGCTTGAAAGCTCCATGGTGTCGAGCAGGAACAAATGACCTCCTTGGAAGGAGTAGGGGTCAAGGTTGTTCGAATGGAATACTTAGTCTAGCCTCCATTTGAATATGTGTATGAAGAGGTGTTAGGTGTACAGGTACCTACTTTTTTAAAGAAATTTGAAACCTAAAGCTTATTAGGTACAAAAAGGTCTAATTTTCTATTCAGTCTGCCTTTCTTGACCGTGTAAACTTTCTTGTATCGCCTAAGATCATATATAAGAAGTCTTGTTCTCTTTAAGTTCATCTGACTCGCAAAGAACATTCAGTAAATACCTCGTCTGACTAGCTCTTATTTAGTGAGCTTAGAACTTATTGAACAAAGAAAAAAACAAATAAAATCATCTAAGTACAAGTGTAAGTTACCTCCCTTGGGACACATTGACTCGCCCATTTGTAGGCGGAATAACGAACACATTTCCATACCCAAACGCAGAACGAAAAAAAATAACCGCCATACCTACATAAGATTCGCAAAAAAAAAAGAAAACTAAAATTGCCAGATTTAAAAGACACCCTTCCACATCCACCGCGTATGTGTGCAAAAAACAAAAAGCTATTCAGTAGCAATCAACCGCGGTCTTTTCGTACAACTATCCTCTTGCGCCCAGAAGTGAAAACCTCTTTCGAACAATGACGATGATGAAAAAGAACTTCAAAGTAAAAATATTGAAATTGCATAAGGACAACAACTGCCCACAGAAATGGGCAAAAAAAATATATATATACACAATGAAATCGAAAAATATCGCTGCTGTTCAAACATCGAAGAGAGAAAGAAAGAGGAGCATGGACCTTCCAAAACTAACGGGTAGGAGTACCCCATTACCTACACCATCGCACCAGTAGGTACCATTACTCAGCATCATCATCATCACCGACGCTACGGCTTCGTACAAAGCGGCGACGGCAAAGCAGCAGCAGCAGCAGCAGCGGTAAAAGCAATAAGAACATTAATGCCTGCACCCTTGGTCATACTGTCATGCAACAGATACATAACTACGTTTAGAAAAAGGCATTCCCTCATACCAGCTCTCTAACGAATGGCCCACCCGAAAACATTTGTTTCTTTAGTTCTGTACTATGTTGGCCCGGTCTGTACAGCCGGCTCTCGGGGTCTCCTTTCGGCCACCCTCTCCTGCTGCGAGTCCGGCTCGGCAACTTCAACCCTCTGCACTACCCCGTGTGTGTGGCACTTTGATGTGCGTTGTGTATCTATTGATTCTGCGAAAAAGTTTCGCCCTCGCAATAAGGCTGGCTATATTCAAGGCGAAGCTTTTCGGCCAGTAGGAGGAAGAAGGTCTACACACTACACGTTTCGTGTTTATGTATGTCGCGCAATATTGGAGGCTGGTCGGAAGCATCTATACCCCACAACAATCGCAATCGCAGCAGCCTATGTTTCTCTGCTTTTGCTGCTGCTGTTTGAGAAAACTTTTAGAAAACTGAATTTCCGGCCATCTCCCTGACAACCTACATATGCACACCAATAGCAGGGTGACACGTGCAATAGTTTTCGGTGTTTTGACAAATCTGTCAAAGTTGCAGACTACACATCCAAATTGGCACTATACGGCACTTTTAATAATGGGCACGTTCAAGCATCTATATAGTTTAGTAAGTCTGACAGCTGGCTGTCAGATTTGATTGGCTTAGATCTGTCACATGAACAGCTGTTTCAGTTACCTTTCAGTTCAGTTAGATGCCCAATCCGGTCAAGAAATTCGTGACTGAGTACTAAGCTGATGAAGGAAAAGCGATGTTTCCGACTAATCTAGATTTTGCGTTCAGGTTGCATGTAGTCCAGACCAATCTAGTCGACCTAAGATAACAAAATTTTTGAGCCTGGCCCACAATGGATTTACGAATATGCCAACTGTATTATTTGACGTATTTCTTCAGTTTTTACATTTTTGGGACTTTCTTTTTTCGTACCAGGATTTGCATTCCAGAATCCAGATCAGTAGTCATATGGTTAGCTGTCAAAACAAGCTAATTATACGGCTCAGTCAATCCATGATGGACTCATAAAGTGCGTTTTAATCATGCGATGAATTTAAAAAGAAATATAAAATACTGAGCTAAAAAAGAAAACGCGACAATTTTTTTGAAGTGAATGTCAGACTTCCATGCACTAGGGACATTTACAACGCAATAGGCATCTTAGGTCAACTAGATACCCTGATTTAGATTACCATACTGAACATGACAACAAGATTAGTTGGTGACTATTACTACGTCAGTCATACAATCGAAATGTCAGTTTTATGTACAGAATTCCACTTGTCAACTGTTCCTCACGTCAACTGAACAGAAACTGTTCTCGTGATTAATCAAAATATAGAAAGCAAAGGGTCAGAAAGTATGCTGCTTTTTAAATAGACTAAGGGTAAGCAAGCACAAGTTGTGCGTCGTTTTAAGTTTGTGGTTAGAACGTCTCAGCTGTCAACGCTGATGGCTCCATAAATCGAGCAACAACTTTCTTCTGAAATTTCAAGCGCGTTTTCAGCCATTGAATGTTGAGGCTTGGGCGAATTAATGGACAGATCTCATTGACACGTAGACTGACTTCCCTCACTCTTTAAGCTGCGATTACACGTGTCATTTTTCGTGGAAAATTTTGACATAATGGCGTCACAAAAATTCGGCCATTCGGCACTCTTTCGTGAAGGTGCGTGACCAAACGCTTGACAGGCGATTATTATTTACGACACATGCTTGGCATGTCAAAAGTTGACGTGAAAAGTGACATGTGTAATCGTAGCTTTAGGACCGTTTTCGCATCACCCAGTGCGGATGCCATCAACAAGGAGCACCAAGAGCATCATCATCATCATCATCATCAGCACAAGAGCAAGCAAACGTCAGGTATGCTGTCGCTACCGTTAGCCCCAGCCTACTTTGCCGGCGCGTTCCTCGATTAAGCCCACGTAGGTATATTTCTTTTCTATTTTTGGTCTGCCCTCATCTTGCCCGCTTTTTGCGAAATCCTATCCACAGGACGTTCGTCGTTTCAAGGGAGTCCTCCCCCATATAACCAACTTCTGCATACCGTGTGATAGGAAACAGAAACCTACACACAGGATATTTTTCGCAAAGAATTAAAACAAGGCCAAGATAAAGTTGCACGCTACACACCCGAGTCGGTATATGCGACGTACACATATGTAGCCACGTATTAGTTTGTGCTTACCATCGGCATCGGAGGATATGGCCTAACCATATCGAACACCGACAAAGCGAGATAGACGAAAGGAGGAGGAAAGGCTTGCGTGCAAGACTGCTTGTTGTGCTGTCCTGCGAAACGAAATAAAATCACCAGCTCCACCATATCGTCCTTCTGATCGCACGGTTTCTATGCCTGCATTGCATAATGCGAGAGCCACATGCTCCATGTCCCATACCAGCATCGATTCTTTTCGGTCATCTTTCGCCAGAGTCATTTTCCCCTAATTCTTCGAGTCCTATCCGATGAAGGATACCAAGGGGGGGAGAATCCATACCCAACACTATGCGCTCCCATTCATATATACGGTGCGTGGAGCGTAGGACGTGGTTCTGCGGTTCCCTATAGTTGATGACTTACTGTATTGATGAGAGTGTGTGCGTAGGTATCGTTGCGTTCTGCTTGCTTTTAGCTTAGCTTTTGCCGGGCCTTTTCAGCTTCAACACAAATACATGTTCATTGTAAGAATATAGGTATAAAAGGAACCTATCACAGTTATTGATATATGTTTGGGAGCGTTCGTTTGACGCTGTATACCTACACGGCGGCGACAGCTTCGGCTTAATGGCGGCAATTTCCTTCGCAACTTCTCGAACAAAAACAAATGCTTCGCCCCAAAAGTGCATACGTATGTGCTCACTTATACATAATGCAGGAACCTTTCTGCACAAATACAAAATTTACTATTCGAGCAATTGAAATATTATTTGCTTATCTATGGTACGTAGGTACCGCTATTTATGGTAAGATAGATAGATATTCGTTGGCCCAAGTAGCTCTTCAGTTAATGTCTGTGGTCAGAGGTAAGAACCAAAATTTGAGTTGTAATCCCAAATTTAACGGCACTCACTTCTTTTCAAATTAAGTGGTTAGAAATGCGTGTCCATAGTGACCATCAGAGACAATACTGAGACCACCAACTTCGGCCGATTTCCCGTTACTTAGCCTACAAGCTATATTTCTATGGGGTGGCACATGCTAAGTGCGCTTGTATTGATACATAGAAATTCGTATTGACAAATGTCACGAAACTTCAGAACCAAATACATTCGCACCTTGCATATGCCACTTCCGCTTTGGGCAAAATGCCTTGCAGCGTTCATAGAATTTTATCCGTTGAATTTGAAATTGTTCGTTACGTGTGAATAATAATTTTTTTTTAGGAAAAAGTGTACATTTGCTTAAAATATTTACGAAAAATTAAGAATGTATGTTGGTTGAGGGAAAATAAAAACATTTATAAAATTATTCACCTTCAAAAAATTTATAATTACTAACCAATGGCATTCAGTTATGCTAAAATGTGGTATTCCCGAACTCTTTCACATTTCCCCACGGTTGCCGAGGTTGGCAGCATTTATTTTTGTAGTTTTTGTATGTTTTTGCATGTCACACGGATTCATATTTGACATAACACCGATAGGAATACAAAATGGCGAATTTGAAAAAAAACTGAGGGGGCCAGCGGCAAGAGGATTGTGAGTTGGGGGTCTCAGTATGGTTTGTCTATGGTGACCATAGTGACGATTTGAAGTTTGTTCCTTTGTGTCTGCTCACTCATTTCAAAAAGATTTTTGGGAAAACAATTCTCTTTATTTGGAGCTGTATTTTAGTTTTTATTTAATCGGAATCGGGCAGCTCGTTCTGATTTACGGAAACTTGAACAAAATAGCCCCTTTCACGGTAAATCAACCAACCGAATATTTAAACTACGGCAGGTCCTTGAAAGAACCTTGAAAGAGCCGCCATCGTTTGCTTTAATCCAAGGCGGTGTTTGCAAGCATTTACTGGAACGAGCCTTAAAGCGCCGACTAGTTCTGACATCCGTAGGTTCCAAGTGCGTAATATTTTGCGCATAATGACGAGGGTTATACACTCGCTTCGTCATGCTAAGACCAGAATCAGTATCCTCGACGTCCTTAATGTAAAAAAGGAATTTTTACAAGGTGATGCGATGTCATGTTTGAATTTTGCGACATTGTATCAGAGGCTTTGCTTTTCAGAAGGTTATACAAAATTGCTTTCATACACGAATTGGACTTCTCAAAACTCACCGAGGTGTCACTAAGGCGTGCTTGTTGTTATTGTAAAAGAAACCATATAAATTATGGCGTGCGAAATATGGCAACACCAATCGATTTTTACAAAAAGCAACCCACCACATCGACGAATCGGACAGAACTGCCCACAGCTTTGAGGTAGCTTATCAAATCAACCAAATCCCAATCGGTGTTTCTTTATTTTAACAAGGCGATTGTGTCGAAAGGCCTTTACAACAAACTCTTCGCTGTATTCGTCCTGTAAATACTTTCTCTGTTCAAAGAAGGCTTAAGAAAAACTGAGTTTTGTAAAATGTTTGGAGAGAAAAAACCTGCAAAAACGCTGTGCAAATCCGCACTTTGGGAATCATTTTATGTATAACGAAACATTTATTCAACTACAGAGGCAGATTCAAATACAGGATGCAGAGACGACTTCGTGCTCCTTTTACGTTTCACAAAAATTTTGGTTCACAAATTCTGTGAATTTTAATTACAGAGTTTGGACCTTTTTTTGTAGATTGCATAGACCAATCTTTAGCTGCCAAAACAAATTACTTCGTCAAACATTTAAAGGTAAAAAGAAACAGATTTCTAAAGTTTGAAATGCGATGCATCAAGAGCAAGGATTAACTATTTTTTCCTCGGTTAAGCAAGGCTAATTACCCCTGGGGTTATGTTCACTATTCATATACGATTGGTGAAGCTCGTTCAATTTTTAGCTGACCTAGCTTTGTTACCCAAAGTTACCAACTATTACCTATGGTCACACAAGCTTTCGAAATACGATTCCTTCGTTAAATTGCTGGCGTAACTCACAAAAAAAAATAAAAGCCATTTGCATCCTATACACACCCGAGGAAAGAATGAATGTGATCGGAGTATTTAAATCTTTCCATCTGACTGCTTTAAGCCGTCGAACAATTTTAGAACAAATTGAAACTACCTATATACAATGCAGACTTCAGCACAATAGGAGCAGACAACATTTTCGCAGTTCCCGGTCTTGTGGTACAACAGGCTTTCGGATTTCATTCGTAATAAATAACGTCCAAAAAATTATTTTGTATTATTTATGTTCCATTTTGCTAAAGGATAACTTTCATAGCAAACTAGCTAGAAATAGAACCCGGCAAACTTTTTCCCGTCCAAAATTGTGTTTTTGATTAAAGTAATTTCGACCATTTACGATTCTACCCTAAGTTCATTTTTTTAATCGAACTTTCGCGATCGATAACAGATGACGCCACTCGAATTTCAATTATTGAATGACACACAATACAGAAATTTTGTACTGAAACTTAAAAAGAAAACATTTAAAAAACACGGTTACTAACCTGTTGATGGATTGATCATTCTGGGGGCAGATTCCGTATAACAATTATCGTCGGGACGATATCGTTTTTGAAACTTTGATGACCATAAGAAGTTATATTGTGCCCGAATTTGTTTCATTATGGTCAGTTTTCATTGGATTTTTGGAAAATGAACCGGATTGAGGTTTCAAACTCGTAATTTTGGCACTTAGTTGCTACATTCGGAGGTCTATCGTTTCGACGATAATGGTCTAAAAAAATTACGGAATGTGTGCCCTGGTTTGAAAGTGATATCCATTCCCTCCATGGCAGGACATAAGTGGATATTGCATTGTGTTGTATGAGCGATGGGTCAGAACCTTGAAATATTATAATAACTAACCAATGGCATTCAGTAATGTAAAAATGTGGTATTCCCGAACTCTTTGACATTTCCCCGCGGTTACCGAGGTTGGCAGCATTTTTTTTTAATTTTTTTTGTATGTTTTCGCAATTCACACAGATTCCCAATTGACATAACACCGATAGGCATTCAAAATGGCGAATTTGAAAAAGAAAAAACTGAGGGGGCCAGCGGGAAGAGGCTTGAGACGAGAGTTGGTTGTCTCAGTATGATTTGTCTTTGCTCACGACTTCCAGTTGAACGTTTATCCTGTCTGATGGTGATTTTTTGGTCGTCAGAATAAACGAGTCCAAGCCTTGTGTTCGTAAAGAAGTTCTTGCAAATCTCGAATGGTGACTTTTCAAAGCACGATTATTCGCAGAACGCTGATCAATTTCGCTATCACAATCGCCAACGCAATAAATTTGAGGAAATTCGGATTTTTCATTCGCTGGCGGCAACAATGATCCGGTTCGATAGTGAATCTTCCCTTTAATCTGTAAACGCGGGGGCAAGTTCAAAAAGGGTGAGTAATACTGAAATTACAACGTTGAAAAATTCGATTTATTACCCTCTTAAAAAAATGATAAGTTGCTATAAGCAAGTTTTACGTAGCTGTTATTGAATTTTCATTGGAAGTGGGTCATTGCTATTATTCAAAAAATATACCGAAGATATGTGAACACAGATCGGGATTTGGGTACTCATTTTTGGGAAATATTTAAGAAATTGATTTAAATAATTTTTTTTAGAAAAACCAAGTACAGGATTTTATTTAGAATACTAATACATATTCAGCCTTATTTATTAGAATTTGCTAAACACGCTTATACACCTGTATAGTTATGCAGTGTATAAGAATTTATACAGCCCTTATACACCCTTCCAAAAATTCTTATTTATAAAACATTTTTCCATGCATACTAGTTATACAGGACTTGTGTCAAAAAAAGTACTGAAAAAGATAAATCTATTACATTTATCTGTGCGAAATGATAAAAAAAACTTTAGCAGCTTGTGGGAAATGCAAATTCAAATACAAATAAAAATAAAAAAATGGAAAAGTAAAAAGAAAAAGATGGGATATTTGGGACTCCATGAGCCGGTAGTCTTATCAAATTAAAACAAATATATATAGCGATTAAAAATATCTCATGTCAGCCCATATTTCCAAGCCAACTTATAGAGGATACTTGCAAAATCTGAATTGAAAATAAAAACGTCGATACATCGAATTTATTTTAGATTTCATTTAAAATAAAATGTGACAAATTATTTAAGTCAAAATGACATTTCGACTATTCCACCTCTATACAGGCTCTAAACAACGTCCAAGTGCGTTTAGCTTATACAAGCTCTGTACAACGTTGAAAAATTTTTATAAATAAGGTTTTTGCGTTTAGAGGCATTATAGAGCGTGCATAACTTTATACACTCTTTATAATACGTTTATAAATAAGGCTGATTATCTTTTATGTGTTCTCTGTTCAAACTCCTTAGAGCGGTTTTTGTAAAATTTCGCAGACAAAGCAGTAACAAATATTGCAATGTTTAGTTTGAAAAATACCATTGCTTAACTATTTAGCTGAAAACCAGTTATAAGATGTTGTTCAGGATGTAAGCATTACTTGGTTTTCAAAGTATTATCGAAATTGAGGTTTTCCAGATATGAGCAGTTCTTAAAATCAGCGTTTTCGGTGATTCGAATTGAAAATTAGGGACACAATAATTTTGGAAACGCTCATTTTACTCTAAGTATGCATTTTGGTCAAAATCGGTATCGCCGTTTTCCGGTAAACTGAAGAAAACCAAGTTTCTAAAAAATTACTTTTTTTCAAAAATCTATTGTACGGTAGTTTAGAGAAAAACTGAGTTGATGTTACCTTAGAAATGAATTTTTGTTATAATCGTGAACCGTTTTCGAGATACATATGTCCAAATTTAAAAAGTTCCTACAGTTATTAGACTTTTCGACCAAAAACTGGATATGCAGTGATGGTAACCCCATCTACTCGTACTTCAGCTCAAATATCAATTTTGGTTAAAATCGTTACAGCCGTTTTCGAACAAATCAAACTTTGAAAACTTCATACCATTAATTTTGAGGTTATAGTGCAAAAAAAAAACGTCCCGAACTTTAAGCCCCAAACACCAAATCCGAAGTTTAAACGAAATCCAGGCAGCCATTTAGGGTCAAGGAATCGGGACATACGAAAGGACAGAATTTTGCGACCCACTTTTTTGAGTTCCTCTATCATTGTCATGTCAAAATTGATTAACATCTCTTACTACGTAATCGAGAAAGTTAAAAAGGAATACGTGACCAAAACTCAACGAAGAAGTTTACAGTGGCGCTACATCAGTAATCTTTGGACTAGTGCCCGCAATTGCGCGCTCCAGTCACCAAATTAGTTGGAGTGACGTCCAGTAGCGTACGCAGTATTTTTCTTGGGGAGGGGGAGGGTCTGAGAAAGATCGAAGTTCCGTAGTTCTAAACGCGTCTTGATCACCTGCTGTCGTTCACAACACCCTGTAATCAAAACTAATGGCCAACTAAAGAGATAATTCAGTGGAAAAAAAGACTCATTTGGAAGTGGGTGTAGGCTTGGTAAGATATTTGCTGGCCTCACGATGACGATATGACATATCCAGATCCAGCATATCTACCTTCGCAACCTCGAGTTGTTGTATTTTTGCAGCTGCTTTTCGTGGCAATTACTTTGGCATTTTCCCTCTTTAATTCACTGAACGTATTCAGTTTTCGTCGTCCAAACTTGTCTCCGATAATATTCATCAACTTGACTGCCAGAAGTCACATTACCTATACTAGCAGACCATCACCTTCAATTAGCTGTCCAATTACGTATATGAAAGTCAAACGAAAACCCTACAAAATAAACCAGAATCATATAAATCCGTCAATTTATGACGTTTTACCTCCATTTTGTTTCTGTACTTTAGACAAGTTTATGTTTATGTAACCTCTGAAGTGCATTCTGTGCATGCGAAGGAAAAAAATTTTAAATCAAAGCCAGTCTCCATTTTCGATGTCGTTTTTTGACAATTCGATTTGCAAAGCGTTTTCCCTGAAAATATACATAAATGTGATTATGGGACCGTCCATGCAAAGTGCATTTCGATGATACACATCCTTCCACCTGAAGCAGCAACAAAGAAAGTAAACCGAAGGAAAAAAAACAAAAAATCCGAAAATTATCATCCGGCCGGACATCTAAAATTCTCATGTTTGGTCATTTTATATTAAAGGATATTTCTTTCCATTTTACCGTTGTTGTTGCTGTTTTTTTATTTGTGATTGTGTTTACTGCTCCTTTTATGGTTGATGCGCTTGACAGAAGAGAAATTGCTTTTAGTTTCCACCAACACAGACGCCGGCGGCGGCAGCAACAACAACAGCAACAAAAATGTCACTGTGCTGTAGCTAAATCAAAGAATATATGATTTGCAATTTTTTTATTTTAGTTTGAAAAATCAAAAAAATTTGATTTTAATGTCCACCCTTAATGGCACTATGCGATGCCATAGGCACTACATGCGGAACGGACGTATAGGCAGCCGCATCACCATCTATGCGATGATTTTTTTCATTTTTTTTCCTGCTCACGTCTAAAGCAGCAAGCAAGGATGTATGCGAAGTAAAGATACGGAAGAATGCTAAAAGGATTTCTTTGGGCGGAGGGAGGGTGCAGGTTTTGCACCAAAAGTCTTTCGGAATTGATGTGGCTTAACGTTGTACCTATGATGGCATCAGGTAATGGAAGGATATATGCGTTCGCCGAGATCAGTGGATGGGAAAGCGTAAAACATAACAACATAACTGAATGATGAAAAAGTGCTCAGACGTCGGACATGAGTTTGCTTTGAGTATTCCACAAAGGAGGGCGAATTTAAAGATTATGAGATGGAATCGATGGTAACAAGGTTGTTTCACTTAGGTAGACTAATTGCTGCTTGGCTAATGTAGATTAACAATGAATCGGAGCGAGCTTGTGGATTGTTTTTGATTCACCAAGCAGCCTTTTTGATGCACTGAAAAATGTTGTTGATTATATATTTTTTTGAAATAGGCGAATGTGATCTTCGAAAATGTCTTTTCCTAAAGTTGGCAAAAAGAAATCATCTTATTTATGAAACCTTCCCATCTTCACAACCACTTCTTTACTTGTCCTTCTAGTTTATAAAATTTTTTTAGGTAACAGAAAAAAGTGTAGGCACACTCAATCAACTTAAGTTTAAGGGTTCAGCGTTCAGCCGCGCAGAGCGATCGAGCGACGTCGCTCTGCATATAACAAAATCGCTAATCACTCAGAGATTATGTGGCCACCCCCATACGATTTCGTATGCTTGAAATTTTTAGAGCAACGTCGCCCAATCGCTTGTCGCTCACTGCATATGGCTGCACCCTAGCTCAGCATCAGAGTTGCCACTTCAAAAAAAGAGGAGCGCAGGAGATCATTACAAAAAAATTGTAAAATGCTGTAAATTGGTTAGCAGTAGATTTTTTACTATACAGAAAACAAAGATCAATTGCTTTAAACTTTATTAATAATCATTTAATGTTTTTTTATACAACAAGTTCACAAAAAAGTTGGCTTCGTTCAGACGTTCGTTACAGCGGTTATTTTTATGCATGGTTTTTGTACAGCTGCCCAAGAGAAGGTTTATCAAACAAAAAAAGGACAGTAGATTGGATTTAGAGGCAGCGAGTAAAAAATATGTGTTTGCGTACAGTTTTCATTAGGAAACGAGTGGTATTCCAAAAAATAAAATTAGTAGAAGAGCAGATTTTGGAAAAGTAGGTAATGCAAATACTAATCCACTTAAGGTATTTGCACTTTGTGATTATTTTTATGTTGCTGACAGTTTACTTTTCTTGTTTCTTGAACTGAAAATGTTAAAAATATTTTTTTTTTAAATAAGGGAAATTATTAGAAATTAGTTAAGGGATTATCCTTTAGGCTTAGGCCTGAAGACTACGTTTATTTTTTCCCATAACTGAAACTGCAGTGAATGCCAAAATGAATAGAAACTTTAATCTGTCTTGAATCTTCATTCTCGCAAAAATTTCGATCACTTGTCTTTGTTTTTCAGTAGTCAGCCCTCGGGTACTTTTACTAGAGAAATGGGGGCTGACTATGAAAGACACGGTTCCATTTAAGTTTCTACAGTTGTCAGCCCAACTGTTCTTATGAAAATGTGTAAATTAAATTGGGGCCGACTACTTCAAAATCTTATTTACTTTTTTTTATAAATAGTTTGCATTAGGTAGCTAATTTACTTAAGAAGCTTAGTATTTTCCAATCCATGCACTTCAAACATTCAGATAAACTAAACTTGATCAAATAGTTGAACAAGTGAATTGCCATCACCCGACCTCTTGAAGCAAGCATTTCATCATACTGCAAATAATTGCAGAACATCCTACTCATGTAGGTATGTTGTGTTTTTAGTAAACAAAAATAACTAACTAGCTGAAAAACCAAAAAAAGCTGCAAAGACTACGTCACCAAAAGCCACTGGCGTTTCCGAATTCATACATTTTCGTAGGTGAATCAAAATTTATTGTAAATATTCGGATCGTAGGCTTGTGAATATAAAATTTAACATATAAGGGAAAAACTGGCACAGCCTTGGACCCAATAAAATTACAGATAGCACCCACAATTTAAAAAGCCGCAAGAGGTTTGATGGTTTGGAGTCCAATGGAAGCTATAATGAACATAGCAGTTTGTGTTTTAAATGTGAAACCATTTCGAAGGGAAATCTGGTAAAAACTGCAGAGAATTCGGTCTGAATGGTTGATAATAAAGGGTTTTCCAATAAGAGGTGTTATTTTGGTATTCAAAGAAACATGGCATTTTTGGAGATAAATGAACGGATGTTTATTTCATAATAAAGAGGAAGGTATGCCGTTAATAATGGAAAACAACATCAGCCAAATGGCCACCACGAGCACGCATACAGGACCATATCCTTTTCTTGAAATTTTCCATAACCAAATTGACTTCCCTATGTCCTCGATAGCCTCACGAATTTTATCGTTGAGGTCTTGAATCGACGCTGGGCTGTTGGCGAAGACCTTCTCTTTCACGTGGCCCCAAAGGAAGAAGTCGCAAGGTGTTAAATCACAAGATCTCGGCGTCCAATTGTGATCACCTCTTCGAGAGATAACACGGTCCGGAAACTTTTTCCGTGAAAGATCAATGGTTTCGTTGCTTGTGTGGCACGTAGCACCGTCTTGTTGAAAGTAAACGTTGTCCAGATCAATACCATACAACTCCGACCATAAAAATGGTTTGTGGAATGCCCAATTCCAAAGAACGAGGAGGAATGGACAAACCTGGGTTTTCATCAACACTTTGGGCTACAGCAGCAATATTCTCAGTTGTTCTTGAGCGACGTGCACGGGTTTTATTCTTCACATCACTAACTTGTCCCATCAGCTCGAATTTTTCCACCAATTTCTGTATTGCGGTCCGACAAGGTGCTTCACGACGACCAAAAAATGCTTTAGTTTTGCGAACTGTGACTGCAAGATTTTTACCATTTTTATAGTGAATTTTAATAATTCAATGCTTTGTTGAAGTGTGTATCGTTCCAGTTTTAGTAATGGCGTAGTTTCTACTTGTCAAATGTCAAAGAATAAAAGCTTCAAAAGTGATAGCTACCGAAATAGCGGGAAATTATTGGAAAACCCTTTATTTGTTTTGTTGATTATACCGACCCAAAGTACACTTTCCAAATTTTATAGAGGAATGATTGGTTTACAATATTTAAGAGACGACACTTGAAACCGACTGAGCATTTGTGAAAAGGTGTACAAAAAAGGTTCAAATGGATGCCATATACAAAAAATGTGTTTATTTGTTGAATTGTATCTACTAGTTGATTTTCAATAAAAGCATTTATGTAACTTTAAAATTTTCTAACTTAAGAATCATTAAGATCGCCAACTAAGTTTTATCTGAGGCCGTGGGGGGAATGATGGGGGACATTACTGTTGTAGGAGTTTCAGCCTTAAATTTTAGTGGGAATTGTCTGACTTTGTTAGGTATCTCTTTACATAATTTAGTAAGTAAAAGGAGAATAGCACTTCAATCGGTATTATTTAAACCAACGAGACACACTTTAAAGCACCTAAGTATAGCTCAGCAAAAGGCCTGAGTCAGCAAAGTGGCAGGCTTGGATTTTCTAGCAATTGCTACGTTTTATTCATGCCGATCTGAGTAAAAGGTGTAGGTGGCGCCACTTTTAGAACACGTTAAAAGCTGGTGTTAGCTCAAATCAGTTTTTGTTCAAACGAAACGTTGCATACGTTTTCTTTGATTTTGATATTTCTTGTGAGTAGGAAGGAAAAGCACTTGCTAAGTTAACCCAATAAACTATAACTCAAATCGAACATCAACCGACTTATCGCCACCAACATGATGAATATGAATGGTTCTGGGTGTACGAATTACTTCACCTTTTTTCTCAAACTTACAAATTTGTTTATGGTGTTAAAAAAACAGAAGGAATTTTCCGAAATTTTGTTGTTAAACTATTTTGCCGGTTCGTGGTTGAGCTGAAAAAACGGGCCATGGGAAGAAGATCTTATACTAAAATTCATTATTGCTTGTTTGCTTAGCAACTTCAAAACCAAAAGTCGAGAAAATTTGTTAAAGAGAGCAACGGAAGCCTTATTCTTTTTACTGTCTTCTATGTCGTCTCGTTTTCAAATTTTGCAAATCGAAGATTATTTCTGCTGGAGCAATGTTGTACCAATATGGTCGACAGGTACTTACTTTTTATAGACTACATCCACATCTTTGTACAGCTCCAACAGCTTGACCGGGAAGAGCTTCTTACAAACTGCCAGTTAACTCGTTTGTTTACCAGTCAGCAACGCGAGGTAGGAATCCTAAATTCATCTAAAGCGTTATAGAGTTCCTTAGCGCCGTGAGTTCTTTGGATCTTGACCTCAAACTCTTTGGTCTTTTCCAAACTTTTTCTGATTATGAAAATTTGTGATGGACCGATCTTTTTGACCAAAAGCGGCAGAAACACATGTTTTGCATAAGGTTTGATTGGAAATATTCGATAGTTTTTACAAGACTTCAAATATACCCTTTTCTGTTGGGAATTGGTAGATATAGCAGATGATAAAGTCATCGGACAAGCTTTTCCTCAAGACCCGTGACCCCGACCTTTTTCAAAAAGATGATCAAAATGGCCCGTTTTCAGTTTAAGATTTTATTTTTATTAAACGAAAAAGAATACAAAAGTATGAAGAAAGTGTTTCCTAAAAAATGTATTTCTTTAACGAAAGAAAGAGACGGCCAGTAAAGAACAGCGAATCGCAGGCTATTGGCTACGCAGAGAGGTGAATCAAGCCGTTAGACGAGGCAGATAATGTCATCTGGAATTTCGTTAGCCGAAAACCCTTGTAGCTAGTGCTAATACCTATTAGCGGTTAATAGATTAATCTGTCAATAAAGCTTAAATATCTAATAACAAAAACAATACCTTGAGCGTTTTTTAAGTGCAGTTCAAAGTTTGAGCTCAAATGTGGGTGCTTAAAAGTTGTTCACCAGAGATTTAAAAAAAAAGTTAGTGCAACAGGTTCGTATAGCTTCTCACAACCTTTCGTTTTGTGTGAGTCTTTCATTTTTAGGACGAATGGTAGCTTATACCGAGTCGAAACGGCCAATTGAGGACTTCTTTCATGACAGTTATACTCTCGGATGTATGTCAGACGTTCGCGAGAGGTACCGCAGTGGAAAATATGAATCTTAAGATGGAAGTTGAGTTTTTTTTGGGATCGATCGCTTAGTCCAATCTACATTTGCACAGTTGAAATACTGGAGCCATTTTAAAAAAATCTGTGGACAGGTTAGAAGTAAAGTAGATTTCCAAAAGACATGTTTTTTTTTTAAATGGCCGCAGTATTTAAACTGCGCAAAGTCAGCATAAGCACCAGAGACATGGGTGATCAAAAATTGGAGCGATCCGGTTTGTCAGTGTAAACAATTCCACTGCGGACATTTGAATGATATATACCTACTGTTGGTTGGTTTAAGTGGTTGTATTCCCGTCTTCTGACGAGGGCAAAACACTAACTCGTTGAGACCACAACTAACTTAACCTGAAGATAAAAAGGGGAGCAGTAAGTTAAGGGAGCTCAAAACCAGCCTGTGGAGTTGAGAAATTTGATGATCTTGTTGAAATGGATATTTTGGATATACGTGTACTGATAAGAACTTCACCGTCGAAGGTGTATTCCCTTCCGTCTTTATCGCTGATTTCTCCGAGCACAGCTTTGGGTCTATCCGCCACCCTTTTCTTCTGCATCTTGAACAAGGTTTACCGAATAATTTTGCTGGATTTTCACCTTCAAATTAAGTCGACGCCCAAATGTACAGCACCGACCCCCAGGACCACAACAATCATTATCATCCCAATTAACACATGTAAATCTTAGTGTAGGGCATATCCTGATCCGTGAATGGCCACTGGCGACAAAAGGAATCGCAAATAATCTTTTCATTCGAAAACATGCCTCGGAGGCATGTCCTTTCGAAAAAAAAAAACGGAAACAAAACGCCACAAACACGTATAAAAATGTTATAAAAATAAAGAAGACATCCGAGGGATTATCGTTCTGGACGCTTGGCTCTCTAGGATGACAACACGTCACAGATGTTTCGCACATAAGTAAAATAGATTTAAGTGCTCAAATCCGACCACGAACGGCAAAGAACCCGTGTCGTAGGGAATTTGTTTTCCACACCGCTATATATGTTGCCACCGAGTGGAGTTAGTGTTTTTTTAAAAATATATAGGTATACCTATAACCCGTACAAAGGACTTGAGTATTTTTCTCTAACCTGACGGTATTAAAAGTTTCCGACTCCACGCCGAGTTGCTGGGGTTCATTGTTTCGGGGTAGCGCTCGGCATGCTGCCGGTTTCGGTCCTTTATTCCTTCTTCATCTTACACTCCTGACTTGTGTTTTTTTTTTTTGCCAGAAAACCAGAAAAATGTGTGGGCGAGCTGTATTGTTTTAAAAAGGACAACTTTTCGCCGCCGCTGTGGCACAGATTGGGGCTTTTTCCCGGCTCCGCAGTGGTAAGTGACCGGAAAATTGGGATTCTTTTGGGGCATTTAATGTCGACACCATTATGGGTGGCAAACACACGCCAGGGGTGGGGATGGCGATGTGCGACGTTTGAATCTCTGTGTGGATGCAGTTTATGTGTGTATCCTTTGGGTATATAGAGGGGAACGGAGCAACTGAGGAGAAGATGAAGATTCGGAGGTTGGTTCTTTGATGATAAGGTTGATGTTGATGATGCTGATGACGATGAGTGTGATTTACCCTTAACACAGGATTATCCCCAGCTAGGTGTCCTTTTTCAGCAGTTGTTGTGGCAAGAGGACCTCAAAGTGGACGAGTAATTTGTTCCTTTCATGTGCTGTTGATGCAGAGTAAAGGATGTTCCTTGAGTTGGGGGACAAGTCAATTAGCGAAGTCTTGAGTGTGACACTTTTTCGCTTGTTGCCTTGATTGTTTTTTTTTTTGCTGGGTCGTGTAGTAAATTTAAGGAAAAAATAGAACACGCCGTTTAATTGCGCTAATTAGACTTGGCAGGACATCACATATATAAAGCAACACAGAAGAGCGGTCTTGGTGGTTGGGCGCGGGGAAATGTCATAACTCACATTTGCCGGACGGCAGCAAGAGTTCGAAAAAGAAACCTTATATCCTTGGTGGACGTCGGTCGAAATAGCTCCGCCTACAATGATCCCGTCTATACCTTCGCATGTATGTATGTTTCGATTCTTTGGAATAAATCAATCACTCAGCGTCCCCATCATTCTTCGCTTCGTTCAACAAAATAGAATTATAGTTTTGCAGTAGGATCCGGGGCTGCACAGGCACACACTCTAACTCACATCCGTGCTACTTGCAATCATACATATGTGTATGCAAACTTGCAAGTGGAGCTCCTATTTGGAAAATTTCTCTCGTTCTCCTTCTAACATTGGACCACGTTCACGATATTGCCTCGTCCTCCTACCCTCCTACCCTCCTACCTTCCTACACTATCCAACTCTCTCGAGTCCTTTCGTTCTTTTCTCATTTAAACAAATGTACGTTACGTACGTACGAGTATGTGGTGCATGTAGGCCTGACGTGGGTTTTAGCATTCATCAGGAATGGGATCCAGCCTTCTTCTCCTCCTTAATACACTTTTTGTGGCTACACTATGGCGTACCATCTACGAGAGCATTGCAAGGGCGGAGGAAAGAGCGAAGCGAAGCCGTTTGCATTGCTCTTCATATGTGCGGCTTGACCACCTTTGAATGGGGAGGCCCGGCCGTTTGTCCTTCTTCGTCGTCGTCATCATCAACGGCGAGTCGGTGCTTGGTGCCGCTGCCGCCACCGCCGTTCCTGCTGCTGTTGCTGTTGGTAAGGACGAAAAATGGAACTACAGCTTGTAGCTGGGTAATTTTATATCCAGAAACACATACACCCGTGCATATACAAAACTATACAGCAAAGGTTGGCGGGGATGTGGAATTGGGGATCTGCTGGTGCTGCATTGGGTTATTTCTTTTGAATACAAACGCACACACGGAGAGACAGAGAAACAGTCGATTTATCGAGGGATTTGAATTCAACTTTCGAACGTGGAATCTAGAATTCAAAGTGTAGTTGTGCGTTTTAAGTTTCTGTTCGTGTGAACAGGAGAACGTACTGGAGATTTTAACATCCGTACACGCAATGCTTACTTTTCATTATATCTAACTGTTTCAGAAAGGATTTGGAACAATTTCAATTTTTTCACAAAATGTTTTCATGCAGCTACGAGTGTGTAGCTACGGATTTTCAAATTGAAAGGATCAGTTGTAGAGCGCATATCACTAAACGCAGTATCCTTTTTAAAAGAAAATAAGATCATTCTCCAGTAAAAATTAAGGACAGAGAACCTACCTACAATGCTCCCCAAAGGGGCACAAAACAAAAATAAATCGCATCCCCTTGCTAAGCCGCGAAAGGCAGCCCAAACTGCGCACAGTTTACGCACGAAATACCAACGAAAAATGCTGTTGCTGTTAGCGATGTCCTTCTCAACCTACAGTGCCCTCCGCAGTTGGCGATTTTAGTACCGGAACTAGGTGTAGGTCACCTGAATATAAAATCTATCACCCACGCGTTTCTTAGCAAAGAGCACGCTTTAGGAATTATGTCTTTGAAATAGGGAGGGCATACCTGCCTATACCTTTAGTCGTCAATTTTGTCAAAAGCCGATACCTCATGTAGGGTGCTCGATAGTTGTTTCCAGCAAACAAGGAATGGGGGTTTTCAAAGAAAGTCGATTCTCTGTATAACTTTTATAAAAATACTAGCTGCCCGAGCGAACTTCGTACCGCCTAAAATTGATTAAATTATTAACATCCCTTTTGATAGTTGAACCTCTCTATTGAACGAATGGAGCTTCCTGGGAATTAAATTAAGTTCAAAGCATAGAAACGACTTTATAGATTTCCAGGTCAGCTTCTTGATCATCTTCTTTAGCGCTCATGATTGAATCGAGTTGGTCCGGTCTGATTTTTTTCAAACAACTAAAGCAGAATGTGGTCAATCGGCAATCCTCGCTTCTGCCATTCGGCAGAGTACATCCAGAAACGCGATTGTCCAAAAACACTGTGCTTAACGATAAAGTCCAAGATCGTTTTGAGGTTTTGTTTAAAAAATCGTGCTTGATGTCATTACCGTGTGTATGACATCAGCACAGAGTAAATATACAGCACACGCTCATAGGCGCCTAGGTTTTTTTTTATGGACAAAATCAGATGTTCACATAACTCACGAACGCGTTGACCAATTTTTTTCAACCTTTAGATAAACCAACTACACGACCATGCAAACAAAACCTAAAAATTTGATCGAATTCGGTTCGACCGTTCGTGAGTTATAAAGTCACAACGCTTTTGCAACTCTCTTTTATACAAGGTGGGCCAAAAGAAGTCATCCAATGTTGTTTGGCTCTCATTTTTTTTTTTAAATTTTAAGCTTTAGAATTTTATTGGTCGAGAAGATGATATCGGCCAAATGAGCGCCGTCACAATTGATTGCCATACGGGCTCGTTTTATGGCATTTTTCATCACTTCGGCGAGAACTTCGGGCGACAGATTCTCGCACTCGTGTCGAATGTAGTCCTTGAGGGCTTCTAGGGTCTCGGACTTGTTCACGTAAACACGGGACTTCAAAAAAACCCACAAAAAAAAGTCTGGAACGGTTAAATCGGGCAATCTTGCGGCCCAGTGCAAATCGCCAAAACGAGAGATGAGGCGACCCGGGAACGCCGCCTTCAGAATATCGTTGTGGCTGGCGCAGTGTGTGGCGTATCTCCGTCCTGTTGGAACCACATGGCCTCCAGTCCTAATTCGTCCAATTGCGGTAGAAAAAACTCTGTTAACATGGCCCCATAGCGCGCACCGTTCACTGTTGTCGTTTGACCAGCGGCGTTCTCGAAAAATAAATGGCCCGATAACTCCTCCAGCGTGGACAGCGCACCATGCAGTAACTTTGAGCGGGTGTAATGGCTCCTCGTGCATTACTCGTGGATTTTCGGTGCCCAGATGCAATAGTTTTGCTTGTTCACGTACCCGCTGAGGTGGAAATGAGCCTCATCGCTCATTATGATTTTGGTCGTAAAACCACTTCGTCCTCGAGATTGAGGATGGCTTGGGCGTAGGTTACACGCGTTTGGCGGTCGACAGGCAGCAGCTGATGCACGGACTGGACTTTGTACGGGAACATGCGCAAGTCTTTGACCAAAATTCGCCTTTAGGGACAACCGGCTGATGGCTAATTGCGAGGCACGGCGTCTGGTCGATGTTTCCGGCGACAGCTCGACATCCTCGTCAACAGCGGCGATATTCTCGGCACAACGGGCGCTCCGGGGCCGGCCACTCTTGGCAACGTCTCGTGTAGTCCCATTCTCTTCAAGGTTGGTGGCCAAACGGCGCAGTGTTAGCTCAGTCGGTGTCGGACGGAATTCGCGCTGCGCCAACACTACAGACGAATTGTTCCTCAAAAAAATAGACACGATTATTCCGCGTTCTTGGGGAGTGTATCGCTCCATGGCTTGTTCACTTGTATTCTACGTCTGTCTAGTCCACAAATGTCAAAACGGATTTGACATTGGCTGCCATTTGCAAAAAAAAGAACATCTTCCAATAGGGTGATCTCTTTTGGCCCACCTTGTATTAAAATGTTGCGACAGATCACTTTTACTATTTGCAGGGCAGTGGTAATAGTGCACGCATACAAAACGTTTTGAATTATTCTCCCCAAGCTTGCTGGACTGCTTTCCTTTTTTCTATAAGTAAAAAAACTGCCCCACAATGACTTTATGTATTTCCGACAAACTTCAGTGAAAATGTTAAACAAAAAAATACGAACTGCGATAAAACTTTCTCTTCGTCCATTGAAAATCAATAAACTTGGATAGTTTTCCATCGAAGGTTTGGGCTTCCAAGTCCCCCATACGTGGAATAAATTCCCCAATACATACAAATTAAAATGTTCCGGATATTTTTGTTTCTTATTTTGTACTTTGGCGAGATTCTTCGTATGCAATGTTGATGAGTTTCACCATCAAGTCCTCGAAGCATCAGGCGAATGTACACTCCAAGAGCACACCCTTAACTGTCTGTGTCTATGTGGGTGTTCCGTTACCTCTAGCTCATCTATACCGGGTGAATATCATGCCGCACACTTCATTGCATTCACCCCAAGTTGACCTGTCTCCGAATATTTAAAATTCACAACATTCGTCGTTTTTGTACATAGCCCTCGTTATTGGCGTTGGGATTTCCACTGCAGCGTTTTTATTTTTCCATTTCTATTATTATTATATGGTCTTTCTATTTTTAAATTTTTTTGTTTTTTTTTTGTTCTGCTAAAATGTCATCCATTTTATTTCTTTCTTGTTCTAGCAAAACATTTGGTTCGTTCAACGAACGACACCATCAGCGACTATGCGACCAGAAGAGTTATATCTCACCTCCCCGGCGTGTATGTCTGAAGTCGTTACAAAAATCTGCCACAAGTACATATGTACAGCAAGTACGAGTATCTAGAATGATTTTTGTGCACGAAAGGCATGCAGATTAATTTGGAAACCTACAAAAAGACAAAATAAGGTTGGATGACAAACGATGATTATTTCGCTTTGTTATTGGATTGGCTTTATTAGTGTGCTGGAATAGCCACCACAGCTTGAGTCTTTTTCTTAAAGTTTGGTTATTGAGAAATTTATTTCGCTTGCAAAATCCATCTCGAGATTGACTTAAAGTCAATTTACACAGTGGGAAGCTTTCCGAAAACAGGGTTTTTTTTATAAAAACAAATCCCGTCCATTCGGAATTTGGGTATGGTAAATGCAGCATATGTTTGGCCTTCCCAAAATAAACTGGCAGCTGGAGATAACTAAAACTCCAGCCTACCTACATTAAGAACGTTAATGCACACTTTTGGCAGTCATTTTCAAAGAATTACTCTTGTCAATTGCTGCGCTGCAATTAAGTAGTTGTTCTAGTTCCCTATCCCTAGCTCTACAGTCGTGCTTATGCTTGAGCATAAGAAAGATTGTTCGCAAAAACAGTCGATCCTGTTGATGGTCTTAAAACTAATCTTCGCATGAGTCCTTTAAGAAAGGAAAATAGGAAATGTGTCGCGGATGGACATAAAATGCTGCAGCCCCTTCGCGCACAACTGGGAGAGGACCTCAGCCGACTTAGAGTGCGCAACTGAAAGCAGTTTAGTTGAGGTCTGACCCAGTGCCACCTAAGTAGGTAAGTAGCTTGATGAGGTGAAAAGTTTAATATTTATTTATTTTAAATGACTTCTTAAAGGAATAAATACAAATAGCTGAAGGACATGCAATATAAAGTAAAGTAGTCCTCCCAGTTTATGCAACTATAAACCAAACCCAAATCACCGCGTAAAACACTTCTACAACTGTCTCAACTGTCAGTTTTCGGCTTCGGTGTCGTCCGCTCCTCATTTCAATGTAGATTCAGCGAATGTTAAGTATCAGAGTTCCAGAACCGTCAGAACTTCTTCTGGCTGAATTCAAACATTTCTGTTCTCCTTCCAAGACTCCACAGAATCCAACCTCCTCCGCCTACAGCTACCCTACTTCAACAATAATGGCGATGTAAACAAACCCGACCTTGACACAGTTCCAACACAGCCAGGAATTCTTCCCGCAAATCAGTACAAGGAGAGCACACATTCAATGGGCGCGTGGCGGTATGAGGGGGAGAAAGGGAATATCCAGTAAACGTGTATAGGAACCGTCTCAGCATTATCCTCCCCATGCCGACCTTGCTCGCTTATGCCACCATTGCCCCTGCCTGTTCAAACGAATGCCACAAGCTGTGGTAATCCTTTTTATTCACACATTTAGGGATGAATCCGAAAGGAAAGTCGACCCAAAGCAAATTTCACCCAGGACTTGTCTTCCAGACATTTTCACATTATCCTGTGTACAAGCTTGTGTGTAGATACGTACGCCCTGTGCACAGCATATATAAAATATATTGTCTACAAAGCAGTACCAGACAACCCTGAAGAGCCACTTGGCTAAAAACATTCAGGGCATAATACGAGCACGAGTTAACCTTCGAATTCCAGCAAAGGTGGTGTGTCCTTGTAGGACAAACCGCATTCTCTAAATTTTGGGGGAATGTTATTCCTCACTCAATGGGAAGGGGAATATAGGAACAGCAAGAGATATACATCCGGCTCTGAAGGCAGGATATAAGCTTGCAAGGAATTCTCAGCAGAAAGTTCACATATGCTGCTGTGGTCTTTGTTGCAGCCAGTTTTATGCAAAGGCCGAATTTTCAATGGTATATTATGCTATTAGATAAGGATTATCTACTGTGTGAGAGATATGGATATGGAACACTTAGAACGGGCAAAGACGAAGAGAACGATGGATGAGGATGACACTGACGACGTGCTACAAATGCTATTATTTCCACATTCCACCCAACAAGTTGATGAAATGCACATTTTCACACTTGTCGATAATTAACTTTATCGAATTGTTTTGAAACAGGGATGCGACAAAATCTTTTGATTGTGGGTATATTTTGACATGGATGTGGATCCACAGAGAGGTTAGAAAGGGAGGTATGTGATACGGCAACAGATGACATCTGGTTTGGTAATAATTCTTGTAGAAATGTCCGCACTACGCGGACTAAACTAAATGGTTCGGTGAGGCGCGCGATTCTAATGGAACAGCGGCATTTCCCCATTGGCATTCTGCACAGATGAACTAGTTTGGCAGCGATTTTTAAACACGATGTATGGTCTTTTGAGAGTCCATTTGTTATCTATCGTAATTGCATCTGCCAACTTTGTATAGGAGAATATGTCGACTTGACGGTGGCGCAGTGTTGTCCGTCTTTATAAAGACATAAACTAAACATGTCCTGTAACTTTATTTTAAATCCAACTAAACAGAAAAAAATCTCTGAATCAAGATAAGGTTTTTGTTACCTACTATTTCCGCTTTGTAAATTTTTATTGATTTTTTCTAACCTAAAAAACGTATTCAAAGGGTTTTGGGCTTTTTTTTTGTGCAACAGTTGAAACTACCTCGAAATATCTTTGCAAGTCAATAATACGCTGAAGTTGAAGTGTCAAAAGACGTTTTTTGTCCGTCTTAAGGAATGAAATAAAATTGTTTGTGATGAAACTTGCCCGTGACCGCTCGAGGACTGTCCGGCTAGGCCAAATTTGACTAAAAAAATGTTTTTCATCTGAGAATTCTGTCCGTCAAAGGAGGTGTCAGCTATGGGATATTTCGCTGTAGATTTATTTATTACTTCAATGTTGGAAAAGAACTTAGGTTCTCGCAGGGAAAAATAGTACCTACTAGGTATAGTGGAATTCCAAAGGAACATTTTATTCACATAAACTTCATCCTGCGAACCAAGTAAAATGTATGCAAATATGTAACTAAATAAATATTTTTACAAATTGTCTTTTGTTTCGTCCGTCTTAGTTTCAAAAATTGTTGTTTTGCCGCTGTTAGCTCTGTTTATTTTTTAAAAACTTATCTATTAAACATGGAACAAGTTTCTGCATGAATTTCTTTTAAAATTATTCCTTTTCGAATTACATTAAAAAAATAGTAAAGCAAGTCTCCTTTTTTGAAAATCATAGGTATAATCAAAGCATCGTGCTCTCTTTAGGGTTCCTAAATACACTAAAAAAGAACTCTTACCAAAATACTAATAAACATTTACCGCGATACTATAATTATCATTTTTATTGTCGAGGCTAAATTTTTCCAACTCACAATGGCGAAATTTTCCATACGAAATTGCACATTGCCATTAAGAAAATAGTATTTAATGTGAAGGTTAAAAATGATTATTAGTAGGTAAGGCCCTTATAGTTTCGACTGTAAATTTTAGTATAGTTCACAATGGCTACATTTTCAATAAAAATTTCGCAATTGTGAGTTTCTGTAAATTTAAAGTCGAGAATAAAATTTGTTATTGATATCGCGCAATGTCAAAAAGAATATAGAATAAGCACTAACCACAGTATTTTACTCTTTTAAGATTTCTAGAAAAAAATCGAGGATAGGGTAGTTCGCGACAACGTCAGTGTCAAATGAGAAGAAGAAAACCCCAAGTGACAGCTAAAAATCTTGTAGGAAAACAAAACGGATTTTGTATGGATGTTGTCTAATTATGTTAATAAGTTATTGAAAAGTGCAAAAAACAAACGAATTTGGTAACAACTGAGAAGTTAAAGTAATGGCAATTGTGCGCTTTTCAACAATATTTGAACAAAACACTACTCTGGTCATTATAAACCAGCTTTGTTATCCTACAAGTTTTTTTGACGTTTGAGCAAAAAAGATAGCCCATCAGTGAAAGGATGGGGTTCGCGAAACACTCTATTGAAAATGTGGCAAAGAGAGGCTAAAATCTGTACTTGTCTTAACGAAGTAGTCCTACAACGTTTCAGCGTCCCAGGGATGTCATTCAAATCAATTGTGTAATAAACCAAACAATATACCAATTTATGGGCTGCCTAAAGCCACTTTATAGGCTTGGCACTGGCACTATTTGGACACAGAACTTATTCCTCTTAAAAGCTTTGATATAATGACTTTCTGCAAATTCTATTCGTTCGGATTCCTTTAGTTTAGTTTAAGTTTGACAGCTGACTGACTAATAATAGCGTAGAATAGCTTCTCAGTTAACATTATTGTGGAAGGGTCAAAATACACTGGAGGAATACAAAAACAATTCAAGTTGCCTAGTCAAAGCGTTCATGTCTATAGGTACCTTACCTAGTCCAGACAAATCTAGTTGACGTTTCACATGGAATTATGGAAAATAACGTTTTGTTTCTTCAGAAAATATACGTTGCTATTAGAACTAAATAAATTTAACTCAAGTAATCACCAAAACGACATTTTGTAGTAAAAAAACACAAAAAACTATATAAAGCCTAGGTACATCCGATCAGAATGAGAAGCATAACGTTTAAATCCTTCCTCCCAAGAATCACTTTAATATCTACAGGATGCAGAGAACTGCTTGGAATTATAAAAACAACCAAGAAACACACAACACAATACAGTATTGCACACACAATAGTTCCAGCGCCATCTACCAGAAATTGGTTTGCTATAATAACTGAAGCTAAAAAGCTTGGAACGAAAAAGCTTTCCATACAAAAAGTTTATTTATAAATTGGTACCAAATGTCACTTAAAGCGTTGGGTTTGCCATAAATCAAATATAAAGAAAATGCATTTCAAAGAAGCACAAACTGACTGAACTGAGATAAATATATTGAAATACGATAGCATTCGTTTTTGTTGAACTATTACTACCCGCGACAGAGACGCACTTGTGCCACTGCGAGTATTCCTACTTAACTTAAGTAGGTTCTCCTACATTAACATAACAAACACAAAACACACAGTTATTCACATTAGTTATTGCTCCTTAGCAATTTGGTTGGCAATCGTAGCATATAAAATGGTAATTTACAAATACTGAAGGTTTCCATCGACAATAGGATTTTCCCAAACTCCAATAGATTCCGTAGGAGCTCCTTGGCTAAATGAAGCAGCTTCTTTGGCCGAAATATATCCCTATATTCGAATTGTGGACCAATCTTAATGCTGTCCACTTTTTCACATACATCCGCTTTCGACGTCAGTATTCCAGTTATGATGTACATCAGCTTCACATATCTTTTGAAAAATTGCAAAATTGATCAAGACTATAGTAGAGTAGCGCTGGAGTTTTAAAACAATTGGTTACCTCACGGTTTTTGTAATCATTTTGTGGTATATCTGCCTGCGCTCGTATTCGAATGTCTGTTTCCAGACTGGAACAAGAACTGATGATGTTTATGCGTTTCGTAATTAAAACGATTGTAGTGTACTGTCGGCTGACTGTTTGGTTTTAGAAAGTTCAAATGGTACGAATGCTATCGCGTTAAAAGTTCAATGCCAAGTGGCAATATTTATCCGAGTGAATGCACAAGAAACGCGTTGATTTAGTTCAGTTGGGCAGCAAGCATTGAAGATTTTCGGTGTAAAGACGAGCTCAAAATTTTATAATGTGCTGATAAGGGGAATTATCACCATAAATACTGCTTTGAAGTTGATAAGCGTTCCTAACGAGTCCATATTCAATACCAACACACAAATGTCAAGCTGAACACTGAACTATGATGCACATACAACATGCGTGCTTGAGGTTGAGATTGTGGCTTCATTTGAGAGTGTTTCTAGTTTAGAGTACTCGTAATTGAAGACATACAGTGGCGACGAAAAGTTTTCGAAGAGCTCGACGCTCAAACGCTCGACTTTTGAAGATATAAACACAATTTTCTATGGAAAATGTTGCCATTGTGAGTTCGGAAAATTTAGCCTGGACACTAAAAATGATTATTATTGGTATCCCGGTATGGTATTTGCTTTATTTAATAGATAATTTTATGCAGCTTAAAAATAATTTCAGACATATGAGCGCCAGAGCTAGTTTGAATGAAGCGGAATCGTGAAGTCCAATTTTCGACAACTTTATCGAGCGACTGGGGCCGTATATCAGCAAAAACACGGCGGATGTTGACTTTCAAATCCAAATCCCTAAAGAAAGTAATCTAAAGGTGCCAAATCACAGGATCGTGGAGGCCATGTTTATACATTGATGGTGTCGCGGGCCGAGTGGCATGTTGCGCCATCTTGTTGAAACAACCAAAGCTCTGTCACGTCAATGCCATTTAACTGAGGAACGAAGAAGTCAGAAATCATGTTTCTATGGCACTCTCCATTGTCGGTTACATTCTGGCCGTCATCGTAAAGAAATACCTACGGGCTGATGATTCCACCGTAAAATGGACGATAAGTTTGTCGAGCCGACCCATGGTTTTCAAAATAAGTTTGCACAACTTTCAGATGCTGCTCTGGCGTTAATCTATTCATCGTAAAATGGCAAAACGTACTAAGTACTAACCACAAATCAACTTTCAAATTGACAATCTGGAGAAACAGTGCTGCCAGTTTAAAAACAAAGCCTCTCAAAAAACACCTTTTACTAAATCGTTGAACGCTTTTTCTACATTTATTAAATGAAATCAATTTTCTTTGATCGAACTTGTGCCTTTTTCCCACAATCAGACAGATCGTGTATTTTTTGAAGATTACCTAACTATTAGGTTTGTTTGTGGGTTTGTGGGCTAGTTAGTGCCCACTAGTGTGCACTGAGAAGTGTCAGCTAATTTCCACGCCTATTAAAAACCCTGCACAACTCTGAAAATTCGACTTCTATATCGAACGGAAAATGTTGCCCTGAATTCTGTCAGCTGTTGATATTGACAAATATTTATCTTTGGTAACACTTTTTCCCGTTTATTGGTAAAAATGTGTGAACTAAATTGTGAATTTCAGTTCGCCATAATGAAAATAAGTAGTTGATAAAAGTGTTTGTAAAGTAGATGACGAGTTTTGAAAATGTATGACAGCAAGCGAAATGACAGCAAAACTCAGCACTGAATTCTTGCCCCACAAATTAACTGGGGTCAGTTCAGGGTACAACTAGCGTACCCTAGAAGCCATGACAAACACAGGTTTTCAGCACAAGGGCGAGTTCAGTGCTATATCGAACGCATTAGGGTTAAACCAGTGCGCACTTAAGCCCACGGCAAACAAACCTATTTATTGCAATTCTTTTTCTAAAATTTCATCGTTTGGGACGGTAAACAAATTTAGAAGGTAAATATGTGCCTAGAATAATTTACGCCGCACAAGTCCATGTGTAGCTTTTAATATTATTCGCACAAGGATTTTAGAATTTGTTTACATCAATTGCTTAAAAAAACTGAAAACCTTTCTTCACCACTGTAGATATTTGAATGTGTGTTATTGTAGTGGTATGATGTACAAGAATAAGTAGCTACCACTTTCTTCTTTAAGTGTGACGATTAAGTACTTCCTCATTGGTATGTATCGACTTGTAAATAATGAAAGTCATTGTTCTCACAAGAACGCCCGCTCACCATACCCGTGTTTGTAAGCGATATGAATGATTGGCAAGTTTCATACTCCTATGCACCATAAACAACACTTGCTGCACCCTGCACAAAACCAGTTTTCGGAGCTCATTACAAAAGGCAAGAGTGAGCTACTGCAGTAACGAACGTTTACGCACGAGGAAAAGAACGTTGTAGTTGTCTTTTTTAGCAGTATAAGCTCGTGTCATTTGTTCCTCGTCAAAGACTTCGTTTTAAAGACGTTGTCTTCCCAATCAATCTACATCACAATCTGGCAAGAGGAAATTTGTGCCTGCCTTGTTTTTATCTTGTCGCTCTCAACGCACATCCTTCGATTCAAAATACACATTTATTATTTTCTGCACAGCAACAAAATACGAATTAACAATAAACTTTTAATATTTGTTTAGTAAGCGCATCATCTGTACGTAAATTATTGCCTCAATGGTCCCTAATACCGTTCCCTCTGCTTTCCCAAAATAGATAGGTAGGCTTATTTTTTGAATCGGTCTTCAATCGAGTGTTGCGAGTTGTCCGAGTTGTCGGGGCTGACAGAGCTAAGTGGGCTCCTATCTCCACACACCTGTAACGTACATTATTTGATCACATTAATCCACAAAAAACTGTAGTCACACTTACATTAAGACTTGTGTGCAGCATGTTGGTAACTGCCTCCAAATCCAAGTTATCGTCTTGGGCGGATATTTTCCTCAAGGCGGAAAACACAATACTCAAATCGCCCTTTAGTTCCGAAACGACGGCGGTGATTTTTTGAGCATTGGACAACACCTCAACACTTTGGGTGTAGGCGTTGTATCTCACTCCGAATGGACGTTGAATGCTGTCCGCAAAAGCCCTAGAAATGGGAAAAGTTTACCCATGCAGTCATGAGGAGAATGAAGTTGCAAACCTCATTTGTTCCTTCGCTTCCTCGAACGAGTCCGTGTAGTAATACGCATTTTGGTACGAAGTGATGATGCACTCTTCCTTGCACGTTACCTCTGGATCGAACTTTTTGATTTTGTCCTTCGATTTTATGGCGTGAGTTAGTTCGGCTATGGAACTCAAAAGTCCCGCCCCGTACACCTTAAATGAGCTGTCTGGTTGGATGCAAAGACCGAACTCAACCGTAAAAAAATAAAGCTGAAAGAAAAAGAAGAATTTAAAACCGACACCCCCGGTGGGCCGCGCACCTACCGTTGCGAGTTTTTCAATGTCCAGATCAGAAGCGCCCAGCGAGGCTAAGCCCAGCTCTTGAGAGAATTGGGCAAAGCTTGGGTTCGCCAGTAGAGGCATGTGGCCAAGTAGCTCGTGACAGCAGTCACTTAGGGAGTGAAACAGTGAGTGAGAGAGGTAGGTGTAGAGATTTATTTATAGCTTACGGTTCCGGTGTGTAAAATGGATCCGACGAATGACGAATATACTGCGTGCAGTGGAAGACTCTGAATGCCAATCCAGATAGGAAGTCTCTCGGTGAGAGATACCCAGCAACGGGCCGGAGCTGAAACCCTGTCTTGCGCTTCAGATAACTGCTGACATCTTGCAGTTGAGGAATGTTGTCCTCGCGGTAGCCACAAAATTTGACCAACTCTGGCCAGTTCTCCAGGTATTCTGGCACTGCGTGCTTGGCATACAAGCGCTGAAGCTCTTGGAAAACGGTTCCCCTGTAGAAAGACACATTTCCATCAATTGCAACAAATAATTTTAATTTTCTTAAATCATGAGGAAACGGAGGATTTGTCGGTAAGGAAAAATATTAAACGAAACCCTGCCCCCAAGTCTGTAAATATATTCAGTCATAAAGGATCTGACTAATAACCTAAAACTTCAATATTTTGTTTGTCACTTTAGATCATTTTACATGAGAAATCTTGATGTCTGCGTTCGCCCTTACTAAAAGCGAATGCTAGTCTAAAATTTTTATGTATCTGAGCATCTGAGCAATCTGAACATACCATGTAGTAATTTCTTCGGGCGTGTATTGCACTCTCGGTATAGCGTTGCCACTGCAAATAAAATCCGATTACAAATACAAATCGAAGTCTCTCAGGCAAACTCACTATTTATAGGAATTGGCGATGGCAGAGAACTGTTCTCGCCTTTTTCGGTATATTGGGTCCCGGAAACCGGGATGATCGGCATCCAACTCCGAGCCGTACATCAATACATTCTGGGCCTTATCCAAGTCGGCAATTTTCCTCGGAAACCAAACCATGTCACCAAAATCTATACACGATGAAACAAGAAGCAACCCCGCCGCATAGTAAAATGAAAGCGGAAAATTTACCAAAACTGGAACAAGCTGAGAGAGTTGCCCTTCCACCTCCCACTGGAGTATTGCCGTCCATTGCAGATGTATAGTTCACCGACTGCACTTCCCGATTTAGCATTACCAAAACTTGGTCCAGGCGCTTGCGATCACACTCCACATCAACTAGAACATCCGCTTGATTGGTTGCGTTCTCGAGCGGTGACAGCTCTAGGTGCAAAACATTTATGCCCAGTTCTTGAAAGACTTGCAGAGCCCGTGCCAAATTTCCAACCTGATTCTTTAGGGTAAAGATGATGGAAACCCTATCGCCTGGCGAGGAGGTGCTTTTCATTTCCTCATCCAGTCGTGTTTCCTTGTTATCCTGTGGGGCGACTTATATAGTTAGGGATTCTTATGACATCAGCCAGGGGTCGTGCTCACATTGTTATTGGGCTTCTTATGCAAAGGACTGCCCTGCTTGACAGACCACTCCTGCTCGCCACTGCGATATAACCACAGACCAAGGAGACTTTTTCCCGATGCACTCATTTTTAACAAATTTATCCTTCAACACTTTTATCACTGAGAAGTCGCAAGTAGTACCGTTCACGACCGATCTTAAAAGTCGACTAACGAGGTACACACCAAACGCAGCTCCTTTTATAGCCGTATCCTGGGTGGCAAGCATCAAAAAATAAAAAATAAAGGAAAGTTGAATCATGTTGCTTTTATTCGTCGAAGGAAAGGAGTTTCCAGTTTCTCATGGGAATGGAAACATTCAAGTTCTCCCTCTACTGTCGATTTTATTGCAGTGCATTCGGAAGTATTATACAAATAGTTATTCATTCTCTACCTACACACATCCAGCACCAGCAGTCCTCTTCCTCCGAGTCATCAATTAAAGAAGATACCTTGGCTCCGCAGCACATCTTATCGACGGAGAAGTGGAGGAGAGGAAACAACTTGTAGCTTTGATTGGCCGAATCAAGCTAAATCAGGACTTTATTGTTTCACACTCGCTCTGACGCAAAAGGCATATCTTAAGGACGATGATGCTGGTTAAAAGTACACCCCACCATATCCACATAGATGTATATAGCTGTGCGTATCTATACTTATGGCATATATTACTGAATCACTGAATAAATCTTGTTGATTTTCACTTTGGTAAATGGTTATTCTCGTATCTATCCAACAGTCCTGTCATCGTCGTTGACTGCGTCTGAGGAAAGGATGAGAATGGGGCCCATATACACTCCTGTTCCAAGAGGTTTGAATGTAATGTGTTTGCTTTTCACCACTTAAAGTTTGTCATAGTCAAACCGAGCATATTCTCTTATCAAGCTCTGGATGGATGAATGGACTGTTGATGTTAAATGTGGGCCAAAGACTCAACCACCCGCACCCCTATATTGTTACACACAAACATGTATACATTTGAGTTAATTTGCTATCGCTCTGTTAAACGAGTTAGTTTTAAAGGGTGTCAAGTCGACTCGTCTTCAACTGGCAAACGATTGCTTTGATGGTAGGCAGAATATACATTGTGGTAGCCTCCTCTGGCTGCGAAAGGGAGAGGAAGCGAAGGATAACAATTTGTAATGACATTTCATTCATATGAGTAATGATCGCTTTTGTGAAATTCATTGAATGCGGGGAATAGAGCAGAATGGATGACTAAATCCTTGCAATGGCTTACTTTAATATTGAATGGCTTCACTTAGAAGGATGTTCGCCATTAGAAGATATCAAGCAACTCTCGGAGTAAAATTATCTGGGGGGTCAAACCCGATGATGATCTTATTCGATTTTAGATCGAAATCTTCAAGCAAACATCTTTCAGATATTTTAGGAGCTACGTTCACCTTTTTAAATTATGAATTGACGAATAGAGATTGGCCGCCTGGTATTTCTAAAGTTTTTCTTAAGCTGCGGTCAGATTCTGGCAGGCGAAACGATCAAACGTTTTCGGGCGAACGAATGATTTGTGATTGTTACACAAGCAAGTTTCTTCGTGCACACGAAAACTTTTGAACGTTTCGCCTTACAGAATGCCGACCCTGATTCCATCCAATAAGGAAACTGTAGAGAACGAATGGGGCTGTGTCAACGTTGGAAAATACCAGAGATCTTTAATACAAACAGGAGACAGTATCTGTTTCACTGGATTGGTGATTTCAATGTCGCGTCGTAGGACACCTATCATTCTTGTCTTACTTTGTCAGATTTACAGAAGCATGCAACTTTAACCGGATAAAAGAAAAAAGATGAGGCACCTACCTTTTAACACTTCGAGAGAAACCATTTTAGGGCGATGCACTAACACCGTCCTGTCGTTTACGAAATGGAGGACACGATTCAATCAAAAACTATGAACTACTCACACTACTACTCACACACGCACACGATCGCTTTAATTTTTGATAACGCACCTCTCTGGCGAAGTGTAGTGGGCTAAGCCCAGCTATAACTTTTATAATACTTTTTAATATTTTCTAAATATTTTGACACCTGAAAGTAAACAAAAATACGGTTTTCCAATAAGAGGTGTTATTTTGGTATTCAAAGAAAAATGTCATTTTTGAGATAAATGATCGGATGTTTATTTCATAATAAAGAGGAAGGTATGCCTTTAATAATGATCAGCCAAATGGCCACCACGAGCACGCATACAGGACCATATCCTTTTCATGAAATTTTCCATAACCAAATTGACTTCCCTATGTCCTCGATAGCCTCACGAATTTTATCTTTGAGGTCTTGAATCGACGTTGGGCTGTTGGCGTAGACCTTCTCTTTCACGTGGCCCCAAAGGAAGAAGTCGCAAGGTGTTAAATCACAAGATCTCGGTGGCCAATTGTGATCACCTCTTCGAGAGATAACACGGTCCGGAAACTTTTTCCGTGAAAGATCAATGGTTTCGCTGCTCGTGTGGCACGTAGCGCCGCCGTCTTGTTGAAAGTAAACGTTGTCCAGATCGATACCATACAACTCCGACCATAAAAATGGTTTGTGGAATGCCCAATTCCAAAGAACGAGGAGGAATGGACAAACCTGGGTTTTCTTCAACACTTTGGGCTACAGCAGCAATATTCTCAGTTGTTCTTGAGCGACGTGCACGGGTTTTATTCTTCACATCACTAACTTGTCCCAACAGCTCGAATTTTTCCACCAAATTTCTGTATTGCGGTCCGACAAGGTGCTTCACGACGACCAAAAAATGCTTTAGTTTGCGAACTGTGACTGCAAGATTTTCTCCATTTTTGTAATGAATTTTAATAATTTCAATGCGTTGTTGAAGCGTGTATCGTTCCATTTTTAGTAATGGCGTAGTTTCAACTTGTCAAAAGTGACAGCTACCGAAATAGCAGGTCATTCACAATAACACCTCTGATTGGAAAACAGTTTATAAAGGTGACTTGACAACTTCAAACTTTCAGTGTGAACGCACCCTTAAACCGATTACCGAACTGTTAATGTCAAAATATTAAGTAAAATCAACATTTTCATCATGGTGAAGTACAGGAAGAACGTTAACAAATAATTAAAATTTACTACCGAAATTCCGAGTCTGTGGTCGCAACTTGAAGAGCGTTAACGACAATTTGCGGCCGTAATGAATGAAGCGCATTTTCGTTTAAACGGCTTCATCAACAAGCTAGATATGCGTTACTGGACAGGTGACAAACGTCATGTGCTTCATGAAACAGCACTTCAACCGTCCTGTATGCTGTGGTTTTCATGCCGGTAGCGTCATTTTTTTTAATTTTTTTGACAATGAAAATGACAGTCACATTACGGTAGATGGTACCTATTCGTAGAGACATGTTGGAACGTCATTTCCTTGAGTAATTGCATGAATTTTACATGAGTGATATACAGTTCCAACAAGACGGTGCCACAAGCCACACAGCGGGTGCAAAAATCAAGTTATTGAAGTCTCAGTTTGGTGAACGTCTTACCTCGATAAACGGACCCGTCTATTGGCCGCCGAGATCATGAGATTTAACGCCTCTAGACTTTTTTGTATGGGGCTACATTAAATCATTGCTCTATTCCAATAAGCCGGCGACGTTAGAGGAGCTCGGAGACAATATTGAACGAGAAATGGCTGCCGTATCGGGTGAAGTGTGCAACCGAGTTATTTAAAATTGGGTTCAAGAAATTGACGGCTGCATACGTTCCCGTTGTGGGCATATGAACGAAGTCGAATTCCATTCATAAATGCGTTTTGATAGTAATTCTAGGCAATACAAGATATCTCAGGTCAAGTCCTTAATGAAAGACCCTCTATGGGTTAGGTTAGGTTAGGTTGGGAGGGCAGTTTTGCATCAGATGCAAATTTTCACCCGGAAGCCGTGCAAGCCCATTATGAGTACCCTGTTTATATATGTAAGGACATGTGGCTAACAAAACCACTTCGAACCTTGCTCCCATTTGCAAGAACTCCCAGCCTTTTAGCCATATGTTTCCTATGTTGCAGTGTCCGGTTAGAACCCCGACGAGCATCCGGATTTGATTCATCCGCTTTTTCGTTCCCTTCCACCCCAACGTGTCCAGGAACCCAGCAGATTAGAACTGAGTGATGACGTATAGCCCTAAGTGCCAAGAGGCAATCTGAAACACATTTCGCATTTACAAGGTTGGAGCCGATTGCTTTGAGTGCTGCTTGACTGTCCACACAGATGGTTATTTGCTAATAGTCCCATCGATAGGATAGTCTGTGCTACCCTTTATAAGGAATCGCAAAATCTCTAATAAAAAAAAAGTTATTAGCCATTTGAAAGACCATATGATAATATTAGTTGTATCTTATTAAAAATTAGTTGTATAGCTTTTGAACAGCCGGAAGATTCCACGAAATCATTGATTTCAAATCAGAGGGACAGTCTTGCACAATTTTTTTTAAGTGAATAGGAAGTGCTCGTTCCAAGTTCTAATGAAACGAAAAAGCGACAGGGCAGTCATTCTTAGCTCCGATATGAATCGGAAGTGAAAAGAAACTAGAGGGGGTAGCGCGAGTGGTAAGAGGAATGATAAGGCGACAGATTCGGAGTAGGGGCACATCAGAGGAAATGAACCATGACCGGGGAACCTGGGTTTAAAATTCTTACTATCGATCCTACATACCTGCCTGCTTCTAGGTTTTTTATATATCGCGTTTAGTGTTGTTTTACTTCTGTCGGCTAGCTTTTTAGGGTGACCATTTTTTGAGTTGCAGAGTTTGGCATTCATTAAGCCTTCTGCCTTCAATGGAAAGCGTGCAATGTGTTTGTGCCAAAATGCGACTCATTCATTGCATTGCTGGATTGATTCGCAGAGATCGTATATGCAGTGCACCAGACAACGCCAATTATTTTAAATGGAGAGTCAGCTGTTCCAACATTCAATTGACGCATACAGTGCCCGTTTTTGACAGTTTGTTAAGAAACTGTTTCTGAATTAAAGGTTTGAATGTGTCAGAAAAATGTTTAACAATATTCTGATTCAAAGCAGAGCGAATAAACCAGAATAAACAGCTCAGCTGCCTTCCTGGGTAATGTGTCCTTTTAGCTCCTTTTAAAGCTAAGTGATTGAACGGTTTTTTTATAGTCTTTATATAAGACATATAGGTACCTATCGTAAATTGCTGCACTTCTCTTTTCAAATGCGTTCAATGGTATAGCTCTTGGGAGGACAAGTCGTAATCGCGTTCAATGTCAAAGCCATTCAACTGATGCCTTTGAACAGAACAAATACCACTTCCACGACCACAATTCCTTTGCAATTGTTGTAAGTGGGTACACAAAAGAAGCGAAAGTCCCTTCAGGCCATATATTGATATAGTACTTTGCATTTAAAAGTTAATTTCCTGTTTGAAAGAAAAATAAATATTTTTGAAAAATACCGCCCGTTACCAGTACGCATGTTCTGGCTGTCGCCATTTTTATAGGAAAATCTTTATAGCGACGAGACGATATAAAAACACAAAACCACCCCTGCATTGGCGAACGTTAGCGATTCTCCTTAAGGAAATCTTATACTCGGACGTAGGGGAAGGTATCGATTTTTAGTCAACACAGCCCAAGAGTGAGTGCGAATTTGTTTTCGTTTTTAATTTCGTCTCCATCCAAGTCGGAAACGTGCAAATATCTCCAAAATTCTAGTCAAGTGAGCTTAAGCCCGAAGCAGGACATTTTTCCAGCTGCAAAGTCATTCAAAAAGGTATATTATGGCTGACAGCGAGTTTGAGGAATTTCGCAGACCTTTTGACCAGATACCTACTACAAAATACACCAAAAACAATACACAGTCCTTTTATTCGTAAGTGTTACTTCATTTTTTCCTCTCAACGAGGAAACGAGCATAAAGCAATTAATTCGTAGCGAGAACAATTCGGTTTTCTGATTCAATTACACACGTTGCTTATGCACAATCGATTTACTCAGAATCGTATTTTTTCACAGTCTCATTCCTAACGATGACTTGGAGGACTCGCCTTCGTCAAAGAGTGACTCTTCCGATCAGGAAGACACCTGCGACAGTGGAATGCCAATGGTGGAGAACTCGACAAAAGTGCGGAACTCCTGCCAGGTGGCTGAGGACGATGAGATCGGGGATGGCCTGAAAATAAATTTAAAGGCTGAAAATCTGGATGGGGCATTTACGACATCTCAAAACTTGAACGGTTTTCTACCACCAATGGGCACCCAACGAAGGAGACGGAAGCTGCCCGAAATACCGAAGAACAAGAAATGTGAGTAGTGTGTGCTCTATTAGAGAGGTTTTATGTGTCCAATAACCCGGTCCGTTCACTTGCCCCTGCCCGATTGTTCCATCCTGCATGTTGTACCTTTCAGCTTCCATTCTGCATCTTCTAGGGCAAATGTCATTGGCCGATGAAATGCAGTCTGAAACTCGGGGCAGTGGTGGTGGAGGAGGTGGTCAAACCACCTTGATGTCACAGCAGTTTGGCGCAGCAAATCAGCGGACCTTCTTATCCCTCAAGTGTGGCTACCTTCTCGATGAGGATTCCAGTCCAGACTCGGAGCGGCTGCAGAGCTTGGGAGATGTGGACAGTGGTCATAGCACAGCTCATTCCCCAAATGATTTCAAGAGCATGTCTCCACAAATGCCCTCGCCGGTATCTCAGTCTCCTTTTCCCACCCCCTTCGGAGGTATACCCTTTGGGCAGTTGGAAATGCTTGAGGCTACGCATCGAGGCTTGCATAAATTTATACCTCGGCATCATGACGAGATCGAAGTGGAAATCGGTGATGCTATCTATGTGCAGAAGGAAGCGGATGACCTGTGGTGTGAAGGGGTGAACATACGCACTGGAAGGCAGGGTATATTTCCATCGGCCTATGCTGTGGACTTGGACTACAACGACTTCGATCCGACTGCACAACAGGTGAAAAAGGAGCGATATTTGCTCGGATACTTGGGGTCAGTAGAGACGCTGGCCCACAAAGGGACTGGAGTTGTGTGTCAGGCAGTGCGGAAGATTGTCGGGGAATATGGAAATTCTCCAACTGGTCAGGTGTGCATTTTGGAGGTGTCAGATCAAGGATTACGAATGGTTGATCGCTCAGGGCCAAAGGTGGGTCTTGGATTAATATCGTAGGCGGATGTAATTTTTGAACTTTTTGTTTGCAGACTAAAAAGGACAAAAAGCCGTGCATAGATTATTTCTATTCCTTGAAAAATGTTTCTTTCTGCGCTTTCCATCCCCGTGACCACCGCTTTATTGGATTCATAACAAAGCACCCAACTGTGCAAAGATTCGCCTGCCATGTCTTTAAGGGTTCCGAGTCAACAAGGCCAGTAGCCGAAGCTGTAGGGTAAGTTATTTGTATACGCTTACCGTCGCATTTACAAAATCAAGAGTCAGTAGAGTTGCATAGAAAAATATCACGCAGTCCATCACTGTTATAAGAAAGAGAAAATCGCTTGTAAAAAACGCATGTGGAAACACCCTGTGATAATAAAAGTCACACAACCCTGTATTTCAGAGGAGATATTATAATAAACGGAAGCAAAAATAAAGACCGATGAAGTGCTAATGTGTCAAGTACTGAGGGCTGAGTTTGAGATGCTTTCTCAGGACAGTTATTGCATACTTCAGACTGTGTGTCAGACAAGAGGTGCGCCCAGTGATGCCAACTAAGGCATAACTATCATAATTCTGATGCTTGGGACAATGAGGAATAATTTTTAGAAAAAAGTGGGCCTTACTAACAATGATTAGTAAGGCCCACTGTGTGTTTCGCCACAACTGACAGTTACTATTGAAAAGAAAAAGAATGAAAAGTACATAGGAAGGAACTGAAAGACAAGTGCCTTGTTATTTGTAATAACACATTATTGTAGTCTCGACTTTAGATTTGCGCAAGTTCTATTTCGTTTAATATCGAAACTGACATTATCAGTTGGAAAATCAACAGCAATGTCGACAACAGGAACAACTTCAGCAGCTGAAGTTGCATTAAGTATATTGAAACAAATTCAGTTTTGGCGGAAAAATATGAATATATCGTCACTAGACTTGAAATTTTAAGGTACTATTATACCACATCTTAGCAGAGATGCCAGATTGGGCGCTTTATCGTACTTTGGGCTATCTTTTTTCTTAAAAAACGATACAAATTTCTTCCATGAGCGCCCAACGCAATTTTGGGCTACATATCGTTGAATTTTCAGCAGCACTCTTGCCTTCATGTGACCATCGTATAGTCTGTCAAATTGCACGTACACCAATTTCTTTTGCCTGACATTTGGATTTCACACAACCAAGCAAAAGATAAAAAAATATACATACATAGTTTGTTTATGGTCGCGGCGCATAAAATAGAAAAGTGGGAAAAGTACCAAACAAATAAAATACAGAAACGATATTTGGGCTACTTTCAGGGCAACGATATTGGACAACATTTTTTCAAGGTTTGGGCGCCTAAAGCCAACAAACTTCTGGCAACCCTGCATGTTAGCACTCAACTGCTTGATTATTTTAAAGGCCATTGATAATTCCTGTTGAGTCAATTCAATTTAATTCAATTCACATTTCGCGAACGTCACTCCATTCGAGAGTAGACACCGAAAGCATCTCATTCAACAGTTCGGTTGTGACATAATACTAGATTTGTCTTCCTTCCACTCGTGGAGTTGTAGATTTCATTTTAAGCTAGGCTTTTTAAAGAAATACAAGACTCTGAAGAACAAATAGAACCGAGATCCTTGGCTGAGAGTAGGAGCATAAAATGTATTGAAACACGCAGAGAACTCAATCCACAGAAGACCCTTTCTAAGTAGATGTTCCAAAGAACTTAAAAAAAATTAAAAATATTGTAAGCTCCTTGGCAAAAAAATAGGACGGTGGTTCGTGTGCCAGACTACTGAGGAAAATCAAAAAGTATATCCTAAGGTTTTTTCCACTGCGCCACCTCTCGCCAACGTCAGACTGTCATGAGCTTCTAAATTCAGCCGCTCGAACTCGCCATAAAATTGCAAAATCGTGAACTCCTTGGCCTTGTATTTTTTGTAAGAAAAAATTGTTAGTTTACCATTTCTTATACATTTCCCCCCTTATTAATAAACGCTGCATAAAAGTTATCAACTCGTTATTCAGAAGTCACGGCAAATTTTTGTTTGCTATCTGATGTCTACTAGCTAACTAACTTGTGCTCATTTGTTTATTAATGCGGGGGTTATTTTTTTAAATAACCGGTATTAAAAAAAAAATATTTAATTTACATTTTCAGGAGGGCATTTCAGCGGTTTTATCAAAAGTTCATAGAGACGGCATATCCCATAGAAGATATTTACATTGAATAAACACGCCGCAACAACAGTTATAACAACAGCATTATTGTATATCAATGAATATACATAATCGCTTTATACTCATGTTTTGTCTTCAATAGGTTAATTATTTAAATAAACATTTCAAAGCAAACGAGAGAGAGACGCATCCAAAGATAATGAATTAAAACAAAAAAGTATAATTGTTTAAAAACAATAATTTACGGCATAACAACACGCTCTGTATAAAAGCACACTAGTTTTAAATTACTTGTGTAATTATTTAAAATAAACTTCATAAGATAATAATTAGAGCTTTTAACAAAGTATTAACGGTATGTTAACCAAGTATTTTAAAGGCAGAATTCTTCAAGTTTCCATTTTCCATGAGCGATAACATAACGATGCCTGCGAGCAGAAAAAGACAATTTGAAATAGCAGTTAAATCAGCACAAATACTTAATATTTAACTCGGTTACTTTTTAAGATCAATAAGTATTAGTCCTCACGTTTAAATCGAATTTGATCGTCATGTGGTAACCCTAAAGCAATAGCCCGTCAAATATTATGACCTCGCAAATGTTTTACATGAACATAACCTCTTATCCCATCTAATCGAGGAATACAATCAGGGGCGAAGTCCCCGAAAGACAGGTTCCGTGAGCAAAATAAATGGGCGATTGAACACGGCTTTGATTATTTCCCAGGACGATTAATTTTTTGTCTTCATTTTTACCTATTGTGTGAAATGTTTTCATTTTACTGAAACGTTAAAGCCTTAAAGACGTTGCCCTTTAAAAGCAAAACAAACGTGGGTCCATAAACCCAAAGACTCCTCCTTCAAGCATTTTTTTTAATAGACTTACATTTAAAAGTAACAACTAAGTTTAATCGTGCGAGTAAAATTATTTATATAAACACCTCAGAGAAAAGTTTCTGCAGCAAACAAAAGACAGTGATGAAACGAATAAACTTATATTCAAAAATGTATATAGATAGATCACAAAACTTACAAAAGAAAAACAAAACATAAAAGCAACAGAAATGTAACTACTATTTTTATAACAGAACGGAAAAGCATAAAAAAAAAGATTTTATTTGAAGTATATCCGTTACTAAATGAAAACAATAATTCGGAAATTTTTAGAGTGACGATAAATGATATGTGTATAAGAAAATTAAATGAAAACTTAATAATTTATCTCAAACTTGTTGAAATATAACATTTAAAAAAAAATTGTAATAGTGAATATTATATCCCCATTGTCACTGTTGAGTAAAAATCAAACGTATATGTAAAAATGTATTATCATTATAACTATCATTACTGATACAATTTTATCTTAGATAGAAAGAAACATTGTTCTGCAGACAATTTGAGGAACCGGCGGCACTCTTGAGCTATTACCAATCATTATTAAAACAGAAATAATAATAAATTCATACAGTACAAGATGGTGGATATTGACAAGTGTTGAAATAGCGAACTGATGGAAAAAGAACATAGATTGTAAAGGAATGAAGTAATTATTTTAATGGTACTATTATAATATATTGAGTTTTAATTAAACAAATAAATAAATATGAAAACTACTACAATATTTAAGAAATTATTATTCGTTTGCATTGGGCGAGCATTTCGTTTTCAGTTTCGGCGTGAAGCTGGGGTGTCGGCACTTGATACAATCAAGTGCAGTCGATAGAATTGAGCTCTGGCAGCACCTAATTTGTCTCAATCGAGGATATTCGATGGAGGATAATCGATTGAGACAAATTAGGTGCTGCCAGAGCTCGATTGTATCGACTGAACTCGATTGCATCAAGTTACGTGCTGACACCCCTGTTTGGTGGTACAAACGTATGAAATTTAGGTATTCCGCTCCATAATTTTCCATGCTGGGCCATGAAACCTGGGATAGAGCATTTTACAATAAGACTACTCAGTTGAAATTCTTGTCTTTTAAACCAGCACACCGCTGGACAAAACATTTGTCTAGGAGAGTCCAATATCGTTTCATTACGAGCAACTTGCTTCTATAGCCGAGTAAAATTACACAGAAAAACGAAAATCTGAGTCAAAGACGGGCTTTCGAACAATTCCTTGGTTATGTGCAGACGAAGTTTAGCAGGAGATATTCTCTGCCTAACCAGGGGTCGAATCGCGTCATCCGTTAACGAGCATTACGTGACGGAATTTGTTTTTGTTTCACACGCAAAATCGACATAATTCCGTTAACGTATAGCTCGTTCACGCAAGTGGCTTTCTGATCACAATAAGAGTCTCTTGGGATGGGGTGAAGTAAGACTGAAGGTTAGGCCACAAGTGACGAACGCTGATCAAACAAACTCTTGTAGGTTGAGGGAACATCGTTCTGTAACTTTAGCTAGGTTGGCCGGCGGCTCATAACTACCTAGGAAATCATATAATGAAAACAAGTCTCAAGGACGACGATTTATGTGTAAAGATTGTGGTGATAAAGACAAACCCTGGGGGCAGATTCCTCATGACAATAATCGTCTGGACGATATAGCTTTTGAAATGTTGATGACCACAATAGGTTATATTCTGCTCCGAATTTTTAACACTATCGTCAGCTTTCAATAAACTTGATTAAGCTGTCAAGCTCGTTATTTTTGCACTTGGTTTTGGAGGTCTATCGTTTCGAAGATAATCGTCTGAAAAGTTACGGAATGAGTGCCTTGAATTTTTCTTTCACTGTACGAGTTTCTGTCACTTGAGGAACAAAGCACTTGGAAGCTACTGCTTGCTGCTACCAGGCCATTCAAAAGCGTTCCGATATGTCACCATCCAATATTCAATATTTAAACCGCAACCAAATTAAAAGAGAGACGCATTTTGCGTATTTCCGATGACCTGAAATTCGCCTGAAATTCGCCAGCACCAACTACTAAGCCGACCTTTCCAGCTTACCTTTATAAAAAATCGCATATCCGGAAAAGTATCCCACTTGCGCGCTTGCTTGCAAGAAAAACAACAGGTACACCAATTATATTTTTAGCCATAATTCTTTCTATATATTTGTATTTATAATACAACTTAATAGTACATATTTTGTTTTGTTTATTGTTTGAAATTTTGTAAATTATTTATCATTACTTTCCATTTAACATTACTATTTACTGCTTAAGATTGATTTGTTTTACGTTCATTTCTTTTCTTTTTATTTCCTATAATTAACAGACAAGTTGATTTTTTCTTTTCAAATTATGGTATATAATTATATTTTCATATTAATGAACAAATAAAAAAAATATGAATATAATAATAAAAACAATATATGCGAATAATTCGAAATATACACGTTTTGTTGTGGTTAAACTCAATTGTTTCTGATTTATGTATATATCTACTTAATCCTAAATATTACACAAAAGTATGTTGTTGCTTTGTTTTATATACTTACACGCTGCATTATGATTACATGACAACAATTTTGCATGTTTTCTTTTCTTATAAATCGTTCGATTACATACAAATCGAAATAGTGTTTGTTTTTATTCACATACATGTACATAAACCATTTAATATAATGCTATTGATTTTTGTTTTCTTTTTTGCGGTATCAATCCTTTTAATCTACTATGTACAAAAAAGTAACTTTAGAAAGAAGAGTATTGTACTTAAATTGTAAAAAGATCCCAACATTTTGAATGTGGAGAGCGCTGTTTTTTTTTGTTTTTCTTTTTTTTTTGTGTTGCTTTTGTTTTTAGTATTTGCTATAACATTGTGTTATTTCTGTTAAATGGTGACTTCCTTTTTTCTAGTTGTTACCCTAAATTGTTTTTTTTTTTCGTTTTTTTTTATTCTGAAATTTAGCTTCATTTTAAAAATTTTACTAATGACTTTATTATAATGATGTTTCCATTGTTCACTGTTTTTATAAACTAAAAACTATAAAATATAAACAAAGGAAATTCATTTCATTTTCAGCTATGAAATATATGATTTTTGTATGTATGTATATATCTCTATGTTTAGTTTGTTGTTGTTGTTGTTGTTGTGTTTTGTTACCAACTATGGACAATATAATTTTGGGAAAGATAAACTAATTTACATGAAACGGATTTGATTGGCATAGGAAATGATTTCATCTATTAAATATATATAATCTTGAATTTTGATAAATACGTACGAACGATTGATTTTTTTTTTGTGTTTTTTTTTTTGTTTTTTGAAAAATATTCTCTTTTTTACGGTATCAAACGACATCATATTTACTCGATTTTCTTTGACTTAAGATGAGGATACTGCTGTGACATCTAGTACAGTGGATTGACTATGTTGCTAGATTTTATTTCAATTTCAGAAAGCTAATAATAATAAAACTAATATGTTGAACCGATAAAAAGAACTGAAGCTTTTAGTGATACTTTGGCAGGTTGTTTCTTGGAACGGTTTTGATTTGTTTGTTTAGGCAGCAAGACGTTTAAATGAAAAATTAAATAAACCAAGTGCGGCGACAAAAACAAAAGAAACGCACAACAAAGGAATTTGGCACAATGTAGTTGAGGAGAAATAATTATACAAAGGGGAGAACGTTTTGAAATGTTTAACCAACAAGCAGCCTGATAAAATAAGTGATTGGAGCTCCACGTCGGTTGATGAGGCCATGAAGCATGAAAAACAATGTGAACCCCTTCCACTCAGCAGCGAAAAATATGTTTTCTTGTGTATTTCAATTTTACAGTCCACGGCGGAGTGGAATTTGGAAAAAACTTTAATTCGCCGCATCCGTGAACGAGATGTACGTCCCCAGAATCAGGAGTTGAACTACCGCATCCGTGACTGAATTTGTAAGGTATTGTTTCGCATGTAAAATCCACAAATTTCAGTGACGACCCCAGGTCGGTTTTACATATGAATCACGTCAACGGATGACGCGATCTGGGGTCGAATTACCGCATCCGTGAACGAGCAATACGTCACTGAATTTTGTGGATTTTACACGCAAAACAATAACAAATTCAATCACGTAAAGCTAGTTCACGGATGCGGCAATTCAACCCCTGACCAGAGGTTCTTAGGAGATCTGTCGGTACCTAGTGTTAAAGTAATAACTTAATATGGAACAGAAGAAAAGACAAGAGCAACAGCATGACTGAATAAGTTCTTCTGATTTTTTTGCAAATGAAAAAATTCACTTTTAGAACTTTTTAAGGACATGATCAGCGTTAAGATCGGTCTCTGTCAACAAATCTGTAGCCAACATTCATCTTTTGGGCTAATGGAAGGAAACTTATATTTTTAGCTGAACTGAGAGGCCTTTATTGTCAACTGAAATTGTATGTAGTGTTCGTTTTAATATTGATTTGTATTATTGCGTGAAGTTACTTTTGACATCCGGATCTGTTACGTAAAGTATGAAATGAGAAATGTGTTGATCAAGTTTTAACTTGGACTTTTTAGACGTTTTCATATTTCTTATCGGTAAGCCATCGTTTGACACCTTTGCGCAGGCTTTTCATGTACCTATGTTTGTTTAATTAAATGCTTCTAGTTTTAGAGTTAGGTATGCACTTCATAAATACGCGGGGACATACTCGTGAAACCAATTGCTTTCGTTTGGATGCACGGGATAACCATTCGCACAAACTACTATTAAATAGACGTCTATAACCTTAGAAAGGAATTTCACAGCATGTTGTGGACCCAACGCGGTCGAAATTTCAAATCCCCTGTCAAGACTTTTTTTTCAAAACTTTTGAGTGGCATTGGGTGGTAGCTTGCTTTCTATTCATGGTATGCAGATTGCGGATCAAGTGTCTCTGATTTGAATGAAGTTTAATTGCAAATCATGTCAAATCAGAGTTATTTTTATCACGCAAAAATAAACGCAATCATATTTAACCGTGTAAAAGAGCTCTCGACATATTTTTGGCTATAGGATTACTGGTCCACTTCAAGTGTTTGACTCCAGCTCCGCTCCACATAACTCTATTATTATTGACCCTTTTGGTTGAAAACCAAATACAACTAGAGACTACGCCTTAGCACATCCGAGTACCACACTGAAGACTGTTTTGGCACCGATTCTCGTGGGCTTTTATGTACACTGTCGTGTAGGAGGTTTAGTGTAATAAAAAAAATGGTAGTTAAAAATGCGAATTTATACGTACAAGGGTACCTGGCTCTACCGAAATCCTTGCGCACTGTACCCACGATTTACTATATACAAAATTAAACATTTCTTTGTGCATGAGGTGTTCCTACTAAAGCCCACCAGTGTGATTTTTGCTGCAGTATTGCATGCGCCGTTTCTCTAGACAGTCGTTCCATATTTTAGGGCACCGTGAATGCGTAGTTTTATTGCAAACACGAAGAATTATAAAGAGTAACCCGACCTTAAAATGGTCCATAATACACCGTATTGAGTAAGCTAAGCGCTTCTCACTTTTCGTTTCTGCAGCAAAGCTTACATTTCTGTTTGCCTGTTTGCTTAAGCTCTAGAGATTGTTCAGGAAATATTCAAAGGTGTTGTGGATCTAGTTTATTGCAACGCAAATGGCTTTGAAGAGGAAGGACATTCTTTGCAACCAACGAACCACCCTACCACCCTGTATCAGACAGGCGTTTGTGAATTTTCATTTAACCGACAATTGGAGCTGCACACTTGTCAAAAACACTTTTTTTTTATTATAGCGCATTATATTTATTTATTTATTCATTGTACCTAAACAAAGTATGTATTCCGCGGCAAAAAAAAAAAAAGAAAAATCTGCACAAGTATCACATCAAACAAAAATATTGTGTACAGCATAAATATAAAGATAATAGTTCAATCTGCAATGTACGTGTGAATGCACTTTCCGCCGGCCTTTGGCCAAACAAAATCATAAAAGAATAAATTAATAATAAAATAATAAATAATATCTATTCAATTTGTCTTGAATTTTTGTTTTTGTTTTTTAACTTTTACTTTTTTGCTTGTTATATAGATATTTCTGTGTATTTTCATTTCAGAAATAATACTTTTTTTTTTTTTCCTCATGCTTAAAATTATCAATTAATGTACAAATTAAATAAAACGAAAAGAAAAACAATAGTAATCTAAGGCTCTAAAGCTGAGAAACAATTATATAAAAAATCTCCTTCTCTACGTCTATTTCTAAAGACTTTTCTTTTTGTTGAATTCTTAATTTAAACTGTTTATTTGTATATCTAAGTTGCCACTAATTTTTGTTTTGTTTTAGTTATACTTATTACTTAAATATATTTTTAAATAAACTACTTTTTGCGGTTTTCTGCATACTTACTTAATGTTACTTATACACAAATACATACATTAAAAATTTACAATTACTAAAAATGTACAGACAACATTTTTTGTTTTTTGTTTGTTTTTTTTTAAGATACATACATACATCTCGATATACACGCAGGCACGCACGTACACACACCACACATTCATACACTATATACTAATAATGTTCTTTCATAAAGCACTCTTCTTCTTCTTCTTATAAAAAACTTGTATTGATCATTGTGTGTGTGGTGATCATATATATATATATGCTTATGTGTGTGTGGGTTTAGTTTTTGAAAACTCTCTGGTTTTTTCCTATAACTAACATACATATATATATATAATTTCATGCATTTGACTAAAGAAAAATTAGAATAATTAACGATTGCTCGCCTTAGATATTTACATCACTCACTTTCGTAATATATATATATGTATATGTGTTTTGTTTGGAAGGCGATAATTTACTCGAATATAAATTAATTAAATAAATTTATGCATAAATATTGTAAATCAAGGCAAAATAAAAATAACTAAAAGAGAGAAAAAGAGAAAACTATGTAGAAACTTAAAAGATTATTCAACAAAAGTTTAAAGAATTAAATACAGTAGGATTATCATCTAACTTCACAGTCTTTGTTCAGTGGAAGTAAACTGCAGTCGTTTGCCGCTGCTGTCGTTGACAATGACTTGGCCATGGAGGAGTCCGTGGGCGCTGCCATAGACGCAGCAGCTTCCGTCTTAGCAGTGTCAGAAGCTAGTGGAGGTAGTGCTGAAGGCGGCGTACTACAACTATTACTACTATTGCTATAACCAGCATTAATATCTATCGCACTTTGTTCATTATGAAAATTGGTCCTTAATTTAAGCGGAGGAACTGGTTGATTTATTTTTGTTGTGTCTGTCTCCTTTGGCGTCTCCCCTGACAATCTGTCTAATGCCTTGTCGTCTGAGTGATCTAGTTGTTGGTCTGCAGGTTGTTGATTATTGCCAATTACGTATCCTCCGCCGTCGGAGTTACGTGCGAGTTTCAGACGAAGTGGCACCATTGGCAACGCTGCTTCCGCCGACGCCTTTGTAATGCTCTCGTCAGCAGCAGCTTCCCCTTCGACTTTTCGTTTACCGAAACGGATGATGAGTTTTGGCCCGGCGTCAGATGCGTTGTTTTCAATCACTTGTATGTGTTTGTCCTGCTTCTTCTTTTTCTTCTCTTTCTTTTGTTTTGAGGACTTTTTCCGCGAGGTGTGCGGTTGCACATCAAGACTGTCTGCACTGACATTGGGCTTCTCTTCGTCGTCGTCGCCAAAATCGGCCATCACCTTCTTTCGATAGTTCATACTTTCGCGTCGAAGCATCTCGAAGGAGGGGATGGCATAGTTTGAGGTCAGGCGTTTCTTAGGGGGACACGAAACGATACGCATATTTGTCGAAGCGGCCATACCACTATTGCCAGCGGATCCTCCGCTTGCCGTCGTCGATGTGGACTCGTAGGATTTTTTTCGAATTTTTATCTTTAGTTTGGGCGTTTGTTCTTCCTCAGACTCGAGTGTTTTACTGCGGCCTCTACGCTTTCCAGTTGTTTTGCCACCAGTTTCATTACTCACGGAGAGGTTGCTGCCAGTCGAACATCCGCTGCGACGTCGCTCTGGATTACCTTCGGTGACATCGTAGCTCATGTCCAGTTGACGCAATTCTCGCGAACCAAACTTTTTTCTCTTTGACGTGATCTCAGTGCTGTTGTATCCCTTGTAGTCGTCCTTCGTGGGAATCGAGAGCATTGAGTCCACGGCCTTTGGAATGCCTACGCTTCGACTGATCATTGTGTTTAAGGAACTAGCCTGCTTCTCCGCCGATTGTGGAAGACCAACCGTATCATCCAGATTCGTTTCCTTCTGGCCCCAATACTGCAGTAGTTCCTTTTTCCGCATACGCCGAATACCCGAGGTACCACCGCCACCGCTGACAGTAGAGTTGCCGCCGCCAATCGCTACCTGCGAAACAGATACCTGTACCGACGACTGTTGGACGACACTCAAACTGGTCGAGTTGTAAGTGTCGGGATATGACAAAGGACCCTTGATCTTCAGCTTCAACTGGTTTCTGGAATCTGAAAGTGATACCTTTGTGTTGGTCGTGTCAGAGTCGATGGAGATCTCCTCAGAGGTGGTTTCCATCGAAGTCTGCAGCTCTGCGGGCATAACTACTTCCGGAGCGTTTGCCGGTTGGTTATTTTGAGTATGTCGGATGCCGGTTCCACTGGCTTTGAGGGCAGACTGGAATTCCTTTTCAACCTCCTCATCGATGTCGGGCAGAGTCTGGTCAGCGGTCCCTGAATCAAATGCACCCAACAAATTGTTGTTATACGCCTCCTGACTGGCAGATGAATGCTGTGCCTCGAAATCGAGATTGTATGTGCGCATATCAACTGGACCGGGAAGCACTGGCCTCACCATACTATACTCGCTACTTGTGTTTACTATTGTGCTGGATGTCGGCGTTTTGAGATCTCCCTGTCGGTTGTTGCAGTTGTTGGATGCTGTTGTCTGCGTGCTACTTCGCATTTTGCATGCGTACGATGGGCTGGAGAACTTCTGCTGTTCGGGTGTTGTGTTTTGCTGCATATTGCCGCGGCAGTCGAAGGAACGTCGACGGTCACGCAGAGACTGAAGGTTTTCCACGTTGGATGAGGCCATGTCTTCTTCGTAGTTGAACTCGTAGGGAGTTCCAACTAGATTATTGACGATATGTGTGTTTCCATATTCAATTACGGGAGGAATCTGAGAAGCAGAAGCCAGGCGACCACCTCTGCCTCGACCTCGACCCCGTCCTCGACCAGTGCCCGTACCACGTGCCACGTTCTTTCTTTGCCGACCTGTGGTTTGTCCATCAAACTTACCACTGTTATTTTTTCCACCCATTTGCTTGCTAAGCAGTTCCATTTGGCGCGGACTCTTGCCGGGACTCTTGTGCATTTGCGGGGACTTACGCGGAGGAGGCTGTTGCTGGCTAAATCGCGCCGATGTGCGTTTTGACGGTGATTCCTTGATATCAATGCTACTCGTGGGAGGCATAAGTTCCAGCAAGGAGTTGAATTGTGCAGAAGCGGCATTAAACTGAAGATTCTGTGGAGAATGGTGGTCCAAAGTAGCACCAGGCGTGGAGACTATCGCCGCAGTTAGCGCTAGATTGTGCGAAGACGAAGTAAATGCTGCGCCGCCACTTCCACCGTTCCCAGTTGACATTGCAGACATAAACGGGGATGGTGATGTTTCCTGTTGGTGATTCTGATGATTTCCTCCAAAGATAGAGGTATTTTGTTGTTGCTGTTGTTGTTGTTGCTGCTGCTGTTGTTGTTGTGACTGTTGCTGTGATTGCGACGCGGAGAGTGGAACATTTCCCGCCAGGCCAGCAGAAGGAAACAATACCGCCCCCGGTGTGGGAAATAAGGTCTGGTTCATGTGATTTTGCATGTTGGCGTGCGGTGGCGGAGCATGAAACAAACTAACAGGACCATTGTATTGATTCTGGGAATGATTCAGCTGCTGCTGTTGCTGGCCAAATCCATACGACGAACTCAACATATCTATGCCATTCACCATATTCTGACTGGCAGTGTTTTGCTGGGCTATTGAATTGAATTGCGAACTTAATGAGCCCCCAAACGATTCAATTGCTCCGCTGAAGTGGTTCTTCTGGTTCACAACTACGGTGCAATCCTGCTGTTGTTGCTGTGGCTGCTGGTTGGATTTGTTACAAGGCGCTAGTGTGTGTGGCATATCATTCGATTCGGATACTGAACTTGGTGATGTGGACACCGATCTTCGAGTCTGAATAAGATCGTTCTCGTTCCACATGTTGGGCACATTCATGTAAGGTGATTGCATTCGAGTGTTCTCATCATAATCACAGTCCACCAACTTGCTGGAAACCGATTCGGCATTTGTAGTGAAATCCATTGAAGTTTCCTTGGTTGCGTGCAGATCCACAAAGTCTGGTTGCTTGAAGTCAGCGAGTTTGTTGAAGCACTCGCTGCTGTTCATCGCCGTATGAGGTGTTTTCTTCTTTTCGCTAATGCCAGTGCCGGTTAGGAACATGGAACTAGCATCATTTACCGCCGTCGAGTCCTGCAGTACATGGTGTGATTGTTGCTGGTCATTTGAGGATTGCAACGAAGGAAACTGCACCATAGATGAGTTGTTTGTACTGGACTTGTCCGGAAAATTGATGGCATTTTCAGAAAATGGCACAGTGAGACCGGAACTGCTGTTGTTCGTGAGTTGTGGCACAACAGGTTCGATGACGGATTTCTCATCCGGCAGCTGTGAGTCATCTTTAAGCTGAGACGTTGGGGCCGAGTTCTCTTTTTGTTGGAACAAATCGTCTGCATGGTGATTGTAGGGGAATGTTGTCGGTATCGCAGGTGTGGGCGGTGGCCCAAAATCAGCCGGCGCATCATCACATTTATTGTGATTCCGTTTCTGTGACTGGGATTGTCTCAGCTTTTTCACTAAATCCATAGTCAACGCACTATCATCTTCTTTGTGCAAGCCGAGATCGGCAGTTGCGTCCTGTGCTGTGCAATCTACATCTGGAGGATCGAGCACCTGACCAAACGAGAATTCAGTGAGAGCGGCAGTGCCGTCGTCATCGTCATCTTCGTCATCATCATTATCATCCGGTTCTTGCATGTTATCCAGTAAGTTCATTTGATCTTCAGCTGTCGGATCGAAAGAAGACATACGGTGATGGTGGTGATGATGGGGGTAGGCAGCTGGTGTTGCCGGAGATTGTTCGATAATTTTCTGAGATTCCTCACTACGTGAAGGCATAGGCGGAGTTTGTGGGAGTTTCTCAGGCGAATTATCCTGCGCCTCTTCATCCTGTTGCTGCTGCGGATGCTGCTGTGGTTCGTTGGAATCGATTTTAAGACTTTGCGCGGAGCTGGAATCTAACTCTATGATGTCGGGATCTTCTATTCGTATTGAACGGCTCAATTTTTCCTGGATCGTTGGAGTTGAAATTCGTTCCTTTAGGGCGCGTTTTTCATCTCGTTGTTTTTCGCGTTCTATCTCGATGAAAGTTTCCCTCTCAACGTTGCTCGCACCGTCTGCTACTGAGCTACCTGATTTTATCTCGTCGATCACACTACTGCTGTTGCTACTAATTTCGCGCTCCTTTTTGTTGAGTAACTTATCAAGTGATCCGAAGTTACGATGCGATTTGCTGGTGGTTGATAGACTTGTAGTCGTGCTTGAGTTGTTATACGTAGACGATGAGGATACCAAGTCTGCTTTTCTTTGGGCAATCTCTTCTTCTAAGTTCGGTGACGGAGAACTAGACGGAGACTCCTTTGTGGCCTCGTCGTCTTCGATTTCAATTGTTTGAGGTGCTGTTACGTCTTGCTCTTTCTCCTTTACGGGAGAGGTTTCAATTATAGGCACTACCTCTTCTTCATCGTCGTCGTCGTCGTCCACCAGAACAATAGATGCAGATTGATGTTCATTCTCTTCTCTTTGGATGGCTGGTGACTTAGCAGGTGGAAGCGGAAGAATTTCTTCCTTTTTAGGCGTCTCCTTGGTTCCATTTATACTGCCATTGTCGTTGCTATGACCTATACTTGGTAGTTTAGAGCGTACTGGAGATTTGAGTTCTGTGGTAGGCGGTGACTTGGGCGTCTCAGTTTGATCTACTGCAGAAGCTTTTCTCGTCGGCTTCTCCCCACTATTACTCTTTGTCAGCTTTCGAGTGGTCGTGGACTTGCGATTTTCCTCGACATCACTCTCGTCAGATGAACTACTACTGCAAGACGATGATGAAGAACTGCTCGACTCAGATGATGAAGTGAGGTTAACATTCCGCACTGATAAGCGGCGAGTTCCTTCTTTCTCTTTCTCCTCTTTGCTCCTGTTTTTCTCCGGCGAGGGTGAAGGTAAAGTTGAGTGCACTACAGGTACTGATAGTGGTGCTGGTGTAGCCGCAGGTGCAGATGCCGGTAATGCCGCTGAAGTTGGTATAGGCGCTGGTGCAGGCACAGGCGCCGGTGCTGAGGCTTTTGACTCCAATTCCTTGACATCGACGGCGGAATCCTTTGATCTTCGAGTAGCCGTCGTTCTGGCCGTTGTTGCAGACTCTTTTGTTGCTGTTTCCTTCTGACTCGCATCCTTAGTTGCAACTTCTTTTGACAGCCTGCGAGGCTTTGCCGCATGGGACTCAGTTGCCGTTAAAGACTGTTTTTTATTGCTTTCCGGAGATTTCAGTTTACTCTCCTTGTCTTTGCTATCCCTTTCTTCGGCGGGCACCTCTGTTGTTGATGATTTAACCATTCCACCGCTCTTGAGCTGCTCGGCTGCCTTCTTGGCCGCTTGCCTCTGCGGGACATAGCTGACGGGCATGCTGTTTTTGGTCATGTCTGCTGGTGGTTTTACACTATTTGGTGACTCTGTTGTTGATTTACTACTGCTCGATTTCGCGCTCTCTGACTTGGCTTGCGCTTTATCGCGACGTGGGGAGACGATGTCCTTGGAAGATATGGAGATGGATTCATTTTTCGAAGTATTCTTTGGAGGTCTACCACGTTTTCCAACCACCTTGTCTGCTGTTTTATCCTTCTCTTTTTCTTTCTCTTTGGAACGCATTTTCTCATCTAATCTGCTACTACTTTCCTTTGGTTTATCTTTTTCCCTATCCCTGTCTTTTTCCTTTTCTTTGTCTCTACTTGAGAATGCCTGCGTTCGATCTGATTCGCGATCGTCGCGAGAATCTTTCTTGCCAACCACAGCCGCCGCTGTTGCTGTTGCACTAGACGAATAGATGTTTGTGGAGCGCATGTTCTCTGAGGCCTTCTTAGCAGCTTGTCGCTGTGGAACAACAAGTAAATCGGTTACAAACTTCTGCTTTTCAGCAGACTTTGGTTGAGCACCATCTTGATTTTTACTCTTCTTGCTTCGATCATCTTTCTTGTCTTTCGACGAAACCTCCGTCCGCAGATTCTCCTTTGAAGTTTCTTTACCTTTAGCTTTGTCCTTCTCCTTTTCCTTACCTTTCTCCTTGTCCTTATCCCTCGCACTGCCAACGTCTTCTTTAGCCTTTGCGGCCGCAGCTTCCATCTTTTGTTTTTGTATCGACTGTAGAAGAGTGAACTCTTTCATGGCAGCCTTTGTTCTTACGTTCGTTTGATAGTCGTTAACATTGCTCTCCGTTTTTTCCTTATCCTCCTCCGAAGTTGACGTTGAACTATCGCTGTCTGAGTATATTTGCGATGTTGCTTTATGGCTAACATTCTTACTTGTGCTATCTAAATTCTTAAGAGGGATCAATTCCTCACTCTCGTTACTCGACGACAATAACGAGTCCTTCTCAAGCTCCTTTTCCATTTGGGAAAGATAGTTGTTTCTTCGCTTGTGTGAATCCTGTTTCTTTTCTTCCTCATCACTTGAGCTGGAAGCAGCTACAGCCGCCGTAGACGCTGAGGTGCTGGCTTTCCGTCGCTTTTGCCGCATCTCAACAGAACATAAGTAGCTTTGCTTTTTACGCTGCTTCGTAGGAGATGACTTCTTTTTTGTGGATTCGTTCTCACTAGCCGAAGAAACTGATGAGGCAGATGATGCTGATGAGGCCGACGACGAAGATGATCCAGATGAGCCCGAAGAACCACCCGACGTAGACGAACTAGTCGAAGACGATTGCGATCCACTACTGTCGACTTTGCGTTCACCTCCCCCATTTCGACGAGTAGTCTTGGCTCCGTTTACATTTATCTTCTTATATTGAGAGATCGATTTTTTACGATTTGTAGTGGAGCTTGCGGCTGCCGTCGACGAACTAGTTATTGCTAAACATGTCTGAACTTTATTACCCTTACCCGCACCAAGAAGTTTTTCTTTAATATACTCTAAACTTAAAAATGAATTATCGCCTTGGGAATTTGAGCTAGTATAAAACCTATCGTACAATGCTGACCCATCGTTTGCATAGATCACAGCATTCGTGAAACTTTCGTCGTACTCTTGAGTGTTTCGCAGCGAATCATCGCTGAGCACTGATATCTGCTTATAAAATATCTGCTCTCGCAACTTGAACTGTGAACGCGACAATTTTTCTCTTCGACTAACCATATAGCAAAGATTTCGTACCCTTTCCAAGTCCTGTCGCACATGCACCACAAGTTTATGGTTCTCCATTTCGACCTGCTCCTGTTTACGGGCGATTAATTCCACATCTTCGGTTTTGGGTGGAATTAGTGAATTGTTGTCGTGCGATTTTCGCTTCAATTTCCAGTAGTTGTAAATGCTGGTAATTGCATCTTCGTCGCACTCAAAGAGATGGCAGCTGATGTCTCTGATGTTGACGTGTTTGTCAAATTCAGCTTCCACTTCCTATAGGAGTATTTTAGAAAATAACACGATTAGGTGGTTCAAATGGCAAATATTACTAATCGATCAAAAAAAACAAAGGCCTTCTGCTGAGAACGCCATAGGCATGTGGCATTGGGACCGTAGCAGAATTCTTGAGTTCTTAAAACATGTGTCAAGGATATGTTTCCAGCTGGAGGTCGAATATTGCTAAGGGGCACGCATGGGGGGCGTTGTAAACGCAGCTAAAACTGACAAAAATATATGCAATGTGATTTGCCTCCTACTTTCTTTAAGTTTATTCGTATTTAAAGTGAAAGGAAATGCGTGCGTTATATCCTTAACAGATTTGGTACTTGTGACCACACTCAGTTAAATACATCGACCGATAACTTTGCTTGGGAATTTGGAATCCATTAACTGGTGGAACTGATTTTTATATTAGGCTTTCGTTTAAAGTACGACCTCAACTGAAGCTAAAACCTTAAGGGCCGTTTGCTGATACGACTCATAGCGAATTAGGTGCCGCATAAACTCTTATGCGACAGTTTACGCCCTAAAAATGTAGCCTATAAGTATTTAAGTAGAACAAACGTAGGGCAAACGGCCCTAAGTCGTTGGGGCTTACTAATTATCATTTTTACCCTGCACACTAAATATTTTGCAGGTCACAATGGGTAGAAATATAAACTTTACATTTTGTAAGGAGCAATTACCTTAAGCCGCCGAGCACGCACTTGATTGCGCTCTTCTGAGGTCATATCCTTTCGACTCTTTCGTCGTCGCCCATCATCGTCGTCGATTCCTGAACACAATCCATTGTTATTCGTAGCTTTTTGGTTTCCTTTTTTGCCCTTGCTTCCCATGCTGTGCTTTAAGCAATACGAGCGTAGTTTAACTCCATCCTCGGCATTGCCCTCCTCGATGATTGCCCGCATCTCCAGTCCATGCTGAAATGCGCACGTCACATGATAGGCTGTCTTGCATGTTTTCACTGAGCACTGTATACAAGCTCCCACTCGTTCTTTGCACAACACACAAATTAAAGCCCATCGACTTTGTGGAATGGTTGAGATTTTCGTTATTGGTTCCATGCGATCCACACACCCAATACTAACTTCAGGTATCCAAAGAGCACACGAAACATGCGCCCAATTCTTGCCAGACTTTGTTGATTTCATTGCGCCGCCCTTGTTCGGACAAAGAACACAACCCGGCTTTATGTCCATTGAACAAGTTCGGCATAGCCATTGACCTGTTTGGGAAAAGATTTTTCGTTAAGGACCAATTTCGCTTATATTTGTTTTTTACACATACCCGATGGAATGGCCGTAATACCATAACACGCCTGGTGCACACATATATTGCATTTATCACAGAATACCATTTCGTTTGCCTCCTCTGAATCAGGTGATCGACATACATCACATATAACGTTCTCATCGTATTCGATGCCGAGACCTTCTTCGTTTTTTAGTAAGACTTGAATTTGTTCCCAACATCGAATCTACTCCAAACCAAATCCAATTAGAAACGAGTTCTAAGAGCAAAACAAACAAAGAAACTTACCTCCAATTCCTCGATAACACGTTCGAATTGCTCCGATGATATTGGAGTAGCACCGCTTAAAGCTCGTTCTTTATTAAGTAAATTTAACCAAACTTCATCGACCTGGTCGATGTCGTAGGCACAGGTATTTTCAGCTAACGCCACCACATTTGTAAGGTAGTGCAATTCGGAAGTGTAGGTTTCATCCTTACTTATTCGTATATATCGATTTTTTGGACTGAAATGTGTTAGAAAAAAAACTATTTTACTTGACAGCATTCGAAAGGAATTGCAGGGAAAGGTCGTCTCATTTAAATGTTGTCAATTCGAGCACCTGACGTGTTGACTGCGGTTGTTAACTCTCTCAAACAAATGAACAAATTTTCATTACAATTTGGAACTCACAGCATATTAAAAACCCTCGATTACGACATATATGCCGAAACTCTTCTGCGGCATTGACCGTATAAATTTATAATCGGTTTCCGGATACAAACAAAAATGCTTTCAAAAGCGAATTGAAGGGGTACACTACTTGTCATGCCTCCAAATATTAAATGTAAAACAGGCTAAAACAAATGTTACATAGAGGAACGAGAACCATTTAGTGCAGTAGATATTGTTTCCATGAGCATGTAGGTTGTAGGATATGTGAGCGACAAACAAAGTCAAATGTCTTCTGACGATAGGTCAGTTTAGTAATTTGCAGCTGCAAAGAAATGAACAGAGACCAGAAAAGTGCACAGGTAGAAAATTAAATAAATTTCATTATTACATCAATTGGTCTCGCAGATTCGTATTTGCCTTACAAAGCTCATGGTCAAGACGAAAGCGTTTGCGTGATAGCCAACGGGGTATCGTCCTGTACTGATCTGTATATTTTGAAGATATTTGTTCATACATAAAGGGTACTCATTGCATTGCGTTAGCCGTCAAAAGTACTATTTCCACTTGCACTGATGATCCACAATAACCACAAATAAACCTATGACAATGCTGAAAGGCTGTGCGCCAACTTGACTGATCCCAATCCTCTGATAGAGAACCACTGATGAATTGACGAATGACGAAAGTAGCTCTACAACAGCAGAAGTAACAATCACAAACTCTTCTACCAATGATATGGTAGGTAATTTCGTCAAGTCGTAAGAAAAATTGGCTAAAGAGAGAGTACATCCATTCTTCAGCGTTTTATACAATTTTTCCTTGCAGTTTAACATGTTATGTGGGCCAGAGTTCATATTTGATTCAAAGAGTTATCAAGTCAAGAGACACATATATCAAAGAATCTCGTCACAACTTTTAAGTTTAAAGTTGCTAATAAATATATAGGAACTATTTGAAATCCTAACTAAAATGTTTGTTCATTCCTGCTCCTGCTCGATTCATCAGAGGGTCTTCGGGTTTCTGGCATAAAAGAAAAACGTACTACCTTTCCAACAGTTGCGCTTAGGCCGAATCAAACTGAAGTCAACCGAGTAATCAATGCGTAACAGGGACCACGAACAACAGATGCAATCCATTGTTTAAATCTTTTATAGGACCAATGTGACGCTTTTAGTCAACCCATCAGATTTCGTATTAGAAGATATGCGATATAACGAAATTGGGGGAATACACAAACAAATAAAAAGCATTCCCACAGTAAATCTAATCACATCTAACGAAGAGCTACATTGGCCAAGAAGAACAAATTAACGCCACGCACTGCAGCCCACACGACTGTGTTACATATCGCAGCTATTGCTAAAGCGACGAGAAAAGAACATAAATGCTGGCGTTGCAATAACAGGAACCTCTCTGTCAACCACTAGAGCACGATCTTGATTAAGCCTGTGGGAGAGTTTCCCAAATGCGCACCAGACAGCGGAAGCTAAGCGAATTTCGTCAACAGCATCGGTAACAGCTCACAATTGGAATTATCCTTGCTCGACATCTGGTTCCGGTGTGAAGGGAGCGTTGCTCCATACCTTGAAAGCATTCATTTCGGCAGAAAAACAACTCAAAAGGCACCTATTACGCATATGCGCAGTTAGACTCTACCGCCAATTAGAAGAAACGAGAAACAATTAATTGTGGGATTACGATTAAGTGGTGGGCCGGCAAAAGAGTCATAACAAAAATTAGTACACAAGATGGCGAGCAGAAGAGCAGAAAAAGCACTGATTGATAAGGGCGTCAGTTCATAAATGAAGTCAAGGGGCAACTGAAACTCCAACTTATCCATTAAGGTAGTAAATAAAGTTGCATCTTCGTCCCTTATTAAGCTTTATTCAAATGACTCATAAAAGGGTTTCCGATTCATTTACTGCAACTTTAAACTATGCAAACTGTCTTTTCAAAAAGGCCTGCAAGACAAACAGCCGAATCGCGTTGTCTGTCAACGAACAACACGTGACGGAAAAAATTGTTCTGTACGTAATGCACATCGTATTAATTTCGTGAACATTAATGTCGTTCACACAAGACCTAATGATATTTCTTTTATAAGAAAGCTGCATGCTCCACACTGTAGCTGCTACCGGTAGTCGCTGAAAAATCAGCTCCCTGGGTGCGATAGATTCTCAATTTCGCAATATGCGGGATGGACCACTGTCGCAGCATTTCGATGCAGGATTGACTGCATATATTTACTTGAGAATGCGAGAGAAAACATTGAATTTCAACGACACCTAGTACCAATGTAAAGGATTCGCAATTATTTCTTTAAGTTCACTGGTCAATGTCGGTAGTATTGGCATGTGTACTGACCGAGTCTACAAAAAACAACAACCGCTCAGCGAATTAGGCGGTTAACACAATTTTAATACCATTCATGTTTTGTAACACTGAAACGCAAAACTGACAACGGTCAACAAAGCGCAGACGTGCAACATACAACAGTATTGTAAAATAAAGGATTACTTACAGTTTAAAATCATGCGCCGGCTCAACAATTGGATGTTGCATCACCCCCACAGATGGCTCCGGTAAAGAGTCTGGATTCACCGGCACTTGCACACCTTTCTCCCATTCCTGTTTCCATTGGTCGGTGACAATTAGATACTCATTGCTGGCCAGTGGCTCGGAATCTGGTAACTTCATTGCGCTAATGAGATCCTTCCTGTAAGTCAATACGACAACAAGTGTTAGCCCAAAATTTTATCACCATACAACAACAATAACCAACCTGTAAAGTTCAGCAGGTGCCTCCGTTGAACTCCGATTGTATATACTAGAGATCTTGATGTCAGCAACTGATCTCGCTTGCCAGGGAACAGAGGATGTCCCGGACCCCATTTTAGATGATATCGTGTGTGATGTGCTTGCCGCCGACGCCATGGGTATTGGTGGAGCCAGCGATAGAGAGGAACCGCTCCCGCTTGCTCCTCCTCCTTCGGGATGGTCATTATCATTGGTACTGGTTAATGTTGTTGCCTTAGAGCCTGTGGCTCCCGCCACCACCCCTATCGTTGTGGATCCATTGGGTGGCCGCCCTTTACGTCGCTTCGTTGGGGGCGGCTGCGGATCGCTCTCTAGTCGGTGATTATTACCTCGTTTACCTCTTTGTGACATTTCAATGTATAATTGAACATATATGATGATTTTGTGGGCCTATTTCTTTATAGAACTGCGGCTTCTCTGTGTTTCCATATATATATGGACTGATTGCTGTTTATTGGAAGTGTGAGGCTAGGCGGGCGCGGGCTACTCCTACTATACCTGTTGGCAAAGACTATTTTGTAAAAGCACAGGACATTGTCCGTCTACTTACATTACATTCTTATTACGATGCTGTTGCTGCTGCTGCTTCTTCTTTGGTTGAGTTCCCTGCTACGACGAAGACGACGGCGACGGCGACACAGAAAAAGGCTTTTCCACAATTCCGATTCACTTGCTGGTGATTAAGAGCAAAAAAAATGTTCTGCCTACTTCGCCAATGCTGCTGCTGGGATGTACCCATCCGCGCCTATAACTATCTCTCTACACGGAGTAAGCGTACATGTATATGTATACTAAACTATTTTCCTTGGGTGACTTTTATTTACAAAAATATATTTTGCGTATTTTTTGAGTTTTTGCTGGGAACTTGTGCAATTCCAACCGTAATATACATAATTAGCTGGAATTTTGCAAAATTTTTGTTTTCTACATTCACTGCACACTGCATCACACACTGCTGCAACAGAAGAAAAATATTTTTGTATTTCTCGTTTTTGTATTCTGCGTTCTAAGAGTTGTCAAAATAATTTTTTGTTTTTAGGGTTTAATGTGGGTTTTTCGGTTTTCGCGATGGTACTTGCTGGCCCGGGGGAACGGAAAGGATTTCAGGTGAAAACTTCGACCTTTTAAATCTTGAATTCGTGATAAAAGTCAAGTAAACAACACACAACACATACAATTCTCGTTCACTCAAGTTATCCCCGCCATAGTTAGTTTTAGTCAGAAATGCATTACGTTGATTTTGCAAATTTTGCACATTGCCTGCGAAGTAAAGTGCGGCACGATAATATTGTACGATTATTTACGAAACACAATTGCGTTCAATTGGGTTTGAGTCGAATAATTAAATTTTGGCCGTAATTTTAATAGAGTTGATTTTTAATATTTACAAGACGATAGACAGTCGCCATCATTAATTTGACTCCATTTTTTTTTACAAAATTCATTAGACTTTCATGGTTATGTTTATTGTCGTGAGATGTCACTGCTATCTTTAGAGAGATTTGTTGGATAGAAAGAAATTCGCCGTACTTTTTGTCAAATAGGGATGCTGCGCAGCGAATTCATTCTAGTAAAACATTGATGAATGATTCGGAAATTTGAATGAATAATACCACTGCGAGGCTGAATATAGACAGATGGTAATGAAAAAGTGAAAGGAAATTTGCGAGAAATAATATTTTAGAGAGAAAATATCCTATGGCAATGTGGCTCCATCTCTTGGCAATACACTTATTTGGGCAAATAATTTTCTGATCTTGGGGCAGTGTTACACTTTTACTTGCAATTCATCTTAAATGCCTTTTACGCATAATATGAATTCGTCGTGTCTTCAGATATCATGTTAAGAAAGTCATTGTTAAATAATTGTTAATGGCTAAAAACAATGTCTGGATATAAATCCACAATAGTTCTTTAAAAATATTTTCTTCGAATTTCGCTGATAAATACAGTTTTCACGTTTAGGTGAGTGCGTTGTCTTGCTCTACGTACCTACCAAAACTAAGATGCGCTTTGACCCACTTCACAACTGTTAGTATAAAAGTTCTTGTAAAGGAAAATGATTTTTCTTAATTTCAAATTATAATACTGCACATTACAATTACTTTAAATATCTGTGAAAAGAGGAAGAACCGTGAGAATTATAATTAGGATTAGTTTAATCTCAAAAATGAGTGGACTATCATTAAAAATTAGTTGCTTAACAAGAATTTAGGAAACGTTATCATTTAGCAGCATTGTTGACCGACATTTTTTTTCGAGATTCGAAGATAATTTGACAGATAGGCAGCTGTCCTTAAAGCAAGCTAATAAGAACAAATTATAACATTGTCATTCTAGCCTTAAACAGAAGTACCGCTAAAGAAAAATTCTATGGAGAAATAAGGCATAATTGTTGCAATTGTGTGCTTGCTAATATTTTTTGACATTAATGCCGGTTGATCGTTTACATTTCTTTGTGGGAATATCTTCTAGTTTATGCCCAGTTTTACTTTTAAAAACAAAAATAAGCAGTGAAACATATTTGGTTTCTTTTTATCAAAGAACAACCGCGGTTATATTTATTTACTTATTTATATCATTTATTCAATCTACGATTTAAAATCGACAGATTTCGAAAAACAATTAAAAATTAGTCAAATTATTGGGCATAAGCGTTTCTTAATTGACATAAACTTCCTCCAGATGTTGGCCTTTTTTTACCATCAACATTCACCGCAACTCACACCATTCTGCACGATATATACCTATTTTCTTTCCATTAAATGAAATAGCCGCTAAACGGAATCTTCCTCTGCTGAGCTCGAAGCGAAGCGAATAAAAAAGGAATTAATTGCATATATGCATGGTTCACTCGGATAATTAACTATTCCCCACACTCGGAAAAAGTATCGAGTGCTGCACGAATGTCGGTGAATAAAAATTCCTCTGATTACACCTTCACCAAATGTGTTGCCATTGTGACCGAATATAATTATCAATTGTGAACAGACAGTCTAGACAGAAACGAAAAAAAAAATAAAAGAAGTTTTGCACAAAAGAAATTTTGTGAAGGAAAAAATTCTCTCAATTTTTATATTTAAATTTAAGCAAATCCAAAATTCAATTGGAAAATTTATACAAATTATATAGAAGTTTTAATTTTAAACAAACAACTGCCCACATAAATCTGGTCAGGCTGGTGAATCTAAATTGGTGTTCCTACATTTCGAACTTCCTCATCACAAGAAAAAGTGAAATAGGGGACTGCACTACGAGGAAAAACCTTTCAAAAATGTCAACTAGCCAGAATTCCAGCAGCAGTTTAAAAAACAAACAAGACGAAGCTTCCTACAGCAGCAGCAGTAGTATTGAAGAGTTCAATGAAACAGAAGAAAGACGTCGCAGGATTCTCAAAAATCGGAATCGGTAATGAATACAAAATGGAATCTCACTTGTCAATAGTTTAAGCAATTTATTTATGTTAATTTTTTGAATGGTATCAGAATGTTTTGTTTTAGCTTACAGTTGCGAAAAGAAATTTGTTTACAATGAGTCATTTGACTTCCAGCCATGTCCATGTAGTTGACCAATATTATAATGAGGATGGTGCGTGCAGCATTTCCCTGTTTCAATGACCCGCCGCAGCTTGTGTCTTGTTTACCTGTCTATTGTCCTTGACTATTTTTAAACCAACCACGCATCTCTTTTCTACTTCCGCAATGATTGTAATCTTTTTGCATTATCTGCGGATGTTCTCTGCAAGAGGCACTGGCCTTTAAGATATGATTCGCTTTTCTCATTTTTCCACATAATTCCTATAATGCTTCCGCATAGTTGCACTTCGATTTAGAAGGATTAGGTTTGTTTATAAATAAAACTGAATTTGCTTACATGGAACCGAATTGTAACAATTTTCTGCTGTAATAACACCACAGGTCATTTCTCAGTAGTTGCAGACATTCAAAAAGTAGTCTAATATTAAATTCTGTTTATTTAGGAGCACCTCATACATGAACCGCAATATAAACAACAAACTTCAGCCACAGCTGGTGCAACAACAAAAGGTTGGCGGAAGTGGTGGCGGCGTTATGCTTTGTAGCTCTGGTGGAGCGATTTCAAAAACCGACATAAAGTCTAACACACAACAAAGTTCTGCTGTAGCAATGATGGCGGGACCATCAAAACCAGCACCAGGTGAACGAATCACATTGCTCGTGGACAATGTACGCTTTGTCTTAGATCCAGCTCTAGTAACTGCCCATAGGAATACGATGCTCGGCACAATGTTTAGCTCAGGCTTTGAGTTTGTGCACCCAAATGAAAGAGGTGAATACGAAGTCGCCGAAGGAATCTCACATATTGTGTTTCGTGCTATTTTGGAGTACTATAAGAGTGGAATTATTAAGTGTCCCCCATCGGTTTCGGTCCCCGAACTCAAAGAGGCGTGCGACTATTTGTTGATTCCTTTTGATGCCACAACAGTACGCTGCCAAAATTTAAGTAAGTTGAGGAAACAAGTTCTTTTTGTCACTGATTTAAATTTGTTGTGTGTGTTTGCCTGTCCAATAGGAGGTCTTTTGCACGAACTAAGCAACGAGGGCGCACGCCAGCAATTCGAGGTCTTCCTTGAGGAGCTAGTCTTACCACTAATGGTTGCATCTGCACAAAGAGGAGATCGCGAATGTCACGTTGTAGTTTTACTGGACGATGATGTTGTTGACTGGGATGAAGAGTTTCCACCACAAATGGGCGAGGAATACTGTCAAAGTACGTAAAAAATTCAGCGTCTGGTTGTTTTCAACACAAACAATTTCTTTACAGCCGTTCACAGTACGGCTATGCACAGGTTTTTCAAATATATCGAAAATCGAGATGTCGCAAAGCAAGTAATGAAAGATCGCGGCCTAAAAAAGATTCGCTGTGGAATTGAGGGCTACCCCACACACAAGGAAAAAGTTCGCAAGCGTCCAGGTGGTCGCGCAGAAGTAAGCCCAATCGGATCGATGATAACTTTCCTTCAGTAACGTTTCTTTTTCTTAGGTTATATACAGCTACGTTCAACGTCCGTTTATCCACATGTCATGGGAGAAGGAAGAGGCGAAAAGCCGTCATGTGGATTTTCAGTGTGTCAAGTCGAAGTCTGTTACCAATTTAGCTGAGGCAAATGCCGATCCGCCGCTGGAACTCGATGCAAGTAACTTAACGGTCACTTCTCCTTATTCATGTCTGTTCACAAGCAGTTTTGTTTTATTTTTTTTCAAGGCGGAAACCCAATACCACCTCCCGATGTCGCCATAGTGCAGGAAATTCGACCTTTTATCGGAGCAGACGGCGAGGAGGCTGTAGGTGGGATACTTAACGACATAGATCAGCCGGGCTTAGCCGAGGAACAACACTAGGATTATCATATTGCCTACTCTCATTCGCAAAAGAAAAAAATATCCAATATTTTTTTGTATTAATATTTATTATTTGTTTTATTCGTTATTTATTCCAACTTTTTTAATTTTTTAACATGAACAAAAACTCGTTGCACTTAAAAAGAGATAACCCACATAAAGAAATCAAAAACAACCAATACTGCGCTTTAACTTTTAGAACGATGACGTCAAATTCCTGCTCTCGGAATGACAATCCCAGCCGAATGAACGTTCCACAGCCATTTTCCACTTTGAGTAACGAATGTCGCGCTCGTTTTCGTTGATAAGAGGCTTGAAGGTGCTTATGGCATCGGCACTCGATACAGGCGCGTTAATGTCAGCGTCTAAAATGGCCTTGTAAGCGGCCAGAGCTGCCCCCTGAAAACAAAAATGTGTTTGTGATTAAATAGATCAGAGCCGAGTCAGCAATTTAGTTTGCGTGTTGAGATGAAAATTAATATTGAGTGCAACAGGCGCGTATAGCACTCTAGAACTTAATTCTGACAATTTTATTTTTGTTATCCCAAATGAAAGTGACTTAAGTAACGTATCTGAGCGGTTGAAAAGTGTTTTTGTTTGAATTGAACTTGGAACGTATTTTTTCGTTAATTAAACTGCGCTTCATAAGAATTGCTTTGTGAGAGACCTATGTCTATAACCAAAGTTGATGAGCTAATGCATTAAAAAGGAAGACCAATGAATGGCGATATGCCTTACCAAAGCTGTCGTTTCAGCAACTTTTGGTCGAACAACATTTATTCCTATTAAGTCAGCTTGGATCTGTAGGAGGAGGCTATTGGCTGTCATGCCACCATCCACTTTAAGTTTAGTCAGGGGGATACCACAGTCTTTGTTCATTGCATCGAGTATGTCTCGTACTTGGAAACATACGGCTTCCAGGGTGGCGCGGACGATGTGTTCACTAGTGGTTTCTTCACTAATACCACAAATGACTCTGTAAATACTTTTAATTTTAACCATGTTGCGATATGAAGCAGCGAACTTAACCCTCGAGCTTCCTGATTCCAATATGGTGCATAAAGTCCGCTGAAAGCAGGCACGAAATACACATCCGAACAGCTATCCACTGACTTCGCCATTGGCTCTATCTGGTTGAAGTTGTCTATCAAGCCCATGTTGTCCTTAAGCCAGTTGAAGGCAGCGCCAGCAATGGCAACGCTTCCCTCGAGAGCGTAAAATGGGTTTGCATGCTTCCCCAGCTGATATCCTACAGTTGTCAGTAGGCCATGAGACGAAATAACGATAGAGTTTCCGGTGTTGTAAAGTAGAAAGCAACCTGTTCCGTATGTTGCTTTCGCTTGTCCTCTGTGCAAGCACTGTTGACCGACTAATGCAGCTTGTTGGTCACCTAAGCACGAAGCTATGGGAACATTTTTTAGACAGTCCCAGGAAATATTGCCATAAATCTCGGCACTGGAACGGATCTCTGGTAAAATAGCGCGTGGAAGATCAAAGAATTTAAGCAGGTGTTGGTCCCATTGCAGAGTCTCTATGTTCATGAGCATAGTACGTGAGGCATTGGTAACGTCAGTTATGTGTACGCCATTTGTTAAATTCCAAATTAACCATGTGTCTACGGTTCCAAAGAGACAGCTGCCATCCTTCATTGCCTGCGCCACACGAGGAACGTTATCTTTTAGCCAGCGAAGTTTGAGAGCAGAAAAATATGGTGAAATGGGCAACCCACAAAGGGGTTTTAAGTAGTTTTTGTTTCGCGAGTTGTTTGGTATATTTTCGACAAGTTGGTCAACAGTTGACGAGGTTCTCATATCTAACCAGATTATAACATTGTGCAGGGGTTTCCCAGTGTTCTTGTCCCACACCACTGTTGATTCACGTTGATTGGTAACTCCAACTGCGACTATGTCCTGAGGATAGTAAAGGTTGTTAGTTAGCTTGATAATTGGTAAGTATCTCTAGTTTTCTTTACAATTAATCAATTTTTGAGAACGAAAACCATGTACGATATATCAGATAAGAGGATTACTTAACAATACTATTTACCTCCACTTTCCCACCGAGCTGCACCAACTTTTTAAGGGCTTCCTGCATACAAGTGCGAACTATAGATAGTATAACTAAAGGGTCCTGCTCCACCCAACCTTCTTGTGGGTAAATCTGCGGAACGTTTAACTGGTGAAAGCAAACAACTTCGTCTTTTCCTGCTTTAAATATCATAAAGCGAGCTGAAGAAGTTCCTTCATCAATAGCACCAATAAGTTTTCCAAATTTCATTTTCACTGTTATTCAAATTTGATTTGAACTTTGGTCTTCGATTACATACAGGTGATACCTATGTTAACTAACTTCAATTTGTGAGAATTGGACACATAGCCAGTCCTCTAAATTTTCAATTATCATAAATAAAAATACAATGAAGTTATTGATAAGAAAGTGACGGATTTTAAAGCCAAGTGATGCCATTTTCCTTTTTTATGTCATGACCATTGAGAATTACAGCGGATGCTGCTTATCCTTTTATATTCGGTTCCTGAATAATTATCTTTGGTACCAGAACACAGAAAATATTCACTACACTACACACAAAATCGAAATTATTACCTATTCAAAAAGATCTGAGGCAAACTTTTGTATATATTTTAAGAAGGAATACAACTTTGATTGGGTTAGCAAAATGCAGACTTACGGCTATGTGTCTTTAAATGCGTGTTAACAAAAATAAAAATGATCAGAAAACAGATTAGCCTGAAACATTTTACACATAAATGCTAATTTATTTATTTTATAAATATTTCGCAATTATCAATACAATTCTACCTTATCGCAACAAATTGCGTATGACCTATTTTACTTCTCCTGTATTATATTAATTTTTATTTTAAAATGTATATTGAGAACTGGTCATGCAAAATACGATATGGCCTTTAAGTTCAGGTTGGTGTCTTTACTTTATTTGGTGGTGGTGGTGAAAACGAGAAAATATAGAAAATGCGAAAATGGCGTCAGTGTTGTGCTGTGTCGTGGTACGTATTGGTTGAAAACTTTTGAGACTTAATTTTTTATAATAAAGTGTAGAATTTGCCAATTTAAATAACTGTATTTTATAATCGCACAATTCGACAATGTATTCACCCTAATCGTAATGCAAAATTTCTGAAAAATAAACCCTCAAAACCGAGCCGAAAAAAACACTGAGCGACAGAACTTTTTTTTTTTCCTCTTCACCATTCCGTAAATACTACTTCCTAATTTTTCACAATGAACCTCTCCTATTCTGGTGGCTGATGGTTGAGGAAATGGAAATAATTAAAAGAAAAACTAAATTAAATGTCTCGTGAACCACGTTTTTGCCTACAAACCACAAATTTTCGGGAAGAAAATAACATTAAAACATTTTTTTCTGGTGTAAGGAAGAAATCGATACTGCAACGTATATGTACTCGTATAGTAGTCGCTGATTGACATTTGTCTTGTGGTGCTGCGGGTGCTGGCGACGGATGCTTCTTCTGTACTCCTTTCTATCACCGTACTAAGTTTTTTTTTGCTTTTAGTATGGTGCTGTAATGGTAATTTTTTGTGTTTTTATGTCACAATAATTTGTGAAAAGAGCTGCGTATTCTTCGACGGAACATCAAAAAATGATATCGTTCGTAACTATTCATAGATTACTTTTATGTACACATAGATGTAGCCAAAAATTGTATTTGTGACCTTAGACGGTGTAATTAGACTGACCCAACTATTATTTGATAAACAAATAATGTGTGGGCAAATAATTCTTAAAAATTGATGAGTGTTGTTGATACGATTAACATCAGGTTTTTGTTGTATAGAAGAGGCAAAAAACCTGACCCAATTAGGAATAGGTAGAAACTTGTTAACAGATAGAAACATCCAGTGCCAAAAAACCAGAAATAATAAACAATTTGGAACCAACCCCCAATTAATGTTTAGCTATTCTTGTTTGCCGGTATGAAACCCCTAAAGCACGTTTCTTTCATGCGGCATATTCAAAAGGTGGAGTTGGGATATTTCTCATCGTTTTATCAGTCTTAACTATTATTCCGTCGAATGTTTGTCACGTTCAAGACAGATGCGTGAGTGGAAAGAGAAAAAAACAAGTAGGTATCTCAGTATAGAACTCCATGCTCACAAATGTGCAAATTAAAAGCCACCAACTCAATTTGGCGCATTTGGTGTACTTAACTTCTTTCTTTCTTTTAGAGTTGTATTACTTTCGGGTATTTTCTTGAATAAATTATCAAAGCTCTTTATTTTGTGTTTGCGCTTCAGACTAATGACCTCAGATCAATTGGATCGTGTGAACAGTCCAGTCATGCATTAATCGAAAGGCTGGACTCCCCCATTTCCTATCATTGCATTCAGTTGAGTAACCCATTGTAGGTACAAACATGCAAATGACACTTGGCCAATTTGAAATGCCTTAAAGACGGCTCTATATAAACAGTTAAGCTTTTAAAGTTATAATTCTTGCAATAGAGCTCTGCATTCCAAAGAAGCTAAACGGATCTTGGTTTATAAATTAAGAACATTTAGGAAGGTAAAATCCTCTCTATGCAGCAGTGTTGCCTGGGATGTCTTTCAGACGCTCGCTATATATGGGTCAGTGAAAGTTCCTGATCTGAGCCAGGAACTCCTCGATCAATAGTACAGCTAGAAACTAACCATTTAGCAATTACACTCAATAAACAGATTGCTGGTTAAAAAATGATTTGCAATTACTTAAATGAAACAGATGCATACCTAGTTGACCTGACCTATCAGGATAATACAACACTCAATGCTAAGCTTTTCACAACAACTCTTACTTACTTAGGTGGCGCTACAGTCCGGGTGGACCTAGACCTCAACCAATACGCCTCTCCAGTTAGCGCGATCTTTGGCTAACTGCCTCCAGTTGCGCACTCCAAGTTGGTTGAGGTCCCCTTCTACTTGCGCGCGCCACCTTAGGCGAGGTCTTCCTCTACTGCGTTGTCCCTCCGGGTTGGAAACCATAACAACTCGCTTGTGAGAATTACGCAATGCGAACTGCAGGGATTAGGTTCTGTAACTTAAGCGATATCGATGCGTTTTAAAGGTATCGTTTTAGCGATAAATAGTAATCGATGAGATAATTATAGAGCATGGGCATAGGTCCTCATTATCAACAAACAAATAGTCGTCCGCCATACCTACTATTTTTATTCGTACATTTTAGAAGATCTTGATTGGTTTTGTTTGACCACACGTACTGCTAAGCGACTTTATTAATTTTGTTTATATGGCTCCAATCTCTTTCTTTTCAGCTTTTGTAACTAAATCTCCGTTTTGACATCACACTATTTTCATCATCAAAACTTAACAAAATCATAAAAAAAAAAAAAAAAATACTATACAGATCTTAGAGTTAAGCTAACTTCCTGAAAAAAGCGTCGTTAGATTTCCATTCTACATGGAAATAAGCTCAAAGGACTCAAACAATTTAAACCAACCAAATCATATTTTCTCAAAATTAAGTAGCAACTGCAACTGAAGCCAAAAAGTATACAGCAGAACAAGGAAACAAAAGCGAATCTAAAACAAAAAAAAAAAAACTTTAAAGTTTAGTGTAATAATTTTTTTTTTTGGTTTTGTTTACAATTTTTGATTCATAAAAACAGCAGCCATTAGAAGGGATTATCATTTCGCGTAGTTCTCCATCGCGCTGGAGCAAAGTGCTACATACAACAAAAATAAATCTACCTTCTCAATCTCAATACTCAGAAAAAAAAAACATAAAGAATAAAAGTTAACAAACATTTTACAGTGAAAATAGTGTTGCGTGCAAGCAAACACCACCAACGGCCAAAAATTAAAATTTGAAATCTTATCAAATCAAAAAACAAACAAGAAACGAAAATACTAGTTACAAGTCACAATCCAACAGCACACATTTAACGAAAAAAAAAAATCTAAAATAATTTTAATCAACCTCAAATATATAAATGTATATTACAAAGCAACAACGGATCATTGTTAACAAGAGTGTTTAGTTTAAAGAATTTTTTTTTTGCTTTTTTCCAAAAAAGAAAAAAACTTTTATTTGTAAAATAGAAAATTTAGATGCCAACGACGGATAATAAACACAATTTCGTTCTCTGAACAACAAACAAGTATAAAAACGGTGATTCTAAAACAAAACGTCTGAGGACACAGAAACAAAAACACACACACCCACTGTTATCCTGAAAAATTAAGTCTTAAAATATATATTTATTCAAATTCACACTGAAAGAAAAGAATAAGAGTACAAAGATACAAATTAAAAAAAGTAATTATCATAAGGTTTATACAAATAAAAAACAAAACAAAACGGAAACTGTTATAACTAACAACACAAGTGCGGACTGTTAAATTATAATTAAGTGAAGAACAAAAAAAAACAAAAAAAAAACAAATACAAAATATTATACTAATAAACGGAAACAATAAAAAACGGAATAATATAAGGCATTTTTACGTATTAAAAGAAAACAAACAAAAAATAAGAAGTAATAATTATAAGCTAAATATTCATATATATACATATATGTGAATGTATAAAATATGTGCGTGTGAATTGCGTGAGTGAAGGATTAAAAAAGAAATAAAAAAAAGAAAAACAAAGTTTATGCAACATAAAAAATTAACATCACTGTGATAATTATTATAAATTTATTATTAATTAAAAAGTAAGAATAAATGGAGTAAAAATTAAAATTAAATTAAAAAAAAAAAAAAAAAAAACATTGAAACAAATACGTGATATCTTAAAGGACTTCGATACATATATATTATATATAAAAAAAATAACTCTTAGGTAAATTAAAAGACTTTGCAATCTTTAAACAAATAATAGAAATAAATATATATTTAATAATAATAGTGGTTCTCATCAAAAGTAATAATACCAACAACACTTAAATTGATAAGTTAAACGAATAAATTTCTCATTGTGACATCTACTGCAACAACATAAACAATATTTAAATTAAAACCTACCTACATTCTAAAATATAATTGAAACGTGCAGCTAAAAACGATTAATATATGAATTTATTAAATTAAATATATAAAATAAAATAAAATTAAACTCGAATTACAAGAAATTTATAAAGTTCTTACGTACCTTTCGACCTCCTTCAATTTGTTCGATACATTTGTTTTAATTTTTTACGGCCTTGCTAAAAGAAGTTACGTTTAAAATAAAGTTAATACCTATAAAAATAAAAATCACAATATCCATAACAGTGTATAATTAAAAGCGGTAATATAGCGTGTTTCGGTAAATGAGAAGACATTATTTAATAATCTATATAATTAACAAAGTAAAAGCAGCTATCTAGACGAGTATTACAACCAAACATAGCCAGCCGTTTCGAAATCAACTGCGCAGGGCAACTCTTTAATATGAACACCCAAACGAAGAACTTTAGAGTCCTAGAAGGTATGTACCCAAACACAATTGTTTTTAATGCTTCTTGGTTACAAAGACAAACATGAAGGTTTTTAAGTCCAAGGTTACACATCCTAATGTCAACAACTGTAGGTATATTATTGTCAAAGATCAAAGATAATTTAGAGGTTATTAGGGGCCAAAATTAAAACATCCGTAATATGTGCAATGGAAATCAAAGCAAAGCTTGTAGCTCTGTATGATATCGTTTTTCACATGCGCACATTAATTGGGAACACTTACACATAGAGCGCTCTTCCTTTTTGACCATGCAATCGCCGAACACCTTCCGCTCCCAGTGGACAATATCCAGAAATGAGTCGTGTTCTGGGCAATCTTTTCATCTTTTCAGATGCAATAACTATGAGGGACCAAATCACAGCCAAATTTACCAAAGAACTAGCAGAGAAGAAAACTTTAAAAAAAAGTAAGGTTGAAGCTGGAAACCTATGAAACTATAAAATGTAACTCTTTTTTTACTGGGGAGTTCAGAACAAATTGGGAGAATTTATTTTGTTAAGAACTATATTTCCGATTATTTTAATGAAATTGTTAAACCAGACATATAGGTACCTATGTAATTTTCGAAATACAGGTTGTACGTTTCCTCACATACTATATTTTACCAAAAATAATAATAATTTATTATTAACTCCAACTTTGCTTGCTGTGTAGGTAACACCCGTTCATACATTTTCTTACCAGAATATCAAAATTGTCGACTAGTAATGTATAGAGGTAAATAATGCATCCGAATCAAGTGGGTACAGAATCTTTCTTGCAGAAACGAGTGGCTATCATAGACTCTGTGCTAAATTGCGACCGAATTGTGAATTTTCGGTTTGCTCGGGGCAGATTCCGAATAACAATAATCGTCGGGACGATATCGTTGTTGAAACTTTGATGACCATTTGAAGTTATATTCTGCCCGAATTTGTTTCACTACCGTCTGCTTTCATTACATTTGTGGAAAATGAACTGGATTAACGTCTCAAACTCGTAGTTTTGGCACTTAGTTGCTACTTTTGGAGGTCTATCGTTTCGACGGGTGTTTGAAAAATTACGAAATAAGTGCCCAGACTTCTGTTTCGTACCTCTATCCAAGAAAATACAAAAAAGTTAACTAAAATGAAGCTCAGAACACCGAAAATTTGAAGTAAGCACGAATGGAAATTAGGTAGCAACTTATCACAGGGGTGATTGATTAGGACTTAGGAATGGGTGGGTAAGTTCACTTATAAGAGAGAAACAAAAAATATTTTAAGCGCAAACATTGAATCATTTCTCTTTTTCCACTCTTTAACATGTTTGTATTAAGATTTTGAAGCCGATTTAAATTCTGTGTCTCTGTCTACTTTTCATATATCTTTATATGGCATCGACTTTGCTTCGAAATATTTTAAATGTATAAAAATGCATGTAAGACTGTGGAGGAAACGTCCTATCTTTCCACTGTACTGACTGTTTGACTGGGCCGCTTTCTTTTGTGAACTTTAAAAATTAAAAAAAAATAATCTTTAAGTGAGGGGACATACATTTAAATTGGGTCGAGCAGTTGATGTATATTGGGTCATACGCCAAACGCATAAAACGAAGTCAGAATGTTACAAAATCGTTATAACAAACTTATTCCTTGTGCAAGAAGTACTGGTTGTTGAGGTATATTTTAATTATGTAGTCATACGATCCATGCGCTGATCGCCACAAGACTTTGCCATGAACAACTTTGTTGTAAACCCAAATGCAGTAAATTTTCTTTGCTCATCTACCTGTACGGTGCAGAAGAAACCCGATTTTGTATACATACTTTGTTTATTCAGTTTAGACTCGTTGACTGTTTGTCTTGTTTTTGTGTCTGTTTAAATTAATTTCAAAAAAATCATTTGTCTGTAAAATACATTTATTAAATTATTTGCGTTGTTTTTTCCAATAGAAATCTATGAGAATTACGATAATGGTCAAAACGATGATACTTTCTTTGTGAGTACCATGAGAAACCTTAATATGCAAACAAGTTTCCCACCAATTGGAACTTTTACTCTCGACTCCACTTTGGCACCACCACCTCAACCACAAAGCACGATCGGGATTTTCGATGAAGAACCAACTACCATCGGTGTGTTCTCGTCGAATAGTGTCCTAACTAATGGTATCAACACCACTGGGAACTCGTCGTCGTCGTCCTTTGGAGCATCGAGCGTTACGGGTAACAACGATTCAAGTCAGGCAACTCGAGAGACCGGTATAATTGAGAAGCTGTTGGTATGTTTTGGTAGTTATGTGTATCCTTCCAGATCTAATAAGTCGAATTATTTCGTTTTAGCATTCTTATGGATTTATCCAGTGCTGCGAACGTCAGGCTCGTCTTTTCTTTCATTTTTCGCAATTTAGTGGCAACATTGACCATCTCAAGATTGGCGATCCGGTTGAGTTTGAAATGACTTACGATCGGCGTACTGGAAAGCCCATTGCAAGTCAAGTGTCAAAGATCGCTCCCGAAGTCGTAAGAACTGAGACAATTTTTTTTTAGATTTACAGACGCATTCAATTTTGTGTGTTTTCAAGGTCCTGTCGGAGGAGCGTGTGACCGGTACTGTGACAACTGAGCTGCGTACTGATTGTGTCAACAACCTTTTGGCATCTAACGAGACCACCGGTCGTATTAGCTATGAGAATCGTGGCGAGTGTTTCTTTCTACCCTATACCAAAGACGATGTTGAGGGCAATGTCAATCTAAGAGCTGGCGACAAAGTTAGTTTTCAGATTGCTACAAACCAAAGGTAAATGCAGGGTAACATGCAATTGCATGAAGTCGAGTGCATAATTTGTGTTTCATTTTGCAGAGGAAATTTAGGTGCTTGTCATATTCGTCTAGAGAATCCAGCGCAGCCAGTTAAGTATCGTGGTGTGGTCTGTTCGATGAAGGAGTCATTTGGGTTTATTGAGAGGGCCGACGTTGTTAAGGAAATATTTTTCCATTTTTCCGAAGCTGAAGGCAATGTCGAGTTGCGTCCAGGTGATGATGTCGAATTTACCATTCAAACAAGAAACGTATGCCTGTACAAGTTATTTATGTGACTGTTTGTAGTAAGTGAGTTTTTTTTATATAGGGACGCGAGTTTGCTTGCAATATAACTCGTCTGCCTCCTGGGTCTGTCATATTCGAGGATGTTGATTCATCCATCTATAAGGGACAAGTTCTCAAGCCGTTAGACCGCAATAATCCAGCTCGTCAGACCAGCGACCCCCTGCCAGGACGTATTCGATTCCGTGCTGCTGACTACTCTGAGGACGAGGTTCCCTTCGGTGACAAAGACCAAGTAAGTACTGCTTGTATAGAGTCTTAAAAATAAATGAAAGGAGTCACAAGTTTCACAAACGTTTACCTCATTTTAGAAGGGCGACTTCACTCTTCGTCATGGTGATTGGGTACAATTTTTGTTGGCCACCGATAGACGGGATCAATTGCAAAGGGCAACATCTATATCCCTGCTCGATGAGACATTCAAGGTATCAGGAGAAAAACGTGAGCAGGGAATTGTATCGTCATTAAAAGATGGCTTCGGCTTTTTACGTTGTGTGGAGCGCAACGTTCGTTTATTCTTCCATTTTACAGAAGTATTGGATACCGTAAGTAAACTCTACTTTGTAAATAGACACTATGCTAATATTATTGTTTTAAGAGCCGTGAAATCGCCCTCGGAGATGAAGTGGAGTTCACCGTGGTTCAGGAACCTGGTATAACCTATAACAATTCTCGACTTAACGCGATTCGCATTAAGTATCTTCCACCAAATACGGTTCAATTTGAAACCCTAATGGCAAGCAATATTGAAGGTGCGCTCACATATATATTTATGAAACGCGAAGATAGAAAACTAATAATTTTATGCTCCCATAATACAGGTTATGTTACTCGTGAAGCACCAAAAAGCCCAGTAAAGTCACAAGATCGTGTGGAGGGTGGCGTTATTACATACGATCACGGTGACAGCAAAAAGACTATTATGTATTTCCTTAAAGACTGCGAAAAACCACCAAGAATTGGCGACAGAGTTCGCTTTGATATATGTTTGGTAAATTTGGCAAATCAGTAACCATCCGTACTTAATTCTAATCCGATTGATTTCCATTGCTAGGTTAAAAGAAACAAAGAATTCATTGCTGTTAACGTAACACAGCTGCAACAAAACGCAACGAACCAAAACAATCAGCCAGACGAAATAGTAGCAAATGGAGGCAGCCAAAATGGATTTAGTGCTCCGAAAATCGAAGATTTCAAAACGGAGAACAATAATGTAGCCGAGCCAGGCCACACCTACCGAGGATTCATAGCGGTTATAAAGGAGAATTTCGGTTTTATCGAAACACTTTCCCATGACGAAGAGGTATTTTTCCACTTTAGCAACTATGTTGGCAATCCCAATTGGCTAGAGTTGGGCCAAGAAGTCGAGTACACCCTTTCGCCGAATGGCAACACTTCGGCATCGGGAAATTGCTTGCCAGCGGAAAATGTTCGCACATTACCAAAGGGATCAATCAAGCAACCAGCTGTTTTGGAGCCTGTCAACAATGGGGTGGTTGCTCGTCCACTGCGTTGCATTAACCCAGACCAACAAGAGTATGCTGGCCTCATTGAAATTCTCAACGAAAACAAGGTTGCAGTGTCACAACACGAGTTCGGCATAACCAGCTTGACCAATCGCCGTGATCTCCTGCAGAAGAATGATTTAGTTACTTTCAAAATCGATGAAACAGGACGTGCTGCCGAAATAACTGCCGTACGCCTAAAGAAGCGCGCCACTGTTGACTCAATTAAGGGGCAATTTGGATTCTTAAACTATGAGATCGAGGAAGGAAAGAAACTGTTCTTCCACATGTCCGAAGTTCAAGGCAGTACTGCTGCTCTGCACCCCGGAGACACTGTCGAGTTCTCTGTGGTGACCAATCAGGTAAGAATTAGTTGTCGAGTATAATATAAAACACACACAAAACGAATGGTTTAATTTATTTTGTAAAATACTTTACAGAGAAATGGAAAGTCGTCAGCATGCAATGTAGTAAAGATAAACGACAGGCCAGACAGACTCATATCCCGCTTGAAACTCAACAGTACGACCGATGATTCCTTGCCGCGCCTAATTGTGACTCGAGCACCTAAAGGGCCACAGGGAAAAGGATTCTCCCCTCAAGCTCGCCTTTACAGAATTCCTGGTACTAAATATAAACAACAATTAATCTCCCCTCAGTATTTTACATTCTCTGTCATCTTGCAGGAACATTAGTAGAGTAAAACTCTAAACACACGCACGCAGACAGCAAGCGATGAAAAGGGAAATAACAGCAATTTTTGGCGCGATCTTCATAAACATGCCTGATTACTGCTCGTCAACTGAAACAAAATAATTTACAAATAATAATTAAGTAAAAATACACAACAAAATAATTATAAAAAAATATACGAAAAAAATTGAAGTAAACACAAAAAAAAACAAATAAACAAATAAAAAACATTGCAAATTGCTGCTTATATATTGTAATTTCCCAAAACGAACAAGTTAAAATGAAGCAACGTGATGACTCTCTTTCTAACTCTCTATTTCTATTTTCCCATGTACTTGCTCGGCGTTTAGTTGCTTTTAAAGTAGAATTATACATAACTAAGCAATGACTCAATATGATACAGTAATTCATTTAGTTTCTACTTAATTTTTCTTAATAAAGGAGATTTTAACAAAACTAACGAAACAATAAAACCTTAGTACATATAATAACATGTATGTCAAACACAAAATAATAACAAAAATCAAAAAAGCATTAATGGGGAACAGTAACGGGCAAAAAGGGACTCATAAATTAAAATGTATATTAACATTTGAAAAGAAAATATATTTCATGAACCTAACACATTTTATGGTTGCTCGAAGCTTTTTTTCTCATTGTATGTGTTCATCATTAGCTATATCCTTTCACCTGTAGCCGTTCGTCGTATTTAATTTCGTTATTCCGCAGTGCTAGTAACAAATTTTAGTCCCGACTTTAGATTTACTGCGCGAGTTCAGTCGATACAATCGAGCTCTGGCAGCACCTAATTTGTCTCAATCGATTATCCTCGATTGAGACAAATTAGGTGCTGCCAGAGCCCGATTGTATCGACTGAACTCGATTGTGTCAAGTTACGTGCTAACACCCCAAAAAATCATATTTAGTGCCCAGGCTAAATTGTAAGAACTCACAATCCATTGTGAACTAAAAAAATATTCAGTTTGAAGGTTAAGAATGATTATTGGTGAGGCCCACTGTGAACTACTAAAATTGGGAGTGGAAACTTAAGTCAGTGTTATTTTATGAGTAAAATAATTTTTTCAAGTTAAATTGTTAATAGTAGTTTAAAGAAAATCCAAAAATCAGTCATGTACGACGAACGACAACGGAATAAAAGTGATTAACAAATTTTTTCAGATATTCAGCGTCTGGTGCATCGGAATCAAATTATCCGCGATACTTTTAATCATATTTAGTGCCCAGGCTAAATTTTACGATCTCTCAAATTTTCGATATAAAATTACCCATTATGACCGAAAGAATATTTAGTGTAAAGATTAAAAATGATTATTATTAAGGCCCACTATGTGCAAATGAATGCGTGCGCTTAATTTCCTTTAACATGACAAACTGCACACATACTTTCTCACACAGTACCATTGGAAACAGCTTGTAGCTTGTAGGCAGTGGGCCTTACTAATGTATTCGATTGGGCGCTCTCAAAGCAATTTTTATGTTCGTTTGGTTTTTGGTACATAAAAAAGCAATCTTTTTCAGATTTCAGAGCACTTTTGTGAATCTGGATATTTTCTGCTTCCGATTTACCAATACACGTGCGTTTGAGTTTGACAACTAGTGGAGTTTGTTAACATTTTAGTGAAATTTTTCAACTGCAAAGAAACGCATTGCATCGGGTGGATCTATTTTTGTTAATTATTTATGTACAAATGTTTAGAAATCATTTTGAATGTTTTCATACAAAATTTAACCAGTGAATGGAAAACGCTTAGAAAAGTGTCGATGGCTACACATATTGCAGTCGCACAAATATCAACAAAAAAAAGAGCAAGTCACATTTTTGTGTTCGATTAGCCACACGAAATCTGAAATCTGAGAGAAAATCTGAAGAAGCCCAATCGAATACCACATAATTATTTTTAACCTCGACGCCAAATATTTTGTAGGTCACAATATGCAATTATATATGAAAAATGTTGCCATTGTGAGTTTGAAAAGTATTAGCCTGGACACTAAAATTGATTATTAGTACCGCGGAGTCTCTTTTAATTTGCCCATATTATAAGCTGGAACATTTATGTTCAGCGAAGAATTTTGCAAAATGTGGGCGGAACTTAATACGAAAGGTTAGTTTTAATATTTTTTTTTATATTATAATAGACCAGAAGAAATTTAAGCAACAAAGCTCCTGGGACAAGCAAATCCGGGCGGGTACAACGTACAGCTAGTAAGTATATTCATTAACTTGCATTATCCAGCCACATATATGTCTTGCCGCGGCTGATTGATAGGAAAAATCAAGAATAAATTGAATGGTGAAATCGATCGCAGGCTTTTTTTTTTAGCATTTATAACGTATCTGCTGAGTAAGTACCAAGTACACATCGTCCTTAAATCATTTCACAATCTGCCGTACCTACATAGGTATCAATGGATATAGACAGCCGCATGAGCCTATACAATGTTTGTTTCAATTAAGTAACTTACTTTGAACTTGTGATGATCGCATCCCAAAATGTTGGTTGAAAGCCGCTACGAAACGCACCTAGGAAATCTTTTCAAACAACACATTTAAACACCATCGATAATCAGTTTCCGGTTTTATTATGTATATTTGTATATTAAATGAGTAAATGAATGAAATAGGAAAATGTATGCAGTAAACTCATTTCTTCCTTTCATTGTTTTCTTTTCTGAAATTTGATTTTATTTCTCGATTTGTAATATCGCGTCAAGCAAATTCGGTACTTGGTACCCCAAGGATATAAAACTGAGTTAATAATTTATATGTTTTCGCCCGAACTGGACATCATCAATGTTTTTCTCTTTTAATTTACGAGTATTTAGCAAATTACAATATTAAAATTAAAGTAAATATATATTTTGCTGGCTTCTTATAGATATACAAATAGCAAATATTCTATATGAATGTTTATAAATATGAAATGGTTTAAATATTGCGTTACGTTGATATTTATGAGTGCCTTATGATTTGCTTATTTGTATTTTGGTTTGTCAAAAAATAAATACAGTTTATTAGATAATGTTTTATTCAGATGCAATTATACTGCACAATTGTTGGAAAAATATTCGTATAATCCAAATACTGGGTAATTAAATTGTAACAACATTTAAACTAGCATAATTCAATAATAACTTGCAAGGCTTTGGATAGGTCAGACATTTTTACTGGTTTATCTGTATTCTTGTTTAAAAGAAGAATATTGTTGCACCGAATTGAGAAAGGTTTAATTCGATCCAAGGAAATGCAGACTCCAATATTCTTACCGTCAAATAAACTCGGTGTAATGACTTGGAATGTGCACGGCTAAGAAAATAGCAATTCTTTTAGTAAACCGCAGACTATATTTGATACACACGTTATTTGAGATGCGACATCAAGTCTCTAGTTACTAAAAACGCTGACCTATTCCTTTCTGCTAAACTTTTCCTACATACTAAACGGATAATAATCATAATCGCGTGTCTTTTGGTCGATTCTTTCGCATGTCGTTTTGTGTTTGGTAAAAGTTACAAACGGATGTTTGGAAACAGTTACAAAACTCCGATTCGAAAATAAAAATGGGTGTCAAGATTAATTTTTCTTTTTTTTTGAATTTATCTAACGAGCAATTAATTTAGACACTCTGTCAATTTGTTGTAATGGTATGAGAATAAATTTGAATTAAATGTTATTATATTTACAAAAGAGGTTACGAACTGATTTTCAGTGTACATATTTCAGTAGGTATTGGTAAAATGATTTATGATAGTAGAGAGTATGAGTAACATGAGTATGCAAGTTAAAGTATATCTATAACGAAGTGAGTTGCTGTCTTTTGTCGTTCAAAAAATAATTCCTTTTAAATACTACTCTTCGAAACAAATTCGTGTAGAATATCACATGCCATTTCTATATTGTTCCTTGATATGCCCAGAGCTGTTATGGCGTTCTCCTTGGAATAGCCCTCATTCATGAGTCGAGCTATATACTCCAAATTGATGTTTTCGTATGGCACGTTACAGTCTTTGTTATTGATTGTCACATTTTCGTATAACAGGGGATTTTGTTGCTGGTTATTAGAACCAGATGAAGATGATGAAGATGCTATGTATTGACTAGATGCTGAGTTGGGAAAGGCGTGTGTATTGTAACGCACTTGTTTGGTATATGAATTGGATGTAACTGACGCGGTCATATGGTATGCACTATTGCTGTTATCGGGTGTGCTTGAACCAACATCGTTATTTTCAACTGACGACGACGTGGATGTAGCGACAGGAATTCTCGCTTCTAAAGGTCTCGTGTCTATAATACCCGATATGGTTTCGGCTGGACCTACGATCTCATCATCAGCAAGAGAACGCTGTGTTGCTGGCATGGCTGGCGATGCTGTCACCGGAGTCGAAGTCGAAATTCGCTGGAGTTTCAATTCATCGGCAAGGGTGTCAACGTTCTTTTGAATCTGGTTGTGACGAGGGATTGGTGGGGCTGTGGTTTTGGGCACTTCGACTGCTGCTGTGATATTTTCTGAACTTTTGCTAAGGCTACATGGCTGCAATGGCGTACTATTTAAATTGAGCAAACTTGAGGTAACATTTGTTGGCACTGTAGCCGGTGGTTGTTTGGCATGATATTGCTGCTGCTGCTGTTGTTGTTGTTGTTGTTTGTTTGTGTTATCTATGCCGGGTGAGGACTTTCTCGGTGGTAAGGGTGGGGCGACTGCGTTGTGACTATTGTTGTTCGGATTTTGCAATATTGCGTACGATGAATTGCAGTTTTCGTTGTTTTCCGTTGACATTGCTTTTGAAAATGCTTTGTTATTGCTGCTAGCCACAGATCCCGTCGAACTGGAGCTCATTGCAGGTGCACTCATACGATTTGTCGATTTAACCGCTGACGAACCAGCTGCATTGACGCAGTTAGAAGAGGAGGACAGGTTCGATGTTTTACCGCCATTGTTAGCTGATCCATTCACAACGTGCAGGGGAGGTGCTGATGGCTGTGGGTGAGATTGGGAAGCAGGTATAGATAGTGTTGGCTGATGACCAGAGTATAGATCATTTTGAACTGCCATTAGGCTTGGTGTGGTGCTGCGACGTGTCAAGCGAGGCGATGAGTGAGGACTTTGTTTGTCCGAACGTGATGATGAACCCATACTGTTGCTGAGAGCGTGCAAAGATGAAGTTGCAATGTTGAATTCACCGAAATCCTACGAAGAAAGTAAACAGGGAAACTAAAGTTGTCAAGTGCTAATTAAGTGCAAATGCGTTTGCAACCTGTCATTATTGCTTTGTATATTTAAAAGGAGCTATGTAGGTGGGGTATATTAAAATGTATTGATGCTATCGAATGCAAGCTGAAAAAAGCTACAACCAAGTTTTAAAAATAGCGAATACTTTGATGTGGACCTGTATACATACCTGCCTCGAAAAATTCGATATCCAAATAATAATGGGATAGAAATGGGATACTAGCGATAGTCATAGATATTTCTTCATCTCATAGAATGGATTTTTATACTATCGATCTAATTGTCCGAGGCGTAACTGATGGGGTTACTTAAACAACGTGCACATCATTGACCGCTGGTTCATTTAAATTTATATTGTGGATAGACAGTTATTTCGCATATTGTTATTAACTTCATGGACACTAAGAAGCCCAAGTCTTAATCTGTCAGATATAGTTGTATTTTCTCGATAACACGTCCACTTAGATTTAGGATTCTCTTGGCATTGCAAACTCCATTTCCCCTTTTGTTTAATGCGTAATTTTGTTATCGTCTCTCGGGACAATTCCAGGATAATTAAAACGTATGCAAACCACGATAACGGTTCAGTCTTGCATCACCAATGTTATTACATTAATATTATCAATCCTGTATGGCCAAAGCTATAGGTACATCAAGCCTACGATTTTAAAATAAAAGCCTGTGGGGCTTCACTTACTTACAATTATAGTCTTTAGTCACAAGTTTATGATAATTGATAAGTTCCAAATTAAAAACTAGTAAATGCTTCGTTGCTTGAACTAAAAATTAAACAAACAAAAAACAAAGAAGTCAGTGAGACATGCGAAACACAACTCCAAGAAAGATCATGCCTGCAAAATCTAAAATCAAACAAAAACAAAAATGCCTGCCAGCCAAATCAAAACTCAATCAAACAGGAATACAAAAATAAGTAAATAAAATCCTTTTAACGTAAAATTCATATTTATTAAATTCATTTTTAATTTATATAACTAAGAATAAAATATTAATTTATGTATAATGTACTTTTTGTAAGAAAAAAAAAGCTTTTTAACAACGTTTTGAATTTTGTTTTTTTCTATACAGGTAAATAGTAGTAAAGAAATTAAAATTAAATAAAGAATAAACAAAAAAAAAAACAAAAACAAAACATACACATTTTGCATTGTATTGAATTACTGTAGTGTAGTGTACTTTTGCGTAGTTTGTTTTGTTTTAATAGCACAGTCTCATGAATAATGGTATTGAATTAAAAACAAAAACATAGCATACAGTTCATTTATCCTAATGGATGTTATAGAAGTCATAAAGTTGTTAACTTAATGTCTACGAGCAGCATCTTCATTTGATAATTATTATCTTTGGAAGCACAAATAGTACTACGTTGGTTTTTTTTTTTTTTTAGTCAAATATGTATGCTTTTACTATTTTTTTTTTCAAGCGACAACGCAGCAAGGAACAACTATTTTGCCTTTGTCATAAACACAATGTTTCTGCACTACAAAAGTAGCGTTTAGTAGTTTAGTCTATTTAAGATTTGGTGGTGGATATACTTATATATTAAGACAGTTGAAATAGAGCTATTTACATAAAGAAGAAAAGAACAACTCGGGCATGAATGATTTGTTTAATAAATGACAAACAAAAACGTGATTACATATATGCATATGTATATATAAAGAACAATAAATAATAAATTAGTGATTTTAGGAAGCGAACGAACACATTTTACTAATGTTACAATTAACTTGTTTGTTTTGTTTTTGCAATTAGAAATTTCAGCACAATGTAAAAATATATTAAATGCGCAAAACAAGATAACAAGATAACAAAATAATGTAAGTATACCCTTCTTAGTCGAGTTACTTATTGCTTACAATTATGATAAACTATTTTATGTGCATTATATTTTCTAGCTAATTGATTTGCTTATCGACTATTCATATTTTGTTTTACATACAAAGGAAATAATAAGAATACGAGGATAAATAATAAATCAAAAGTTTTCGTTTCTAATAATATATTAGTTTATTAACTATACCTCTGTATCATCGTCGTCAACATTCTGATGTCGCCCATTTGTTGAATTCCGATTGTGCTGTTTTCGGGGATCAAATGCATCGACCACTATTTGTTCCGTTCCCTTTATTTCTGCTCTGCAGAATGGGCAGCCCTGTAATAGGAGTTGAGCATAAAATAAACTTTAGGGAGGTACGAAATTTTACCTGGCCTTCGGAGTCCACTTGCCACGACGTTAGGCAAGGGGTACACAGCAAATGACCGCATGGCTCAATTCGAATGTCTTTGTCATTTTCGGCGCATATTTTACAAAGCTGAAAAGTGCTTCCTAAAAATAGATAAACGTATAAGAGCATTCGTCCATGTCTATTCTAATTCACGATAAAGCTAATATGAACGCCATAACTGCTATGTATATGAACTGTCACTTGTCTCACCCATTTCACAATATAACTCGTATTGCTCTTGTGTTACTGTAATATGATCCTCGGTGGGACTTTGTACCGCCGAAGATAAATCGGGATTATATGGTTGTCCATCTGGATACAAGTAAAAGCCTTCCCTGTAATGGGAAAATTGTTAAATTGAAAACCATTATTACATTATGCTAAATGGAATCCAAACCTGTGTCCGTCCAACAGCGCCTGGCAAAGGGATTTATTTTGCGGAATTGTTTGCAAAATTTCTCCGTCGCTCGTTACGTAACCAATAGCCCATTGTCCCAATCTTGTACATGATAATCTACAATGAAATTATCTATTATATTACAGATCATGTTGATTAATTTTGTACATTTGTATTACCTAAATACATAACTGCCGGCTTTGTGAATATATCGCTGCAGTCTGGCTTTGACTTCGTCATATGTTAGAAATGCTACATATCCTGGATGAGTGACGGCTAAAATTTGCCAATTTCGTAGAAGCGTCACCCATGGTTGAAATAAGCGTGTGAAAACGTCAAATTCAAAATTCGAAATGTAATCATTGCACGTTAAGTCAATAGTGGTTTTCAACGCCATTGCTTCGAGGCCCGATGATATCGGATGTACTTTGTTTAGTTCTTGTCGAAATATTTTCCATGGGACTAGTGTGCTGTAAAAGAAATTGAATAACGATTTTAGGACATTTTTGTTAATAAATTGTTTGATCTCTTAACGAATGCGAAACAGTGCTTACGTCTTATGTAAAAGACGGCACTTTTATAAATAGCGAAAGCACCATATGAATAGTTTAATAAAAATTTCAAATTCAAGTGGGTTCGACTGACACAATGAGGCAGCTGTAGTAAGACCCTACGACCCACAAGGGGTAGGCGAATTACAGGTATCATTTGACCGATACTCGCTACATATACTGTAGGTCATATTTCGCAACTTTCAAATATGTTTCCAATTGCACAATTTGCGAATATAAGTCTAATAAAAAAAACACCTTACACATTACATTTTCGAAAGTTAGTGATGAATTGAACCAACCATCACTCAAAGTGAAATCGATGTAAAGAGGCTTAAGCACTTTGTAAGCCGTCGGTCGTGCTACTCTAGGCCACAGCATAGTTTAGCTAAGAATTAAGTACTATATCTCATTTAGATGCCTCAAAATGTCTCACCCCGTATTAATAAACAAATGTGCACAAGTTAGTTAGCTAGTAGACATCAGATACCATTCAAAAATTTGACGTAACTTCTGAATAACGAGTTGATAACTTTTACGCAGCGTTTATTAATAAGGTGGTCAAAGATTAAAAATATTGAATTTATATATTTTTTTATATATTTTTAATATAGATGTTTTTATGTACAAGAACCACGTTCGTCAGATTTGGTGTGCCGAACTTAGTAATGCTTTGGTTTTGCAGTTATATTGGGTGTATTAGAAAAGTTCAAGTGATAGTATTTATGTCCAGGATAATATCAATGGCCAGACACCAATAAGAACGATAATAGAAAACCATTGCGTTTAAAGCAAGATCCATGTAATGGCATCCTTGCAAACAGATAGGGAAGCTACCTATCAGTTTTAAACAATAATTTATTTACCAATATTTGATAGTATACCTATTTCCAAAATTAAATTTCCAAAATTCGGCTGCATCCGCTTTTGTGATCCGAAATTGATCGCCAGCGAATACTCCATTGGGAAATATTGCCTTTAATTCACTCAACATGTGCGAGAAGACCAAACTCAGTTTTGTAAGATTCCTACGATAGTGCGAGTTCTCATCGAACATCTTTTCCTTGCCCTCCTTGAAAAGTTTAATCGCCTGCTTGCACTTTCGCATTAAATTATTGATGAACACATTAAAATGCTCGTTCTGATGCAGAATATGCATCTGATCCTCGTTTTTTGAATAAATTAATCGCAGACGCTGATACGTGTCTGGCAGGATGTCCAGAATAAATGGTGGGCTGTTCTTGAGATTCATCTTTGGTTGCTGACAGAGTTTTACGACTTTATCCATTAGCTTCCAGGTTTTCTCAAGCGTTTTCTTATCGGTTGACATTTTCTGTGGCCCACACGCATCGGAAAAAGCACCTTGTAACTTTGATAAGATAGAACTAATGTTTTTTGATTGTTGAATTCGAGTGCGACTTGTCGCCATCTTTTATTTTTATTTTTTCTCTTTTTGTTTATTTTTTTGCACTTTTGAATTTATCGCGAGTACAATGAGGGGGGGGGGAATAAATTGTTTCAGTTACCGAATCGCTTGTACTCGGTTTATAGCAAACAAATTAAGGTAACATAAACTAAATTAAAAAAAATGCGATCTTCACAGGAAATTATTTATCTTTGACCATATATGTGTATGTATTGCTTTATCTTTCTTCTATGCACTCAGTTTATCATTTCTCTCGATTCTTCTTCGTTTGTGTGGAAAGGAAATCGAAATGTCACTTCCCCCTCATTCAACACATACACAAATCACTCTTCCTGTCAAACAGTACGAAATGACAGAGACAACATGATTTTAGTGAAATAGAACAGACGGGCGGAGAAAATTAATTTTTCCGCAAAAAAGGAAAAAAAAACTAACACTTTGCACTTTAATTTTTGTCGCATTTAATTAAACATTTCGATGAATTTTTTTATTGCATTACTTCGAGCAAATGCTGATCGATCTTTTAACACTACACTCATCACGATTTCGAAAAGCATTCACCACGAAAAGTATATTTTTAAAATGGTTCTACGGCGACCGCGTTACAGTCACTCACCCAAGCTTTCGAAACACTTGCTTTTTGACAAAAGGAATGAAATGAAATTGAGAAATAGAATATTTAATGGCGAGTCTACATCTACAAACTCCGAATAACTTTTGGTTATTCTTGGAATAACTGTCGTTCTTATTTTCGGAAAATAATGCTGAAGTGGTAGAATTATTCCAGTGGACTTTTATAAATAGTTTCGTGAATAGTAAACATTTTTGATTTCAAGTAAAACCACCTATAAATGAAAATAGTTTTAAACGTTCGGAAGTCATATAGCAAACAGCCTGTTTAAAAAAATACTAGATGAAAATACACAGTGCCCATTCGAAAATCCCAATATACAGCCTACGTTTTTATTTCGTAAACATAACTTAATTATTCGCTTTCTGGAATTGGAAATTACAATTGATAACAATTAGGTAGGTCTTAAGGGTTTCGAATTTGTAATTTCTTTTATGACTGGTTATTTGTTTACATTATGCTTTCAAATCATATTCACAATAATCACATTGCTTTGTCAATTGCATTACTTACTGCCGTTGTAGATACAAAAATGATCTGTAGGCTAACTGGAATCAGTGATATATAATGAGACACTTAATTTGCCGATCCCATCGCCATGCTGCCGTAATCGCTTCAGGCTCAATTTCAATTACCTATGGTTTATTTGTTGTGACTGCCGATTTGGAGATCAGAATAGAAATTCATTTTTGGCAGACATAATGTACCTAGGTAGAGTTGCTTATGTGCTTTCTTAATCTTAACAGAAGTTAGCTGCAGAAACTATTGCTACACTTGCAATGATATTGTTTGTTTAATCATTAAATTGGGTGCAGTGTTTATTGTGCTAGACTATTGAGCGAGCTGTTCTTGGTTTAACCCATAGAAACACATAAACGTATAAAAAATATCCGATGCCGAGAGCATAATGTTAATGCAATAAGTAATTCAATTTGGTCTGTATAAATTCCATGTAGTTTGGCATTGTTTCGCTGTTTGGGGAAATTTACATTAATTGTCGTGTCAGTTGTTAGGGAAGTGAATGTCACGTACAGACTGTGGCTCACTGAAACTGCTTCCATACAAATATTTGGCATTATTTCTCAATCGTCGCACCTTAGGTAGGTATTGCTGCCAAGTAGTTCATCTTATATAGGAAGGTATTTAAATAAGAAGGCAAACTGCTACAAGGTACGTTTATATGTGAAATCGAATCAAACTGGCTTGATTTAAATCAAAGCTATCGGCTAATAAAGCGCATTTCGTTTTAAGGCTTATTTTTGTATTATCCAGACGAATTTCTTGTTCTATAGCATTAGATCGAATTCAAACGAACTATAATAGATTGGTCGCTCAACCCTGGGCTTAGCCTGTTTGCTTTGCGCAAGAAGACAGGAATCGACTTAGCTGTCATCTGTTAAATAATGATGGTGTGTTCTCTATTCTGTATGCTAGTCTTGCTTGGCCAGTCTAACACTATAATGGTGTGTTAAGCTATAAATTTTCCCGCTAAATCTCCTCCTTAAAAGCATACTTGAATGCAAAAGGAGCCAAAAATTACACGGCAAAGTAGTAGGTATTGAATCCCCCTTTGCCAACTTCTTTGCTTCTGTACCATTGACTCAAATGTAATCGCACTTTGGCTCGAGCCACTTTCTCCCATATGATTCTAGAAGTTCTGGGTTCTTCCTTTATTTACCTACTGACTTCTACAAAAAAAAATATTTTTGGACAAACAAAATACCTACAAGCGGATAAATAATGTAACTGCATAGTTTCATTCAAAATTCAAATTCGTTGTTTAGTATGCGGTTCACGATCAGGCGATTAGTCTTGTTGATCTATGTACATGAGCGAACCGCTTTGCGAACATCACCCTACACTATATCAAAACGGCAAACCTATTTAACTTAACTAACGATTGCCGCCTTAAAGTTTAAGGTGGAGTAGCCACAAGCGCTTGCTTCAAGCACTTTGTCCGCGGTTCGTTTCACGTCAAAAGAAGTCATTACCATATCAAAACAAACGGAATCAGCATATCATACACATTAAAAAGTAAAACCTATAAAAGAACTGCTAAAACACTTTCATTTGTTAAAGACATCTTCTTGGATGGACATTGCATTACCCTTCGCGCTGCCTAATTGACCCAGAAACAAAAAATGATTACTGTCATGAAGGAAGCAAAATCTTTACGCGTTTAAGTAGAAAAAAAAGTTTAATTACCAACTCGTTCTAATGCGAAATAGCGGCATTTGTATACCTATGTAAAAGCTTTTGGGAAACGGCTTGACTTTGTTTGTGCAGATACAGTACCGGTTACAGTTACCATTGACGGTATGTATGCACTAAACAAAAGGCTGCCTTTTTGTTAATAGCAAATAGATTTCTCTCCCAAAGAAAGTGCACAAGCAAACGTACTGCATTAAACATTGTGCTTAACAAAGCTTCATCACCTGCATTATTATTTCTATAAATTATATCATTTAATTTGAATGCAAATTATAGCCTATTCAGAGAGGAAAAGCTTCTCGGCAATAATTTATATCGGAAAAGCGAACGACGAGCATGGAATGCACAACTAATAAGCAGTGCAGCAACAATGCTGCTCTTTTTACCCATTAATTCGTTTTTCCATCAACCACAAAATGCAAATAAATAAAACCAGATAATAAGAACAAGGCAAAAACAATCAAAAACCCGCGAGTGCTAAAAAGAAAATTTCTTTTTACAACACTCAACTACTTTCGAACGCGATGGCCAACTATACGTTACTGCCAGCCAGCCAGCCAGCCAACTTATCTACCTATAATCATCATTCGGTTCACCATATTTGCGACTGTGTACGCGTGCATTATTATTTGTGCACAGAAGCATTTGGCCCAATCTCGTGGCACGCTCTTGTGTCTATTGCTGGGCAGCCTTTCATTTGGATGTCTCTAGTCTACACGCACGAATAGGTATCATGTAATTGGAGGAAATTTAATCAATTTTTGATTTTTCCACTGAAACATTGATGTGAAAGTGTATCTCAAGACAAAAGGTGCTATCAGATGGAGTGAGTAGAAGTAGCATCATACGCATATACCAAACCCAGTATACTCTCGCTTTTTGAAAAGATAGATTTGCAATAGGTTGCTTCTATTCCATTTCAATGATAGGCAGGGAATTGATTTCTTCTGATATTTTGCACCAATAACAACGTTGCCTGCCTGTTTAAATTATTAGGCGTTTTTTTACAACAACAGTTGCATCACGTGTTATTGTTGTAACCATGAAAATCAATCATCTATAAATCTATATAGATCACGGGGGATAATAAAAAAATGCCTATTTTTATTTTGCTAAAGTGCTATTAGCCAAGATTCATAAGTTTTTGCGGAAGCGTTATACCTTTACCTAATGTTATTGGCTGATAAAAATATTACCACATTATTCCCATAACAAATTTACTACACCTAGCTTCTGACGTCAAGATGTTTGAGATTGCCTTATGAGGCGAGGTATTTGAATTTGCTCTAATGTCCAAGCCTTTTTGTACGATGAATTCGTAGTTCTCTGCTTTGATCCGATATCACTGTACAGCCAGTATATATTTATAAAGGTCGTCGTTAAATGTTTTCCCCCAAAGCCCACCCGTCATTATATAAGAATGAACTCACACTCAAAACATCCAACCCGCTTTTGATAAAGTTTACGCTTCTGCATCTGAAGTAAAGTTAAAAAGTCAAGTAATGACTCTTAAGGATCGTCTCATTGTAGGTCCCTTTCATCTGTTTTTGCACCCAAAAAAGGTTAGATAGACACCTTCATTGCCTACTTTAAAAACATAGTTGGAAAGAAGCTTTGGAACTTTGAAGCACAAAGCACTTCTACAAAAACTCGCCGCCAATTTCGAAATGAATATACTGTCTTCCAACTTGAAGCAGCACTTTGGTTTACATATACATACTCGTATAATGTATAAAATCTGTGTCCGTAATTGCAGTATTATTTGTGATAGCTTGTACTTATGTTATGCTTGTAAAAATCATGCTGTAGCTTCAAACTATTTACACTGGACAGCACCGACAAAGACAAATGGGTACGTAAACAATACATTCGGTCCATACCTTCTTTTAGGTTTATAGGCCCGCGGTTATTTTTACTGTTCGAATGCCATATTTACCAGAGAAAGCGCCACATGTGCTGTATGGTACATACCATCTGATAACATTCTCCCAAGAAAACAGGAAAGAAAAAATCACATCAACAGCAGAGCTGAATAACAATAAACAGTAGGTACACGGAACTATAGAACACAATTTCTAAGATACACCTCAAACCAGCAATTTGTCATCAACTCTTTTTTTTTTTTTGGGGCTTCTTCGCTTCCCTCTCTAATATCTATTAAGATGGTGTTTCATTTCAATGGAACCACAAAGCCAAATGCACATAACGGATACTCAGACTCGGTGGATATGAATAGATGTAGAAGAGTTACCCTGCCTGCACCCAAAAGATTCAAAACAAAAGTCAAATTAAGAAGTTTATCATGTCGAGAGTCGACTCTGCTGTAGCCTATTTGAAAGAGAGGCCAGACACAGTATCAGAGCCAGAGTCAGAGGCAATGCAAATGCAATACCAAAATTTAAACATATGCACAAGAAGAGAATGCGATGCTCGTATAGTAAATACTTATATGGTGTTCTGTGTACATATGTACATGCAGTCCATTGGGATGCAAAAGAGCTGCTTTCCTACTGCTGCTACGGCATTTCCCCGAATTCAAACTTCCCTCCTGTAGCCATATTAAAACTCTTTCACCGCATTAGTTGTACATCGGACGAGTTTTATATATTTCGCTCATTTAGTTATTTTTTTCGCCTCCGCTTTAGCTGAAGCATTGCAGGTTTTTTTTTTTTTTATTCGATAAGGAGAAGCAAAACCTCGAATACAAACTTTGTCTTTCAGCCGAGTCGTATAGTCGTAGACGTACTATTAGTATTCTTATTTTTCTCTTCCGTCCGACTACACTGCGAGTTCAATTCATTTCCACCATCTACTGCCTTTCTCTATAAATTACTAAACCTTGGCAATGAAATCTCATTCTGGATTAGAGCTTGAGACCTTTCTCATCGGTGTGGCGGAGTCTTTGGCAGAACTATAATTTTCATATAGAGTGCAGTTCTACACGTACGTTGTTCGTTATTCGTATTAGACGGTTGTTAAAGCATTTTTAATTTTTTACTGTGCTTGAAATAAAACTTTTTGTTTTTCCATACGGTGGACCGGTGGGGTTATACAATTTTTAACATTTCCTAAATTGAACGATCTAAGTGCATTTCTAATTGTTATTGCCTCTGGTATATAATATATAAAGTGGAGAACTCAGTTTTCTCGCAATAAAATGTTCAACTTATAATTTCAACGATCAGTTTCAGTGTATTAAAATATAATTAATCCGAAGTGAATTTAAATAGGACTGACGTGCGTACTGTAAGGACCTAAAAAAAGGGAGGATTTTTGCTGAAATGTCGAATTTTAAATACTTAACGATTGCGATATTGCTGTCGATAACGCATGTCGCATTGCTGGAAGGTACAGTATATCTAATTTAAATAAGTGGAATTGGTTAATAATTTTAACCAAAAATAGAATGTCTATATCTTGATTATTCATCTTATGAGCATTGCATGTGCAATATATGGAATCTACTTATTAAAACTTTAATATTTTACATGTTTGAGTTTTACTAAGGGTTAACACTTTTTAAGACAGGGAATTCATAAAGAAGGGAAAGTTTGTGGAAGTAATGATGCGAAGGTGTAATAAACATTTGAACAGAAAAATAACTCTTTTATACTAAAAACAATTTTTACGACCACCATATTATGAAAAATCCCAACGATCATTACATTTAACCTGAACTTAAAAAATGGTTACTAATACCTCACAGAAAATTGTCCTGAAAGTGAAGAAAGGTAGAAAGCTTACTAACAATGAAAATAAAATTAAAGTAAATATTGCGCACTAAAACTCTGGAGTCATTGAACAAAGTCTTAAACAAGTAGTACCTACCTACCTAACCCCCTTATTAATAAACGCTGCGTAAAAGTTATCAACTCGTTATTCAGAAGTTACGTCAAATTTTTGCATGCTATCTGATGTTTACTAGCTAACTAACTTGTGCGCATTTGTTTATTAATACGGGGGTAAATAAATAAATAGTTGACATTAAATTTGCGTGATTTAATTTTTATTTTTGGGAGTAATAAAATCAGAAATCTTCAAAAAGAAACAGCAAAAGTTTAAGTAGTTGCGTTTGTAACTTCCTTCTTTTCATCCTAAAAATCAGAGTTAGTAGGAACATCTATGTTTGGTAGTACAACTAGGTCAGTACTTCTTTCTTTTGTGCGCCAGCGGTTGTAGATTTGATATTTCTGTAATGAGGCTTTTCCTCTGTGTATGATTTAAGGCTAAGTCAATATTTTGGGGCCGATCTCCATATCGACTACCAAAGATAAACATCTCCAATCAGCAAAATGAAAAATGTTGAGAAGACACAAAAAACTGTATATTTATTAAAGTTTAACATTTATTTAAAATAGTTGCTTGTTTTTGGCACATATTCCTATTAGAAAAAGTGCATTTCGATTTGTTAATGTACTACCTACACTACTACTTATTTATTACAGTAGATACCTACAAGGTAGTTTTTTTTTGTCAAATTTGAGAAAAAGGCTGATCTTTGGCAGTCGATATACGATATTGGATATGTGATCCTGGAATAATACTCAAATAGTCCTTTCTATTACCTACTTTGGATATACAGTACCGCTTTTGTCACTTTTGATGTATCAACATTTGGAATAAATTCGTACTAATTCTACAGTTTAATGTGTTCTTAGCCAGATGGTATGTTTGTGCAATATGTTTAAATATAGCGAGTGAATTTAAGGAAATTGTTCTAAACAAAGCCCTAGCCGGATGCGCATGCGCAGCGCATACTATCAATAGGGTAGTTCGCGAAAACGTCAGTGTCAAATAATAAGAAGAAAAATCGAAGTGACAGCTAAAAAACTTGTAGGAAAACAAAACGGATTTTGTATGGATGTAGTCTAATTATGTTAAAAAATTACTGAAAAGTGCAAAAAACAAGATAAAAGCATTGTTGAATTAAAAAATTATGTTTATCAAACGTATTTGGTAACAACTGAGAAGTTAAAGTAATGGCATTTGTGCGCTTTTCAACAAAATTTGAGCAAAACACTACTCTGGCCATGATAAACCAGCTTTGTTATCCTACAATTTTTTTTGACGTTTGAGCAAAAAAGATAGCCCATCTGTGAAAGGATGGGCTTCGCGAAACACTCTATAGCGTTGATGACTTATCCTAGCCTAATTTTTTGACATTTCTGTGAGAGTTGGAAATAATCGAATTGACCATACGCCAATACATAGGTTTCTTCAAATGTACTGTGTTTTATTTCATCCAGCAAATTTAAAGCAAGAGGACACGTCAAAAAATTCACCAATATGATGTACCAGTTTTGTTCATCCTAAAGCAGGCTTAATTTTTGACACTTTACTCATCACGGTATAGAGTAGAGTACCTACCTATAGTGTCAAAAATTATTTAACGCAGCTGAAATATAAATTTGATTGTTGGTCCAATAATATCAATGCTGCCAAGTAATTAATCCCACCAAAGATAACCAATTAAAGTAAAAGTTAGAAAATTAAGTGCTCAATTTTGAAATCCAATTTTTTTAATTGCTCCACTCCAGAGAAGAAATTGTTACTCATGATGAAATTGCGAAAACAAATAAAATAATCCTCATAATGTATTCCATACGGGTGAACAAAGCATTTTCGATTTTTTTTTCATTCAAGAAGTCGCAAGAGCATGCTGCATTAGGTAGTGCCCGTACATTTCCCTTTATTAATTGTTTTGATTTGAGGTAATGTGATCATAATGATTGTACATATGTATGGGCTGGGTATGTGTTCTGGAGCAGTGCGAGTCTCTTTAGAGGAATAGTGTACATAGTTACACACAATGTGTCAAGTACCTACTCCTACTTGTCATTGTCAGCGGGAGTACGGCTACATTTTGGAACTTAAATTTTCTATGATGGGACTCGCTTTTCGCATACCATTAACACTTCCGTGAGCTCGTTAACGGGGAAGTAAACGACGACAACGACGAATGACGGACGGAAGGTATTACAAACAGGGTAACCGCTCATTAAAATTGACCCAGATTTATGATTAAGTTCTTTTGTCGATTTTTTTGGGAGCGACGGTGACACCTGCTTGTGCTAACATCTTCACACGGCTGGTCCAATATATTTTTTAATTAATGCCCATAGTAAAGGAAAGGCTATAAATCATTTGGGCTCTTTTTCGTTTTCGTATCCAAAGATACTGAAATGCAATGCATTAAACGTTTAATGTGGCAATGAACTTGCGAACCCTCTCGAATGTCGTTGTGGCTGCGATGCAAAATTCAGCTAGGCTAGAGGTATGAGAGAAACTTCATCCGTATAGGCCGTTCGTCGCAGAGTTAGAGTTGTGTTGCTTCCATCCGCTCGCTCCTCGGAGTAGGTACCATATTTTCCGATGGTTAATTGTTATGCCGGAGTGTTTAAAAGTTTCTGTGTAAAGTAATAGTAATTTGGCGGTCTTAACGCTTTCGGCATTCGTTTTTTTTTCTATGCCGATGTAGTCTTTTTTCTGGGCATGCCCTTTTGTCGGGGTATAAAACGTTGGACTGCAGGAACAAAAGTACCTATGTGCTTTCTTTTATGGCACAACAGCAAGATGAAGGAGGAACTGTGCAGCATTTAAGTTGCATTATTGTGTGTTGTAGGTATATGTGTTTTGGATATGTTTGGTGAATTTCCGCCGTAATTAAAATGTTGAACTATTGTACAAAATGGCATGTAGGAAATAATGAAATTTTTCTTTTAGCACACTGAATTAATGCAGCTATGGGATGGAGTTTTCCTTCTTTGTTTTCGGTTGAATCTTGTTTTGTGTTTCCGTTTATAAATGTGCATTCTTTGGTCGAGACTTTTCTAAAAGTGAATATTTTCGTTATGTTAAATTCGCTTTAAAAATGGTATGCAGGGTTGCCAGAGATAGCTCAGACATGGTTCGTTATATTTTCGGAAATGAAATTGTGTTAGCAAAATCCACAGAAAACTACCTATATAAAAAACAAATAAATTAATGACCAAGAAACCGAAAATACGAACAAAACCGCACAAAACAAATTACTAACTCTATCTGAGAATAATGGGAACAAATTATATATTTTTGCTGTCAAATTTCAGTGTGGGTTTGTGTCTGCCGGGAAGGTTAGGAATAAAAGCACCCTAAAATGTGTAGATATAGGTTATGTCATGAGGTCATGCTCGTATAGATATGGAAACTGAAAATTGGTTGGTTATTGGTATTTTATAATTTATTGAAAGAAAAGAGGATTACTCTCTTTGCATGGTAAAAAAAAGGATTGGACTTAAGCGCCGTGCAATTTTAAGTCTCTCAACTCAATGTCACCAAATTTGGGAATTTTACCTAATTAAAGCCTCACAAAGAAGTCGACTTGATACTTTATATATCCGCCATAAAACTGTTTCGATAAAATGTAATTCCTGATGCATAAACTCCAGGAAAAGCTTATTATTTCGGCTTAACTATAAGAACCAGTAGGTACTACCTATTAACAAGCAAAATAGTTCCTGTTTAAAAGTCACTCAAGGTCGTAGAATAAGACTGCTTCAACAATTACTTATTAGATCACCATAAATTATATATTTTCAATCACAATTATTAATCGAAACCGGCAATGTACTTAAAATGCAGACAAATGTTTTTAAATTTGAAAGGAGATTACTTTTCTTTTTTGTCTTCATTAGTCACACCTGTTCGAGTACGACAAAACGCAATTTGCAAGGATTATTTATATTAATTGTACAATGTACAATAGTAATAGTATACTAATAACAATTTTTTAAGTAGGCTTAGTTGATAATAGGGTAGCTAAGACTTATTATATTTCATTCACAGCTGCAATTTCAATTGTTGTCATTCAAGTCTGGCATATCAATATAAAAGCCAATTTGTTGTTAACTTTCAGTCATGGAATTTGTGTTATTATAAATATACAAAGTATTAAAGTAAAACCACATATGAAAAAAGACGTCTGCGATTTAAAAGCTGCAAAATTAATTAAATTAGCGGTAAACAAAACAAAACAGCGGACTAAACCTCGACCTGCAGTGTATAAACATTTTATTAATTTTTTTAATTGCACTGTAAATAGGTACCCCAGTTCTCAGAGCCTCTTTTTATTTACATCATCATGATAACGTTTTGGTAGATCTACAACAATTTTTGAATTTTTTTCTGACCTTCCGTATCTACGACTGCAACTAATTATAAGTCACATTTTTTTTTTCATTTTGCATTTAAATATCTGTTCCCTCTCTGTATAGTCTTTGCTTAGCATTTCGATAAACAAATGATCGATGTTTTTCGAATCCTCCACTTTTTCTCTTTCATTTCATCCTAAGTGAAGTTGAAATGCAGGCTTGGATTACCAAATTTGCGTATTAAAGATTTTAGGAGTAGGTAGCTTCTGTAAGACCCAGCGAATTTGGCATTCTTCCAGATCTTGCTTATAAAGGGTTTACCAATAAGAGGTGTTGTTTTGGTATTCTAAGAAAAATGCCATTTTTTGAGATAAATTATCGGATGTTTATTTCATAATAAAGAGGAAGGTATGCCGTTAATAATGAAAAACAACATCAGCTAAATGGCCACCACGAGCACGCATACAGGACATTATCCTTTTCATGAAATTTTCCATAACCAAATCGCAAAATGGCTTCCCTATGTCCTCGATAGCCTCATGTTGAGGATGGAGAGGCTTCTCAACAACAACTCTTGGGTTTTCCGAGCCCCAGATGCGACAATTTTGCTTGTTGACGTAGCCACCGAGGTAGAAATGGGCCTCATCATTCAAGATGATTTTTCGATGGAATTCCGGATCATTTTCATGCATTTCAAGTACCCAATTAGCAAAGACACGACGTTTTTCCACCTTTTTTGTAGTGAATTTTAATAATTTCAATGCGTTGTTGAAGCATGTATCGTTACATTTTTAGTAATGGCGTAGTTTCTACTACTTGTCAAATGTCGAAGAATAAAAGCTTCAAAAGTGACAGCTACCGAAATAGCGGGCGGGTCATTCACAATAACACCTCTTATTGGAAAACCCTTTACTCGGTAGCATGGACTGCATTTTCAAGTTTAAAAAAAGTTTAATTAATGGATTCTTTGAAAGCATTGCCATTTTTTTTATATTTTAAACTGTTCAAAGTTCCTGTAGAATTTACACCAACAGAACGAACACTTGAATTTGGACAGCAAATAGTTTTGTCTTGCAATTAGGAAAACAAAATCAAAATGGGAATTCTCTTGGAATGGTTCATGTGTTTAGTTAATAATGGATTATCAACATTTATTTCAGAGTCTCGAATTAAAGTCATCACCGCCACAGACGACCTGAAAGAATTGATATTCAGCGCTACTCCTCTGGAAAACTTGACTACCTCAACAAACGATGAAAACATCTCAAGCTCAGAGATTAGCTCGCAGGATGATGTGAATACACTAAGCACAGGAAATGGATTAACGATGGTGCCGCGACAAAATCGTGCAATGTCCACGAATTGCCCACGCTCCTGTCCGCCATCAGCCACCATTCAAGCAGAACCCGTTTGCGGCTCAGACGGTCTCATCTACGCCAACCTCTGTGAAATGAAAAAGAAAACATGCTCCAGAAATGGAGCAAACGGAGTGCTTAAGGTAAATATACAAAAGGCTTTAGGATGCTCACACAAAGAATAAAAAAAAAGAAAACATCCAGAGAGTGTTTATATATTTTTGTTTTAAATTAGGAATGGGGAAAGTTGAGAACATGATCTGATTGACGCTGATAACGTAATGATCCCTGTTTAACAGATTTTTATTAAAAAAAAACAAGTGAAGAATAATAAACTGAGTCGGTTGCCATACCATGAGGTACTTTATTCCTCGGTATATCTCACCGGACAATCTACTTGTTCTCTACTGCTTTAATGATCTTATCCAAATGCGAGTGGGGATAACCCAAATAGTTTGCGTTTTATAACTATTCTTCCAGTGGAAACACGACCTCACCAACACTGGCCGCATATACGGATATGGAAGACATAGTTGAAACCTCTGCAATTGATAAGCCGCACCAAGCCAAGATAACTTACATTCACTGCGCACCTTCAATGACAGCATGCACTGCGGTTTTCACATCTCAAACATGTGTGTGGTATAGGAAAAGTCGTCAAACATCATAGTTTCAGTTACAAGCACGGCTAATTGTAAAGTGGCGGTATGGTTTCCCTTTCTTGACGGGCAAGATTTTTTTGTAAGATTTCACCTCTAGACTTGGTTGTTAGAAGATGTTGCTAGAAGAGGTTGCACACGGGATGCTCGTGCTACCGCGACTGCAATGTTGGATGGGAGTACGAGTACATGTTATTATTCTCTTCTGGCATACTAACACATTTCTTTTCTTTTTTTTTCGAATGCATTATGAACCTGATCTAGAGATAAAAACTTGTTTAATATGACTCTTGGTTTTGTTCTATTGAATTGGGTCGTTTCATTATGCTAATTTCTTGTTATATACTCTTCCCAACAGGAGGTTAAAGAAGGATGTGAACGAGCCAGGGGGTCTGACTGTAAGCACCGATGTCCCTCGGAAAAGGACCCCATATGTGGTACCGATGGCAGAACGTATTTGAATAGGTAATGTACACCCGTCATTATCTTATCTTTATAACTAAGAAATAAGCTAAATGTGAGTAGTGCAACCCTCCTTCAAATCTCGTGCAACTTCTTCATCATCCAACTGCTGCCAAAACCCAACAGAGCTTTCCAAAATTGTTTACTTAAATTTATCTTTTTAAATTTGAGCTTAATCGACAACTCCCAGACAATGTTTAAGGCCAAGTTATTGCTGCTTAATCTAATATACGTAGTTACTGCTTATTAATCCAGCTTAAGCCATAGAAATTGTGTGTCGTATAACGATATTAGATAGGAGAAGTGACATGTTTCAACTGCTTGGCAGAGCTCCAGGTGGACCTTAGTGCGTATTTTACACTAGCTTAAGGACACATAATCATTTAGCTTTGATTTATCTTAAGGAACAACATGGAAATGACAGAACGACGTCGTCTGAGCGCCAATACCTCGGGGGGCTTCCATGGAATGTTTGCAATAAAAGGCAATCACAACGCAACGGTATAATGCCATTTGCGTTACAAAATCCAATAGCAGAGGTGCGTGCCATTGACTTTATTTTCCGTTCTGCCATTGGAATGGTACCGGTAGGTAAAGAAATTAAAATCACATTCCGTACCTCAAAGCAACGAAAGCTACTGCCATTTAGCATATCCATACCGCATGTGTTTTTCACGGGAAACTAAACCTCAGTTAGGCATATAATTTATTTGGACATTGTGGGCTTTACTAACAATAATAAATATTTAGTACTTAATATTTTGTAGGTCACAATATGCGATTTTGTATCGAAAATTTCCCCGTATGAGTTCGAAAAATTTAGACTGGACACAACAAGATTATTGTAGTACCGCGGATTATGAAGTACGATTTAGTTTTGGGATGCTAAGACTTTTCTGTGGTTAAATGTTTTAGATTATCCCCAGATTTAATTACCTTTATGTGAAAACGGAACAGGTGCTTCGCTAAGGATCTTAACTTTAGCTTAGAGTTACGTCTTGGAGCTCTGTCGTTTTGACTATAATAACCAAAAGAAAAGTAAAAGCATCGTGCTATCAAAAGACACCATTTAAATTAGTATTATCACTTATAATGAATAGGTTTTTATGTTTGTCAAATTGTACTAAATAGTCGACTTACGGTATGGGACATCAACGGCGATTGGCACTTAAGTGTAATTTTTTTCTAACAAGCTAAAACGGCAAAAAAAGAAATCCTAGTCCTTAATGCTTATTTCCCCTTGAAATTTTGGATCTAATTTCGACTGTTTACAGAAATCATTTCACCTCTTTTGTTTTATGCATTTCTTTATTGTTCAATTCGAGAAGTAGCTAGATACAAACAAAATCGTAAAATTAAAAAGCGCATTAAGCTCCTCTAATTTGGTTTTATTTTTCATTCTTCCACTTTAGTGCTGGAATTTTTATTTTCAACTCAAATGCCATCAAACTTTCTCTTACCAGGCAATTGCCGTAGTGAAAGGGTAAATTAGTAAGAGCATGACCTGTAAACTATGATAAATCTAGGCGCGTGCAGTGCTAATGAATATCAAAGTGCACTGCAGTTCACAGATCTTCCAGTCTTCTACGTTTTAATGGGTTTTGCATTTTAGGGTACCGTAATTGCGCTTATTGCTCGTAGCTATAGAAATAGGGGCTTTATTTCAACGATTTCATTTGGATTTACAATTTTGATTGCAGGGCCCTTTCTCCGACATGTTTGCTTATGGTTACTAATGGAGTATATTAGTTGCATTTGGGAAACAGCTCAAAACTTAGTTAAGGCTAATCTTATTGTAATCTGCATTCAAAGTAAAAGCTTGGTATCACGATGCGTTATTTTAATTGCATAATTTAAACTTGAAAGAATCATGAAAAGAAATTGTTGAATAATGTTGACAGTTGGGCTAAGCAAAGAAATCGAAAAGGGGAAAACAATGACCCACACATGTAATTTCAGTCAAATTTCTGTTGCGTTTCAGCAGGATTTCTAAACTGTGCGAAGGAAAGTTGAATCACAATCACAAAAGGCTGTTTATCGTTACCTGCCATAAAAAAAATGCTATAACTTTTTGCCAAGCAAACTATTTTCTTTTTTTAATATTAACCTGATTTAATTTTCCCAGGTGTATGTTGCGAGTTCAGGCTTGCCGTGTGGGAATCGCTGTTGTTACAATTGCTCATGTTGGTCCATGCAGTAATACGAGTGCCATCCGTGAGTCTTGCCCAGTCGACTGCAAGAGTGCACCCAAAGATGGTCCAGTTTGTGCATCAGATGGAAATGTGTACAACTCCACATGTGAAATGAAACTGCTCACGTGTGGACAAGGTGTTGTGAAAACCTCTCGTAAGCACTGTCAATCAACTAGAATGTGCCGTGAATCGTGTTGGCGTGTGGCCAGGCCAACATGCGGTTCTGATGGGCGTCTCTATGCTAGCCCCTGCAAAATGCGATCATCAAATTGTGGTAAGCACATCTTTGAAGTGCCATTGTCTTTCTGTATGTCCCAGGAAAGGAATGGCAATCAAATAGAGAACTGTCCTACGGATTGTCCAAAAACTGAATCGCCCTCACAGTATGTTTGTGGTAGTGATGGAAATATATATTCATCAATTTGCGAACTTAAGATGTTAAATTGTGGGTGAGTTATATGCGTACTAAATAAGTGCATGATTTATTTTAGAATTTCTTATGCTTTGCTTCAGGCCACAGCGTAAATCAATTCAAAAGATAAGCATGGATAAATGCAAGAACCGTTTAAATCGCTGCAAACAATTGCCCCCTTGCAAGGACTTTAACAATTTATTTGGATCGATTTTCTCATCAAAGCAGAATGATAAACTTTGTGGAACTGATGCGAAGACGTATAATAATGAGTGCGAACTTGCACATGCGACTTGCTTGTAAGTTTAAATTATAATTTGGTACGAGCTTTCGGTTTTTTTTTTTTGTATTATTTTAAAACAGTTCTTACCAATTTAATTTCCTATAAAAAAAAGAAAACTCAACTTGGCTTTTGGGCGCCATTTTGTTTAGCATAACAGACTTTTTGTACTTTTGTAGATTCTTCTATTTCAAACATTATCTGTACCATTTTTTTTAGACGCGGAGTTCAACTGGCACACATTGGTCAGTGCACAGATCTGAAAAGCCCATCCAGAGACTGCGGCGAACGATGTGCTTACGAAGACGTAGAAAGCGGTCCAATATGCGGCTCAGATGGCAATACATTCCCATCAATGTGTGAGTTCAAGCGAAGAACTTGCCATTTACGAGTTGTTCCGGTTTCGTTGAAGAACTGTCCCCTGACGGAACATTGTGAATCAGACTGTGATGCTCAACCACCAAGCTTTGTTTGCGGTTCTGACAATAAATTCTACAAGTCCGAGTGCCATATGCGTAAAGAGAATTGTGGAAAGCATGTTTTCGTTGTGCCAATTAAGCGTTGCCTATCAACCTTCCAATTTAAGGGATGTGCCAAGATATGTCCTAGGGAATTTGAGCCAGTTTGTGGAACAGATGCTAAGACCTACTCAAATGAATGCTTCCTTAGCTTGGAGAACTGCCGGCAAAGTACAACTCCCGTCAAAATCAAGCATTATGGTGCTTGCGGAAGGCCTGAGGCCCCCTCAACAAATTATCTTTACTAGAGAAGGCACCTAACTGTTAAATAAGTAGGCATTAGTGTAAATAAATATTGTAATTTCGTTTCAAAAATGAAAATCAAATATCTGTGGTTCGTTTTTTGTTTAAATATTGATTTTACTTATGAAATCATAGAAACTATATTTAGTTTTCAAACTATATACTTACTGCGCATTGTTGTATGCGAATATAAAATATATAAGTAAATTTCTATTTATAACACATAATGTATGTACGCTTTTTTTTTTACAAAATTATAAGCTGACCAAATAAAAATAATAATACATAAATTAAAAAAAAAAAAGTAGTTGGCCATTGCGCGAAACCGAACATCTAAGCTGAGTCGTCGAAGAGTTTGCTTAGCATAGCATTGACTTCATGTGGCCTGTATCTTATGTATTTCTCTGGATTCTTACTGAATTGAACAGCAACATACCTGCAAAAACACAAATGGAGTTATGTTAAACAATTTTCAGCGACTTTATTAAATATGCTGAATGATTTGATGGCAGTGTTTGATATTTCCAAGAAGAAGCGACTAGGAAAATGTTGAAAAAATATTATATCATACTTACATTTCGTAAAATCTGTTATATTTCGGTAAAATATGTTCGGCATTGTCTCGCTTAATTCCCTCTCTCAATATGACATCGGGAATAGAAATACCCCGCTGAGTTTTACACGCCTCTTCAAAGTCCTTATTAAAAGTCTAGAAAAAGTTTCTATAAATTGTTGGGTCAACATCAAATTAGTTATTCATCTTTACCGAGAATCTTTCCTTCAGTATTGCCCTGTCCTTATCTTTAACTTTGCCCTGAACAGGCTTTGGCAGCTCCTCCAGCGATGAAATACTTCCCAGCATCTTAGACCATGTCTTCTGGTAGGAGAACTTCAACTCACGGATCATATCCAAGTAACTACGTTCACAATCAGGTTCAGCAAGTGTCACCAAATCAATAAGGTTCGACCTTTGAAGTGATTTCAAAATGTAATGAATGTTATTTAAACGGAATAAGTGCTTTGTAGCCTGATCACTGTACTGCTCACATTTACTCATAATAGTGAGATTTAGTTCGGCAAGAGCTTTTTCTATAAGAAACCAAATAGTTTTAACACTAATCAACTTTGTTCGAAAAAAGGTAGGTATACTTATGTAAATTGCAAGAAGCGCCTTGTTTCTCTCCTCTGGCATAAGAGACTTCTTCATCAATATAGTATCCAACTGCGTTGAGTATAAAACGTCGTGTTGCAGAATATCGCCAATAACATCGAAATGTTCAAACAGGTGTTCGACAAACCATATGGTGTTCGATGTTAACTCATGCACAGTGGCATCTTTGGGAACTGTTGAATAGCCCAATGTACTGGAGCTCATTCCAACTAAATTAGTGCCAGACTCGCCTTTTACGACTTCTAAGAAATGCTCAAGTGCTTTAGAACCCTAAGCAGATTTCATTATTTAATAGGAGCATAAAAGTTATGAGAAAATAGATTGGCTTACGGTTTGCTGGAGACGATTGAGGACCTTTGTCAGTTGATCCTTTTGATGCGGGTCACAAGTTCGTTCTATGTCCGGTTGAAGTAGAATTACACGTTTAAGGGCTGAGAATATACCCAAAGCAGACGTCCACTCTTTGCGCGAAATGCAACGAAGTATTCGACTTGTTATAGCCTAAACCAAATTTAATTGTACAGTCCATTGTAAAGTTTCTCTACATTTATTTTGGACTGATATATGTTTTAAGTCCGACTCGCATGCATTATGTATACATACTCTCTGAACAATAACTACATTACTCACCTCCGCATCCCTTACAACTAACTCAATAGAATTGTATGCTAGTTTCGAAAACACCTCTATGTGTTTTGACGGTGGGATTATGTCGTTCATTAGATTTCTCTCCCAAACGAGCAATCGTTGGAGGCCAAGCAGCAATACTATGTACTTGTCTAGTTCCTGATCGCCATCCAAATAGTCTTCAGATGAGAGATGGTCGGAATGCGAAACAGTTTTTTTAATAGAAAATCCGGTCGATTGTTCAATTGTTTGGGTTGCTCGTAAATATAATTTATTCGCCTTCTTTTCAAATCTGCAAGAGTTTAAGTTGAGCAGAACTTTCTTAGGCAAACAGTAGATGGTACTTACATTTGCTGCAAGCGAGCTGATGTCGTCTTTTTGGGTTCAACACGACTGCTATGGCGAGTTCTCTAAGGGAAAATATTGGAAATACTCTGTATTTCTTTCAATTTGTCAACTTACCAAAGGCTCATTCCCCCAGCTTCCACTTTTTTGATGGTCTTTTAAGTTTTGAAGTGATCTATATATTATCTCACTTCTTTCCGATGCATAGATAACTGTGTATTCCCTACGTAAATTCTGCTCCAACCACAATGATATAATGTTCAACTCGTCTCTTGTACCTTGTGAGAGCTGTTTTAGCGAAATATAGTCTTCATTGGACGAATCATCCTCGATATATATTAAATCAAGCAAATCCACAGGTTTCAGTACACAGCTATGCTTTTTTAGAAGCATTTTATAGTGATTGTTAAGACTCTCGCATCCAGTATTGAATAGACTAGTTACATTTTCGAGCTCTACGCTTTGCGAGTTATTCTTTAAAAAATAATCAATTGCAGAACGTAGTTTACCAAGGGCTTCTAAGAACACATGAATATTTCCTTCGCAAGGCCCTTGATGTATAAGGTTGCAAACTTCTTGAGAAACTTCATAGTGCGATAGTACTATATCCAAGCATTGTAGTGTCGCATCTAGATCTAAAGAAAACAGATTTTGGAAAGTATGTACCTAATGAGTTGAGTTGCGTATTCATTGGAAGCATACTTTGTTGCCGCTTTTGTAGATATTCAGTTTGATTGTAAACTGGAAGCACTGTTTGTTCAAGTTTACCCAATCTATGTTCAAACGTTGTAAGGATGGTGGACATCGATGTTGTTAAATCATGGTATTTCTTAACACGTTCCTTTAAAAGGTTCAATTGTGCTGTTTCCTTTAAATGCATAGTTATATTAACATTTGAAGATTTATCAAATTATTGACTAACCAACCTTTTCCAGTTTATCCCCAAATTGTAAGGAATTTTCAAAATTATTCATTTTTATTTACTTGACGCCCCTATTCAACAAAATAAGTTTACAAGTCCTACAAAATAAGTGACAACTGAAGGGAAGGTTGACAGCTGGGGTCTGTTTTTCTGCTAATGTTCGAAAGAGGGTTTGTTCGTCCGGAAAATGTTTTCGAAATAAATTTTATAGTAGAATAGAAATATCGGTTAAATTTGTATTCTTTCAGAATTTGAAATCGTTAGAGTGCAAATCGGACTTGATTACCTACGAAAATCGAACTCATAAATGTATATTCAATATTTTCACAAATCGAAAACGAGAAGCGCTTAGAATTAATACACATTTGAAAAGCTGTTAACAAGTGTCCCCCTTATTAATAAACGCTGCATAGAAGATATCAACTCGTTATTCAGAAGTTACATCAAATTTCTGTATGCCATCTGATGTCTACTACCTTACAAACTTGTGCAAATTACTGTTTATTATTACGGGGGTGTTATATTTATAATCTACATTCACCAATACTAATTTATAATAGATCAGTATTTTTGAGCTTAGATCTCGGCAAAGCAGAGTAAAGTACGATTTTCAGCACGAAATTATAACAACTAGGATCTATTTGACACTTCTCACAGTAACTAGTTGTTTCAATTGCATGCTTAAAATCCTACTTTACTTTGCTTTGCTTTGCTGAGATCGAAGCTTAAAAAACACGCCTAATGTGGAAACATAAATACCTACCTACAAATCGAATGCAACCTACGCGAACTTTCAGTGAGTGAAGTGGCATCACTGCTAATGGTTAAGGGCAAAGTAGTAGAATCGAAAATAAAACGCAGCCACCATTTGTGTCATTTCACTATTGAACTTGCAACCCCATTTTCTATTTTCAAACAAAAGTTGTTTTCGTTTGGCGGCTTGCAAAAGGTTTCTGATTACCTACGTTTTTAATAGAGTTTACTAAATTCCTAATTGTTCCGAAGGTAGTATGGATCAAAAAGAGGTGCAACAACATTTTATTCAAGTATGCGCTGCTTACGGAACTCTGCGAATAACTGATGCAATCAAAATTTTAAAACCAATTTGTAGAAAATGTGAATACAAATCCATTCTGATTTCTTATATCAGGAAATATTTTACATTTTACCTCATTTTAGATGAAGTTGAACTGCCGGAAGGTACAAGGTTCAAGGAATTCGTTGGACATATCAATGAGGATCTTATCCATTACGACCACGATATCGCTTTTGTAAAATACCCAATAAACAAAGAAGAATACCTAGTCTTTCGCACGGTAAATTCCAAAACAATGTGCTTCCTGAACCATCTTTCCGAACAAGATTGTAGTTATTTTCGGTTTCTTCTCATGAATATTGCTATGGCCGAAAACTATGGAATTCGAGAAATCAGGGCAATAAACCTTACATCTCAAATGTCAGACAAGCCATTAGCAAAGAATAGAGCCGAAACTTTGCTTCAGAGTTGGAAACAAGTTGGATATTTTGTAGAGAATGATGAAATTCTATACTTGGGACCAAAAATAATGGCTGAGTTTGAGAGCTACCTGTTGAAGTGCTTTCCTGATGATATAAAAGCGTGTTCACTCTGTAAAAAAATAGTTCTTTGGGTAGGCAATTCGAGCTCAATATTTAATGTGAAACTAATCTGTTTTGTTTATTTAGGATCCTTCATGCACAGAGTGTGAGACAAAGTTTCACTCGGAATGCATTCGGAAATATTTGATAAAAGCTTCTAATTGTCCGGCTTGCCAGAAGATTTGGAACACTTCATTTGCTTCCTAACTTATCTTGAACTTTTTTTTATAACGGTTCGTGCTTTTTATTCCAAAACATTTTATTCTTATTCATTGAATATTTAAAGTATGCTATTTAAAAGTTTGCTCATGTTTGTCCTACCTATCAAGTTGATCTTTTTATTGCTTCGGGCAATTTTTAATTGGTGAAAGCTTGGCTTTACAGACATTTTTCAAAGCAAAGCCGCAGTCCAACCCATTTACCGAACATCCATTCTCTACCCGTGTGCAGAACAGATAATCTAACTAGCGCGACTTGAAGTATTAAGAAAGGTCTGCTTTTTTTTTTGAAATCGCTACTGAAGGGTAGAGTAAACCAAAGAACAATTGAATAGCATATTCTAAAGCACAATAAAAACGTACGTAATCATTTATAAAATTCTTCTATAAGTTAATATTTGCACATGTTTGGGAATCGGAATCATCGGTAACAAGTTTCGCTTCGACATCTAAGCTTGCCTCGTAATCCTGGAGATAATACGGCATGATTGTTTGGGGGCCCTTTTTTGCATTTTCCTTAATGAATTCTACCACTGTTGGAACGTCAACAACAGACATTTCCAGACTCTTACCCCAAGCAACAAGCGCTAGAGGACGCTCTGCCAAAAGTAATATTGACGGGGTAATTATATGGCGATATAAACACGCGTTCACAGTACTTCTCAGCTTCTCAATTTGCATTTGATTACCGCATGGGTGATAAAGCATTACGATGGCACCATATTCTAAATTATGCATCCATCTTTGGACTGGTAGGAATTTATATTCGCCATATTTCGGCAAGAGGTGTCGGTGGGCGCCACTGAAAGAAAATGTTTTGTTTTAATTATTGCGGAAAGTGTATAGAACAGAAGCTCATACAATGTAGGAAGCCGCTCTTCATATTCAATCGTCTCGTTGATACATATCGAAGGAGCCTATATTAAATATAAAGAAACGATTAAAAATGTTCAATGATTTTATGCAGCTAGATGTTAACGTTTTACCCTGTAAGCAGGCGGAATTATATATTCTCGCTGTATAGGAGACGTGGCAAAGTTAGGCTCATAATTGGACTTATGGCCGATGCAAATATAATTGTACGATTGTCTTTTATCTTCAGGACTAAAATCGGTGTTAATATTTGTCTGCAAATTAAGAGAGGTGAATCAAAAACTAAAATAAAAAATGCACCCACTTTTCCGTCGTCACAATCCGGATGAACCATATTGTGCTCCTTATGAATCGATGACCGAGTTCCTCCGGTTGGAGTATTGGGAAACCATTTACCTAACCATGGTTTCTTTGCAGTATTTTCTGTAATATTTGTCTTAAACAGTTCATTTAAATCGCTATTTTCTCTAACTGCGTTTGGATTTTTGGGAAACCAATTTCCGCTCCATGATTCTGTGCCATTCTTCGGTACTGTACTACTGTTCGATATAACTACTAACAGCATCAACAAATATATAGTGTGCACCATTTTTTTTTTTGCTAAATTTATAAATTGTTGAAACAAAATCGCTTAGTAAAACAAAAAAAAACAATTGAACTTAAAATAAAGAAAATAAATGCACCAACAAAACAAAATAAACGGTGTTACGCAGCTTTATGTCTTTCTACGTCAAAAAACTGTCAAAACCAAGTGTACGCGGTTGTGTTGTGGGTAGAATCGAATCGCTGAAGTTAAGCGACTCCTAGGCGGGCGATGCGAGAGCGAGCAGATGAATTGTTATTAATCCATCAAGAACAGGACGTGAATCCACTAAGTTTAGTCAGACATAAAACAAAGAAATATACCCCCGTATTAATAAACATATGTGCACAAGTTGTTAGCTAGTAGACATCAGATAGCATACAAAAATTTTACGTAACTTTTGAATAACGAGTTGATAACTTTTACGCAGCGTTTATTAATAAGGGGGATAATCTACAACTTTAAAAAGATAACGATCCTTAATTTAAGGAAATATCTTATCACAAACAAATCCAAAGAAAGTTTTTTTTAAAATAGATTAATTTGTAGTCGGGAAAATCGATAGCATTAAAATGTTCTTAGTGGGAGCACTGTCGCTTGAATGACGTCAGAGAGGGCTCGTCTCGCGCCGTTGCATCAAATGCCAAAAGTAAATAAAGTACGAATATTTATCTTCAGTCGGGCTAGTCACGTTATTTTAGTCTATAAAAAGATCAAATTATGGTAGTTCATCTAATCGTTTGTAAAAAATCGTGCAACGTTGCAGAATCAATTTTACGTAATCCTTGAATACCAAACTGCGAAAATCAGCACTTTTGACAGGTCGGCTGAACCATCGATGTTACGAATGCAAAATAATTTGCATTAACCAAAGGGAAGGAGCCTTGAGAAGCAAGATTGTTCTGCACTCACATTGAAATTGTTAAATTATCATTAAAATAAGACAATGCCTGGCAAAATTGTGAACGCACTCTGGCGTTACTGCCGAGACACATTTTTACTGGACGTTTGCTGTTGATTTAATGCTAAATACAATCTCCCCAGCAATGGAAAAAACCGTATTTAGACTTTCACCGTTTTTTGATTAAAACTCATCGATCCCAGTCGGAGAACAAAAAACAAAAATTTCGATAAACGACAGCAATGTCAAAACCAGATAACAATACTATGACGAACGTGGTAATACTCGTACAATAATAAAAAAAACAAGATTAACCCCACGAAAATGTGATTGATAATAAAGGCAATCGGCAGCCGCTTGTATTCGAACGCTGTCGCTAGTTGTTCTCCTTGGAATTTTTGTGATTGGGGCATATAGAGTGGGCCTGTCCCTTATCGACATGGTTAGTAGAACATTTGTATTTATTCGTGTTTTAACTGAAGAGCTGTGCGGTCAAACATTTTTAAAAGTTCCTAAAACTCCCTGGAAATAGTCAAATTGCCGTGTAAGTACGTTAACTCAATATTTTTGCCAATTCGTTTGGTAGTCTGAAAAACTGATTTTTTAGATTAAGATTATAGTGCTTAGTGATTGCCACGAAGGCAGTACTCTGTTATTTTCTTTACAATAAAAGTGCGCTGAATGTCGATTCATGCTAGTGATGCAACAGATGGTAGGTACGTAGTGGTGTATATTATATACCGCTAATGAGCTGTTGCAATTGTAATTCGTAAGTGCAAGGTTATTCCCTAGTCTTTGGAGGATCGAAGTATGCATGTAAAAGAAGAAATGTAAACATGTCTCTCAGCCAATTGATGATGTAACTGTGGATATATATAAAGCGTTTCAAAATATCTGTATCACTTCATTAAAACTTTCACTATGCGACTATATTAACAGTTTGATATTTGGCAAGTGTTTTCGTTTTTTTTATTTACCAAGTGCTCCGCTAATAGTCATAGCAGGTGCATGAGATCTTTAAATAAAACTTTTTTTGCATAACATATAGCTAGATGTGTATTTCTAGACTAGACAGAATGTACGGTAGGCATTTTTCTACCGGGTGTAATTTAGCATTAAATGCGCAGATCAACTTTGCCGTAATTGATGTTTACTTTTTGGAATGTGATTACATATTAAATATCATATACCTACGAAGTTATTGATACGACTGGAGGCTTTCCTGTAGTGTGCCTACGAGAGGAAAACATTTATTGTCACTAGTTTAATGCACCCTCCATGAAAAATTGTGGTTTTCTACAGTTTATAAGGAAGATTGAATTAATGTTGGAATTGATTCTCTGCCGGTATTCTCGACAAATAAAGTAAATTATGCAGTTCGATGGTTTGCTAACTAGTTCTCTATCTCTGCTAATTAATATTTGTATGATAATGTTGCTTTATCGCACTATCGCTACCGATTGTGAAAATTTTTGAGATCGACGTCAAAATTAACCCTATTCGCGTTTCCTGTCCACGGTGGCAAGATTGAAGTAACTTTTAAACTTATTATAGGTACATCCTCACAAATGACGAGGCGTATCCATGAATCTTAAGCAACTTCCCGTACAAGAGACATAAAACAGACCAACTTTTTGTTTGTTAAATCTTAAGATTTGAACATTGAACTTTCCCATACCTACTAGCACAAAGAGCTACGCGTAAAGATTGTTAATCATGTTCAAGTTCCATTTTATAAAATAGGCGACCTACCTTTCTTCAATTTAAACTGAAATCAATTAATGTGGAATGCAATCCATCACTTTAGTGTGTACGTAGGTATTTACTCTCTTAAGTCCTGATAATAACTTCTGTTTATTTGTCTTATCACTGTTTATCCAAGATTACTTAAATTATATGCAAACAACCATCCATAACCTTTTACTACACATATAACATACATTTCTTTCTTTTACAGAACTATGTCTGAAAAGAAGCATGAACGCCTAGTCGGAGTTATTGATGAAGGAACAAACACAGTGGCCTTCTCCATATACACTACACCTGAGTTCAAAGAAGTTGCAACTAGCAAACTTGAAGTGAAATGCATTCACCCAGAGGATGGTTGGGTGGAGCAAGATCCAATGGAAATAATAAATAATATTCGAATTTGTGCCGCCGAAGCGCTGGGAAAACTCCAACACTTAGGCTACAACAGGGAAGATCTTGTTACGGTGGGTGTAACTAACCAACGCGAGACGACAATCGTTTGGGATAAAGTGACGGGTGAGCCACTGTACAATGCTATTGTTTGGAATGATATCCGAACGACAGTAACTGTTGATAAGATTCTGGCAAAACTACCGGATCAAAATAAAAATTACTTCAAATCGATTTCTGGTCTGCCGATATCACCATATTTCTCAGCACTGAAGATACATTGGTTGAAGGAAAATGTCGTGGCAGTGAGGAAAGCTTGTCGTGAACGTCGTTGCTTGGCGGGCACAGTAGATAGCTGGATAGTGTGGAACCTTACGAAGGGATTGCACATCACCGACGTGACAAATGCCTCACGCACATTGCTTATGAATATAGAAACTTTGCACTGGGATCCAATACTTCTGAAGACATTTTCTATCCATTCGGACATGCTTGCTGAGATCCGGAGTTGTTCGGAGATATTTGGAAAAATAACGGATGGCAGTGCGTTGAACGGGATTCCTATTAGTGGAATCATAGGAAATCAACAGGCATCGCTTATGGGGCAGATGTGTTTCAAACCAGGACAGGCGAAAAATACATACCGCGCGGGATGTTTTCTATTGTGTAATACTGGTGAAAAACACGTGATCTCTTCGCACGGCCTCTTGACAACAGTCGCATACAAACTTGGAAAAAACGCCCCAGTGACGTATGCACTAGAAGGAGCGGTGGCAATTGGCGGTGAAGCCCTTCGATGGCTTCAGAATAACATTCGGATTCTTCCTCAGGCAGAAGAAGCCGAAAAAATGGCTGATAGTGTTGCCTCTACAGGGGATGTTTACTTTGTGCCTGCATTTACTGGGCTGTACGCACCGTACTGGAGAAAAGATGCACGCGGTATCATTTGTGGACTTACGCAGTTCTCAACGAAAAATCATATCGTAAGAGCAACACTGGAGGCAATATGTTTCCAGACACGCGACATCTTAGACTGTATGCACCAAGAATGTGGCCATAATTTGAATAAGCTGCACGCCGACGGAATACTGACAGGGAATAACCTGCTTATGCAACTGCAAGCCGACATTGCTGGCATTCCGGTGTTCCGGTCCCAACTGGTCGACACCACAGCATTTGGTGCAGCAATGTGTGCAGCACTTGCTGAGGGAATCAACGAATGTGAATTTACTCCATATAAGCGATACTATGACAATGTTTTCTACGACACATTCTTGCCAACTACAACCGATGAGGAACGCGAGTTTCGTTGTGCCAAATGGAAGAAAGCTGTTGAGCGTAGTATGGGTTGGGTTGTAAAGAAGAAGAGCCAACTAATGACTGATGAACGTTATAAGCTGATATCGTCTATACCAGCGGGCATCTACCTAATTACCGTTTTTGCAATGCTAGCGCACTCTAACATGCTCTCATCGAAATAGCAAGGACTGCAAATGTCTTCAAAATTTAATTATTAAGTGCACTGCTCGCTGGTGTAAGTGCTGTAGAAGAGGTTGTGATCGAAACCATTTAAAATGTTTGTTGGTAATCGTAGGTAGTTATGGCCAGTGAACTTGGGAATTTTTTGAGTGGAAAAAGAAAAGTGACGCGAAACGTACATGCATCAAAATGAATTATTGTATATAAAGCAAATTTTTGCGAACCGATTAGCGATAGCGCTTTTTATCAAAGGTTCAATTCCAGTTATCACTGGTGCGTTCTACTAAATACGTGTGTTGTACTTTTGAACCTATATAAATACGTCTATATATACTTTGATAACAGGTTCGCTTCGTGTTTGTTTGGGTGTTACTTAATAGTTATGCAAATATCATAACGTACGAAAACAAAACTTATTTCGATTTATAATGTGCCCATATAACCGCTTTGCGCGAAGATAGTAAATCGATTTTACTTAATGTCGACCACACTTGCCTAGCTTATCCTTTTAACAAACATTCTAATAATAGAGTTATCGCGAATTTTTTTGTTCGTTCTTAAACGTAAATCGTCTGTGAAGTTCAAGTGATATCTAGATGTTTATGGGAACATTTAAGACAAAGTACGTCATATTTTTATACCACGTTATATAAAAGGTTATTTTTATATATTTTTTGTTTTTTTTTTTTGGAAATTATATCCTATACACTGTTTGTTCAATTTGTATTCTCTTTTCCTGCATATTGAAAACCAATATTTGTCAAAAAACCTTTTTTTTTATTTGCTTTTGGTAAGGTACTTACAATTAAGTTTAAGTTGTTTTTTTGTTTTGTTTTCAAACAGGAACCTAATAAAATTAAATATTTGATATTACGTGTGCTTTTATTTTGTTTGCTAAATGTTTAAATACAGTAGAAATCGGTTATATGAAATTCCAAGGTCCCGTCGATGTCGTTATAACCGATTTGTACTGTATATGGTATGGATTTGTGATGGCTTCTGTTAAAGATGGAGTATTTTAGATTCGAGAGATTTTATTTTTACTAGTGTTTGCCCAGTGGTAGAAATTCCAACATCATAGTGACCTGGCATACCTATTGGAAAACAAAATACACACAGCATTGCATCTCTGCACAATCTTCCCAACAAGAAAAATCTAGCGAATATGTTGTGTTTTAAGCAGGGAAAGTGGTTCTTAACTATTTATATGAGATGCATTTTTGGCAGAATCCCAACACACGGTAATGAATACGATGATGTCTATCAATTTATATCTTTACATTCGGAGTTAACGACTATAGGCGTGTTTTTTTTTAGCTTCGATCTCAGCAAGTAAAGTGATTACAACAACTATACTGTGAGTCTCGAAGTGTCAAGTAGAGCGTAATTGTTGTAATTGCGTGCTTAAAATCCTACTTTACTTTGCTTTGCTGAGATCGAAGCTCAAAAAAACAGGTCTATATCTAATCGATATGTTTACTTGTCGAATGGTGCAAAGCGGAGGAAAAAGCTAACAAAGTTTCGATTGACAAGATTTCTGAAGGCCTTCATAGTGCATTTGTAACCATTACTAAACGAAATACATTTCGAAATATGTAAATACATTTAATTAGATTACCTATTTTCAAACTACATTGCAACTCAGACGTTATCATTCATTAGCAAAACGAAGATCAATTAGCTTATTAGAGGTTTTAGTTTATATAAAGTTTGTAAATACGTTTTATATACACAAGCAATACAAACAAAATTAGCAGTAGATTGTTAAAGTAGCGTTAGCGTAAGCGTAGTCAATGGAAATTTTAGCGTGCTCATTTGCATCTAATAAAATAAAAGAAATAATTTAGAATAGGTATCGAAAATAAAATTAAATATTTAGAGCACTAGCGGCTCGCATATAGGCATAACTTCAATGTTTACAAAGCTGTATACTGGTATTCAATTCTGCGTTAAATTCTGTTTCTCCTGTTAGTAACTGCAACTTTATTTTTCGCCGTCAGCTATTGAAAATGACAGCAGCTCACTTTTTGGAAGACTGGGGCCCTTCTCTCTGTAAAAATTTCGGAATTCTAAATGCGCCATAAGTACATTTCATTCCACTGTCGAGGTACAGGGTAGAAAAGGTCCGTTTTGGAAAAATTTTACTTTCGGAAAGAGATACAGAGTAGGGCCCCTGGTCCCTTTGGGCATGAACAGATTTTAAGGAAAAGTAAAGGACAGAATCCTGATCAATAAAATTAAATCGACTGATGTAGAGATTTGCGAGGACAAACTGTATTTTCTCTGTCACAGTCCGAGCCTCCTTTGATTTTTTTCGGGGGCTGAACTCAGTCTGAACGGCCTCACTTACGACACACACTAACCACAGCGACCGCGTAAATTGACTACTATGCTTTTATAATGTCGTATTTAGATTTATTTATATATTCTTTTTAAAAACCATACTTTTTCCCATACTTCCTATGTACTTATATTTAAATATTCATATAACAATAATATCTGAATTTTGTTTTCTTTCACATTCCTTTACTATAATTGAGTAAAAAAGGAAATAAATACGTAATTACTTCTATTTTGTAAAAATACTTAAAATTTAACGATTTGTATCAAAACGCCGGCTTGCTGGTGCCAATACCTCTTGCAGGAAGACTGTTTGTTTTCACAGTTGGATTGTCGCGTGCTTGAGAATGTGCTACTACTATGCTTAGGTATTGGACCCATTCCTCAGCATTTTTGCCATCCTTGGGTTTGAGTATTAAAGTCTGATCAGCAGTGAATATTTCAAATGCTTTAGGTATGTTCCGTGCCCCTCGAGATACCTTGACTGATCGTATTTGATTTACGTCAATACTCTCTCCTCCACTCTGTAAAAAGTGGAATTTGTTTTTAAAAATGTTGTCAATGGTGGGTTTCATATAAAGCTTACCGATCCTTTGCATGAAAGATGCGCCCCCGACAATGTGAAATAACGAGTTCTCCATCGTCGAAACAGCCGCCATTTGCCTTTCTTTTCCTTCAATTGGCCCTCAATAACAGGCTGATTGCTGCCACTAAAAAATCCAACTGCCTTCTCCGGATGATTGCAAAGAAAACACCCCCACTGGTATTCCAATTCATTGCAGTTGGGGTTGGCTTGATCTGTCTTAGAGACTTCGAACACATCGAGAAAGCCTGAGTGACGTAGTTCATTTACTAGTACCTCACGTTCCTGAAAATAGTGCACATGTTAAAGTAAAGCTAATGCCTGATTGCAGAATTAGAAACATCAATGAACGTATTTTACCTTTGTATTCGGAAACTGACTGGTAACGAGTTCTGTAAAAGTTCGGCTCTCGCATTTAAGTATCTGCCATATATTTTTCAAATTACTGATCCCGGGTTCTCTGGTGCTAAGTACACATTTCTCCTTGACCTGTCAAAATGTGAATCACAGAAAGGACTTCGAATGGTTAAAATTAATGGGACTTACGTAGTGCCGAACTTGAAAGTCTAGAAACATGAGGTGAATCCAGGTTTTCGGATTACGCGTTCGCATTGTAAAGCATGTTTTTGAGTAAAGGCAGTGTTGTCCTCGTATTTGACAGGCAAAGTGTAGCTTTGCTACTTTCTTTGTTCGTCGTTCTGTAAAATATTGTTTGTAGAGAATAATAGTTTCTTAAGTTATGAGGAATCGTTTGTGGAATTTCTGTCGTACAGAAGATGCTGATGCACAATAAATTCATTTGATCGTTCCAGATGAACGGTTCTGTAATATGTAGTAGCATCAGCCATCAGTCGACTTTCAAATAGAAAGAAACGAATTTACGAACTTCAGTTTGGTTATGGCTAAGTTCTGTATGATGAGATACTTCCGCTTATGCAGAATCCTGTTCAAAATGGGAAAGCAGTACTCACCTTCTATACTGCACCTAGTCGGAGGAGGTAAAAAGTTAGAAACTTCGTCCATATAGCTCTTGATAGAAGGGAAATGTTTTTCGCAAAATTGCTGCACTGGATCTCGCATGTATTGATACGGTTCAAAAGTGCTCATTCGCTGATCCAATATGCTATTGTTGGCGTTTAATAAGGTTCGACTTGTGTGGTCATTTCGTCGAGGTGTTACATTTGTTGTTGGTCCCGATACAACAACCTCATGATTGCTCTAAAGTTATAATAATTTGTCAGGTTATTGCACGAATCAAGTAATGCTTTTCAACAAACCGTTCCATTCACTGGTAACTTCATCACAGATTTCTGGTTTCCATTCAGTGGCGGTAAAGCTGGCGATGCATGATGTACCGAAACACTGTTTTGTGGTATTGAAATTGATCCTACAAAAAAAAAGAGTATTCCCACAGTTAGTAAAACCAACAGATGCCCGTAAGTAAATGCTTAATACCGATTGACTGATTCAATGCATCGGTACTGTACTTTAGCAAAGCACTGCTGGAGCTCAGTAACGTTGTTGGACCCTGAGAGTGTGGTCGGCACTTGTTTGGAGACGTAGTTACAGTGACCCCACCAGAAGTTACTTGCGTCGATGGAATACCCCATTTATTATGGCCAGTGATGATTACATTGTTACTCAATGGTGGAACTGGTGTAATGTAGGTGGGGTTATGTGCCGCAGGAGAACTAGTTGGTTTTTGATGTAACGCTGACATCTGAACAATTACATTTCCACTCGACTGACTATTTGCTGCTGAATTATGTGCTGCATTAATCGAACTCGATCCATTTTGATTGATGTGCTGTGACGAACTCAAACGGGTCATACTCTTGTGTAAGCCTCCAACGGATCCGCCTAATAAAAGAACAAGTAAAATTCAAAATCAACATGCTCTTAACACAAACCAATTTTTTAGCAATAGGCTGTGGATATGATATGTGGTAATAAAGTTGTTTTGTATAAGAAACTCCAAGATATACCTGTGACGTTCAGCCGGGTCATGCTTCTGTGAGTATTACTAGAGGGGTGCAGTCGCCCAGTGCTCCTCGAGTCACCCAATTTGGCGCGACGAGTGTAGCCTGTGTGAGGAGGTGTTGGCGGAACTGCAGGTGCTGCGCTTGGGGCTGATATCATTGGCGATACCTGAAGAGCGGCCGTTACAGGAGGTGCATTCGCTGAAGCTGTCCAAATGTGAATTAACCTCTTATTAAAACGAACAAAATTATACTTACCAATCTTTATGTTACTTGGCAGTGCGACCGATTTTCTTACGTCTTTTGGGCTGCTTGGACTACTTCGGCTCTTTTTGCTTATCACAGTGCTGCTACTACTTACTATGTTACGGCTTCGTGAAATGTCCGCTGTAGCTGTGTTCGGTGCGCTGGGACCTAATGTAACCGGCGTTGAATTCAAATTAACAATTGTCACACCACCTGAAGTCTTATTACCATCCACATTTACATCAGATGACGCCGAGAGCTTCTGCTGGCTGAAGAAGATTGCGAAATTAAGTTATAAAAATTCTGTGCAATATCCGAAAACAATAAGCAACCTTATGACGTTCTTTTGTCGAACACATGCCAGTACTTTGTCGTTAAATAGTATCGGAAACGTCGAACATAACATAGTCGCTTCATGCAGTAATATTGTTTGTGAAGAACGGTCAGCATGCGGTAAATGTTCTAGCACGAAGTCAAGAGCATATTGTGCGGTATCCTAATAGCGTGATTAAGAAAAAAAAATATTCATTGTTTTCATTAGTTGTTACTGTAATTGTTAATGCAAAAGTTAGTATATTGGTACCACTTTTCAAGTAGTATTCAATATTAATTGTCGAGGTACTGTGACTGGTAACTGATATCCAAACGTCCAAAGAAAGACAGAAAAGCCAGAATATTAAAAGTTGTGCCTTGGAAGGTCTGAACATGCAGAAAATTACCGGCGTATCTTCTATAGAAGTGTCCAGGAAACACGCCTCAAAACGAATTCCATTTGCATAACGAAAGTTCGTTTCCCTTATTGTGCTTTACAACGTCCTCAACTGAATTTTTGTTCAAATGTTTAATTTGAATTACAGGTTTCCTACTGCTTCCATTTGCACAAATCGTATTGATTTGAATTAAATTGAGACAGACTACATTTTAATGTTATTAAACTTGAAGTCCTACAGAGCATGCAGCTGCTATACGCTCAAATTTCCTACCTTATTATTCCGTCCAGCGGTGGCAAGTACCTGAGCAGCCAATGAGATTGTGGTAGGATTGTTCTTAGCTGCCGCTTTGATTTTATCAAAATGCTCAACGATTAATTTCGGAGAAGACTCTGCTACTTTAAGTAGTATTTGCATTGTAGCTGTTGCAGTATCCGCATTCAAAAGAAATTCGCACAGTTCCGGAATACTGCCTTCAAGGACCTGTAATCAATTCGTGAATAATTATACCCAAATATCCTTTCAAAGTATACTGTACAGTTGGAGTTTTTTGTGCAATCAATATATACAGCTGTAGCAGTGCAAGCTTCTCTTGCAAATCACATTGGGGCAAAAGTCCTATGAGCAGCGGGGCATGGGGTGACACCTGCTCGGGTGATACTTCATAGATTTGCGAAAGAACACGACACAATCCATAGTTGCCTATAGAATGATGATAAATTTGATAAGACTGGCAAGGAAAATATACTCTTTCAAATGCTTACCAGCGAGAATTGAGTCCATAATCGAATCCACATGAGGACTCAACAAGAAAGCGTAATCAATAGCGGCCAGCGATAGATAACTAGCTAGATTCCGTGACAGTTCCTTGTTGCCCTTTGGAAGAAATTGAACTGCCACAGGCAGGGCTATCTTCATTAGTTCCTTCTTGTCATAGTTCTGAAACAATGTAAAATTGCTCAACTGTAATCTGATTAATTGGAATCACTTACTAAAAATATACTGGAAATAATGTCGGCAGCAATTTTCGCATGGGGTGGATCCTCTTTTAATGGGCCATGCGGTTGTAAGGGCCATAGCAGACAAGTTTTTAGCAAATCTACTAGAGCAGAACAGTACCGCTCGGCAGTTTTCGTCTCGCGTATGCATGACAGTATTCGGGTAACACAAATCTCCACCACCGATTGGTCATTGTTATTCTTTAGATAATCTGGTTGTGAAATAATTGGTCCAATTTCTAAAAGCTAAACAAAAAGGGTTCTTGGTCTTTAGCTCTAATCGATGATTACTTACAACTTTTGTTATGTCATTGACGATTTCAGAGTCCGACACGGAAAATAGATCACCCGCTCTTGAGAGATCTCGTTTTGATAAGACTATTGTAAAAAGTTCATGCATTGTTCTTGCAGAGTTTTCTTGAGCAACAATTTCTGGCTTTTAAGTACGGTTTAGCAGCATCCTGACGCTGATACAAACTATGTCTAAAATGAAACAAACAATTTTAGTTTCTGATTAGGTACACCTTCCAAGACCGTCGTGTTTATTCTAAGTTCGAAATGTTAAAGAAGGTTAACACTGAAATTGTAAATATAAGGGTAAAACGGAAGAATTCGAAAAATCTCATGCAACCCTTGGCAAAGAGAATTCCATTTCAGATTATCAGCTCAATGCGTAGCGGCAGCAAAAGAATTCGTATTAAAAGATTAGAGGAATTGGATTAGCTTAAATAACATAAAAACAAATGCGAGTTTAGTTTGAAAAGGAATTTGAAATCATTGTGTATAAAAGGTTCTGACTTAATCATTCGTTTTGCTTTCTAGTGTTAGACACCCAAGTAACAAGGTGCGGATGCTTTCTCTTCCAGGCTCTATCAATCGAAATTGAGTGTACAGAATGAAAGTGCTTTTGAAAAACTAAGAATACCGTCGAACGGGCTAACATTGACCACTTTTGAATTTCAAACAGGTGTATCATTTACGATTTTTGTACGAGAGTAAAACAAATGACACCAGCATAGGGGCTTGCGTTTGTACTTTCATTTTCCGAAGTTAGAATTTGCTTGAATACAGACGTAGTGGTAGTTTCTTAACAAAAACAGGGTGGTCAAAGTTTGACCCGATTTAGGGTAACTTTGACCAGCATATTTATTGTTCTCAAAAATGATAAGTTAGGGTACCTAACGAAAATAAGGGTGAATTTGATTGAAGTGAATATAAGAATATGCGAATATGGAATTGCTTTTGGGGGCGCCGAACCATTCTGAAAATAAATTGAAGAAGTGGATAATTCGTCAGTTCTATCGGGGTGCTGGTATATTTGAAAGTTAGTAGACAGTGTGCTGCGATAGTTGACAAACAGAGTGATTTGTTTAAACAATCTAAACAAGACAAATTACACATTAACCCCCTTATTAATAAACGCTAGGTAAAAGTTATCAACTCGTTATTCAGAAGTTACGTCAAATTTGTGTATGCTATCTGATGTCTACTAGCTAACTAACTGGTGCACATTTGTTTATTAATACGGGGGTAAGACTTTTTCAGCTGTCTGAGAAAGCATCTCAATACAAAGATTCTTCGGATTCCTACATTAAAATCACACAAACGTATGGTTGTGAGGATCTAATCCTCTGCTTTAATAAGGACTTGTCGCACTTTTTAAAAAGCAACTGACTTTAAGTGATGTTTGCCAATGGGTTGTTGGTCAAGGGACTTCCACCTTTTCGACGAATTCAAGAAAAATCAACCATTTCCTCGCGTGTTTTGCTCAACTAGGTATATTAGGTATGAAGTTGTGTTTTATAGTTGCCCTGAGTTCACTTTGGCTGTCGTTTATACTAGATAATTTTTATTAAGATTATTTCTCTCCGTACCGCAGTTATAGGTACATTATACGTTTCATGTTGGCTAACAATTAATGCAATAGTCAGTTTGATACTGTTCAATTCAATTGCGGGAAACTAGGTCAGTGCGATATATTGCACGTTGAATGAAATTATATCGAAATCGATCTTTTATGCATTCAGAGCAAAATTGTAATATGACCACTCACATTATTATCAGATTTGTAATATCTATTTTTATATAAGAAAGAAAATATTAAACCGACCTAATCGATGCATTTCGAAATTGCAATTCGTATGTTTGCAATAATTATTATTTCTTTTATTTCACAAACCGATCATAAACGAAACTCATGTCAACCGTCATCACTGTAAAAAGAAGGCAAGATCTAATTTTAATTCCCAAAAATGAAATCATCAAAGGTGACAAAAACACACAACGCTGACCACTGATTACGTTTGATTGCTACTCTACTATTGCTTCACATGCAGCTTTAATCCAGAAAGGTATTTCAAGTCGGTTGTACACATTTTTCTGGAAATTATTTCGATCACACTTTTCTATTGCTTCCACCGCCCAAACCGGTGTAGCAGGTTCAATACGTGTAAAGTGGTATGGATGGAACTCTTGCATAGCTGTAGCCCCGCTGCTGGTCCTCCAAGACATCAAACAACCTATTCCTATTAGAAAGTTTTCTTTTAATAACTTCCTGGAATTGTATTTAAACGCATTGGTTAAAAGTACTCGTATACCAGCTATAGATTGATATCTTTTGCTTTTGTCTTCGTACAATTATTTTCGCAATGTTAGCATATTGAAACGCAACTAACCTTTACATAAGCACAAGCGCGATTTTGTTCTTCTTTGTAGTATACCTCACAAAACAAATCGAACGGTAAACTTTTTTAATGTAAATCCACGAACTTATTGCATTTTTTTTGGCATTTACAAATCTACACAAGTAAAATTGTTTCTTGCGATTTGCACACAATGCGAGCGGTTAATCTTATAATCGGGAAGCGAACACTAGCAATCATACAACCGTAAACACAACAAAAACGACTCAACTACATACACCTACATTTTTTTCCTTCCAAGTAGAAAAAAAAAACGCTCAGGTGAAAACAACACAACCGGCAGTATCCGCGAACGAAAGAGATAACCCCATAAATGTATGTACTTGTAGCCAGGAACTTAACCGTAACGAGATCCGTTTCTTTTTGTTGTTTTAATAATTTGCAGGTTCAATCAATCCTGTCCGTTGTTTGGTTAGGTTTTTTCCAAAACAAGTTTCTGAATTACCTTTCCGCAAAATATCACAAACAATGTTATGTATCCAAATATTCGGTACTCAATACACGATCAATTGTAAATTTCGGATCGTGACAAAAGACATTTTGCAGAAGCTGCTGCTGGCGAATGTACATTTCACATTACCTATAGCTGTCCATTTCTTTCCTTATTGGTGGCGCTGGGGGTAGTGATGATGAAAGAGCTTACACTACACTACACAATCGTTGTTTCCTCGGGCACAAGTGTCATCAGTCAGCTGGTTTTAATTTGGTGCTTCTGTGCTCTTTGCTTAAGATATGTCTGTCTCCCTTTGGTTTGTTTATTTATCGCCATAGTTGCTAGCAACATGTGGCATCCGAAACACAAGACACACCGGACAGGTGCTTCATATTTTTATTCGTTCTTATTATGCATAATTGCCAAACAAACACTTGCTGCGATCTGCGATGAATAAAATAACTGTTTATATGCAAAGGTCATAGGGCAGTTGAGAAAAAGGTAGCGATCTTAAACTTGTAACCAATTTTAGTGTTGAGTTCAAACTGTCCCAATTCACAATAGCTAGATTGTCCATACAAAATTATCTATTGCAACCGAAACTCAATTTAAAGGTTAATGTTGTAAAAAAACCGATTAAATAGGGCCGGTTGGGTTAGTGTCACTTTTAATGTTCTTAATTCTTAAGATTGGCGGGCCATTAAAACGAAATAGGATCAACAGTGCGATTGAACTTTAGATCCACTAGCGGTTTAAAATTGTATGGAAATTTTTAGGTATGATCTCTAGTTGTCGCCAGTCAAACTTAAAATAAGTAAGTTGCAATAGATACCTACCTACCTACAAAATAAATGTAGTAAACTGCGAAATTTTAATATTTGCAAAAATGAGCTTGTTTTTGTTCGTTTTGAACATAAACTAACTATATTCATACTTAGTTTATGGTTTTGAAGAATTACTTGCGATTATTTTGTGACCACTTTGCCGTTCGCAAGATAAATAAAATTTCAGTAAATGGCTACACTCAACATTGACCGCTCGATGACTAGCATTGGCCGCATTCAAGAATCTAGTTATCTTAAGTCGACTATACTCTGTTCAATTTATTTTTTCAGTACAGGGAAGATAGGCTATTTGCCTTTCACCCTTACTATTATGGATTTTAATAAGCTGTCTCCATTTTAAAGCTCTCACATGGTTGCCATAGTGAGCTTGGCTTGGTTTTTGTTTCAGGGGCAATTATTGTGATTGAGTGGCGTGAGAGTATCTACAGGCACCATTGGTAGAAAAAAGAGCTTCCCATAAGGCCTGTACTGAAAATATAAAATGAGCAGAGTATAGATTGGTCTGGATGAGATGCAACCTGAACGCAAACACTAGATTGGTCGGGAACGTCACGTTTTCTACGTCAGCCACATATGAGAACTGTCAACTTAGTCACGAATTTCTTGACTAGATTCGTCGGCTAACCGTCCATAAACGTCAACTGAAACAGCTGCTCTCATGACCGATTTCGACCAATCAGAACCGAGATTCACCTAGTGAGAGAGCTGTCAGAGTTACTAAACTAGATACTTGAATGTCCCCATTATGTCAAGGTCCATTTGAAGCGTTTAGAAGATGAAGGGCTTTAGCGACATTTTTTTGGGATTTTCCTTTTTTCTTACGGATGAAGGTCCTATTTGAAAACTTTTATTTCTGTCTCATGTGGACTTCTCTAATGCCTCTATATTAAGATTTAGCAAAGGATGAAGGTGTTATATGCAACCACTTTGTCCATAAACTTAGTGGAAGAAGGTGTTAAACATGCTTAAGCAATTTATTTCAATATGTCGCTTAAGCCCTTCATCTTCTAAACGCTTCATTTATTAAAAAGTTGACTAGAGCTTTGGCGCTTCACCGACCGCTAAATTACATGCTGGATTAAGAGACTGGAACATTTTTGGCTGGACTTCTAGGTATCATTTCCTATCATCTGGGGTATAGTGTGCTAAAGACATCTAGCGGTTTATATAACTTTTAAAGTGGAATCATTTTGAACAGTCAGAGTCAGAAAATTAGACGAGGATTATTATTATTAATATTTTCCATGGGCTATATCACAGTATGACATTTAAGTCTCTAAGCCGTGCCGGTTATTTCCAATAGAATTGTATATCTATGTGCTATGTCAATTTGATGTCATACCGCAAGCATATCAAGTGGATTGCACTTGATTTTGTAAATACTTATTCCAATTGGTATTGTAAACATAAATGAATACATACATTAAATTTTCCCTCAAATATTTACAGTAAATTAGCTGTTTCTTGTTTGCATTATATTTTAAAAGTGATTCACACTGATCTGTTCAATTATAAAGGGTGATTTTTTAAGAGGTTTAGAACTTTTTTAAAAAAAAAAAACACGAAAAATTCGAAAAAATGAATGAAATATTTATTTGAATCGATAGTTTGAACCTTGCAATTTAATGTTTAAAGATAATTTCATGCAAATGTTGACCGCGGCTGCGTCTCAGGTAGCCCATCCGCTGAGTCCAATTTTGGCATACTCTTTCACACATATCGGCCGGTATCTCACGAATGAATGCATGGATGTTGGCTTCCAGTGCGTCAATCGAAGCGGGCTTGTCCCTATACACATTAGCCTTGGCATACCCCCACAAAAAATAATCTAATGGTGTCAAATCGCACGATCTAGGCGGCCAATTGACCGGCCCGAATATTCTTCCGAATAGACTGCTCAGAAGGTCGAGAATGCCGATCATAAAATGGAAGCAGAGCGCGATGAACATTTCGAACCGAGCACGAATTTTGATAGTAAAATTCAATAATTTGCAAGCGTTGTTCATTTGTAAGACGATCCATGGTTAAATTGCAAACCAAACTGAAGCTGTTTGACAGTGACACAAGGTACTAAACACACGTCAGCTGTCAAAACCAGTGTTGCCAAAACCCAACCAGCTAAAAAATCACCCTTTACTTGTACACGTTTATGTAGGGAAACATTTCTTTGAAAATACATTTTATTTCATTATTCAGTCTCCTTTCCGGAGAGTCTGTACGCATGCATTTTTATTTTTGGAATAAATCTAAGGGCCCTACGATTTGATGCAGTATCTGAACTGCTTAAGTCTTTCAGGACCTTGAGACATTTACCACGGCGAGCAATATCTGTCCTGCGAGAAAGAGGATGGCCTTAAAATGGGTAACTGTATTCTGAGAACGCTGACCTTACGATAATGGACGATGGCTCCGAGAAAGTGAATATCTTGGGGATAAAAGGAATTCTATTTGAGCTTAAATCCATTAAATTCTAAAAAAAACTTCATGTAATAGGCAAGCAACAAATGAATCAGACAGGAAAGAACGGATCGACAGAAATATTATTCATTTTAATTAAGCTGTGCATACACGCAACACAGAAAGATTGAAGTCGAGGCACCTTTTAAAGGTTAATACAAAACATTATATTTGTTAACAAATAAAAAAATTAAAAAATAAATAATGTAAATTGCAAACAAGTATGCATGCATTTGAATACCTACTTAAGGTATGAGAAATCCAAAGCTTTTTCAGAAATAACTAGAATACAATTAACACCTTCAACTTTGCAAACGACTAGTCCATGTTTATTTATAACGAAAGAGAGAATAAATACAAAAATGGAAACTAGAGACAATTTGCTTCCAATATACACATATACGTACGAGATACCAACCGAGTATTTGTTAAACAGGAAAACACGGAAGCTATAAGGAATAAAATAGCCAAGGTCTTTGTGGACATACAACAAAAATGTGTCAGTAAAAAAATTATGTAGGTATCTTTATTTTTAGTAATTCAGTCGTTTACAAGTACTTCGCAACCAGTTTTTCAACCAATGCAATGTATTCCTCTTTAGCGGCATCTTGGCCCTTCCCCTTGAGGTCGCCCCATGATTCCCACTTAGCTCGGCCTTTGAGGTCAAGCATACCTGGCTTGCTGGTGTTATTATCTCCAAGTGATCCCTGCTTGAAGAGAGCATACAATTCCAATAGCTCGTTGTCGGTGGGACGTTTTGTGAGGGTCTTAACCTTGACAGCGGCGGCATTGAATCTCTGAAAGAGTACAATAAAAAAAAGTGCCAATCATCACAATCAAGAGATAGATACTGAATACTTGTCACAACGAGTAAAGCTACCTAGTTAAACAATTTCAAACTTACCTCATCGAGCGACATGATCTAAGATTCAAGTTGAAATCTGAAATCAGTAAGTAGAAACCAGGATTAGATAATTATACTTCCAAAGACAGATTTTTGAAATTAAAAATAACTAAGTATTTTCCACATGCAAACACAGTTACTTAATGAGCTGTGCGATTACATCAATAACAACACTTTCGCAACATTACTTCTTCATCTCGGCACTATTTTGCTTAGACAAGAAGAAGTTATACCGGTAGAGATAATTCGCTACAGTAAAAGAAATAAAAACAAATTGAAATTACATTACGAGGAGCATGGAATATATTAACTAAATCATGAATTGAAATTAATTTAAACAAAACGTGATTTTTGAAAAACGTGAGTGTCATTTAAATTACAATGTTTAAGTTTTAATGACTCAATTAAATCGATGCAGAAGTTATGTACACCTTTTTCAAGTATATGCCCAATTTTGCGTACACTTTTTAAATTATTCGTATGGCGAAAATACTTAATTACTTTTTTTTTTTTTTGAAATTTATGCTGGCGAACTGACTTAAAATTACAACAGCTTACCGACTGGGAAACCACGAACTATAAAAGCAGCAACAACGAGCAATCGAATGACTGAGCCAACTCGCGGTTTGGGTATTATAAATTAGGAAAAGAAGTACGAACCATAAGCAATATATTTCGATTCGAAAAGCTTGAAGCTTTTAACACTTACACATCGATAGTTGAGCTACCAGCAATATAGCTGAGTGCTTGTACAACTTGGATTTGTTTCGATGATCAGATGTAGCAGTGTAAAGTGCAATGTGTACATTCATATAAATCAAGAAATAACAATATTGCGTATCTAAATCAGTTATTATCGGCGGATTTAAATTTGGAATATGAGAGGAAACGATCGGTTACTGTGTTAAGTAATAATTAATTTTAAAATAATATGGTTTGCACAGATTTTGCGTTTGCCAATTATTCAGATGATGAATCTCTTTCCAATTCTTCCTCGTACCTACTGTAGACGCCCATATCTAGCGAGGGCCATTACTGCTTAATTGGTGACTATTTGGGAGCAGTTTAATGTATTCATATTTAAAACCTAGTTCCAAATACAGTAGGTAGACAAAAAATTGAACACCTTATGGATATCATCCCAAATAGGATGTGGGAAGTATTTGGTGTATGCATATACAGCTAATAAATCTGTAGATTTTCTCTAATTCTTACAGAGACCGATTGCCATTGCCATATATTCCAAAGCGGTATAGGCATGCTGGCAAACATCCGAGAATTCTACTGACATGGAAAAGCTTCTCAGCTCATGTGTACTTAAGCTCAATAAGTGTTCATCTAAAAATGAAGTAACACTGACTTGGTTACGAGGACACATAGGGATCGAAGGCAATGAAGAGGCGGACTCCCTTGCAAAACAGGGGTCAACTGAAAAGTTGCTGGGACCAGAACCATTCTCTTCAATTGGCAGAGGAATGGTAGAATAGCTGATTCACAAATGGATCACGGCAGAACACCTTAGAAGGTGGTCAACCGTGGAACAATGTAGACAAGCTAAAATGGCAATAAAGTGGCCGACCTGCTCCACTCAAAGAAGGGTTCTAAGCATGAGTAGAGGAACATTGAAATGGGTGGTGGCTTTGTCTACAGGACATGGTAATTTTGGGTATCACCCAAGGAAAATGGGCCTTAGAGAGGATGATACTTGTAAACTATGCCTGGAGGAATCTGAGACAGCGGCACATATACTGTGTCAATGTCCGGCGTTGGCTAGCAAAAGAATAAGGATCTTGGGACATCATTATTGGGTCGAGACCCAGTCGATAAAACAGATCGAGGATAATCGATTGAGACAATTTAGGTACTGCCAGAGCTCGATTGTATCGACTGAACTCGATTGTATCAAGTTACGTGCTGACACCCCTGTTCTATTCTCTTCCATCTCCAAACACTGAAGATCATGCAACCTACAATTTATATTCACTCATAGTAGGTCAAGCGGAAACAAATTGGGAATGAAATATTGGTAAAATATAATGGCAAACGTCTTTTAACTGAATCGAAGGACCAAATTAAAAATTCACTTACGATTATTTTACATACCACCAAAAATGATGCATTTGCTTTTCATAAATGATTTAAGAAGCCTAAAACCAACGCAACATAACCGAAAATATTTGCACTTCGGATCTACTGATAAACCTAGCTTGTAAATATTATCAAAATTTGCATACACATACGTGACTTTTTTTTGTGAAATATATTTAAGACAACAAATTTAGATAAGCTGATATCGATTTCATAAATTATGACTATAGTACATTCTTATCTTTGATTTTTTTGCCAATGTTTGGTTTTTAAATGCACCCATATTTGCATAATGTGTGGTCATTGTGTATGTGATTAGCATAGAGGTTAAGATTTAAATCCCAAAAATCTCCACCAAGTTCCTTCAGACAAGCAGAATTGTCATAAGAATGCTCCGAAATTCTTGAGTCCCTTTCATTCAAATATATAAGAAACTAATACGACCTGTAGAGAAATGAAAGGTCTGTGACCAACGTGGTGCTATGAAGACTATGACGAGTGCTCTAGCTCAACTAAATGATTACCTTGCATAAATGAGATACAACGAACTAATTATATTTTTCAAATTATCTAAACCGGAAATAACAAAAAAAAAACCCATGATAGCGTTACCTGTTACTTTCTAAGAACTGATTAACATAACCAAATGATTTGGGTTACCAGTATTTGAGAACTACCTGGTTTATATTCTTAAGTTATCATAAACGTAAGTGATATTTATAACGGAAGCAATTACAGAATAGTTTGCCATTTTTAGTTTATTTACGTGCACCGAAGAATCACTTGAACAGATTTTTTAGTTGACTTTTATGAAGGAGAAGCCGACGAATCTAGTCAACATTTCGGAGGAACCCTAATGCAAGTTTAAAACGCTTATGGTTTCAATTTATTCTGAAGGATGAACGCTATTTACGTTTCTATCATGAATTATGAGATCCCAAATTATTATCGCACGCCCCCATCAATTTCGAATTCCATAAAAATTAAAAAAAACTGCATCAGCAGCTGCTGAACCAAATCAAAACAAATAATTCTTATCCCAGCCACACAGTAGCTTTGGAGTCATGAACTCAATTTATTTACTACGAAGAACTCAGACCGCTTGAGCCAAAAGAAAAATGTCCAAAAATTTATTCGATTAGGTTATAAAATTTTGGCAGCCATATTGTACTGCTTTTGAGTGCTGCTTAACAATTTTAAGGTTGGCCGAATGGGAGCTGAATAGTTCCTATCTTTCAGAAGCAAGATCTAATATTCATTTAGAGAAACAGCTCTAAATGAATATTACAATTGATTTTCACTAAAAAAGCAAAATAAATTTCAGTAATCAGTTAGTGGAACAAAATAGCAATATCAGTAACGCAGAAGTTTCTTGCATCATTCAACTGGAATGGTTGATTTCGAAATTTATTCGTCTTTGACATGCCTAATTCTGATCGCATTTATAGTCTCGTTTTTAAACCTGTTTACACAAGAACAAGACTCACCAATAAGTTGTAACGTCGCACAAGTTTTCCATATTTTATTTTTAAATAATCGTTTTACATAGTTTAATCTACAGAAAGAATTATGAAATGAGTTCTTATCATATTAATCACTAAGAAAAATAATTTTAGAACCGGCTGGTGCTTCCTCGGCAAAACCCTGGAAAGATACTACTTCCAGAGTGATAACAATTTGAAGCGGTATCTATATAAGATATATCAACAATTTAATTAAATCCAAATTTGCAGAATGACTATAAAAGTGAAAACAATTAGCAATAAATCCATCAGTGTATATCTTACCCTTAAAAAGAGATCCACAGGTAAGAAGACAACATAAAAAGAGTCAACTTGGATAAACTATATATTTTTTTATTTGTTTCCTTTTTTTGTAATTGCAGCTCAAATTTTCTCAAAATGGCCGATGTAAGATTTTAGTTTTATTTTATGCGGAAGGATAAATAATAAATTTGTTTTTCTTTTAGTTCGCCGATATTGCAAAGAAAGCTGCCAACTTCAGCAAACAGCCAACTGACTCTGAGTTTTTGGAATTCTATGGTCTTTACAAGCAAGCCACGGCTGGTGACGTAAATGTTGGTAAGCCAGGAGTTTTGGATCTTAAGGGCAAGGCCAAGTGGGACGCGTGGAACCAACACAAGGGTTTGTCCAGCGAAGAAGCAAAGGCTGCCTACATTAAGGTTTATGAGAAATATGCTCCAAAGTACGCATAAACATTTTCAATAAGAGGATAATTTGATTGCTGGAGTGTAGTTATAAAACAAATAAACAAAACAATATAAGAGCATAGTTAATAAATGAAATAAACTATAAAAAATCGATAACTTTTAAAAATTCTAATTGGAGTAGGTGGTTAGTGTATAGTAGACTAATGGTTCCAGGATCGCACCTGGAATAGCCCATGTTTTGTCTATCTTTCGTCTGAAAAACATTGAACAGTTTAACTGCGTTAAAAAAGTCAAAAGTAAGTCATTCTAGCTGTTCGGATTAGGCAAGTCAGTGGTATTCATCGAAAATTGTTGCACCAACTAATGATTGGAAAAACTTTCCAATACGGTTTTACAGGGGTGGGAAAGTTGTAAAAACAAAACTTTATTACAAATTCGTTTATTTACATTCTTTGTTATCGTTGTACACCAAATTACTCAAATTTAGTTACATAATTTTAGGCGGAGAGCTCACACAGTACAAGAGTTGCGACTTTAGCCTTCCAAACTGGCTTCCGATTCTGGCATTGCTATAATTGCTGCTATCAGCGGTTTGGCTTGATGGAATTTGGTTATAATAATTCGCACCAACGAATTCTCCTTTGTCAACGTGGGTGGTGGTAGACCATCTTCCATAGATAGAATGGCAGTGATTTCGAAGTCAATTTTAAGTGGCGATCCTGGCAATATAGCAGGCAACTGAAATGTAAAACGTTTTGTAGTTTACAAAATATAAATGTATAGAAATATAAATGTATAAAGATCAAAGAATGTCTAATTCTGTTAAAAGGTTGGGTTCGCAGATCCAAAAATGTTTCTCTAATCTGTTATCGTTTCTTGTATAACAGTTTATCGTCAACTAGCCTTTACCTCAACCAGACGAGTGACGTGTTTACAGCTGATTGTGCAAATAACCACTCCACTGCAGCTGTTTTAAACTATTAAACTCTACTTTCATATAAAAAACACTTTAAGAAATGAATATATTATATTGGTAAATACTCGCATTTGCTGGAGTTTATTGTAAGTAATTGAAATGTTTGAAAATTTGAATAAGAAGTTGTTTTAAACTGTTATATCATATGGACTGCATTGAAAGCTTAAAGACGTAAACTTTGGTTGAAGTTTTATACTCAAGTTTGTTGCTATAATACAACGAACTTAATATGAAATATCGAAAGTTCGATTTTGAGTTAAGAACTTTCGCTATAAAGCTTTTAAGGCCGGTCAGACGTCAGAGTAATGTCGTATTTGATTGGGTACGAAAAAAAACGATATTTTTCTGATTTTAGAACACTTTAGGATTTTTCTCAGAGCTGCTTCAGATTTACGAATGCAAGTGCGTTTTTAGTTTGACAACTAGTGAAGCTTGTTTACATATGCAAATGCTTAACTGCAAAGAAAGGCATTGCATCTGGTGGATCTATTTTGTGTTATATACAAATGTTTAGAAATCAATCGGGGAGCAAATTTTGAACGATTTAATTTAAAGTTTAACCAGTAAATGGAAAGCGATTGGAAAACTGTCAAAGGCTACACATATTCCAATAGGGTAGTTCGCGACAACGTCAGTGTCAAATGCGAAGAAGAAAAATCCAAGTGACAGCCAAAAAACTTGTAGGAAAGCAAAACGGATTTTGTATGGATGTAGTATAATTATGTTAAAAAATGACTGAAAAGTGCATAAAAAAGTGCAAAAAACAAGACAAACGTATTGTTGAATTAAAAAATTATGTTTATCAAACGTATTTGGTAACAACTGAAAAGTTAAAGTAATGGCAATTGTGCGCTTTTCAACAATATTTAAACAAAACACTACTCTGGCCATAATAAACCAGTTTTGTTATCCTACAAGTTTTTTTGACGTTTAAGCAAAAAAGATAGAACATCTGTGAAAGGATGGGCTTCGCGAAATACTCTATGGCCCAAATATCAAAAAAAGAACAAGTGACATTTTTTTGTTCGATTAGATATAGAGTAAAGTTAATTTTGTTTCTGTTGGTTTCTGTTGATTTTGCACGATGCATGATGCATGAAGCATGTCGTGAAGCTTGGCGGCATGAGGGATGCGATGCGGATAAGGCATGTTGACAGTAGTTGCAGATAGAATTATGTCGTTTTCCATTGGACAAAAAGAAGCGTCCGGGAGAGTCCGGAATCGAAAAAATGCTGTTCCATTGGCACAAAAATACTCTTCTGGTGATTCTCGCTTCTCGATTTCAAGTCAGAATCCACTCAAGAAGCACTCACACAAGTGCAATTTTATGTATTTATTACAAGTCAGTTGACAGCAGTCGTAGATTATTTTTTGGCATTTCACCAATACTTTGGTGGATTCTGTCAGAAGCAGTTTTGCTGTTCCATTGGATTTCAGAATGAGTGGATCCCCGAGTGAAACCAATGGAAAACGACATTAGAATCGTTTTTCATTGGGAGTATATTGAAACGAATTGAAATGACACTTTGAATTGAACTCGAAAGCAGGGAAAGAGTGTATCTTATATTCCTTGGGTAGGCCAAGGTCATACTTTACCTGAAGGCTGTATGTCAAAGACCAATCATACTGAGACCCCCAAATCGCACTCCTCTGTCAATTTTTTTTTTAACTTTCGCCATTTTGTTTTCGTTTCGGTGTTATGTCCGTCTGATACAAAAAATAAAAAAAATGCTGCCATCCCTGGGCGAATGTGATAGAGTTCAGGAATATGTAGACCATAAATGGTATACAACATAAGTTTTAAGCCCTCCGCACACGAGTGAACTATATAAAAACTGTTTGTCAACCGCAACGCAATCTTTTATAGACGGCAATGACAATGTCCTTATTCTGAATATTACCTGATGCGTACCAATAATAACTATGTAACAATAAAACAAAATGTGATTACACTTACATATGCCATTGTCTTTGCAACTTTGTAATGCCTTCGGTCAGCATGCAGCAAGGCTCTCAAATTCGTTGCAACCTTATATGATGACAAGTTTTGTATTGTTAAAAACAAACGAAATACAGGTCCTGCGCCGCACACCTCAGCGGCCACCTTGATTGGTGCATGTGCCACGTCCCCAGATATCATGCTTTCGGCTGAGTTAATTGCCTCAACTGTTGCACGAGCAGCAGTATGTCGTAAACGCCATAATTCCACTTGAAAGCTTCCATAGGTAGCTGCAGCAGTAATGTATCAATTTACACCATCATACTCCACTCTGACCAACCCAATACTAACCTTTTGCATTGAGCTTTTCCCGCAATGACTGCTCAATAAATATCGAGCTCTTCTTCGGCTTGTCAAGTAGGGACACTTTATTGCCATTATTGTCAGTGACACGATTTACGGCAACAGCACCTGATGTAGGGGCATCAAATGTGGCACTTCTTTTCAGAATCTTCACAAACATATTTCCAGCTTCAGTTATAAGTGTGAGTACATATTCCTCCTGGCCCAAACGGCCGAAAATCATAGCCATAACAGTTTCCTCCATTTTGAATTCATCAACAATGAATTTTTGTATAAAGAGTTGAACAAGGCCACCAACTAGCGCAACACAAACCATTGTCAGTCCCAAATGTGGCAAACAAATTGGTATCATACAAATCGGAGTTGCCGAGAGCGCATATGTGTACAGCTGCTTTCCTTTCTTCGAATAGCATGTTAACTGTTTGTCCATTCCAGCAACGGCTATTGTTTCATCAATAGGCACTAATACCAGTCCTGCGAGGGGATTACTCAATTTGAATATCTCCTTGCCTTCTAGCCAGGACTTCCGGAGCAAATGCACCGCCCCATTACGAGTGGCTATAACAATACGAAAGTCCGACTCGTACTGACCATGAACGCTCATTAAGCTGGGGGTTGTTTCGTAGGAGCATGTCTTTGCCTGAAAGTAGTTCAATTAGATTCGCGTTGCCCTCGCTATAGACCAAATACCTGATACAAGATGCTGAATCCAAGGGTATCCAAAATAAATATTTCTCCATGCTCCGTGGCAAGAACTAAACAAGAGGGGGGGTTTGTATCACTCGAAACCCTATGCAGACACTTCATGGCAACGATAGTTGAAAACTTCTGCAGAGGTATATCCGCATGTTCCGCAATAAAATTCTACAAACAAAGATTGATATGAAATCAATTATTTTTAGTTGACGATGACGAGCTATAAAATGTATACACACATGTCTCTCTTGACCCGAAAGCACTAGTAATTTCTGGGACATTCTTGTCAGTTGGTTCCTGTCCAACAGCTTCAGTTTCTCAATAAGCAGTTCCTGGTTCTCTTCTCGCTCTACGGACAGTTTCCTCCAGATTTCTTTCTCCTCTTCCTCGACATACATTGCCGGGAGAGTGTACTTAAAATATGGCTTCATATTCCGGTAAAATAAAATCGATTCCCCAATCGCAACTGCAAGGACTTGAAAGACAGTACTGTATAGGCGGTACGCTACTTGAATTTGTTTAGGCTTACTTGGTGTCTTGGGTTCCGGCTCATCGATATAAAGACTCTCAACGGCAGATGGGATTCCAGGAATACCCTGTTCGCTTACTAGTCCCGTGCCTTTGAAAACTTTCAACTTAGAGACTTGCTTGTTTTCTTGCGAAATGTCTGCGGCTATTAACTTTATGTAGCTATCACATTTTAGATCGCACAGCGTTAGGCACGATTGTATGGTGTTGATTTGAATAGGATGTTCAGATTCAACCTCCAGCCACTTCTGATTTTCCATTTGAATGTAAAATTACAAAGCGAATAAACCGAAGACCATTTTACTATAAATTTTCCTCCGAGTAAAGAAGTATTATCCTCCCTTAGTGTATAGTATATTGTGTTTTTAATTTTGCTTACCATAGCAACCTTGTGTTACTTGCTTTAACTACAAATTGAATGCACTTGAAGAATAGAACGTTTTCGAACTCGATTCGTCGTTAACTATACTCCTAAGTCCTAAGTCACAATGTGCAATTGTGCAAGGCAATGCGCTGAGGAAATCCCAAGCAAATGAGAATTAAATAAGTTAAAAAGAAAACTATTCAGAGACATATATTTATTTATTTCAATTGATATAAAAATGTATGCTACCGCTAACTACGATGGTTTTTTGTAATGAAAAACCTAATTGCAAAAGGTTGAATACTTGGGTCCTCCATCTCAGCCAAGCTACGGTTTAGGTTTTACTGAAACGTTTTGGCCGTGCGAAAGGCGTAACGAAGCTAGAGATTGTTACAATCAGTTCGTAACTCATACCCAAGCGCAATAATCTAGCAACTCGTTATAGATTTTTCTTTTTTTAAATAAATTACTGTAACCTAGTTCTCTTGTGTGCGGAGGGCCTTAGAAACGTCCAAGATATGCGAGAGGTGACCAACTCAGAATGACTAGCTCAAAAAGCGCTAAAATCACAAAAGCTATTCTAAACACAGATTAACCCAACGATTATCCTTAATCCTTAATTTTTATGACGAGTGCCGTTTATGATCGACATTTGTCGATATGGCAATCGTTTCCTATCTTTGCGAACTAAAATTGTTGTTTGTAATCATGAAGATAAGTGAAGTGACAAAAAACGACCGGGATCATAATCACCCCGATCGGGAATAAAATTTCCCCGGGAATGTTTCCTTTTCAGCTATCTGATTTACATTGCTGACAAGGGACACATTTCCATCGGAGTTTATTCGAGATAATCCTGAATAAGTTTCATGTCAACTGTCAACACGATCTGCTTATTCAGTATCAAACCAAATATCAATTGCAACAGTTGACAATAGCGATTATACTACAAAAGAGACAGTTCCGGAGGATGGCCACAAATTATGAAAAAGGGTATCTACTACGTATCTGGAAAATAAAAAAAAATAGTTGGCGCATTAGGTCCGTGGCGAACGCCTAGCTTTTCACAAGTCACAACCATTCGGAATGAATGGACCTACAATTGTATGCCGAATCAAATGGCTAATTGAGAAGCTCTTTCATCACAGTTACACCCTATTCACGCAGCACCGAAAACTTTTTTTTCTTTGAAAACTCCTTGATGCATTTACAAAAAACACCAACTAGTTTTCGTTTGACTTTTAAATCAATTGTGAGGCACAATCAATTTTGGTTACAAATTTCAATGGCATTTATTAAAAAATAAAATTAGTTCAGAGACTTTAAAAAAATATATATAAACAACAAGCGCGGAAAATGATTTAAAGTTGTGAGTTGTGACATCTGTTTGGTCATATATTCTGCTAAATTTACTGAATATTGCAAAAGGTGTGTTTCTTTTGACAACCCAAAGATTTTTCACGAAAACGACTTAAACAACTCGTTTTGAAAACTGAAATATCCATGTGAAAACTTTTTTTTTTCGATTGTTTTCGACTCGGTGCGAATATTATAATTATACTCTTGGATGTTTGTCGGACGTTAGCGCGGTGGAAAAAAACTTAAGATGGAAGCTACCCTTTAAAGTGCAACGATATTCATACTGTCACATTGCTAAATTGGTTGCACATATTTTTCGTGTGAACAATATCACGTACAGGAATTTATCCACTTGCTAACTATCTCCGTCATGGAGAAATTTTATTTTGTGGTGTATTTCAACCTGAAAATGAAACAAAATAAAGATCAGCAAGCATTTGTGCGTGGTGAATCACTTTTAAGACGATGCGAACAACCACATCACATACCCAACCGTTATCTCACTGTAAAAGGTCTACTCCATGTTCACAATAATCAACTTGGACAAACGAGATTTGGCTGTTTGCGCGGATCCCGAAGCAATGTACTTTCACTTCAGTGGTACTTAAAAAAGAACAATACCGGCTTAAGATACAAGCTTTGAGTTTATGTGTCAAAACGAAAATAGCGTGATTTTACAGGCTTTGTGCTTTGCAACATGTGGTAGGTAGTGTAAAATACATAAATTGCACATGAGATACCTAAAATTAAGTTCTGCAGTGCATTGCACTTATGATTCGAAGTTATTGTGGATATCATTCCAATGGTGATTGTAATGATCGAAAACAATTAAAACAACCCAAAATTCCCAAAACCGATTCGATAAAGTCGATGCTTTGGTGTGTGTTTTAAGATTTCAAGAATCCGGAGCCACTATCTGACAAGTGTTTTGAATTCAATAGCCGACACATACGAGTACGAATATGTATACCAAAAACATTAGTATCTGGAGAGGTACACAATGCTTTCACGGGATCGGCCGACTCGTCATATGTAGGTACACACGAATACATATGTACTCGAACGAACTTTATCGCATGAACACTCTAATGCCATCTGCAACTACTCAGTCTCAGTGTCTCATAGTGTAGGTCTAGTGCTGCTCCGTTGGCGGGATGAGGCGTGTGTGACGGGATTCAGAAAGTACTGTACAATATCAGAAATCTGCCAGAACTGATTTAAGTTCATTGAATTGCGCGCGAGTTAAGTATCCATAGCAAAACATATTGAGAAAAAAGATAACATTATTTGTATTCAATGATATCTTTAGTCTCTAGTACAGTCTTGCACACAACGCTACAATGATAACATATGTAAAAGAGATAATATCGTTTGTATACAATGTTGGAATATTATCTCTTCTTCATTATCAAGCAAGACGATTGTACGCTTGGGTCTCCTTGTAGATAGATAAGAAAAGTATATAAATACGACTGTATGATGAATTTATCAACAGTCTTATTGTAACTACATAGTAGCCTTAAGCTCCTTTTAGAATTAGTAAAAAGTATTTCAATAATAAAGGACATAGTTCCAAATAAATATTGTTTAATTTTAAAAGTAAGAAACAAGTGTTTTAATTGGCGATCCTGCCAGGAGGTTAAATATACTTTTTAACTTCAATCGAGCGGACCTCGGGAACAAGTAGTGAAATCTAGTATAAACAGAACACTCGCGTTACCGGTTACAAGAATTACCTAGCATAGCAGGTACAAATATAGCTTCTTCGTACGAAGCAGCAAAGCAATTCAGTGAAAGTGTATATGTGGAGGAAAAAAACACACAAATTCGACGACAACAGACACGAGTTCAAAATGGAACAACTCGCAGTATTAATGGCAAGATTAGAAGCTTTAGAAACCAGGAGCAACACAGTAACACAAACCCTAGAGCACACACGCACAGAGAATGCAAGGTTAGCAGCAATAATAACTAACCAAAATCAAATAAACACTAATTTAGAAACAAAACTAAATGAAGTAAAATCTGGATTAGGCATAGTACCAAACATACCTGTGCTAGAGGAAATAAGAACCACATATACAGATGGTAGTGAAATACAGTTAGACGCATTTAAAAGCCTACCTATTTTCAACGGCGATCAATCAAATTATCGGTCGTGGCGCGAAGAAGCATCCAGATTAATGGACAGCATTAAAAACTTCAAAACACACAGTAAGTACGCAGCAGCATTGACTATAGTGAAAAGTAAAATACAGGGTGCAGCCGCGAATGTGTTAACTAATTATAACACAATTTTTAATTTTGAGGCGATACGTAACAGATTAGATTATACGTACTCTAATCAAGAACCTCTATACGTGCTACAAGACATGATGAAAGCCATCACGCAAAAAAGAAGCACACTGTCTGAATACCACGACGAGATAAATAAAAATCTCAATTTAATAATATCAAAAATCACTATGTCAGGTGATCCGCCGAATATAATCGACAGACTAATTAAAAATGCTAACGACGACGCAGTTCGTATATTCATTGATGGTATGAGTGACAACTTTACAAGAGGATCATTATATTCAGCTACAATAAATGATCTAGAACACGCATTCGCAATTGCTCGCAGAATAGAACATGATAATGTGCACAGGCATTTACATCTCACTCAGGATAAGCACCACAAAAATATGCCACATGAACGCAGAAACGAAAGAAGACCAAATTATTCGAGCCAAACAACGAATTATCAACCCCAGAAGCAATACGATAATATGCAGCAACACAATCAAGGACCACAGCCGATGGAGATAAACTCGAGACAAATTGTACATGCACAGCGACAAAATTGGAATCAATACAAACCCGATGTATATAATCCACCAGCGAAACGTGAACACAGCGGGAGTTTCAACACACACAACAGACCGCAACGATCTTATCAGCAGAACTTCAAGCAGCAGAGAGTAAATAACTCCCGACAACAACGCAGAGACGATGTCAGCAGTACATATGCAGAAGCAGATGAAACGGAATGTATGGTAAATAATAACATAAGAATAGATCATTTAAACTAGTAGACGGGTTGCCCTGCTTAAATTTAACTAGTACTATTTCTAAGAAAATTTATAAAATTCTTATTGATACTGGTGCAACCCATAATTACATTAATAGAAAATGCGATTCTAGCAAAAAAATTAAAATTAAACCTATAAAAATAAAAACAATGCATGGTTATTCTATGGTAGATACAAAGAAAGTAGTTAGGATATTAAAGAAAAATATAACATTTTTTGAATTAGAGGATATTCAGTCTTTTGATATGATATTAGGATATGAAGGACTTAAAGTTCTAAACGCGGAAATAAATTTCAGTAATATGACTCTAACTACCATAAGCAGTGTCGAATCTATTCAGAAAATTAATTACATAATTGGGGAAAATAATATTTATAAAGCAGACATAGATAGACTGATGAAGATTAATAACAGCATAGGACCGTTACCCTTTACAGATACTATAGAAGCAAGCATTAGGACGACCAATGATAATCCGGTTTATGTTAAACAATATCCATATCCCATAGCAGATAACGAATTCGTAAACAAAGAAATACAGAAACTCTTACATGACGATATAATAGAAAAAAGCCATAGTCCTTATAACAGTCCCATATGGACAGTACCTAAAAAAGGTTTGGACGAAAAAGGAAAACCAAAACGGCGCATGGTTGTTGATTTCCAAAAACTTAACGCTCACACTGTAACAGACAGATACCCCATTCCGGATGTCAACATGACAATTCAAAATTTAGGTAAAGCCAAGTACTTTACAACATTAGATTTGGAGTCAGGTTTCCACCAAATTAAAATCAAAACAGATGACAAAGAAAAAACAGCTTTTGCTATAAATGGCGCAAAATATCATTTTAAACGAATGCCTTTCGGGCTCAAAAATGCACCAAGCATATTTCAGAGATGCGTGGACGACATTTTGAGAGACTTTGTAGGTAAATTCGTACACGTTTACATTGATGACGTATTGATATATTCTTCATCTGAGGAAGAACATATACAGCACATAAGTCAAGTATTCGACGTACTCAATAAAGCCACATTAAAAATATCTGATGAGAAAAGTAAGTTTTTTCAAGAAGAAGTAGAATACTTAGGTCACATAATCAGACATGGTAGAATCACTACGAACCCTGAGAAAATAGCAGCTATAGAAAATTTTCCAGTCCCACAAACGGTAAAGGATTTGAGAGGATTTTTAGGTCTTACAGGTTACTATCGTAAGTTTATAAAAGGATACGCAAGCATAGCCAAGCCCCTGACATTATATTTACGAGGAGATAACGGTAAAGTAAACAAAAAACAAAGTAAAAATATTAAGTTAAATCTGAATGATTCAGCATTAGAAGCGATTAGAATTTTAAAAAATTATTTGAAAGAACAAGTCGAACTTTTTCAACCGGATTATAGTAAACCATTCGAGCTTACTACTGATGCATCCAACATAGCTATTGGAGCCGTACTAAGTCAGAATAAGCAACCTATACACTTCTTGTCAAGAACACTGAGTAAGACAGAAGAGAACTATAGCACAAACGAGAAAGAGCTATTAGCGATCATATGGTCCTTACAAAAACTCAGAAACTACATATATGGTATAGCAGACTTAACCATATATACCGATCACCAGAGCCTTATATATTCTGTATCAGGAAAAAATCCCAACACAAAGCTGAAACGTTGGAAGGGAATCATTGAAGACTTTGGAGCAAAATTAGTTTATAAACCAGGAAACCTAAATCTTGTAGCTGACGCATTATCACGTCAACGCATAAATACTTCTACCATAGAAACAGCACATTCAGCTGAAAGTTCTTCTAATGATATAATAAAAACTGTGAATCAGCCTTTTAATGCATACACTGCACAGTTCGAACTTATTGAAGATATAACAAATAATATCGAAACACAAATCTATTTTAGTAACAAAATAAGACTCATAATAAAGTTTAAGGACAAAGACTCTTTACTAAGGCAGATGAAAGAAGTTATACAACCCCAAAAGATTGTAGCTTTGCATACGAAATTTGAAAACATATACAAATATGGTGAAAACATAAAAAAAGAATTCCCACTAGTAAGATTTATATTCACACCAAGAAAACTTCAAGACGTGACAAATTTGGAGGAACAACTAAAACTTGTAAGGGTAACTCACGAAAGAGCACACCGAGGGTTACGTAACAATATACAAGAAATCTCAGAGAAATATTACTGGCCCGATCTAAATAAACAAGCAAAGAGTTTCAACAAAAAATGCATAGCATGTCTATATGGAAAAATCATTACAGATAAAACAATTGCCTTATGTAACCAAACTTATTTAAGAACAAGAAATTGTCAAAATCATCTAAGTAAAAACATTTGTGAAATTAACTTTGAAGAAGAAAATTGTCTTATTCCACTTTTAAAGAATATAACTTCAAAATGCAACATTAAACAAGAATACGATTACGACTTAGAAATTGAATCCGGTGTTATGTTATTAAGCGGTAAGCATAAGTTAAATAATCAAACAATTAATGGTATAAACTTAGTTACTTATGAAAATACTATAAATCTAGACGATAAAATATACAAAAACATGCATAAGCAAATTAAAGAAGTTATATTAAGAAATCATAATTCAGAGTCTTACATCGACCAAATAATTAAAGAAGATACAATGTACAAATTCGATAACATAGATACTTTAAAAAAACAAATTATTCCTTTTGAAGAAAAACCGATATTATCAACTATATACACAATTGTAACACTGATTGTTATTCTAGCATTTACGTACGTAATGATAAAAACTATACAATGTATAACAGATCGTCAAAAACAAAAAAAGATTGACGCATATAACAAAACTTATGAAAGAGAAATGTTAAAAATAGCGTCGAAAAATCGGGACGATTTCGTTTAACAAGGGGGGGAGTTAAGTATCCATAGCAAAACATATTGAGAAAAAAGATAACATTATTTGTATTCAATGATATCTTTAGTCTCTAGTACAGTCTTGCACACAACGCTACAATGATAACATATGTAAAAGAGATAATATCGTTTGTATACAATGTTGGAATATTATCTCTTCTTCATTATCAAGCAAGACGATTGTACGCTTGGGTCTCCTTGTAGATAGATAAGAAAAGTATATAAATACGACTGTATGATGAATTTATCAACAGTCTTATTGTAACTACATAGTAGCCTTAAGCTCCTTTTAGAATTAGTAAAAAGTATTTCAATAATAAAGGACATAGTTCCAAATAAATATTGTTTAATTTTAAAAGTAAGAAACAAGTGTTTTAATTCGCGCGACTTTCCAGAATAACCAAACCTTTGTGTATTTATTTATCAACAAAACTAACATTCTCCGCTTGAAGTGCGAGTAGAATGTTGCTCGTTCAGCAACAAAAGCAATGCACAGGGCGGCAGAAAAGCTCCTCTACTACCTCCTTTGGGTTACATTATTCAGACACAGCAGTCTCAGTTCGATCGTGCTCGTGAGCGTTTGATATAAATAAGTAAATAAGTAGTGTTTCTCTTCTGTTGTCGTCGTTAATAAAAAGGAAAAAAAGAGTGGAAAAAAGAATACCCTGATCTAGCAGTTTTGTACAAATCTATGTAGTGCCTTTAATCAATTTTAATTAATGTTTCCGTGTAGAATTAAAACCTCTCCCGGTTGTCTCTGATATTTGTGGTGTATCAAAGTGATCTGTTAGAATAAGAAAATGTGTATACCGATGTGAATCGGAAAGAAATCGCTTGAGAATGAATATCTTTGTGCCGATAAGTGGCACAACAAAGTGATGGTGGTAATAATATGATTGGGTAACAGTCACGCTTTATTTGGAATTTAGCCGATCAACACGAAACAATAATGCTATTTAAAATGTAAGTTCAAGCCAAAATGGTAACGTGACTGTGGTATATGTATAGAATAAAAATTTCCGTCAACAAGGCGTACCTACCTAGATTGGTACCTATTGCACTTTTTGTAAATTTTGCTTCTAGTCAATGATCAGTGATTCATACTTGGGGCATTGGGTTTCCAGATTGAAAGTGTCTTTTTTTTCTTGGAAAACAAGCGAGTAATCTGACGAAACCACATCCACTGAATAATCAGCATAATGTATTTTTATAACTACTGCCGTGAAGTGAAATTCCAAGATAATTGCAGTTGAATTTGTTTGTAATGGCATTGAGGATGAAGGAATCTAAGGTTGTGTTTTTTTTTTTAACGAGTCTATTCTATGTGGCGGGAATTTCGAAAAGAGGTCATTGATACCGGATTCGTAACATAACAATGAGATGGGTGGTGTAGCGTTTTGATGCCGCATTAATTAACTGTAGGAGTTGTCTTGATGTCGCTGTTTGGAATAAATTGAGATGCATTCAGAACGCATGCATGCTGGCTGCAATAAGGCGAATCAACATCGACAACAAAAATAGCGATTTCAAATGGTGAATGGTATATTCAATAGATAAAGGTCAACGTGTGAGGTCGATCCGAATTAGTTTGAAAATAAGTTTGACCCTGAGAAAGTTGCCTTTTTAGACGAACTTGTGTCCACTTCAAGTATATTTGTAATTAAAGCAGCATAAAACACTGACATGACTGTCCATGACACTTTGTTTCAATGTGAGCTGATGCCAACTGCTTCGTTGGACGAATTGCATTGACGCACTTAATCCAATGCGACGTGACTTCTGCCTGGAAGTCTCCCATTGTTTGTCAAAATACAAAGCAAATCAATATTCTTAGTCTATGCATCCGTTGAAAATAATAACAACTCGACGCTCTGGCGATGCCTTTTATTAAGCTGACTGTATAATAAAAGAATAATAATGCATAGTTAATGATAAGAAACAAATAAAGAAAGCATGCTTGTAATTGCTCCCAATCCTATTGGCGATAAGAGGAAACAAACCCTTGCCAAGTTACATGTGTGCATAATTGTTTTCGAGGGCAGTCACAAATCTTCAATTACATTCCAGTTTTTGTGGTTTCAAGTTGACCGGTAGTACGTTGTTAAATTTTGCAAGCATTGTTATGACACTGGTAGAGTAATGAGACACTGGTTATTTAATTCGGCGATAGCAGAATTAATGAACCGAAGAATTGTGTTCCGGTTGCCTATTATAAGAACTAAGCAAATCGAGAATATCAGTAGCAGTAGGTACCTACCCATCTTCCAATCCTTATGAAAAAAATTTATCTTTTTGACAAATCGAAAACGACTTAATATAGATTCGGTCCCAGATTTCGTGCGTCTAATCGAACATAAAAACGTCACTTACTCTTTTTTTGTTAATATTTGTGCGATTGGAATATGTGTAGCGACAATTTTCTAAGCGTTTTCCATTCACTGATTAAACTTTAAATAAAATTACTCAAAATTTGCTCCCCGATGGATTTATAAACATTAGAACAAAAATATAACCAACAAAAATATAGCCAACAAAAATAGATCCACCAGATGCAATGCCTTTCTTTGCAGTTGAACAGTTTTACGAAAACGTAAACAAACACCACTAGTTGTCAAACTCAAACGCACTTGGATTGGTATAAATCTGAAGCAACTCGGAGAAAAAATCCAGATTCGACAACATTTTTTTCACACTAATCGAACATAAAAAGTGACCGATACAAAAAAAATTTTCTGCAAGTGACCAATCGAATATCAAATAGGATCTAGCATCCCCAAGTTCTAAAATAACCTCGCAAAATGACATCGGCAGCAGAAATCATATAAAATAAGCTTTACATTAATTTTTTACAGAAGGAGGTATTTTCAGTAGATGATAGATATGTGTATGTGTGGATATGCACAGATGAAACTTATCGCGAAAAAAAAATAACAAACCAGTGGAGTAAAACCACCCGGTGTTTTGACAAAAGCATATGCCGATCAGATGTTAGAAGACCTCTCTGTATTAATCTAATCCATTTGCATGTATAAACAGTTAATCAAATCTTTCATGCGTACGCGTGTAATTCAAACTAACTGTTTAATTATTTCGATTTCCGTTTATGTTATTAGTTTTGTTTGTTTTATGTTAGGAATCGAAAGAGAAATGTTTCAAGTCAAGGCAGTGCGGTTTTCGTGCTGGCAGAAGCACAACCGACCAGTTGTTCACCCTCGGTTGGAGTGATATACCTGAGAAGGGGGATAAGCCACTTGCTTTTCGCTGATGACTTGGTCATTCTTAGATATTTTGTAAGGAATAGGTAAATAACTTACTAAGCAATAAAAAGTTGATAGATAATGTTCGTGCCTACTCACTTGGCGCACGTACCAATCCACGTTGCATTGAAATACATTGAGCTGTTCTTTTGTTGTAGGGGGCAGTGTCTTCTCACTCTTCATTTATCCCACGAAGCGTGGTCATTTTTCCCTTTTCACCATACTCAAATACCCTTTTCAAATCCCACTATACTTTTTGAGTTAAAACCGAGATTTTAAAAGTAAAATTTGTATTACACGGAAAGAAAATCAAGTTAATTAACCTTTAGTATAAAAACCGCAGTTTGTAAGAAAAATTGTTGATAAAAGACGATTTGCATGAGCTGTTTTTACGGACAGTGTGTCAGTGTGTTAATAATCATGGTGAAATAGAGGTGTTTTGGTAGAATTTCACCAAAAATTTATAGTTTGAAAGAAGGCTTTTCGGACATCGAAATTCCCACAAAAAGGGATAAATCCCACGATATAACAACACTGGTAGGGGGGTGCCCCAATTCACAATATTCTTACAATCTTTCCAATTGGAATGCTCTTCATTAAAGACTATCCTCATCGTCATACGTGAACAATGGGCTATGATTTGATTAATCACACTTCGGTATGTATACATGTAGAAAGCTTGACAAATTTGTGCTCTGTCGGGAATGACAGACAAGACAGACATGGAAACAAAATATTTCCTGAGAAATCATCACCAAGCGGTGGGCTTCTTTCACATTTGCAGACTAGACACCTATATGAGAAAGCAATATTATGACATAATACATTATGAGAAAATCACCCTGTTATGGAATGGTTTTGCGCACGCCTACCCTTTAAAGGGGGCGTTTTCTACGCGAAACGATATTTCACCTCTTCAAAACCTGCGATTAACCAACACATCTTAATAATCTACTAAACCAAGTAATTACGGGGATCGGGTATAAAACCAATTGTATAGTTTCGTATGCTTTCGCGTATACGAATTACATTGCTTCATTCAAAATTTCGAAATCGAAAACCAGTTGTAGGTTAGGTTCGCTAAGGATGTGGTTGCTTGGCGATATTTCTAAATTTCTGTAAGGCAGTTATATACCTGCCTTCCAATGATGGTATTTCTGATGCGACAGAGTGCTGGACAATCCCACAGAATATGTGCACGGTCCTTATGCACCTACGTTACCTCATCTCCAACAAACGGTTATAGAAACTACGTAACATGCCAAATAACATTTGGTTGCTCAAATTTAACATTGTAGCCATTATTCACTACGGAAGGTATAATTTTTTGGGTACTGCTTTGGGGCTTGGACGATGGCTACACCGATTCCGAGCAACCCATTCGTGCCCTGGGTACATACATACATTTTTCAGCCTTCTTAAGAAAATCTGACATCAAAATACGTTTGCCTATACCTATCCATATTCGTGCGCTCACTTAAAGTTTGTTCAGATCATCTAATAAAATTTTATCAACCAACTGGCAATCGGAATGCAATAATATTTACGAGTTGTCGGTCGCCGCTATTCATAATATTCATGCTCAAAATTTTCGCTTTTCTATCTACATACCTACATATTTTATAGATCGCGCGCATTTTCTCATCTCAAATATTGATTTTCTAAGCGGAGAAAGTGTTAAAGTCAGTATGCAGCCAGTTTCGTTAATAATGGGGAAGGTCAGACAAGAAGAACGTTTATAAATATAATGTGCAAGTTGTGACTTATCTTGCAGATAGCAATACGTGTACACAACCTTAGTTACCCAGTGCAATGTTTTCCTTATGCTTGCGAAAATCGTTGAGTGTTATGATTCAAGCCAAAGTCATTCATGCCAATGACCTACTTCCATACGTTTAATCAGTATGACTGTAAATATGCGGCTAAACTAAAGATTGTTCCATGATCAAAACAATACAATTAAAGCCCATATAACTATTTTAAAAACGTAGGTTTAGTTTGTCGAAGAAATCACTCCAATCAGCGCCGCATTTCTATTAACTCACTCATTGCAGTCAAGCCAAAAACTCACCAGCGAAAGCGATATCAAAAACAACTTCAGAGAATACTCTTCCTATACGTATGTACGTTGTTACGTATCAACGTGGTATCAACAAACCGTCTGAAAACTGGGCAAGTTCACTGCTCAACGTCTCCATCGCTGTGGAATGTCAGTTTTGTGCTAACACTCGTTGAGAGACCGTGTTCGTATTCCAATCGCCTACAAAAAATAAAAGAGAAAGAAGTTACCACAAATATTTGAATTAGAAATGATGTCAAGCTACTCTGGTAATAAGATGCGAGCTATTTGAGCGCAAATTCGTATAAACGAGCGTAATGATAAAATAGCTATCTAGTCAAGTGCGTCGTTCTTTGCCGTCGTGATCAGAGGATATCGGCTATCCAGTGCGATCGTAAGATCTTGGTGCTGTTAAAATGAGAAAAAGCCAATTACAGCCAAATCGGACAGCGATATTCGTACAGCAAATTATTTAAGGTGTGTGCTTTGCCCTGTATAGTGTTATTATCTATAAGTGGATGTTTTTATAAATAAGTCGATAAATGGGGTGGCTACGTTCCTCCCTTAGTGTAGCCCTGTAGAGTGATGGCATACTAACGTCATATGTTAGTATAGCAACCCTTATAATGTGTTTTGTATTTACCTGCATATATTCAGCAGCTTGCATCGGCTAAAGTTTGTGCTGGACACACAGCACTTGTGTACTTATGTACAATCGGTTCTGTTCGTCAACGTTCGTACTAATACGTGGTTAAAACGATTTCATGTGAATTCTGAAAATTGGAAAAAGTAAATGTCGTTGAAAAAAAGGATTAAAAACCATCAGCCGATACTAGTACCTTACTAAATATATTGTTAATATTTTTTATATTTGCTGTGCTGTTGAAAGTAGAAGCCATAACAATGTACTTCTGCAAATTAGTCGTCGTTATCACGTTGGCTTAACGGGTATGTAATTGGATTGATTTTACACCCCTGAGTCGATTTTTTGTGCGTTTGGCAAATAAAAGTGTAACGAATATTTCGAATTGTCCAAATAAGGTATTGCTTATAAAAGAGGTCAATAACTTTATTTCGATTTGCATATTTATCATTATATGAGTGCGTGCTAGAATTTATTTCTTCAGAGCGTGCAAAATTAGAGAAACGCTTCTTTTGGCTTTAAATGTGATCATTTTATTTTTATTTTTTTGATTTCAAAATGTGTAGTTATGGTAATTTATGTGAACCCAAGCTGTGTGAAAAGAGTGTAAATAACAAGGTAATTCAATTAAGTCTGTTGCCTTTATTTTGTTGTGCGCTGAATCAGTGGCACTTTGTTTGGATGTTCTATAAATGATAACTCGGCAATCTTATAAAAATATCAAATTTCTTAAATATGTAGCTAAACCGCAAAGTAAACACACAAAAATTTCAGTTTGTACCTATAATTAAAAAATGGATAGGAATGATATACACAAATTTATTACCTATGTAGTTGCAAAATATACTGTGTCAATATTAAAAAATTACTCATTATAGGCTCACATTTGCAGTTACATATATCATTCGCTATTCTTGGCTACGGTAAAGTTTATGTTGATAGCTTTTTGCAATTAATTCACAATCAATCAAAAGTCGTGACACATGATAAAAGGTTTTTTTACCTCCAAGTTTGAAGGACAAAATGCGAGAAGTGTTCTCCCCATCCATAATTGCGAGAACGAATCAAATTGTGTGTTCACAACACCAAGTCCACTTGTTATCTAAGCTTTGGAAATAGCATACAAAATCTAACAAACAGCCCCCGTAAGAATAGACGCTGCGAAAACAGCTACCAACTTGTGAAAAATTTGTTTATTGATAGGTATTTGGAATATTATATTTCTTTGTTGTTTTATATAATATTGCAAGAAAATTGTCGGTCATTTTCTGTGTAAATCTTCAGTCAGGTGTCACAAATGTTACATTTTATACGCTCTCGGAAAAAATCGTAACAGATGACAGATATGTCATTTAAAGCAAGATCCAATCTTAATATTACAGCCTACTCGTTTCTATTCGCCAACGAAATAAAGCTTCTACGCACATTATAGCTGCTTTCATTTATAGAGTTAGCTTTAATTACTAACAGTTCGATTGTGAATAAGTTTACCATAGGTACTTCACGAAGAAATAGTTAGCGATCTATGAAGTCTTTAATGTCACAGATATTATTTAGTATTTCAAATTGCTTACTGCTTCATACTTTATTTGTATAAATAATAGACCACATATTTTCTTTACAATTAAAATAGGTATATGTGAAATTAAATGTCTTAAGCTTTTAGGTGTTTTGTTGAACAGAAGAAATTCGTTCAGTAATAAAAGTCACCTTGACTTTGCATTAACCACGTCGTCTTGAAATAATTGTCAATTATTCACAAAGATATGCGTAAGTAAAAGAAATCGCAAGTGCCTCAGGATTTCACTTTCCCCGAAAAAGTGGAGAGAAAAAGACACTTGTCGTATTTTTAAAAACCTGTCTAAATGCCAAGGTATTGTTTATAACAGTTTTGCGAATCAATAGCGTTCACAAGTGCAAAAATGAATATGAAAAATATATAGAGCTTCAACAGGCCTCGAAATGCGTGCCGGCTACTGACATACTAGAATTTTAAATAGCTATTGCACGTACCTAAATCCATTTGATATTGCAATTAGAGGGGTAAACATAACCTCTTAGCCATTAAGCCAATTATAATAAAAATTGGAATTCAGATGTGACATGCTACATACTGGAACGCGATTTATGAACAGTTAATGTTTCCTTAGCGATACAAAGAGTGTTAGTCTAATCGATTTTTCGTACCTCTATGCATACATATGCATTACGTTTGAAGTAATAGTGATTCCCCGCGACACAGTTTCAGATGCAACAAAATCGATACTAGGTATGTATTTATGTACATCAAGGTAAAGGAAGAATAACTTCGATATAGGCTATAGGTAACATTTGTAAGCCTTATGCGGAAAGCGAAATTTAAATTATAATTCTCGCTCAAATAACTTCAAGGTCGTTATTTTCTGTCACTTATTTTCTGAAACCCGATAGCCGGTATAGGTGCGCATGTTGTTCAACTTAAGCTGCCTTATTTTAGACTTCTCTTCTTATTACCTGTGTTTGGTGATATGTGGGACAACGATAATGCGAAGGTCAAAACCGAATAAAAAAATCAAAACCAACATCGAACTAACTCGAAACTTCTAAAATGTTTAAATGTTTATACAGAAAACGTTTAAAAAATTAACTGATTTATCCAAGACTGGGAAATGTGATTAGGACTAAATTCGGTTGTTCAAACTAAATTTACGATAGGTACTCGCTGCTTAACCTACTACAAGAAACCTACTTTATGCACTATCGGGATTACATAAAATATACTTGTATGCGAAGCGTCGAATTCAAACTAATTTTTAAATACGATGGAAATGGATTTGCAAAAATTACCCCAACAAAAAACAACTAGACTTGAAAAGTGAAGCACAAAGCCAAAAGAAAACGAAAACACGACGGGGGGTTCTTAAGCCGATTAAATCTTAAAGTCAACAAACACTCCCCATTCATGGAGGTAGTTACACGAAAATCAATAAATTGAATACCTCACGCGATAATTCTTCCTATTTCAATGAAGTACACATTTGAAAATGTCTCGCCGTGACTTGCACAATAATCTCTTAATTTGTCGTAGGTCAAAAAGATAGCGCTGATACCTTTTAGAACAATTACAAAGCCATTAGACAGTCGGAAATAATCGCACAATGCAGAAACATGTATACGATGTCGGTTTAGACACGTTTTTTTCTGCGAAAAGTGACCTTCACTTTGTCTTTTCGCTATTAACATTATTTTCGAATCTGCTCTGTTGCGAAATATGGCGAAATTCAAATCAGTTTATTTTTAAATGTACTACCTACTTTTTCTTCGCAAATATCTGCAAGACAAAAATTACGAAAGGCGCTGCATTTGCAGGTTCTGAACTAGAAAAAAATTAAATATTAAAAATATGCATTCGTTGCATAACTAACTATCACCTATACCTTTTCGACTTCAACTTAAAGCTGGAAAGAAATAGTGTGAACGAACAGGTTTTTACAGTCGAGCCCGCATAATGTCAAACGAGTAACAAATTATTGTGACCTTATCCGATAGTAAAAGGCAAAAATACAAAAATATGCTAATATAGTATTATTTATAAAAAAAAACGTATAGAATAACTTAAAGCACAATAAGGAAGAATAATTTCCCACATGAGATAACACATGGTAAGACTAGATGTTTGCAATTGCAGAAGCAATCTATGAATTATAAAAGTATTAAGTGAATTGTCACTACAAACGGGCGATATTTCAAGACCTTAATGTTTCTTAACCAAAGGCATAGATTCTCACAGCCGTTTAAAAGGGGTTTGCTGATTAATGCTAATCATACCTAACTATATGTAAAGAAAATTGTTTAAACAGTACTTTTGCGACCTCAAAAATTGATGTCAGAATTTTGTAGTAGAACCCTTATTCGATCTATTATTCGATAAAACTTCCAACAAAGAACGTTTTCCTGACTTAAAATTTGTAATATAAAAAAAAGAAGTTGTACTTAGGTGCATCTACTGTAAATTTAGTACCAGTAGGTAGTCTAAACTGTTTGGGTTTTTTTAATGAGTGCCAATCATCAAAATCTTGTGCGAATTAACACGAAGATATTCCAATGAAGTAATAGTCAACCTTACACCTGGGCATGACGCGCCAAAGCCATAATAAACAATTACGTTTATATAATATAATATACCTGACAACGGCAAGTCATTTAAACGATTTATTGTTTATTTTGGTTTGGCTTGGCTGGGTAAGTGAATTGGTATTCGATTACAGACACCATTTTTAGAGCCAAAATATAAATATCAGACAGTGGCCAATTTGTATTCAAGGTATTACACTTTAATCAGCTAAGGTACACTTTCTCTTTCATTGTACCTACTGCTTACCAACTGACGTATAATAGAAGACTACTACAATTTTATTTTTTATTTTTTTTCAGGAATACACAAGCGAGTTGTCGTCTTCGCTTCCACGCGACTGTGGAGGCAGTTCAGTACGAGCGTTTATTAAATCAAAAAGGCAAAGATGTTGAACAATATCAAGCTAGTACCAGCCAGCGTCGGCGGTCTTGCTGACGAAAGAAATGCTTCCAACAACAATATATTGAACTTTAAGGGCAAGCCAGTATTTAGTTGGATAAGAAATTCTATCAACAATAACAACAACGAAGTCACAAAGCCAAATAAAATATTATCTACAGACCGTATCAATAGCAATAACACAAGTAATAATAACAACAAAGAAAATTCCAATCAACCTGAACTAAGTGGCGTTCAAAACCTAAAACATCTCTGGAATTCCCGAATCAATGCTATAAGAGATACCAAACGAAGTTCAAAGTTGAGTTCGGCAAAGAGTTACGGTTGCCTTTTACAGGAAAAGGAAAGTTCTGTCCCTGCAGTAACAAGAACGCTAAGCCTTCACAATTGCGCTGAAATCAATGAGGTTACTCCGTCACTTAGGTCTACAAAAGATAACTTCTACAAGTACAAAACAGCGGCTACAACTGAGAAAAATAACACAAGTCCAGCCTCCACACCAACACACACATTCACCAGCCGATTGAGTTTCAATTTTCCCAAGATAGCAGCCACCTCGAGTGGCGAAAAAATTCACTGGATGCGGCGAGACGATCTTCTTGTTCGAAAAAAAAATTCTACCGAGCAGCCGCCTCCACTGTCTTCACCGGAAACTGATACAAAAATGAATCTAATGACGTCACTCGCTGATATAGAGGCATCACCTGCCACCCCCCTAGTACCTCCCATTGAATCGCCGCATATTCTTATCGCTGGCGATAATGATTACGATAACAATAGCAACGACTCTAGCCATCCCGTCAGTGAGACGCGAGAACGAGACGCGATTAGCTTGCATTCGCTGCGTAGTACAGAATCGACGGCTCCGCGTAGAAAAAATGCAAATTCCAACCGCAAATACAGTTTCAAAACACAAGTAAAAAGCTACCATTCCCCCCGCAAAATGCCATACCATACCAGCAACAATGCCAGTAATAAGGTTGCAAAACTCACCCAGCAATTCAACGAAATAATCCAAAAGGACAAGAACATACTGGACGAAGTGAAGCGCAACAATGGAATTCTGATATCGCGGGGCGGTCACGTTTACAAAGTTATTGAAAATTCAGAGCAGCCAATGACGAAAGTACCACCGTCAGCAACAGTATTGCCAGTAGGTAAGGATACCGCATGGAGTTCGAAAAATATTTCCGCAGTTCAACGTGCCATTAAGACGTTTGAGAGTAAAACGAGTGAGAAACCAAAAGTACCACTAAAAAGTGCCCAAGTGCTTCGAAAAAAGAAGGAGCTAGTCAGCAAAAAAGAAGTCGCGTGTGTTCTGCAGTCTGTGGTGCTGGAGGGGATTCAAGAGGAAGCCAAGGTTTCGCCCGTTGAGTACAATAAACTGAACACAGTGGGTGAAAAAAAGAATGAGCCAACTCTCAATACCGATTGCGATCGAAGGGTGAACGAAGAAAATTTCACAAATGGACCAACTAATGAAAATCACGTTAATAAAAGTGGGGAAGAGGCTAGTTGTGCTCAAAGAGAGGATTGTATCGAAAACGAAATAAATTCCGAGTCACCAACTAAAACGAGATACACCAAAATCTATGAAAAGTTTCGGTTTCGAGGAGCCTTGCGCAAGATTGATCAAGCTGAGGCAAAAGCTCAAGCCGACTTAATGAAATCCAGAAGAACTGAAATGAAGCTTCAGCTAAAAGTAGCAAAAATGTCTGACGAGGCTATAGACATAGGTCAAGAGGTGCCTTTAAAGCCTACTTCGGCGTGTCCCTTAGATCAATCGTCTGAAGCTAAGATCCAAAGACTAGACGTAAACTCCGCGGAAGAGCGTGTGGACCCGACAGCAACCGCTTGCCAACTACGGAACGAAACGCAAATCAAAGTCCCAACGGACGCCGACAACTCTTTGAAGGACAACTTCAGAGAGTCTGTGCACCAATATGTTGATGAGAAAGAAGAAGCAGGCCAACATCAGCTTGGAGAACACAAGATATTGGATGCCATCGAAAAAGTTAATCAAAAAATTGAAAGCCTGGCCTGGAGGTCGGACGACCAATTTGGATTTATATGTGCACCGAATGACTCCTTTCTTTATCAAGTAAACTCGAAAGTCAATGACAAAGAAAACTCGCTACTTGTTGAAGCTGTCAACACTAGCTTAGTGAACTTTGCCGGCAGCCAAGAGACCGAGCGCGTTGATACAGATTTACCAGACATCAAAGCAAACACTGAAGCTAAGACTATTGAGCCTGCGAACACTGCACCCGTAGAAAGCATTTATGAATTCATAGCAATCGACCCACAACTAGTTGCGGAGCCCACCGTCCACCCGCAAAAGTCGTTCCTATTTTGTAAGAGTAGCCGAAAGGAGGGCTCCCACGAAACCCTCAAGGAATCGCAGCAAAAGCCCTTAGATAGCTGCGAGTCGAGCAGCAACTATGAATCAATTAATGGATCTTGTGAGGCAAAACCAACTGTTGATTACGGGTACGAAATATGCGAAAATTCTGAGCCTGCACCACCACCAAGACCCCAAAAAGAGCCTACAGAACTTCAACGAAACACTACAGATAAACTTCCAGAACTGCCGAAACCAAAGCGAATCATCCCAAAAAAGATATTTACCACAGTTGTCAACACTGACATATCGTCGCGAGTGAGCGAAACGGGTAGCATAAATGACGAGGAGAACATATATGACACTATTAAAGGCGGTAACCAGCATTGTTACGAATTGCTGGAATCTTCTAAAGGAAAGAGCGCTGACACAATTTCTCTGACATCAAATGGCTATGAGAGCATCAACAATTATCGAAGACTGCCACCGCTTTGTAAGGCCGAGTCGAGCTCTACAATTTCATCGGATCACAAGACCAATAGTCTTTATGAGGTATCGATGGTAAATGGAATGCTGGCAGGCTGCCATAACTATTCTCATTCGTATATTGCATCGAGCGAGAACAGCGATGACTGGGTGGACATGTCCGACAGTGAGGTTAATAACTACGACCAAATAGAGAAGCAGCAATTTATTGTGTAAGTAATCAAATAATATGAACGAATTGTTAGGAAGAATAAGTTGTGTGTTTCTCCATTACTGTAAACAATTTGCGCCATCTAGGGCCGTTTGCTGATACGACTTTAAGTGCCACATAAACTCTTATGTATGACAGTTTATGCCCTAAAAAAAAATAGCCTATATAGGTATTTAAGTAGAACCTAAATCGTTAAGAGTCGTATGAGCAAACGGCCCTTAACGATGTGATTTTATCGGGCTATAGATATGTTCAACTCTATAATTAAATTGACAGTTGCGTTAGGTAGGGCAAGAAACTAACTCCTAGATTGAGGAAGAAACTGTCAATAAACAGAACTGGCAAATAAAGAAAAAGCCGGCTATGGATATGGGAAATGACCTACACAATATTTAGTTTGAAAACTAAAAATGATTATCAAGGCCCATTGTGTCTTGAGTGGAATTAAACAAAATGTATACCCTGTTTGTCAAATACATATGGTACGTTTATTTGTCCCTTACTGTTTTCCAATATTTAAGAATTGATACAATTTCGCAATTCGTACTGTGGTGCAACACCATTTAGTTGACATTTTGAAATCAACGATCGGGCGCATAGTGCTCTTATTTCTTATCTTATCTGTAGGCATATATATTTATATGTATTTAACAAATTGTAACGAAAGGTACGCTTGAAAGATAAACTTTTGTTCCGTCGGGAATACACTTTACATGCAATATTTTTGTAATAATACCCAAACGAGTTACTACGAAATGTGTTTTATGTATACATAAACAGTGCCTACTAACCCTAAATACACCTGCTTTCTCTGATTTATTTCTGAAGTGGTGTATGGTTTATGTATTGAAATACACTGGGAGATCAATTGCGTAGGTAGCTGCAACTGGTACACAGAGTTAATGGCTTTTACTGGGAAGACAGCAGCTTGAAGATTGCCCACAGAGGTGGATGCATAAACATTTCGGAAAGTCGAAAAAAGCTGAATACTTTTTTGATAAATCTGAAAGCTAGCTTTGTATATTTGTATACGTTTTAATTGTCCTAAAGAACGTTTAATAAAGGACTCCAACTATTTTTTCATAAGAAACGTTAAGACCTAGCTATATTCGCTACCAGTCGTTTGTGTTGCAATTTAGCCTAGACAAGTCTTTACATACTCATGGGTCCTAACAGATCGGCCTGAACTAAGGTCTCAACCTTTTTGGTTTGGCCAGCTCCTGTTATACCCAAATAAATCTAGCCAATTGAAAATGACTATGTATATACAGTCGAATTTTCACTGGAGATCAAAATTAGTACGAGTTAGAGGGATTTCTGGAAAAATTCGAGTTAGAGGGATTTACTATATTTTTCAGCGAATTTATTTAAGGTAAAAAATAGGAAAGTAGGTACATTTTGAAGAAAATTAGTAAAGAAAATGGTTATTTTTTATTGGGATGTAAAAGTAGCAGTACCTACTCGTTTAATAAATGATTTTGTTTAAAAAAGCAAAATTCGACTTAGAGGAATATTGTAATAGGTCAAGAATCAAAAGAGTATGTTCGAGTTAAAGGAATTTTCGACTTAGAGGGATGAATTTTCAATGCAAAACTGAAGGGAATGCAAAGATTGGGTCGAAAAATTCGAGTTAGAGGGAAATTCGAGTTAAAGGAGGTTCGACTTAGAGGGATTCGACTGTATTTCCAAATTCATTCATTATTCACTTTTGAGATTTTATAAAGTTATCAATTTTTTTGCGCTCGTATCAAAATTCAACAATTTAACAGAAAGCGCTTAATGTATAACAGTACTTGTATTTTATTTTAGTGTTCGTGAGCGTACGAAATGCCATCGAAGTCCTGACTGGTCAAAACGAGTGCGAGATAAAAGACTGCTTCAAAATGCAAATGATGACGGTAAGTTTATGTATATCTTTTCATGATACATGTTTAACACCAGAGTACCGCAAAACCGCATGTAACCAAAATATTGGTTGGGTTTAAATATATGTCGAGCAATTTAAAGAAACACTTGAGTGAGGCCGCATCATCACACACTAATTAAATTGTACACTTCCAAATCTATGGTGTCCCACCAAGAGATACAACATGGAAATGGAACGTGATGTCAATAGAACCTATTGCCATAGAATGTGCTGTAGGGTACCAAAGTAAAAAACCCTGTACCTACTACAGTAGAGCTCAGAATACGTTAGCAGTGCTCGTATAAGGAGAGCTCTTTGAAGAGGACGAAATGGAGAGCGTTTCTTCGATGTCATCCGTTTTTACGTTACAACTTTCGACCAAAAACAGCAAAACTTCATAAACTTTTGTAATTTGTTTCGCTGCAAAATCAATGGTTGCAAAATTAAATAAAAAAAAACTTCAACAATTTGTTTTCTACAGAGATTATTTTTAAAAAACTTGTCATATTTGATGTGAACCTCTGCCAGTACAAATGTTCCATTCGTTGGGTGAGCTTTTCTACGCACTCCAATGATTTTATAGGTTTCAGCTCCACTTTTGGAGTTTATATCGAAAACTCCAATAAAGCGAATGCCCTATCATTCAATACACACAGCTTTCTATTTGGCCCCATTTACTTGAAGAGATAAGATATAACACAACTATCACTATCTTTGAATTAGAAGGTGCAATGCTTCATGTGTTGTGATAGAAATTGAACTACAAGTCTGACGCAGTTATTTATACTAAATACTTGCGCCAAAAAGAAAATGTATGCACGAAAGTGATCAAATAAAACCTGTTCTCATCCCACTACTTTTCATGGCAAGCTTCTCCAAATTCCATTGCAAATATAAGTTCATACAGTCGTAGTCGTAGTATCTGCCACAAACATCAACTTCAACACTCTCATAAAGAGAAGGAAAAACACAACAAAAACCAATTAAACGCTAGCCAGCTGCTCGCTGCTCACACGCATCTCCTCGACCTCCTCCATCATCAGCTTCAACTTAAACAGAGCAAAGACCAACAAAGCTCCAGAGCTATATTCAGGGCAGCAAGCAGCATATGGAAAAATTCAATTCTGCCAGTGTGCTCTCGCAAGAGTTGTCTCTCCTCAGTCCTCAGTCTATCGAGCTTATTTCATTAGATTGGACGTGCATCTATCGCTGGTGACACTGTTCGGGCTAACATCGCCTTTAGATTAGTGATCGCACACCTACTGGTTTTTTTACATATACTATAGCGCTGGCGAGGCAGCCATTGAGCCATTTGTGCAGTGACAAAGTAATTAGAGTTTGAAAATTTATGAAAACAAATTTCAAAAGAAAGAGAAACAGCCTTGGAACTATTTCCACTGCTTTGTAACTAAAGCCATTGTTCAACTTACAAGTTCAGTGATCGCATCGGAATATCCGTCGCTGATCATTATTATAGTGCTTAGTGCAGTTTGTAAAGCTCTTCGGTGTTGCAAAACAAAGAGAACAATTATATAACAAAAGCAAAAAATTTACTCATTTTAGGAGCAGTTACGAGTATGTACAGAACAGCGATACAAGTGAAACACGTTTCTATAACAAATTTGTATAGCTTCGCCATTATATTCATCTTCTTTTAAAAGTGAAAGCCGTGCGATACAAACAAAACTCAACATTTAACAAGGAAACACACTTTTCAGTTATGCGTTTGAGTTTTTTTTACATTTACATATAATATGCACTAATGTGCAATCCGCTATGTACTCGCAAATTAAGGAATGTGTTCGTGTCTTTTTTATCCACGTAATCTCAATGATTTTATGCAATCAAAGTCCATAGTAAATGATATTTAACCTTGTGACAATTAAAAATTATTAAAAAAGTTTAAAGGGGTTAATTCTTCTATCTGGCGAGTTATAAACTTAGTCCTACACATACACAGCTAATACGGAGACCTCATATACATTCTACTTTAACCGGTCTATTGCTCACCCTCAGAAGCTACATTTAACATTCGGGTCTGAGCGAGAATCGAGTGTGCAAGTGTTTCTTGTGACCGTTGGACGAAATTATAGGCGGAATTACGTTGAAAAAGAAAAAAACAGGTTCAAACCCAGTATTACCATAATCTCAAACACTAGATATATGTTTCCGGATAAAATACACACCTGAAAATAAAACACGTAATTTAGTTCCGATGTTTGGCTTGCGCGTTTATCATATCAGCGGCATTGCACTGCGAAAATTTGTTGGCAGATCGCTATTAACTGAATTACCGGCGTAAAGTAATTGTATATAATATCCGGCATTATTAAACACAACTAAATGCGTTCTAATCGTTTGATCCGCAATTGATTATTGTTACCTATAGTTAAAAAAAAAACCAAGAAATATGTGTCAACTGTTTGTTGTTGTGTGCGTAGTTACCAATTATGATTGTATAAAGGGTGAATCACTATGTATCTGCCTTCATAATAAATGTTATTAACATCTTCCTGTCAAGTTCGGTATTCAATTCTAAAAAATTTCATTTTTCTTGTCTCCGATTCAGATTAATTGTCATTTGATTTGTCACAAAAGAATTAAGTTTGTTTTATCTTTTCGTCTCTTTGTGAGTTCAATATTTAATTTTCCTCGTAAAAACCCAAAAATCGTTAGCTAAGCTGTGAAATGAGACGATTAAGTTGATGCATGGTCTTATTTAGACAATATCATTTGTAAATCAAGGCTTTATTGTATTTGTAATCACATATGGTTTATGGGTTATCTAACAACAACTAATGAAAGGCATGATGCAATTTAAAATTTTAACCATTTTGTTCTTGCGCGCTTTATTCACCTGTACGTTTAAACGCTTTGACCCTTCACTCTGAATTTTAGGTCTAGAGATGAAATTTTGAATAACCAGATAGGAGGATTGCAAAATGAATGCAGATAAAAATAAGTACAAAATCGACTTTTTGCTTAAATCGGTAAATAAATGTAGCAAAAATATATCCAAAATAAAATATGTATAGCAAAAAAATGGCCAGGCCTACCAGAAATACAGATACTGAAAATGAGAATAGTGGTAGGTTTAGGTCTAAATTAAACATGTAGGTCTAAGTTCAGAAGTATCCAATATAAACTTAAAGTGGAAATTAAACTCAATGGCTTGGTTAAGCGATCGAAACTTTCTACTAAGTATTTCTTATTTAAAGATCTTCAAGTGCAAATAAATAGCTTAAATGCATAGCTTGTCGTCATTTATGAAATAAGAAACCTTTTCTCACCAAAAGTTAAGAGAGGCTTCAATTTTGGTTATTTTTGAAAATGTTTGTACAATATCAAGCATTCAAATAATATTGTATATCGTATTCCTATTTAAAAGTTTACGGAAAGGTGTTTGCCATTTTGTTTACAGCGCCACCGGTTGGTGTTCCTTTATTCGGCAGTTCTATGTAGAACAGTAATCATAATGTTGTAGGGAAAATAATTTTTTAACGTGTCTTAATTTTATTTATAACCTAAACCTGGTCACAGTTTCCTTTTTCCATCATTGTCTTCTCTCATCCGACATCATCGGCACTATACGAACATTTTCAAGCTAAAAAAGGTTCATTCTAAAATGTCTTGAAAGGTCCCATCGAATATGGTAGAAATAGACCGTGCTCGACCCGGTTTCGATGATGCATACTTACAAAGTCTATTTATGACAGAAAAAAGTTGAGTACAGTCGGAAGAAACCACTTGCTAATGCAGCTTCAATATTTACTAATTCATTCATTACTTACACTATGCGTCCATTTTATTTTATGGCACACCGCAGTTTAACATTCTCCTACATAAGGAGCATCTGATCGATTTAAAGAGTTCACACCCTTGAAGCGCTTTCAATTGCGTTTGTTTGAACACGCTTCATTTTTTTTATATTTTGCTGCTCCAACTTCAGCTAAGCTTTTGAATCTTATTTATATTTAGACTGTAAATGACATCAAGCCATTTCCCCAAACCTGCGATATTAAATCTCGACTATGCAACCTAAAGAATGAGCTCACTAGTTAGAAAATGGATCCACCCGATACTGGAACCATTAAAACTATGCCGCGTCAACGCAAGGCGCGTGCAGTCGGTGAAGTTTACATAACTTCGCCATCGAGCACAATTTATTTAAACAGTGAATCGGGAGAAGGTAGTGTATTTAATGAGCCTATTTACCAAAACACCGAAATAGAGCAACTGAACCGAAAAATTAGCCGACAGCGTGATAAGTTTTCTGCACTCCGCATGGAAGTACATCTCGCTAATGAAACCCATACAACTTTGGTTACATTTGTAGGTTGGTGTGGACATGTCATTGCGTGTCATGTGCAGTTATTAAAAATAATTCTTATTAATTTGTTCACTGCTTTTAGATGATGTGGATCATTACTACGAACCACTATTTCCCGTAGGCAATAAACGTGTGGCTAGTACACCGGAACCTCCTAGAGGAACACACTACGGTAGCAACAATACGTACTTGCCGGAAGATTACGACTCTTTTGACACTGACGACGACGTCTACGAAGACGAGGAGTCAATGAAAAAGGTAAGTGTTTGGTTGCTTACATGGTTTCAATCTGATTGTTTGTTTATTTATTTAGAACGACAGTGGGGTCGATATAAGCCACGTAAAGCTTCCAAATCCACCACCCTCAAAGAATCAGGTGTATGCGTTTGTGAAAAAAGTTAAAAACTTTATTTCAAGCAAGAAATCTCCAAGTGATCCCAATAAAAATCTTGCTGACAGCGTTCAAGCCAAGATGTATGAAAATACGCAGTTTCATGTAGAAGGTAATGAGTACCAAAGTACCCTTAAGCCCACAAGAAGGGCACCAGACAAACCTAAAACGCCCAAGATTAAAGTAAAGAAAGTAATTGATAGGCCAATTAATACTGCCAATGCTAAAGATGAAAATATCTACGAGAACACGGACTTTCATACAACTAGTCATTTAAACTCTGACAGTGCGGTTAAGTTGAGTACTTCGGAAAAGAATCTTATTGCCGCAAATGATCTTACGATTCGATCAAAATCGAAGACCGGAAAAAGCTTCAAGTCGCGATTGAAGAGCCTCGGGGCAACGAGTTTCGATTCGAAGCAAATGTCTACTCTGGCAGGTGCGAGAAGTACGTTCTATGTATCAGAAACAGCGGAACAAGACTCTGGAATATTTGAGAAAACGTCATCAGGGGACCTTATGACAAGCAAGCCTGTAGCCGAACCAGCAGAAATCAAACCAGTAGCGGCTGTTCGAAAAAATAAAAAAGAGCTAAACACATCGAGTTCTTATCGAAGAAGAACAACGATTGGTATTCGTCCCAACGACCCGCCACCCCCGCCCCCAACGTTGTTAGACGACAGTAAAAAGCCAAAGCAACGACCGTCGACAACTTCATGGTATGCTGAATGTGGAGTTTTTAAAAACGATAGTAATATGAATATTGATGATGCCAACTCAGAAAGGCTCAATTCGAATTTGAATAAAAGCACATCAAGCACATCGTGGTATGCTGAGGCTGGTCTTTATCAGACCAGTGGTGTCTCAGTAGCCAGTTCCAGTGGTAGCTCTGGTGTGTCCACAGGAAATGAAGGAACTAATTCAGATGAGATTGGACATCATATGTTTTTGAACGAACCCCTGTACCAGATTTACAGTGCGGAAAAACTGGAGGTATGTGCATTTTTTTCTAATATTCTGTATAAATATACGATCAACGTTTAAAATGTTTCTTTTTCTTAAGTCAATATCCCGTGATCTCGAGGACCATGAATCCATTGATGGCTATGAAGAAATTGGTATCAATGGGCATGCTTCTGAAACCGAACGAATTAAGCGAACAAGGCCCACAGCTCTCCAACTAGTTGGTCCCAAATCAGGACCATCGCGTACACTTTGGAGTGAAATACAGGAAGTCATAACTTCTGAGATATTACGTAAGCACTGTATTATTTATATACGTAAATGTTCCCGCATTCTGACCCTCTATCTCTAGAGACCTTAACGCCAAGGGAACGAAGTCTTCAAGAAGCTAAATTCGAAATAATTACATCAGAAGCCAGTTACCTGAAGTCGCTTAATCTCCTACGTAGTCATTTTATGAATCATCACACCTTTCATGACTCAGCAATTCTCAGTTCTCGAGATCGAAGAACACTGTTTTCCTACATCGCCCCAGTACACGAGTGCTCGGAAAAACTATTAAGTGAACTTGAAAACTGTTGGCAAGACAATATCATGCTGTTGGGGCTAAGCAAAAGTATTTACACATGCGCCGAAAAACACTTTCAAGTGTATGTGTCCTATTGTGAGCACCAGGGCAAAATGGACCGCGCCTTACGACGACTTAAAGAAGCCAAAGGTGTTTTCTGTCAGAAATTAGACTTATTGGAGTCCGATCCGATATGTTGTGGCCTAACACTTTATTCATTCCTTATGCTTCCAATGCAACGAATAACTCGACTGCCATTGCTTATCGATGCAGTATTCAGTAAAGTGCACCCCAATGACGATGAGTATGAGAACTGGAAACTGACTTTGGCCATATTAAACAAAATCGTAGCTCAGTGCAATGAAGCAGCAAACCGTTGCGAGCAAGCTCATGAAATTGAACGAATCTCAAGACAGTTGGAGTTTCCATCTCATATAAGAGCACTGGCGATAGCACCAGTTGGAGTAGCAGCAACCGGCGCGAAGCCGAGGTTTTTGGTAAAGAAGGGTGAGCTCGTCCACTTAATTTGGCGAGGTGATGATGCTAAGCTAACGTTCGGAAAGAAGTTCACCAAATCGAATATTTACGCATTCCTCTTCTCTGACCTTATGGTCTTAACTAAGCGGAAAAGCGATGAACAGTTTGTCGTGTTTGATTATTGTCCGCGCAACATGCTGACAATATCTTCAGGAGACGCCATACCACAACTGCCAACCAAAGATGCCAATCAAACGGGGAAAAATCTTATTCTGATGACACTACTGGAAAACTACGAGAGAAAGACTGTTGAACTTGTAAGTTAACTCATGCACACATCTTAAAAGTATAGTTTATAATTTCAACCCCAGGTTCTTTCATGTCCGTCTGTATCGGAAATGGAACGATGGCTTCAGGCGACGAGGCCTCCCGAAGCCGAAACCCCTGGAGAGAAGTTGTATGAACAATGGGACTGCCCACAGGTGATTGCCAAGCATGAGTATGTTGCGAATGAGCCAGATCTACTTAGTTTAGATGTGGGCGATGTAGTTAATGTTTTACGAAAGCTCCCAGACGGCAAGTATAAATACGTTCAAATATGCACACAAGCTTAAACTATTTTTTATGATTTAGGTTGGTTCAATGGGGAACGAATCAGAGACGGTGCCGTCGGCTGGTTTCATGAAAGCTATACTGAAGAAGTTAATTCGGCCCATGTCCGAGCTCGCAATCTAAAGCAAAGATATCGTTTGCTGACATTTACGGCTACTTATTTGGAAATGCAAAAACGTAAATAGATGTCGAGGGCTACTTATAATCTCGTTCAACGGCTCTTAAATGATGCCGACTGTAAATAGTACGTCTGTATATATGAATGTGAATATAATAGTGTACATGAATTGCAATATAATTCAAAACAATGTGATAGATGCATTCTAGAAAGTATAATAAAAATAATATGTATTTTTTTAGTTATAAAGGGTGATTTTTTAGCTGGTTTGGTTTTGGCAACACTGGTTTTGACAGCTGACGTGTGTTTAGTACCTTGTGTCACTGTCAAACAGCTTCAGTTTGGTTTGCAATTTAACCATGGATCGTCTTACAAATGAACAACGCTTGCAAATTATTGAATTTTACTATCAAAATTCGTGCTCGGTTCGAAATGTTCATCGCGCGCTTTTTTATCGAAAAATTGTGTTCAGCGATGAGGCTCATTTTTGGTTGAATGGGTACGTAAATAAGCAAAATTGCCGCATTTGGAGTGAAGATCAGTCAGAAGCATTGCAACAGCTACCAATGCATCCCGAAAAAGCCACTGTTTGGTGCGGTTTATGGGCCGGCGGCATTATTGGGCCATATTTCTTCAAAGATGATGCGAATCGCAGCGTTACTGTCAATGGTGAACGCTACCGAGCGATGATAACAAACTTTTTTTTGCCCGAAATGGAAGTTCTTGACTTGCATGATATGTGGTTTCAACAAGACGGTGCCACATGCCACACAGCACGCGAAACAATGGCGCAATTGCGAGGCGAGTTTGGTGAACAGTTAATTTCACGTTTCGGGCCGGTCAATTGGCCGCCTAGATCGTGCGATTTGACACCATTAGATTATTTTTTGTGGGGGTATGCCAAGGCTAATGTGAATAGGGACAAGCCCGCTTCGATTGACGCACTGGAAGCCAACATCCATGCATTCATTCGTGAGATACCGGCCGATATGTGTGAAAGAGTATGCCAAAATTGGACTCAGCGGATGGGCTACCTGAGACGCAGCCGCGGTCAACATTTGCATGAAATTATCTTTAAACATTAAATTGCAAGGTTCAAACTATCGATTCAAATAAATATTTCATTCATTTTTTCGATTTTTTTGTGTTTTTTTTTTAAAAAAAGTTCTAAACCTCTTAAAAAATCACCCTTTACCTAGATGTGTAATGCAAAAATTATAAAAATTAAAGTCTATTGTTTAGCCATGTTGTAATATTCGTCGCATTCAATTATACGACCGTCAGTTGGATCTCAATCTTCTGAGAGGTACCTAAGTACATTATGTAGGAACAAGGAACTCAGCAGCATCAATTTTCGTTATTTTAATGGATTTCTGTTCTAAAGGGTGATTTTTTAGCTGGTTTGGTTTTGGCAACACTGGTTTTGACAGCTGACGTGTGTTTAGTACCTTGTGTCACTGTCAAACAGCTTCAGTTTGGTTTGCAATTTAACCATGAATCGTCTTACAAATGAACAACGCTTGCAAATTATTGAACTTTACTATCAAAATTCGTGCTCGGTTCGAAATGTTCATCGCGCGCTGCTTCCATTTTATGGTCGGCATTCTCGACCTTCTGAGCAGTCTATTCGGAAGATTGTGACCAAATTTCGCACCAAATTTACTTTGTTGGACATTAAACCACCAACACGTTTACGTACTGTGCGTAGTGAAGAAAATATTGCGGCCGTATCAGCTAATGTGACAGAAGACCGCGAAATGTCGATTCGGCGCCGTTCCCAGCAGTTAGGCCTTTGTTACAGCACTACGTGGAAAATTTTGCGGAAGGATTTGCCAACACCAAGCACATCGCAAACACCTCCAACCGCTGAGGAGGTACTATCGAATCCGAGCAAACTGCCCAGCCCCCCAGTGGATGAAGAGAAACCTGGTGGCTTTGTACCGTATCTTCCGACTCAGCCGCAGCCAGATTATAGTGTGCCAGCTGCAGGCGTTCAACTAACGCCCGAACAAATGCTTAAAGCCCAGAAGTATTGCAAGTATGCAGGAAGTGCCTTGCACTACGATGATGTTAAATCTGCAATCGAAAATCTACAAAGCTCACTTCGTCTTTTGACAACTGGTCAGGATGCCTAAATTTTGTCCAGCTAGCGACTTTTGTGTAATGTCACTGTTGAAATATGTTTTTAAGTAAATTATGCTAAACCGATAATTTTATAGCTTTGGCTTTAACTCAATAAATAATACAGCACCGCAAATCTGTGCTCAATTTGCGCAACACTAAATTGGTTTAGGAAAAGTTTTATTCAATTGAAACGTAATCTTCGATGGGAATATTTTTACAATGCGAAGATCTTTTTGGAAGTTGAAGAAGAACAAATCTTGTTTATAGTGCATGACTGCTCCTGTAGTGGTTGTTACAGCTTCACCTACAAGCATTTGGGTCAGTTGTGTCCCTGAAAAATTGTTGCTGCTGTTGGAACCCTACAGTCTACAGATACAGCATAAATCCCAGGAGACCTGCAATATCCAGCAAAATCTCCTATTTATCAAAGAAGCAAGTTTTGGCAATCCTTAAGGCACATTTTGTGTGTTAAATTGGTTGGTTTTAGTTGTTTTCTGAGATTCAGTCTGTATTTTTGGGATGAATATTATCGCATGTTGTTTGGCCCTAATTGATTTAGAATGATCGGGAATTAGTTGCTAATGGCGTAGAGAATACAATTGATATTTCCAGTACTTCTCAGTCTTACTTCAACAAAAGTGTATGAATAAGTATTGTTAATTTTGTTTCATTTATAAGTACCAACAGAGTCTATTGTGTGTATGTTGTATGAAGAGGCATTCTACATATTGCATAAACTTATCTCTCGTTAAGCTAGTAATGAAAGTTGAAAAGGAATGTTTGCACTAGAATTATTGTCAATCGAATGTGGTGTTGTTGGTAATGATCTAATGGTGTTTCACCTTACCTAGGCATTGCCACCAAGGACCAATTCAAACCTCGTCTGGGACTCCTTGAACTGCTTCCTCTTTCTCTGCTGAACATTGGCTTCGGTGAGAAAAAGAATTGAAGACACAATTGCCGCTATAGCTCCGATAACGCCAGCAACAAATGACCAGCCGAACCATTTGTTAGCGTGTTTCGGCATCCAACCGTTACGATTTCCAAACGATGCAAATACTATTACCGCGATAGAGCGGTCAAGAGAAAAAGTTTACCCAAACAGATTTAACCGCTCATTGTGCTCTAACCGAACTCAATCTAATTAGCCATTAGCAATATTGCCCAAGCGCTATTTAAAGAATAAAAAGAACTGAATGCGTTAGACGTCACGTGTCAAAAATAAAACAGGGCGAACAAACTAGCGCGGCGAATACGTCAACTTGAGTTTTGACTTTTGGGTACTTCACAACAAAATGTGAATTTATTATTGGAGTTATAAAATATTACAAAATATAGAAATTAGCATTTCATAAACCATTGATCAACAACAAAATCCATTAATTTAGATACCTGATCTTCGTCGGGTCAACTTTTGTACATTTTCATTAATGTAAGTTATAAAAGTATACAAAATTATGAATGCACAGTTTCATACACCTTCCTTTGGAGATGAAGTATTCGATTTAACGGATGTGGAGCCGGTCCAAACAGTAAGAAAACGTATTGCTATTGAGTTTTTAACTACTCAATTTGTATTCCTTAGATAGAACTAACGAACATAAACAAATACCAACAACCCTCTGGACCGAGGATTGGTACAGCTGAGCCGGTAAAGCCTGTGTCTGCCTATGCACTGTTCTTTCGCGACACAGTTAGTGCAATTAAAGCCCAAAACCCTAATACATCGTTTGAGGATATTTCGAAAATAGTACATTCTATGTGGCAGGTATTGGATCCTGACCACAAAAATGTTTACAATAAAAAAAATGAAGCTGCAAAGAAGGAATATATTAAGCAAATGGCAGCATATCGGAATTCACAGATGCGCCAGCCAATCCAGGATGATACCTTAAATAGCTACGACCAGTTGCATGCAATCCAGCATCCCAACGTTTCGCCAAAGTCTGGTCAAATTGCTTCGCGACCAGCTGTGTTTACAATAACTAGGACGGGATCTGATCAATCTTTGACGCAGCATGACCAGCAGACACATGTTTCCCAAAACAATATTGTTTATTGTAATAATGGTACTGCACCGACTCCACAGGAAAACATGGTTGCCAACCAAAATCCTCAGAATTCACAACTTCTAAATGATGAAGTCTCTGTTCAAATTTGTATTCGAGAGAACTGCAACAAACGTGCGGTTATAAATCCAGATTGGGAGGACGAGTACTGTAGCAACGAGTGTGTAGTAATACACTGTCGAAATGTTTTTAATCATTGGGTTGAATCAAACTTGGAGGGACAGGTGTAAATAAACTACAGCAAACTAAGATTATAAATTCAGAATATTCAAATATTTCACCAAACAAAACTTTTTTTAATATTATTTAAATGTATCTACCATAACAAATAAATGTAGTGTAATTCTGGCGTACGCAATTCGAATTCAGCTATACTTTGTTTCTCATTGGATTACTATATCTTTTTCCTATACTTAGCTCAAGGTAGTACGGGAACAGACCTCTTTGCTTGAGTTGCGTTTATAACGCTTCGTGAATGTTATCGATATGAATTTTCGTGTCCAGTTGAGTAGAATGATGATGATAGAAGATGCAAACACTTTCTTTGGACTAAATTTAAATTGTTGCTGCAAATCTGGGGGGTTTTTCCGAAATGCGCGGCGGATTTGAATTTTTGTATTTTCATTTGACCACATTTTTGTTAGATCCGCAAGCAATCCTCCAGCAATCCGTCACCTAAACACCTATTGCTTGACCATATGGTCAAATGGAAACACAAAAATTTAAATCCGCCATCAAAAGCTATCCGACGCGCATTTGGGAATAACCCCCCTGTACTGGTCTTGATCCCCACGAACGTTATAGGTTATGTTGGAACCACAGTCATCGTATGTTTTACACAGCAACATACCTCTGTGTTAGCGTTTCCCAAAATCAGCAACCTTCCAGCAATGGACACAGTAGATAAGTGGACTATTGAAAATGTGTCCTAAGTTCAAGCCACAAAAAACACAGAAGTTACACCTCTTTTGCCACTGCACCACCTTTCGCAATTGTCTGGCAAACTGCTTCTGCTCTTGTAATCTATTTCATACTTGCAAAGAAATACACAATCGGCTTATTTTCAATATTTCTTTTATTCTGTAGAATGGTCTTATATTTTTATTTAAAAAAAGTAAAAGCAAGAACTACTCTCTATAAATACACATGAATTAAAATTTAGATAAACATACTAAACCTTAAAAAAGTCAATTTGGAAATTCAGATTTTTACAAAAAATAAAATCTAAAGGTGCATTGTAAAAACAATAAAATGTTGGACGAAAGGGGTCTTAAAATTATTTAAACGAAACGGCATCCTTGTGACAACCAAGTTTTGTGTCAAAAGAACAATTTTTTTTTTTAATCACAAAGACAGTTTTTTTTTTTTTTTTGAGAAATTAAAGGCATGCAGTAAAGAATCTTCTATCACAAAGCATAATAATTGTTCGTTAATGCTTACACAAAATAAAAAAATATAAGACGAAATATATGTATTTTATGTATATATATATTTATTTTTGTAAGCTTAATATATTATGTCAGGCGGTAAAATATGCTGACTATTCGGTAAATTTATAAATGTGGGAAACTTAATTTTTGGTGAACATTCAAAATGCTAACAAGTTCTTTTCGCTTAAATTTAAAAGGGAAATTGCAAATTGAAACGCGAGCAAAAGATCTTATCAGAACAGATTTTTGTCCTTATTGTAAACGCAGCGGTAGTTATATTGTAACCACATCAAAGTATAAAAAAAATATAAAAAAAATTTACAAAACAATAAATATACAAAAATGCATTTAAGTATTTTTTTTTCGGTTTCCTTCTTTTTTTTAGAACAGCGCGTTTATGTATCACGATATTTTATAAAACTCGTTCAGTAATTCAGCTTTTGCTATCGTATGCGCATATTTTGGATTTAAACACTTTAAATATGCGTTTTTCATTTTAAAACAACATAGTATGTAATAAGAACTATGCAATGAATTTTGTTCCATGCTCTGATAGGGAGGGAGGAAGACCTTTTTTCTATACCAACTATTGCAATCAAATAGCAATGATGCCAGAAGCCAGACAAGGCTGTATACAACACTACATTAATAAAGGTATTTGTTCGAAGAATAGTTGGCACATAAAGAACAGCCTCCCAATGACAGTTTGCCCTATAAAATGGATTTATTTTTCAACGCTGTAACCTCTACTATGGACGTCGAACTAAAATTGGTCCAAGTTTACCAAAAATTCGTTATTTTGTATACAGCTTATGACAGCGGACTTCTTTAGGTAAATGCAGGAAGGCTATGCCATAAAATTAAAATCAAATATTATCATTAAGCGAAAATATGAATGTGATTCCACTGCAGAAACGTAAACAAATCAGGAACATGCTTTCTAAAAATTCATTCGCTATTCTTATGGTTTGACTAGAGCAGTGTTGCTTTTCAATTATCAATAAGTCATCTCGTGTTAGAGAACAGGCCATAGGCAAATTCACAAATTACTTCTGGATCCGTTTGCTCAATCCCATGAATTTCTTATGCGTTAGGAAGAGAGGAATTTAGGTAGGTGCGATTTCAGTTTTGCTGGAAAAAAAAACAGGCATACAATTACAAACATTTTATAAAAAATCCAAATCCCCCAGATGGGTTTACGACTTTATAAAAACATAGACTCACGGAACTACAATGACGACTTTCCCCCGTAAAGTTTCGAAACATTCATAGGCATTTGAAAATTAATGCGGAATGCATTACAATTTGATTGGGAGCGACTTAATAAAAATTACTTTACAAGTTTGGCTAGCCGTAAACCCATCATTATGAGGCATCCAGTGAACAGTCTTTGACATACCTTCATTCTATGATCTGCAACTCGTTGACGTCCATAAGTAAGTCTGACGACTCCTTACAGAATGTACTCGATCGCTCCAGTTTCGTTTCAATTAGGTTACTTCTAGTTTCTTTTGGCGGAGAGGACACGATATGCAGTTCAATGGTATTGCTACCGTTTGTGACTGCACCCTTGTATTTGAGTTTGGACTTCTGCGAATCGTGGTATTGATTATTTTGATTCTTTTGTTCCCCCACCATGTTCGTTTTCTTTAAATGCAAAGAATTCGGTCGGCGAGTAGGTATGTTCGAGTATGAATTTCTGTTCGACAACGGCATGGAGTCCCGGCCAATGCCACCTCTAAGCAGCGGCTGCGGTTTGTACGATGACGACACTGTGGAGTGACTCTTCTCTTCGCCACTGCTCGACTGTTGTTGTTGTTTATTTTTTTCTGCACGTCGTGCAAGAATCTCTCGTGATTTTGCACTGAGGAAACTCTTGCGTGCAACTGTTGGAGTTGGCTGGCCAGTAGCTGACGCGCTTTGATTGCCGGGAACAGATATCGATCGATGTTTGAATGCGTCGCGCGGGGAATTCACCGAACTTACGCTTGAGAGGCGACTGCCTGATTTGTTGGTTATGGAAGATGGACTCGATCCAGCCGAGGTAGTGTTTTGTGATGAAATTTGCCGTCCTTTGGCCATAGGTCGATTCGAAGCTGTTTTGGGGGCGGCTTGACTTTTCAGTTGTCTCAGAGCCATCTTGTTGCTAATCACTGGATTGGAACGAGAGAGCTTGCCACCTGTAAGGGACTCTTGTGAGATTGTCTTATCGGTGATCATTGAACTCTTCATGCTGTCAGCCAATGAATCAGTGTATGGATCTGATGACTTGTTTTTTGGTTTGTTTTTCCTGGAAGGCGAGGCCAGACTATCCAAAGACATGTTAATTGATTTCGTTCCTATTTTTCTTTCGGCATTCGGAATATTTTTGCGAATGGCAGGACTGGAATTACGAGAGCTATCGCTGGAGGAAATGTGTTTTCCCTTTGCCACTGATGACGGAATGCTAGAACTAGTTTGGCTGCGGACAGGACCTGAACTGTTTGCGGTGCCCCTTGGCTTTCGGGGCTCAAGATAGCGAGGTCTTACTTCGGTTAGACGTGGAACTATAGGCTTTTCAGTTGGCTCAAAGTTGTTTTTGATCGCTTTTTGACTTGAAACGCGTAGAGCTGATGCCTCCGACTGAGTTCTTCTGTGGGCTGATGACTTGTCGTTCGTTTGATTTAGGGGCAGTTTCGCTATAAGCGGAACGTGTGCCCTGGAATTTGTTTTCAACACTTTGCCTACAAAGATATTACAAATAAGGGAAGTTACTAAACACGTGAGTTATAGCTTACCTTTGCCCTCACTGACATCGTGATTGGCCTGTACTCCTCTTTCTGTAGTCTGAATACTGTGATCTTGTGCATGTGTTTGTGTATGAGTGGTGGCCTTATACAATTGCGAATCATTGGCCAACGCACGTTTGGAATGAGCTTGAATAGCCAACTTAACTTGATAGAGATCCTGATTTCTGCTACTGCTTCCTCCGAATGAAAAAGCTTTAGTGACGGCTTTTCCTCTTCTCAAATCTACTGGTTCGGTAAGCCTTGCAAGCGTTTGGATTTTCTTCCTTAACTCCAAGTCCAACCTCTGCCATGCATTGACGCGCATAGCCCGCGAACATTGCCGCGTGAGGCACTGCTCTACAGCAGACAGAATTGCGCTGATTAATCGAATGAACTCGTCGTTCCACTCCAGCTCTTCTTCATGCAGTCCCTGGAGTTCCTTTGCCAATTCACCTAAGTTCGGCATTTTAAGTACCTTGGCCGATAGGACAGTGTTGAGGCGGGTAATACGTTGATAGCTTCGACACGCTTGATCCGGTGTTAGTGACGAAGCTGTACGCAGCAGAAGGCTTTCTAGTCGCGGAATATGACAGCTCTTGTCGTGTCCAAGCGAAAGAAAGCTATCGCTAGCTATTAGGCTTGAAAAATGATCGGCTATGTACCCGTATGCAAAATCGAGAATATCTCGTACGAGGTTTTCGATTACCGAGGCCCAGCGAAAGGGTGCTAACTGCGCCAGTAGGTTATCACAATCAAGAACGGAGTCCAGAACTGTTTCGGATGTCTAGATAACAAAAACACTTCGATTTTAGATTACAAATTAATTCAATTTTAAAAATGTAAGTCCAAGTAAAATTCAAAAAAGCTATGATTGATTTGTCAAGAAGTCCTACAGCTCATGCAAAATATAGCCAAACAAATTTAAAACTTACCAGATAGGCAACAATTTGTTGGCGGCATCTAAACAAAATATCCGACGGCAACTGTGCAAATGATCTCGTTGGCCACACTTTTAAGTAGTGTCGACACGCCCATTTCAAGCATTTTCTGTACAAATCATCTAGCGCATGATTCAAAGCCACAGGCAGAACTTGGAGTATTCCATCAATACAACCCGAGCAAGGCTTGTGAAAGTTGTGACAGTAATTGCTCTTTAGCGCATGTGCTGTAACCTCTTTCAATCCTTCTAAGCCGAGAAGATCAGCTAAAGCCGCCAATTCCATCAAACTAATGCCGTCTGGCGGATGCGAAGCCCCCGAGTAAATGTGACACAACGCAAAATGCACTGCACTGTATGAATACCCAGGAAGAGAGACCACATTGCCTGAACTTTGCGCCCATCCGCCAGCTAGCATAGCTGCAAAGTACTGACACCTTGATCGCAGAATACATTTGTGGGCTTTAATACGCCTCCCATTGACTTCCACCGTCATATCAGTGGCGAGCTCCTGGAGAAACATTTTAAGTAGATCCTCCCCAAGTCGTCGTGGTTGTCGACAAGACATAGATGATTCATCCATTCCCGATCGGCTGAAACTGGATGCAAGACTAGAGTTTATCGAAAAATCTGACGAATTCGCATAATCGAGTAGTTCTACATTTCCCGCAAAATCGTTGGGCAAGCTGCAGCTAAGCTCCTTCGAGAATTGAGGGAACAGTCGCGACAGACTCCTCAGGTTGTCAACGGAGTTCGTTATGTTTAAGATACTGGGGCCTGTGGATCGCGTCATTGTCCAAGAGTGCGGTCGTGCACGCGATGTCTCATGGAACAGCCGATTTATTTGGCGATGGTTTCCAACAGATTTCGACATAGTTTCACTTGGCGAATGTAGCTCAAACTTTGCCATTACAATGGGCTTATCCATATCCGAGAGCTTAACGAAAGATTGCGACTCGGTTGCAGCATTCTCAGTTACTGTCTCCAAAAGCTGTTTCTGTTTCTCAATTGTGGCATTCAGAGATTCCATTGTGTGCGTCGAAGAGTAGCTCGATATAGACTTCTTGGGAGACGATGTCTCTTTAGCTTCGATTATGGTCTCCATGATTGAACGGGTTGGCATTTCTTTGATTTGCTGGTGTGACGACGGCTCATTTGGTACATGAGAAACCTCATCGTCTTGCTGGAATGTCAAGTCTTCGGTGTCGGTGCCGGTAGAAATAGGTGACAGGTCTTTTGAGAGGATTCCATCGGTAAGAGATGCCATGCTACTCTTGTCAAAAGTCTCATTCAGCTGGACATCCTTTCGTCGTTTCTTCACCTTAATTGCTGCGGAAATATGACTGGCGGCGTTTTCTGCTGCATCTCCGCCCGAACCCGACGTTGTTGAGTTGTTCGAGTAAGTGCTGCCGAGTTCACTCTTCGAAGAAGTGAAGTCTTCAAAGGGCGAAAGAGACGAATCCAGCGACAAACTAGACGTTTTTGAGATCAATGGAATTTTATCGATAATGTGCATGAGTCCTTTGTCTCCAGTCAGAGACATAGAACGCTGATAATCTGCATTAGTTGCGACCACAGATGCATTGTTATTTGTCCACGAGTGTCTTTTGGGATCACTGGAAGCCGCAAAATTCTTCGAGATTCTGCGTATTGCTGCAACGGTTGTAGGCAAGGCCTCACTCACTTCCCTTTTACTCTCTTCTTCGCCCTTCTGATCGGTGTCGGACTGCGGCTGCTGACTACTTCGCGACATTAGAGTTTCAGTTGAACTTGTGCTGGATTTCATGAGATCATCATTGGTACTCCTCTTCAAGTTGAAAGAGTTGGACAGGCGAGCAGCCAAAGATAGAGGTTCTTTTTTGGAGGTTAATTTTTTCTCGCCAAAGTCTATAAACATGGAGAATATGTTCTTCTTATCGTTTAGGTCCCGACTCGCAGGTGTTTGACCAATCAGAGATGGCGGTGGAGTGGCGTTGCAAGAGTCATCATCCCCGGACAGGTCCACGTAAAACCCTGTGGGCTTTTTAGTACTTTCCGAAAATGACTTCCTACTCTCCGGTTTAGGTTTCTCATCATTTTCCGCATAATTTTCAAGCGATACAAAGTATCCCATGCCACTCTTGGATGTGGTATCGTTGCTTGACGAGGAGCTCGTGTCCTTTGCATTCTTACAGTCGCTCATGTCCACCACCCACGATGAGACTCCAGGTGCCTGAGATTTACGCATTTTTGGCTTCACCTTAAACTCGTCATCGTCCTGGTTGGCACGTTCAAAATCCAAAGACATGAAGCCTCCGGAAACTATCGGGCATGTATCGGTTTTCCTGCGTACCGTCGGACTTTCGCATTGTTTTACACTAAAGTCCTGGATCGAAGCTCCTCCGGAAACAATCGGATTCGCCTCATCAAATTTCGACAACCGCTTCGGAGTTCTCGGTGCTGGTACGGGACTATCGGTTGCGTCACTGCAGTAAGCTCCAGAGTCTCGGTAGTCCGCTCTTGCATGCACCTGCACAATGGAGTTATGAGGAGTATCGGGTAACACGCAAGACGACTTTTGGTTGCGCTCCACATCGGACGACCACACTAGACTCGCCGCTGGGCTTGACGACGAGTAATCAGTTGTATAGCTAACGTCATTCGTGAATGGTACCTTCGGACTAATCATGTGCCCAGAGAATTGCTGAATATTGTGCTGGAACACAAACTGACCCTGCTTTCGTTCCTTTTCTTTTCTCAAAATTACAGCGTCGTTACTCTCCGAGGAGGACGACGAAGAGTCACGCTCTTCGCCGTTGTTGTCCTCTGTGGAACTTCTCGCGCAAAACTGATCACTGTGCTTTGTTTTATCACGTTTTCGAGAAAGCTTCTCCTCATCAGACAGATTATTTATTTGATCAATATCTTTAGTTTTTTGCGGAGATTCGTCGCTGGAGCTGCAACTTTTTATGTTTTCCTCTTCTAGGGCTGAGTTGGGTCGATTGCCCTTGCAAAACTTGAAGGCTTTATGAAAAGTTTCCAGCTTTTGAGCATCAATTGGATTTGTGAGCGCAGCCATTTCCAAGGCCACAAGAGACACTGGCTCCTCCTCTTCATCGCGCAGAGAAGATGCGTCAATGAAACACGCGGCAGCATTTGTTGGTTTCTCCATTCCACCGCAGTAGTTTGTTCTTTCGTTTTGAAGAAAATCATTGCAGCACTTCCGTACATCCGCCCCGGTGATCTTGCCATGATTAGGAAATATCGACTCCCAAGAACCAGTCTCCGAGGATATCGACGATGTTTCCATGATAACAATCTCTTCGTTCTGTCTTTGCTTCTCCTCTTTTGTGGTTGAGATCGCAGAAGCCGCCGTCGAATGTTTCGCTTTTCTGTCGAATAGTTTATTGTCTACATCGGCACTTCCATTGCACTTGTGGTGTTCCGCATCACCTATTCTTGGGTGTTCGCTTGGGCTGCTGCTGCTACTTACAGGCGAAAATGTATCTCTCTCTTCCCCACAATCAGCTTCGCAGGTTTTCGTAGACGAACCACTACTCTGCCGATGAGAAATGTCTAGTGGAGGAGGTTTGGTTCTAGGCCTTTCGCTGCTGCTACTCACATCGACTATTTCAAACGCGGAACCAGCCGATTCATCTGTAGATAGTCGTGGTGTGCAAGAGGACAAGTCGCTGGATCTAATTTCATCGTTAGTATCGTTGGCGTCAATCGATGATCGCCCATTACCATCTACAACGACTGATGAACAATTTTGAATGCCAATGTCATCACGATTCATGTTTTTTTTATTTTTAGTTTTTGTCTCTATATACTTGTGCACATAGCTTTACGACGGACAAGCCCAAGAATCTTGTTTATCTCTGTCTAGATAAATTACGAGCTTCCATATGATGCGCTACGTCATAAATATTTAAGTGTGGCAAGCAAACAGTGCCTTGAAAACGTTTAAGTATAAAGCAACGCCTGTAGAATAATGAATGTATATGCATCGACGGGTGACTATTTGAAGTGTAGTCTTGTTTACTTGGTTCTTCTTGGTTATCGGTGTGTCTTAAGTTTCCATGGGATGTAGTTTCGCCATGTTTTCGTTTTGTTTTGCTTCGAGAAATAACAGTGAATTTTTTTTTATTATAGGTTAATGTTTGCATAAATTTCGTTGTTCATTGCTGTGGGCAATCACTTGAAAAAAATCTGCTGCAAAGTATGAAAAAGAAATAAATTTTGATTATTAGCGATAAAAAAAAATTGATAATAGATTAGAAAAACAATGGTGTTCGATTGCGGTATGTTATGCGGGCGATAAATAGCACAACCGTGATTTATTATTATTTTTTTAAATTTAGGAGTGGCACATCAACATCGGTTAAACAGCACCCCCGAACACAGAATCATCTCAAACTCACCAAAAATACCGACTGTTTTAAGTGTTCCGAAGCACATTCTGAACAGAGCAATATAAAACAGTTTTAAAATATCAGACGAAGCAAAGCGTCATCTACAAACTAACATTGTCAACACACTAGGTAAACCGTCATTAGAAACCTTTAACCTTTAAGGGCCGATGTTGAATGTGAACCACACCTAAACGTCAAGTTTTTTTCTGCATTTCATTTGACATTTCTCAATTTCAGACTAACTCAATTTGAACCATGGAAAGATACACAATAGAGCAACACGTTAAAGTTATTCAGGCTTATTATGAAAATGGTCATTCAAATCAAAATGCAAAACAATGGCTCTTTTGCGCGGCAAATTCAATGGCCGTGCTATCTCACGTGGTGGCGATGTCAATTGGCCGCCAAGATCATGTGATTTGACACAGTTGGACTTCTTTCTTTGGGGTTATTTGAAAGAAAAGGTGTACGTCGATAAGCCATAGGCATAGAACCTCAATTATGCCTCAGCGTCATCGAAAATTAGGACCATCGGATGGAGGTGTGCGGCCGAGGTCGCGGCGGCCATTTGGCCGATATTCTGTTCCATACGTAATTGAACCATACCAATATTATCATAATGAAAAGAAACGGCAATAGTTTCCCAAATAATTTGTGTTTTATTCAAAATCAATATCGGCCCTTAAAACTTGACCACCCTTTATATTTATTAAAATTGAGCCGAAAGCCTTTGCAGCTAGCGCTCGTTAAATTTAAATTTATATGACAGTGTATTTTAAATTATTGGTTTATAAATAATAATAGTACTTTGGCGCGGAAGGATTAAGCGAATTTGAAGGTGACGTAATAAAAATGCAGCAAGGCCAATTTGAACGTATTTCGTTTCAATTTTGGAAACGACATTTTTGAATACACTCAACCTAGCACCGACTGCCAAACAGGAGGTTGCAGGGGAGTGCAGCATGCAGCGCTCTCCATTGCCAAGAAGTGCGCAGTTAGCTTACGAACTGGTGTTGCTCGGTTGACATAGTTGTGCGTAGCGTTGCGCTGTTTATCTTTCTAGCCTTAGCATTATAGCCAGGGGTCGAATCGTCACTTCCGTGAACGAGCTATACGCTCACGGAATTATGTCGATTTTACATGTGAAACAAAAACAAATTCCGTCATGTAATGCTCGATCACAGAAAACGCGATTCGACCCCACGATTTGTCGATAATTGTGGAAATTCGTTCGATAGCCTAGCCCTAAATCCGCATCGCAGAGCCCTATCATGATGTTTAGGAAGGCTTTTAGTGGGTCATGCAATGTGAATGATGGATAGGTATAAGATCTTACACGAAATATCAGACACCGATTCCCATCGCCAAAAGCACGTGAGCATCGTGTTTATTCAAAGTTCAGACCGACAACTTGCTTTGAAATTAGAACCTTAAATGTATTCCCAAAGAAAGTATAGGTATATTACTTCACCGCCATAGACCTACTCACCTAAAACATAAACATAAATACGAATTTATCAGAAAACCGGAATGACAACAAAAGGGCTTTGCCCAAGACCTTGAAGCAATTTTTCAATGAAGAGTACCAAAATGTATCGAAAGCTTTGAAGTGCGGCCGGCGACCTTATCTCATCTCAACTTATATGTTCACTAAGCCGACGGCAACCAAAGTTCAATTAAATGCCTTTTGAACAGCTCAAAAAAAGTATCCACTAAATGAAACAAGTCAAAAGTTATCTGATCCATCAATGTCATATTTCATATGAATAACCCTAACGTTCCATGTATGCAAGATACTTTTTTTTGTATCAAACACCCACACTATTTTTATTTAGGTAGGTACCTTTGTCCCAGAACCTGCCTCAATTCGTATGATTTACAATTTATGCGATGATGTCATGCAGCACTACTCGCATAGTAAATTCAAAGCAAACCAACCCAGGGGCACACGTTCGCTGGATGCCACTTTATTATCATTTAAAATGTGTCTGCGATAAACCGGACACGTTCCAAAAAGTAAAAAAAAAAACACATATTAGGCGTAGAGTTAGTATTCACCGCTAAAAAAGAAGAAGAAATAGTTACTTTCCAAAAGCCAAATATCACTTTACTGTGCGCAACCGTTTAAATTAACAATTGAATATGGATTTTTTTTTTGCAAATTACCTCACAAGGCGAGGAGATGTGCATGAACATTTATTTTTTATAAAAATTAATCGACGATAGATTTGCAACTTATTAAACAGAAACGAAAGACGGCGCGTAAATTGCATGATGGTTATACTAAACAATACAATTAGACGTGCAAGTGGTCGTTGGAAGCCTTTATTGCCCACACAATGTCAGCCGTATGCCGTAACACTGGTCTGAATCCATAGCGTTTCAGCTACTTATGGTGAAGTCTAGTACTCTTGAAACTAACTTCAAGACAGTTTGCAAGTATAGTGAGTTCTACATATAAGAACACAATGAAGTACTAATTACGTAATGTGTACAGATTTGTTATTCGAAAATCAGAATATCTTAAGCGATTCGATGAAGCGGAGAAATTGAATATTCATTAGACGTTTGCATCCTTCGATGAAACCAGAATCGTGTGACGTAAATGTATGTTTAACATCACAACATCCGAATGAAATACAAAATGAGGTGGACAGCGATTTGCCACACCGATTGTCGTTAAAGGAGTGGCGCTGGCTTTCAAATGGCACTTTACCGAACAATTAGGAGGAACGCATGTGGCATATCCCCGTGTCCAAACTGGTTGCTGCCTTTAAGGACTTTTGGGCAAAAGTCACGCGTTCGTGTTGGATGTTGGATAGGTGAGATGGTGAGATGGGGTACGTTCACCTTCCATCGTATATTTACAAATAAATTTCTCATGACATGGTGTTGGAATGCGAATCTATTTTTCCGCTGATAACTTCTAGTGATATTCATTTATTGTCTGTTAATTTGCTAATTAATTGACGTTAATTTGTTTTTTTTTTTTTTTGGGATGTCATTCCCTCTATCTGTATAAGAATATAAATTCTTTTATACTTTCCCGACCGGCGACGGTGAGTGTCTTTTTTCAGGCCGTAACTTTTTCATTTTTTGTTTTCATAACACATAATACATAATGTGGGTTATGGAGGTGTCTTTTTTTGCAATATAGTAAAACTGTAGTCAATGTCATAAGCATCGCGATTCGCTAGATTTATGTGTCGAAAGAGAATCTTTGTTTATTGTGCAGGTCTCTCAGTTTTATGGTGATGCAAACAAAAAAAATATTTTATGCTGATTCATAATATTTCATAATTTTTGCAGTTTTACATAGATAGTTATAAAATTCAAAGATCCTTTTTATTCGCAGTGTGTTTATATATTCACAGGTTGCACCCATTTTCAGTTACTGTACTTCTGTCAAATAAAATAAAAAATAAAAATGATGATGTCATGATGGAGAAGGGCATCGTCTTTCGTGCGTAAATACATGAAAAATTATAAATAATTAGAAACAGTTAACCATATTTGCGTTAACCTTGGTACGACTTTATATATATGTAGATTGTAGATGTATGAAAACAGTACAGGTGCAGACTTGGTATCACACATACGTAGGTGGGTACTTAAGGTGTGTTTTGAATGCATGCCAAGATGTCAATGATCAGAGTTTCTGATAGTTTTCGCTGTCCAAATAGTGCCAATCAGGGTGTACGTAACATATTCGCAAAGGTAATGTTTCTCACAGCCATGCTCCTCTTCAACTCGTGTAAAGGGTGGGCCATCTAGTGGTTTTAAAATCATAGATTATTTTGACACTGACAGCTGTTTTCCGCTCGAAATCTTGACTAAAAGTCGGTATCATACCTCCGCGGAACGAAATAAATCGATTTAAGCTTGCACAACGTTGGGAAATATTGAAAACTTGTTTCCAAAGTGAGTGCTGTGTAGCCCAAACCATAGACAAATCATAATGAGACCACCTTTTTTTTTGACGTTCCCGACCAATCTAGTTTTTGTTGAAGATTTAATAAACGAATAGTCGAAAAAAACAAATAATAGTAGAGAGACAAAATACATGGAAACTTGATACAAACAAAACATGAATACAAAGTAAATAATCGTACAGTGCCAATATCGGTCGTGTAGAACTCAACACTCCTCCTCGATATTTGCATTAAAATATGATGACTTGAGTCCGATGAGATCTCGGAACTTTGAAACCTTAGTTGCGCCCAGTGGCTTCGTAAGAATATCTGCAATCATATCTTCTGTGGGACAATATTCAAGTTTGATGACATTTCTAACATAAAGGTCTCTAATAAAATGAAATCGAGTATCAATGTGCTTTGACCTTCTCCCAGTTCTCCCAAACTTAACAAGCTTTATGGCACCTTGATTATCTTCCTTGATTACAACTTGACCTAGCTCAAAACATTTTAATTCATCGAGGAGTCGCTTTAATGGAAGCAGTTGCTTGCACGCTTCAGAGAGCGAAATGTACTCAGCTTCAGTTGATGATAAAGAAACTGAGTCTTGTTTTCGACAGCACCAATCTATGGCTGATCCTTTGAAAAATGTGACAAACCCGCTGTTTGATTTACAATCTGACCTATCTCCAGCCCAATCTGCGTCTACATATGTCTCGCAAACAAGGTCATTTGGCCTAGATCCCAACTCCAGTTGCAGATGTATAGTACTCTTTAGGTATCTTAATACTCTTTTTGCCTCCGTCCAGTCACGTTGAGTTGGTTTACAAATCTTTCGGCTTAGAATGGAAGTCGCTGCTGCGATGTCTGGTCTAGTATGAACCGAAAGATAAAGTAAAGCTCCAATCAGGCTGCGGTATAAATCATTTGATAGAAGTTGTGGAGTAGTATCTTCTTCACATAAGTAACTCGGATCCAATGGAATTTTTGATGGTTTTGCTTCAGACATATTGAAATTTTGCAACACCCTTTTGATATATATATCCTGTGACAAACCAAAACCTCCGTCTTTAATTCGTGTGATTTTCATTCCCAGAAAACTGCTAACTGGACCCAGAGATGTAATAGCAAAATTCTTATCGAGTTCACTTTCGATCTGCAACGCTTGTTCCAAAGTGACCGTAACCAACAACATATCATCTACATAAGTGAGCAAGTAAATATCTCCTTGGTCACTCCTTTTTACATATAAACATTCATCTTCTTTAGACTGGACGAAACCAATCTTACCTATTACATTTGAAAGTTTTGTGTTCCACGTCCGTGCAGCCTGCTTAAGTCCATAAATGCTCCTCCTCAATCGACAAACTTTTTCAGGAGAATATTTATCTTCGAAGCCAGGCGGTTGCCTCATATAAATTTCCTCCTCCAGTTCGCCGTTTAAGAATGCAGACTTTACATCGACATGTCTAACGAAGCATTTTCTTAAGGCTGCGATAGTCAATATAAGTCGAATTGTAACTGTCTGCACAACTGGCGCAAACACTTCATCATAATCGACACCATATTTCTGAGAGAACCCCTGTGCCACAAGTCGAGCTTTGTATCGAGATGGTTGTCCGTCAGCTGCAGTTTTTACCTTGAAAACCCATTTACTTCCCACCAAATTTCTTCCTTTAGGCATGTCAACTAGATCCCAAGTTCCGCTATTTCGCATGGATGCAATTTCTTCTTCCATTGCTTTGATCCATTTATCAGATTGAACATCTTGAAATGCTTCCTCAAATGTTCGTGGCTCTTCGTTGTCTTCTCGCGCTGAATAAACGACGTAGTTTTCACGAAGGAAAGATTCCATTTGTCCAGCATTTCGTCGATTGGATCGACGCAAGTGTGTCGATGATTGCTCCTCCTGAACTTCAGTAGATTCGGTTGTCAGTACCTGCCCAGAATCTTGTAATGCGCAATGCTCACCAGGAAGAAACCTTTTTGGATTCTTAGCGACCTGAACTTGGTCGGTATCATTAGCAATAATTAATGGATGTGAACCTGGCTCAATTGTCGATATAACTTGAGATGATCCATTGTCCAATTCAATAAATACAGCATCTCGACTAGTGACAACTTTCCTTGTAACAGGATCCCAGAAACGATGGCCCTTTTGCTCGTTAGCATAGCCGATAAAAGTCATACTTTTCGCAGTACCATCTAGCTTTGACCGTTTAACACTTGGTGTTTGCACCCATGCTCGACATCCAAAAACGCGTAGACTACTATAGTCAGGACGATATCCATACCAGAGTTCATACGGGGTCTTTTCAGGAAGAGCATTTGAAGGCAAACGATTTTGTAAATAGTTAGCTACATTCATAGCTTCGCCCCAAAAATTCTTGGGAAGACCAGCATCCCTTAAAAGGCAACGAGTCATTTCGATTAGATATCGATTTTTTCGTTCCGCAACGCCATTTTGTTGAGGAGAATACGGTACAGTATATTGAGCGACAATTCCTTCCTTTGAGTAAAATTCGCGCAACGATTTCCCAGTGTACTCGCCACCGCGATCGGACCGGATAGTTTGCAGCTTTTTACCATATTTGGTTTCCATTTCCCGAACAAATTCTTTGATTTTTACTGCTGCTTCAGATTTTGCCTGTAATAGATATATTCGTGAATATCTACTGAAATCATCAATTATGGTCAGAACATATCTAGTGCCTCCTAAACTGCATGGTTGTACTGGTCCCATGATGTCGGAATGTACCAGTTCCAAAATTGATTTCGTTCGTTTTTCTACCTTTTTTGGAAAAGGCCTCCTAGTCATTTTTGATTCAAGACAACACTCACATATTTCTTCAGATCCACAATTCTTTATTTTTAATCCGGTTGCCATTGCGTACTTTTCGATTTTCTTTAATACTTGTGGATCACGATGACCAAGACGACGGTGCCATTGATGTTGGCAATTTGAATTGTGACCAATAGGTGCACATAACAGCGCTCTGTCACGAAGTCGAAGTCGAAAAAGTCCATTAATATGATCAGCAACAGCTATTACTTGATCTCCGGATCGAATTTCTGCGCAATTATTATCAAATATTACTGTCAGTCCATGCCTTACAAGCTTACTGACAGAAAGCAGATTCGTATCAAGGTCAGGAACAAATAGAAGCTCTTCTATTCTGATTTTTCTTTCAATGCCTTCATTATTCTGACCGTATATGACTGCCTCACCAATACCTTCTTCACTGACTGTTGACCCATTAGCCATGAGAACCTTTTTCTTTGCCGGACAAATTTTGACGAAAACGTCCTTCTCAAATGTCATATGTTTGGTTGCACCAGAGTCCAAGTACCACCCTTCATCAAAACGCTTATTTTTAGCCATGAAAACAACATCTTCATCACTGCGATCATCAGTTTTAGCAATGTGTACCTTTTCTTTTTGATTCTCTCGTAGCCTATTGAACTTTGGACAATTCACGCGAATATGATCTAAATCCCCACAAGTCCAGCATGCTTGACTCCTTTTTTCAACACCTCTTCCACGGCGTGCTAGCAATAGTTTTTCGCCGACTTCACACTTTTGTTTTTGACGGGCATGTTCATCTATCAGTTTTTGCTTTACAAATGATAGCGTCAAGTCAGCTTCAGGTCGAACCTCAAGCGACACCACAAGTGCTTCGTAGGAATCTGGCAAACTTATTAGCACAAATACAACTTTATACACTTCTCCGAATGATATATCCAAATCCTCACATCGTGCAAACAGATCATCAAATTCAAGTAAATGCTTTTCCATATCCCCGTCTTCAGAAAAACGTTTCGTACAAATTTTCTTGATCAGTGATACCTTTGACAAAACAGTTCGCGCTTCATTGTGCAAACGTATATTTTCCCATGCTTCCCGAGCATACGTGCAACAACGAATCAAGCTAAATTGCGATTTTTCACACCCAAGTGCAATCGTCGCCAACGCCTTCGTGTTGCCCCGTTTCCAGTCTGTAGTTTGATCATTCTCCTTTGGTGTAGCTTCCTCGATAAATTTCCACAGATCTTCGCGACATAATAACATTCGCATCTCGAATTTCCATGTTGCGTAATTGCAACATCCCAGTTTTTCGATCGATACAAATTTGCTCGCTTCCATTTTGATACAAATTAGTCAAAAAAAATTAAATATATTTTGAGTATGTATCAATGTTCTAGTTTGTATGGAAACAGCCTGGGCCCATAACCTGTTGAAGATTTAATAAACGAATAGTCGAAAAAAACAAATAATAGTAGAGAGACAAAATACATGGAAACTTGATACAAACAAAACATGAATACAAAGTAAATAATCGTACAGTGCCAATATCGGTCGTGTAGAACTCAACAGTTTTTGCGTTCAGGTTAAATCTCATCCAGACCAATCTAGTGTTCGGTAATAGAGTTCGGGAATACCACATACATAAAGGACGAAGATGGTTGTGTATTTTCGGCTTTCGAATAACATTAACTTCGATTTCGTGTGTAAATTTTTTGTAAATTACGAAGAAAATTTGCTCAAAATGTTTTTATTTTCCTTCAACCAATCTGCCTTGTTTATTTTTCATGAATATTTAAAGCAAATGTACACTTATTCCTAAAAAAAAGAATTTTATCAACATGTAATAAACAAATTCCAATTTAACCGGATAAAATTCTTTGAACGCTGCCAGCAATTTCGCCCAAAGCGGAAGTGGCATATGCAAGGTGCGAGTGTGTTGGTGAGCCTGCATTTTTGAAGTTACGTGTCAATAAGCGTTTGGCACCCCATAAAAAAATAGCTTGTAGGCAAGTAACAGTAAATCGGCCAAAGGTGGTGGTCTCAGTATGATTTGTCTCTGGCTTTTTTTTTTAAACTTGCTGTACGCATGTTTGTGCATAAGTTCGTGAGACTGGTTTGCTAGTGGACAACACTGATGGTCTGCTGTAGCCGAGAGCGTGAGACTCAATTGACGAACATCAACTCGCCATCGATCTCAACAGGTCAACATTCCACGCACTAGCCTGAGGAGAACTCTTCACAAAGATCTCGGATTATTCGCTAAGGAGTGACAGAATGTGCTACTGCCAGTCGACGCACCCACTTAAACCACGTTGTGTTCAATAATTAATGGAAATGTTTTCTCTTACAAATAAAGCCATAATACATGGAAAAAAATTAATTTTGTTAATTTTATTGCATTTTTAAAAATAAACTTGTATTCGGCCCACCCTGTACACAGCACGTTAAAGCAATGAATTTCGTTGAGGTAGTTAAGTGTCTTACAGCTTGTTGATTTATTATACCGAATCAGTTTTTATTTATATTTTGCGTTTAAATCACTTAACACAGAAGCAACCAACTCACTGTTGAAATTAACGATACACACACGTATTCTGGTCAAAAATTGCACACACTGACTGAAGTTAAAAAAACTTTGCTTATCACATGAACCTCTATGGTTTGAGCAATCTACGCCCACCAACAATTAGAATATACAAATGCCATATACAAATTCATCTGCAGATTAAAAGCGTTTTTGTTTTTCTTGCTTTTTAAATAAGGAAGCAAGTATTCAGCTAATTAAGCAGTGAAAAATACCTTGATAATAAAGAAGTGTTGCCTAGTGCCCGACTAAAAAATAGGGCGTCTAAACGGCTGGTGCATCAGGTAAGGATTTTACTAGACTGACTGTCACATAAACCGCGCTGTGTTTAGAGTTTGAAATCTGTTGAGTCTACCCGTGCAGACCTTTGTTATTTTATATGACACCAAATAAGTGAGCCCAAGCAAATAATTTTGCTACACATTGAAGAGACCCCAAGACAAAACCACGACATACATTTTAATCCACCAAACTACACGCTACAGTTATAAGACCAAAAATAACGTAGCCATATCAGCAGTGCCAACTTGAGCAGTACCTAGTTCAGCAAAAAAAAAAAAAAAAACAAAGATATATAGCCGGAAATTTAGAAAATGATTACAGGGATTGGTCCCCCGAACTAGAACGAAGCAATCAGGAGTTGCTTCGAGTTTCATTCCAGAAAAATTAACATGTAGACATATTTTTCACCACTTTTCAACTGCATAGCTATTCTGAGTAAGCTAAAATTTTAATAGACCATTTCAATCACACAAAAAACTTATTATTCATTTCTATTTCGGCTTGGCTGCGTTACATAGGTAGTACCCCAGCTCAAAGGCAATTTGATTTGTCACCCCATGAGCTCACCCTACCGTCTTTACTCAATATTAATGCCTATACCCAATAATCTTATAGGGAAATCTTATCGGTAAATGATCTGCTGATTACTAAATGTTGCGGCAAGGTGAATCCGAAATTGTGATATGAAACTAGCAATATTGACGATGTGGCTGCCAGTCAAATAATTAAACTGTATTTACCTACCTTTAATTTAATTCTGTCAAAAAATGCCGGCATGAAGCTTAAATATACAACCATAGATTAGGTACCAACCAGCAACCCCCAATTCAGGGAGATTCAAAATAAATACTACCATTGATGTACTTTTAGATAAATATGTTTGTTTTTCTCTTGGAATAATGTAGATATTATTACGTGTAACTTTATTATTTTAAGCAACTATTCAATCAATAAAATATAAACGTGTTTAATGAAAGGCAGTCGAACGATTGTGAATGTATGTATTGCCTTATATTCAAACCAGCGTCGGTCAAGTTACTCTTAAGTGTTGAATCTACATACTAAAATATGGATTTTAATGGGTTTACTTATCTCCAAGAGTTTTTCTTTGTTTTCAACTATCGATTTATACTTACATTATATGTAGTTATGAACATACACATAAGGCCCTATAAAAGAAGCTCAACGGGTGATAAGTGTATTCCATTCCAGTCTTCGTCAATTATTAACATTGTTAACCAAGAACTGGTTATTTCTATTAGACAACTCTTTGCAAGGCATGCCACTGCTATATCAATATAGACTAACAATTTTTTGACACTACCGCAGACTATTTAAAGATTTATGTACACAGTTGGTTTTTGTAAAAAAAAAAAAAAAAAACAATTAAATTAAGATATCGTGGGCACATTTCATGGCAAAAATTATACAAGAGTAGAAAACAAAATCAAAACAAAAAAGTCTTTAATTAACCTTCCACACTCAGTGCAAAGTACCTAGCTCTGGGTATTGCTAAAAGCCTAAACTCTAAGGCATGCAAGCAGATTCCGATAAGTGAATACACTTTACAAGTTAAACAAAAAATATTATTCTTTTGGTAAATGGTACACAGCATCAAAACTAAAATAAAACAATACTGAACATTAAAACAGTTTCAAGTTGTGCGTATTACACTGCGAAGAATGATTCATTATTTTTTATTTAGCATATTGTGCACACCACCTAATCCAGACACTTTTCTCACACCCACAAGAAGCAGCACACGAAGGAATAGAGCGCAATTGCATCAATAAGATTCCTTTCAAATGGATTGTTTATTTATTTGGAATTGATAATACGGGCGTGGTTGATAACTTATACTTAATTGAATTCAAGGCAAACATTTTGATGAATAATGTGGACGTGATTAATACGACAGGTGGATATAGGCTACACGATAAGAAATCAACAATAGCGTATACGGCCATCCCATTTGTTAAAATCGATCAAATAATGAGTACGGCATAAGCCCTCTTATGAAGTAACAAAATCGTGTAATCAACAATTGCGGACAAGTGTAGTACCTCGCCGTTTTCACTTTCAGAAAAAATCACTTTATACTTAATAATGCTCACAGTTCAGTTCCTTCTACTGTATATTATCAGCACTTTCGCGTATTTTTTTAATTTTCATTTATATACACACAGCACTTTACCTTTTCACAGATTTTATTGATCGCCGATGCAGTTTTATTTTCCAACATACGTCTGACGTATGTATGGTATATCGTACAGACTTTATATTTTCTCTGCTTATTTTCGATTGTATTGCACAGTTTTTTTAGATAAAATAATTCACTTATTTTCTATTTGAGATTATTTATTCGTAAAGATTATCGGTCCACGGAGATACCGAACATCGGAAAAAAACTGAATTGAGAAAAATTGTTCGATTTTTCCCATCCACAAAACTTTTGACAACTGATGGACGTCATCGGATGAAAGTATAATAAGATGTATGTTATATGGGCTTGGGTGGTCAATTACGTTACGTGACAATAGTGGTAGGTCACATGATAATAATCTTGAAAAAATATTTTCAAATCTACATCAACATTGCATAGCTTGCTAAGCAAGTTTTGTAGAAAAGTCTCCATAAAATTTAAGCACTGTTGAAATATTGTGAATATTTTGCAAGGAGGAACATATTAAAGAAGTGTTTAATTTTACCTCAAATCGTCAACAAAAATTGTTGGCTCTACTAAAAAGCAACCTTTTTAGAGTTTAGGTAAATTATTCGTAGTGTATTTTTATAGTTTCTCGAGACATAATAGGGAATTCGAGTTTTGCAGCTAGTACAGTTGGCTTACATTATATTGAAATTTGACAATAGCACGGAAGCACTTACGACTTTGATACATCTGTCTCAATTTAAACAAAAAAAAAGTCTAGAACAATTTTGGAGCACAATAATTATGTAAAACATCTCTTATTAATCATCTTGCCTTTTATTTGTGCTCCTATCGAAAATTCGAACATTATGTTCCATTACAATTTTCAACCATCAACTATACCGTGAAAGCTCTTCTAATATCGTAGCAGCCTTCTTTGAACACAGTCGCCAAAATAATTTGTTAGAAAAAGAGAGTGATATTGTTTCACTTCCGTATATCACCCAACTCATTCTCTCCTTAGACGCATCCCATTTAGGTCGCCTTGCAATCTTGCATGCATTTTGTCTAATATTAGAACAAACACACTGTCTGTATCGGTCGTCGATTCGGCATTCTCTCTTTTTGTTTTCAGTATACTTTTGAATTTGTGATAAAAAAAACACGCGCGGTATATTCATTCGTTCTTTCTTTTTTACACACAGTGCGCCGCGAAAAGGCATCTGCGGTATATGTATATCGCCATTGCAGTTGAACGAGGATCGCCATATGACCGCCAGCAGACATCTAGTGCCAGCACCTCTGAGGAATTCGATTAATGGCAAAATATTTTCTTTCGTTCCCAATAGCAAAATAAAAAAATTAAATAAATTGCCCTACGGAATAGGTAAAGTCGGTATAAATATAATAATTTGTTCAATAATCAATTCAATACACGATATATTCTATTATTTAAACACCGAAGCCATAAATCTCGCCAATTTGATGTTGAAAAGTTGTCTTCTGTAGTTTTTTTCTCTACTTATTCAAAATGTGGGAACTTTTGCGCAAGTGAAAATTTCTCTTAGTGGGAGTGCAATATTTTCTATTTGAGCGAAAAACTTGAATTTAGTGATTCCAAAATTACAAATCTTTGTGCCATAAGTGCCTTAAGCGCTCTCGTCGTTAACATTCGTCATAAAAAACATTTCTAAGCGAAATTGGGCACAATCAATAAAGCCAACTAGCCACAAAAAAAAAAAAAAAACTTGAGCAGAAAAGTTTCTAACGAAAAGAAAAAGCTAAAAAAGAAATATGTCGTACATTTTCCTTTGCTGCCTTCACTCCAGAGGAGCCCATATGTTGCTGTTTGGATATTGATGCGAGCAAAGATTGCCCTCCATTCTTCGTCGTTCGATCACCCATGTGTGGTTTGTTCTATATAACAAGGAACAAAAATAACAACTTGAGGCACTTTTTCTTTTCCGAAATCTTCGTATTTTTTCTATCTCTTTTTCGAATGCAATTTATTACAATTATATCCTCTATTTTTCAGTGTTATCTTTCCATGATGAAGTGAGCCCCGAAAATACCCCACTATTAAGCATCCATCACAAATTCTGCTGAAGGATTGGAGACTGCATAATTAAAAACATTGGATCTTTTTTATTTAGAAGATAAAGTAAATTTTGTATACAGTGTATCCATAAATGGTTTCTACTTTCATTGGCCTCCTTGGTAAGTAAAATTTTCGTACGCACATACTTATGTATTCACACCACTGACTCGTAGGGACAGGTTGTACGTCGATGTTTGGCCTATGATTTACGCAACATAATATATTGCCAAACATACACAATTTAAACGTACAAAAAAATCAGATTTTCTCTTGAAGTAATAAGTATATAGCTTACCGGATAATAGCCACATTTGACGTTTTTCGCATTTTGTAGAGTAGGTAGGTACTATTTCTACAAAATGCAAAGGTGATGTTGCAATAAAATACTTTTCAAACGCTTATTGATAAAAATGTATTCTACCGTTCCACAAATACTTTCTAATTTGCCATCTAAGTTTACGAGTGTAGCGCCTTCAAAAGAAATCACTATGCCGTAGGATGACATGACTGGGAGCTATCTAGTTGGGTATCAGCCCTAGTTTACAGGTTCGACTAGCAACTGTCATTTTCGTTTTTAACACCAAAATACCTTGTGTTGGTATTTTGCTAAGAAGCTGAATTTTAAAAATTCTTTAAAATACAGTTCATACTCATTTTCAATCGAGCAATTTATATCGGGCATTTGGGATTGCTCAACAGCAACAACTCAAAGAGCACCTCCACTCAAGCGTCTCACATAATCTACACTTCCGTCTGTAGGATGCTCATTCCAACTCCATATCCCATTTATAAAGTCAAGTCCTTTGTACAGGAAACGTGCATGCATTTTACCTTTTTATGCCTCCTCCAAAATTTAACCCAATATTCGCCCAAGGGCTGGCAAATATGAATAAGATGACAAAACTTGTAAACCTTCTCGAAAATTCTTCGTCAGATTACGTGTGCGTTCACATTTTATTTACAATTTCAAAGTGAAAACAAAATTAGCTGTTCGCATCTGATAAAGTCTGATAGCCATATTTATTTCAGAACAACTTTAATTCGTAGATGAGTGCAAAGCTCATGAGTTTGTATTAAAAATGTTTGAAAAGACCCAATGACGCGCCTACGCAACAAAACCATTTGCTCACATAGTAGCGGTGAACATTTTGATAAATAGGTACATAAATTTTAAGAATATTTAGAATGCTTTGCCTCAATTTTATGACCTTAAAGATGTGGTCCTGAAAAAATGTTATTAAATGGGAGGTGGGTACTTAAAATAAGTATTCGTAGTCAACTGTTGTGTCTTGAGCGCAATATCAAGTCAAGTTTTGTTTTTGATTGCGTTTTTTTAAGTGCCTACATTCTGAATGTACATTTTATCATTAAATGGAACAGAAAAGTATTCCAAAGCCATTGTGTTTATTTAAACTCGAAAGTGAAGTACATCCAAAGAACGTTAACACCAACAAAAAATGTTTCTTTGTTTGTTTTATATGTTTAGCGGATTATCCACTCTTTAGCAACTATTTACAAAATAACAAGTGTACAAACACGAGAACCTCGCTCAACTTGCATCACTGTTACCGATTTCATGTCATAAATATCATACTGTCGATTAAATGTGCATCTTAAGAGCCGTTTGGTTTCCAGATTTAAGCCCGTTCATATTCTCTTTCGTCAAGATATGTAAAGAATACACATTAAAGGAACAGCCGTTGTGTTATATACTTTCACGAAAAATTCACATGAGAGTAACAATAACAACATCAGACTGTTCGTTGTACTGTAATGAACATGTGTATTAAAACATTTGTGTTTCTCTCTGCTCTCTCGTACCTCCAAGTTGAGGTTTTTATTTTTTAGGACTCATGACACAGACCGTGTTTTGACCAAAGTGTAGCGATTGTTACAGTCAAGTGGATTACACGTATTTTGTAAAGAAAATCTCATTGGATTCTAGTTTTATCTTTGTTTTTTTTTGTTACTCTCTTGGTTCCGTTGATTTACTAAACAGGGCCAGTGGAAGAACATAGAATTTCCAAAACCGACTTGTGCTCAAAAGTAACTTGTGAAAGTGAAAGTCCTTCTATGCGAATAGTGTGAAACAAACATACGAGTGTGTATTTGAAACGTAGAAAAAAAGTAACTCGCAATTCAGAGAATGCTTTTATTGTAATCCTTAGTTGCAACAATAAAGCATCCACATCATAATAGCTACACCGTTACCGTATTAATTCGAATATAAATGCTGACGTCATTTATTACTTTGTCAGTGTTTATGTTTAACGCAGCTTTTAACCAAGTTTGTAATTGGGTTCCTCAATTTACGTTCACTTAAATTTTCAGGAGAATCTAAATTTTTGATTTCTTTTTCAGATATTCAATCATGGTGGGAGATACCGTGCATATCTCATTTTTGCTCGCTGTTTAGTTCGGCATTTGATTTACCAGATATCGATATCGAAGTAAGTTATAAAATTAGTTTTGCCCACTTGTTTACCAATATGAGTATCTCCATCAGGACTTAGAATCAGCTCTCTTGTGCGATGGCACCGACTATCAAGTCGGCTTAGTACCCGAGCTAATTGTCCGCCTCTTAAAAGGTTGCGATGCTCTCAAGTGTGTGGCAAACGACATCACCACCAGCAATTATCAGATGTTCTTAAGGCGTTATTTACGCCAACAGTGTCGCATTCATAACATAGAAAATCATTTTGATACCGATATCGATTTTCAATCTCTAGCGGTTCGCAAACGTTTACTCATACTTCACGCGCTCTGTCATTTTCGCTTGGAATCCCGAGATGTGGAAGTGATACTCAGTAACTTAGAAGCAGACAGTCTTCGGGTAGAGCCGTTGGGATATGATTCCAAAAATTCCGGCTACTGGTATTTTTATGGTACACGCCTCTACCGTGAAGACACAAAACAGAATAACAAAACGAAAATCTGGCAGGTGATTTGCTTCACCGAAGAGGATTGGCAAAACCTAGCAGGAAAATTTAAATCGGCTACAAATAACAAAGAACGAGCCCTATACAATATACTTAATGAGAATTTTCTGCCGAAACTACCGCAGTTGTTTCGAGAGCGAGAGAAACTTCGAAGAAAAAAGTAAGTAAGAGTTTGACTAGTGTACAAAAAAGAAAAAATAACAAATTCTTTGCAGACTACTTCAAACACGTAACTCAAGTCGCATCCGTAACTTGGTTGAAGTAAGAGCCCGTCAAGAAGAGGAACGGGTCAAGGCAGAACGATTAGAAAGGGCTCGGTTAGAACAGCGTATGCTGCTAGAGCCCCCGAGGTTAGCAACAACGACTAAAAGCCGAAGAAGACGGTTAGCGCATTTCTGATTTCTACAGAATACCAAATAAGTAGTAATCAAAAACAAAACGAAACGAAAGTCATCGGGATTCTTTTTTTTTCATCCTATTTACCGACACAATCAACAAAAACTAACTCGTAGAGCGCTTTGTTTTATTATTATTTATCACGTACTATCGGCAGAGACTTAAACGACTTGTTTGACACCGATCGTTGCAATATTTTGGAAAATCTCTATGAAAAAATAAAAAGAAACAAAACAAAACAAAACGAAGCTCATCACAAGAACAGGTGTCAGACAATTCGACAGAACGTGTTTTTAAATGGTTTGATTTCATTCTTCCTTGCTTTGGATATTTATGTTATATGTAAGCATGCGTCGTTTATTTAAACTTCATTTCCGTAGCTTATCCTTTCAATAATATCCCCATCACATCACATTGTCAATTTTTGGCGACTTTTGTTTGTGTCATTTCCTTCCCAAAGTACTTACATTCAACTCTTTAATTTGTTAAACATTTCTCATGCGCAGCTCCCAGTCAACTTCAACTGCTAGTGGTATATCAACATATGCAAGTTCTGTAAGACCCACAACTAATTCCAGTGATTTTTTATATCAGAGAGAGACATTTTGCCTAACACCAGACGATGTAGGCGCTGAATCTACATCGACTATAGCTCCTAATCACGCCGATCAAACATCACAAAACGAAGAGAGAAATCAAGAAGAAGAAGAAGAAGAAGCTATTCAATCCGTTGGGGGACACCAGCCGCAAGAATCATCATCATCCTCCTCAAAAGCAGTGACCAAAAAAGGCAAAGCAAAGAAATCAAAAGCGCATTCACAATTATCAAAGAAGACGGCGACACGTAAAGCTAAAGAGAGCGGCGATTGTTCTTCTTCAGTCACTGAGGACAAGGAGAACTGTCGCTACGTATCCGATTCGGATTCTGAATCGGATAATAATATAATGGCACCAACTACAAACATCAAATTGCCAGGAAGGCAGACAAACAATTCTCTCTCATCGTTACCTGGTAATATTTTTATTCCGCCTCTGGTCGAGGGTAAAGAGCCTGAGCCGCCAAATAGAAGAGCAAGTAATTCCAGTGGCAAAGCAGCTTCAAGCGGAAAGAAGCAGAAAAATCAAAACACACCAACTACACCGGCCGCGTCAACTTCCTCGGCATCGACGGCACGCGCCGGGACATCAGCAGCAACAAATGCTGAGCCAATCGCAAAGAAGAAAAAAACATCATCCAAATCATCATCTGAAGAGTAAGTGTTTACTTTTTGCACTGTAGTCGAACAAAGCTTTCCCGTTTTTGAAATAACTGTAGGCTGTAGTTTTGAGTACATACTTCTGTAAAGTATAATTTTATTTATATATGCATATGCGAAAGCTTTTTACAATATTTCTAATGATTAGTGGGTGGCGCTGTGTTGTTCTCTTATTCTGTCGCATTTAAAGTTTGTTTTGTTACAACAGCACGTTGTTGACGCGTTTCTTTTACAATCACTTGTCCAAGTCTAAGTAGAAGATTAGCATTTCTGAATTTATTGAACTTAATTTCAAAAGAAGCTACTTGAGCAGCAGTTGCAAAAAATAAAAGGATTCGCTTGCAAACAAAGGTGCTTTGTAATTGATTTTTGTAAGTCCTTCAATTATTTCAAACAAAAGATAATGTTGGAAGTAGTTCTATCAAATAGCGTTTGTGTTATGACGATTTGAAAAATAGTTTAATCACCCCGAGCGATTCCATCCAGAAAATATAACTTCTAATACTTTATCGACCACCACACGCTTCAGCTGCTAGTTTTTGTTGCTTGTTTTGCTTTTCATTTTGTTTGGTTGGCTGTTTGTGTCAGACTGTTTTCGTTTTTTTTAAGAGTGTTGTTTGCATTTAGTTCTGCCTACTAACAAATATAAATGAATAAATTACACATACCTATATATTTTGCGTGCTTTCCTTCTCCCTTTTGACTCATAACAAACCCATCCAATCATCGAACATTTTGTAAATAATATGAACCATCGAAACAATAGTGTTACATCGTCATCGAACAGCGGTACGAATAAACCTTTCTATAGCACACCAAATATTAGTCAAACAAATGCAACCATTCTGAAAAACAACAAAAACTTCAACAAAAATTCCACGAATTTTCTTAGTTTCACGGAAACCGACGAAGTTCTGCAAATCGGCATGCACAAGGTGTTAGTGTATGTAAAGAATCACCGAGACGCTTGGCCCTTCATGGACCCAGTGGAGGAGGATATCGCACCCAGATATTATACAATCATTAGACGGTAAGTCTTGTGCGTATAATCATTGGATTTCAATTCAAAGTAACACTTCCATTTTAGACCAATGGACCTTCTCAAAATGGAGGATAAACTTGACAACGGAGAGTACAACAAGTTTAGCGAATTTCGTAATGACTTCAAGCTAATTGTCAATAACTGTCGCCTGTACAATGGTCAGAATAACGGTAAGAAGTAAATATGTACTTGCTGTTTGTCAGCAGAGATTTATTGCTTTGTTTGATTTTTTTTCCTGCAGAATACACAGAAATGGTGAACAATTTGAAAGAGGCCTTCGACAAGGCAACCAAAAAATACTTTGACCAAATGTCGGACGATGATGATGACTTGGCGAATCTCAACTATCCGGACTCTAAAATGAATGTATTTCGTGAAAAATACTTCAACAAGGAAAACTCGGAAGGTGAAGGAGAAAACCTTGATTCGGCCGAAGCGTTGAACAAGAAAATAACGACTAAGGTTGAAAAGAGCAGTGCAAACAAGCCGGAGAAGGACGAAGAGACGGAGGATAATGAGGTTGAAGCTGAAGCCATCGCGGAATCCGCTACTCGGTCCAACAAGCGTAAGCGCAAAGACAAGGACAAACGCAAAAAGAAGAAGTCAAAAAGCAAACCTGTGGAGGAGCCTCCGGAGGAGGAAAACTTTAGTTCAGCTGAAGATGAGGCGAAATGCAAAAAGAAAAAAGATGAGCCCAGTACATCGACCGGAAGCGGCAGAAAACTGAAAAAGAAATCCACCGAAAAGGTAAACAATAAGCAGAATGGGGAGAGCAAAAGAAAACTGAAGAGCAGTACTGCGTCAGTTTCGAAGAAGACAGCAAAAACGGACGACACTGAACATCTATCAGAGTCAGATGAAGAACAATCTAGTGATATCAAACAACCAGTAAAGGTACAAGAAAAGAACTCTCAGTCAAATCAAAAATCCAAAAAGGCAACACCAGAAGTTGCAAAAAAAAGAAAAAGCAGAGCAAAAAGGACGACAACCAGTTCAGGCGGGCGATCGAAAGCATCGTCTACCAGAAATAAAAGTCAAACTGGGCCTTCACATAGTTCGGAGGTGGCGAATGGCAAGAAGGACGACCAGGAAGAGGCGGGGGAGGAGGACGATGAAGAGGAAGAAGACGACGGTTGTAGATCTCGAAGTGTATCCCCGTTCAAAGTCGACCTGCATAAAAAATACGCTAAAAGTGCCCTTAATGATGAAAGCAAGACCGAGGAGTACGACGAAGCAGACTTCAAGTCGGTTTCTAGTCACAGCAGTTCAAGAGAATCTTCTCCCGTGCCGCCACCACTTTCGACAGAACCAGCAAAGTCAGTTGTTTCGAAGCATCAAGCAAACAAAGCAAAGCTGCCCGAGTACCGAAAGCAGAGCTCTACAGGAAGTTCCTCTGACCAGTCACCGGCTAAGAATGAAAAACTTGCCGACAGTGCGGCGGATGTACCGCTTTTTTTGGACAAGTACGATTTAATTAAACAGCGCCGTAGTAGAACCAATCTAGAGGAGAAGGCAAACACCGCAACTGTGGCAAAAAAAGAGCCAAAAAAGGTTAACTCCGTAGCGTCGGCGTCATCATCTACTACGTCGTCAACAGGAAGGAACAGAGCGTCACGGGAATCCTCCGAAAAAACCAAAGCAAAGAGTAAAGAGGTTCCAGTAGAAGAGAAAGAAACAATAAAAGAAGTACAAGTACACGAGGAATCAAAGAAAGTTGTACCCACAGAGGATCCTGTGAAATCGGGCGACGAGTATGAGTTCAAAGAAAGTGAATCACCAAAGCAAAGCGCAAGCAAGGCACCAAAGAAGTTACCAACAACACCTGTTACCAAAAAATCATCAAAAGATTCCGAAAAGCCTCCAGCAAAGAAGTCGTCAGCGGTTCGAAAAACAGCAGCTGCTTCAACGGCTGTATCTACGATTTTGAGTCCGCCAATAATCAACAGTCCTGCAAAGGCGAAACCACCAGCAACAACAAATTTGGAGGCGTTGGAGCTGGAAACTGAACAAACTCTAAAAGACATCAATCGCTGGTTGGAGCACACGCCTCGGTTCCCTGAGTTCAGTTCAGCCAGCAACTCTCCGTCACGTTACAACGCTCTCTTGGACGACTTTGACTCGGTTTCGGCAAAACTGGACCCGGCTGACTTTCGCCGCCCAGTGCCGATCGCAACACCAAAGATTGACTTGGTGCCCAAGTTGACTGAAATCGATGATCTTGTTGCCGAGGCAGAAGTACCGAACGGCAAGAAGGACTTAATCACTGAACTTATTCCAGCTTTAGGCTCAAGTAGTGTCAGCTCCAGCTGTGGAACTCCACCGCACTCAAATAATTCAAATAACTCTGCTGGGAGTACGAGTGTTAATGCATCGTCTACCTCGTCGCTTGCACTCACTGCACCAATAGTACCGCAGAAGTCGAAAGAACCATCCACTACTCAACTCATATCGAATCCACCGCCGCCGCCGCATATAAAACATCAAATGCAGAAGGAAGCTAAGCGAAAATCGCTGAAAGAGAAGCTCTCTGCGGCAGCAAATCCTCGTAGGAAGGATGTAATGGGTACTATTGATAGGATGAAGCCGGGTAAAGCGAAAGGGAATCTCATACAAAACACTGCCAAGCCGGAAGAACATTTGCCCCTGACCGTTCAACAAAAGGCAAAAGAAATAAAGAACGCTCTTGTTGTTAAGACAAACGACAGTGTTCCAAAGTTGAGTCTGGGCAGTGTTTTGGATAACGACGGCTTTGGTTTGGGACATTCACACAATTTCACAGATAGGGAGAAAACTGAAGGAAACTCAGAAAAGCGAGACGAAATATCAAATCATGGCAAAATGGAGAAGTCATTGGAAAATGAGACTGACAAGCCTTGCTCCTCTGCAATGGAAATTCCATTCGAAGTAAAAAAAGTTACTAATCCTGACCCGAAGGCAGATGCGTCGTCTGGTACTCCTGACTTGAGCGCTTGGCTTAAGGCGTTTGGTGTTTCGAAAAAAGCTAAAAAGGCCGACGAGGAGGAAAAGCCGCTACAAGCAAAATCCACAGGATGTAGTAATGATGCAACCACAGCTGATAAACCTGTGGAACCGGCAACCAATTCGTTGAATATTATAAAATCACCAACGTCAACGGACACAAACAACTTTTCGCAACCCCCACCTCGTCAGCGAAAAGCGAGTACAGGAAGCACGATATCTGAACGGTCGTCATTTAGTCAAGATCCCGATAGTCCGCGTATAGCCATCGATGAGCGATTTGGGTCGTACTCAGGAAACTATACGTCTCCCATAGGAGCGTCGCCTATAGGGGCATCTCCCATAATGGTTTCCCCAAAAGCCGAGGAGGTGGGAAAGCCCAACTCCCCCTACCCATTAAATGGAGCGATCAAGGTGGGATTCTATCAAGACACTACAACAAAAAGTTCGCCCGAAAAAAGCTGCAGTCCGCGTGAACTGCCGTCACCCTACCCACAGTACTCGCAGCATATATACTCCTCCGCCTCATCGCCAAACGTGTCGACAACTGAAATGAGTGGCAACTCTCCATATGGCGGCAATAGCTACGCACCATCTGCCGGATCTGAGGCTAGCAAGACTCCAGTCTATTCATCGACGTCGCCCATCCCCAATCTCTACGAACAGTACAAACAGCCGCAGTCACAAGAATCTGACTACAATTCGTCCATGAGTCCAAGTACACCAAATCCGCATTCACCCTATCAAGCGGGTGCAAATTCACCCTATCAACACCCGGCGCAATCGCCGTACCAGAATCCCAACTCACCGTATCAGCAGCAAACGGCTACAGCACCACAGACCCAACAACAGCCAACTACCGCACAGCAAAGCATACCGTTTCAAACGGCGGGCATTGAGCCGGCAGTTGCCCCGCAGAACTCTGTGACAAGCCAAGTAGATAGCAGCACGCCTTCCACGGATGTGCAACAACAGACTTCGCCATATCAGCAACCAGCGAATTCACCATACCATCAGCAACAACCATCACCATATACACCCAATAGTGTTGGGCCGGGCTATCCGGCTGCAAATGTTTTCCAAGATAACACGAATGTTTCTAATGTTGCCAATGTTGCAAATGTTGCAAATGTCGTGCAACAATCAACCGAAACAATTCCACTTTCAACAGCGAGTGCGCCGCAAGTCACAACGCCGTCTACACCCCAAAATGATCAAACAACCTATGATGCGACGCAGTATCATGGATACCAACAACAGCCATCATGTCAGCAACAACAGCAGCAATCGCAACCAGATACAGCCATGCGATCTATGTACAACATAAACAAGAGTTCCGACTGGAATATGTCGCAGGTGAGTGAACAGTTTCACCCACCTACATACTCTCAGTACACACTAGCTGCCATGAGTAAAGACTTGTCCGCCTCAAAACCACAAGATCCGTATCTGCAGCAACAGCAAAACTTGAATGCGAATCCCCTCAAGCGTCACTTGGAAGGGGACACTGATGGAATGGCTTCCGATTACAACACAAAAGTGCCAAAACGGTCTGACTCACAACAAATACCACCACAACAACAGCAGCAATCACAGTCACAGACACAACAACAACAACAACAACTGCAGCAACAGCAACAACAGCAACAGCAGCAGCAACAACAACAACAGACAAGTAAACAACAGCAAATGTACGATAGTTTTTTGGGTTCCATAGGATATGGTAAACACTTGGACATTCCGCCTAATAAAGCATTTGAAATGTACAATCGAGCAGCCAGTATGGGGTTTTCCAAAGAATACTCAAATGTATCTGCCGTCAAGGATCCGACAACTCAATCCCATCAGCAGCATCAGCACCAACAGCAAACACAACAGCAACAACAACCTGTTGTTGACAGCGGCATCATGAATAAACCGCTTAACATGGCAAACTCTAACACCTACACACAACAGCAAATGCAGCAGCAAGTTCAACAACAACAACAACAACAGCAGCAACAACAGCAGCAGCAACAACAACATCAACAACAAAACCTGTACAATAAGCCACAAAACTCATATCCAACTAACCTCTCACAAGCACCTGTATCAGCTGCTATGGACAAACCAAATGACTCACTCATCAGCCATTTAAATACATATAAGCCCCAAACGTACGGCAGTCCAACGTCGTCGCTGCTCAATATAAACCATCACCCTCTTTCATCAGTAATTGAAGATTCTATGTTAGGATTGAATCAGAGCACAGCGGGACTACCGAGCAATGGGATGGGGGGCGTTGGCTACTACGATAAGAGTATGCCGCCGGCTGCCCATATGAATATTTCATCACAAATGTATCAAAATCTCACGCCGTATGGTAACCACCCAACAGCGATATCAAGGGAGCAGCAGCAGCAAGCCGGCAATTACGTCCCTTCGGTAAGCAATGTCAGTAACGTGACAGTGCCACCGTCAACGCAAAATATGGAAGTAATGTCGCTTGAATCAAAGCCAGCCAAGAAGACGAGAAGTCGAAAGAAGGCAAGCACAGCGGCGTCTGCAAGTGCCACTGGGAGTGATATCGCGACGAAGAATAATGTCACCGCTTCCCAGCCGCAAATGAGCAGCACGGGTATTGTAAACAACCAAGTAACCAACACAAGCGCCGCTCAGCAACAAATAAACCTGCATCATCAACAGATGCAAAATATTCAGGGATTCCAACTGTATGCGGGCCTCAAAACAGGTGTTAGCTCCTCGGCATCGAGTATGCCTTCGTCTACGACGCCATCGGACGCCGGTGCCATATCATTGAAGACAACTGCTGCAGCTGCCGCCAGTATGGTTCCGGGTAGCGCGTTCAATTTTGGACCGTCACCAGCCGGCCTAGGACTGTCCGCAGCGGGCATTTATGGTGAAAACACCGGCTATTTAGAACAATTCCGCGATGCTTCGAATCCGTACTATATGCCAACTCCAACACATCGCTCAGGCACAGCCGATAACGGCGGAGTGGCAGATAAGTCAAATAATGCGGCGGCCGCCGCCGCATCATATCCATTCCTCGCGCACCCGTCTTCAAGGACGCCCGCATTCAATCCATTTGTAAATACAAACCTGGATACAAACTCGCCCTTTTATCAGCAATATTTGCAACGCGAGGACTTCCGCACCAGGATGATGTTAAACCAAGGCCTTCTGGCTCCGGGCGGTCCACCCGGCTATCCTCAACCAGGTAGCTATCGACCATCCTCACTGGGCATGCCGAAACCGTACGACATAAATCGACAACCGTGGTTTTAGCAGCAACAGCAACCAGACCCCGAGCAGCAGTGATGCTCAGACCAAATTCCAAGTGCTGAACCCATTGAAATCAAAAACACCACTCACCAATACTAAAAACCAAAGATCGGCGGAATAAGGTTTCAACTTGAATTTCCCCAAAACAATACAACAAAATATTATAGAATAGAAGAAGCCCTCCACCTGGAGTGGATAAGTATACAAAAATTTAGTGCCTACTATTTGCAGATATTTCCCCAAACAACAGAAGTACATCGGCAAATTTGAAGAGATTCCACTTACTGACACGTAACCTATGAGTACGTTCGCAAACCCATTATTAGGAAGTAAGGCGAATTCATTCTTTTTTTTTTTATTTTATTTAATTATGTGTGAGTTATAAAATAACGTTTTTAGTTTATGTAAAGTCTATGAGATTTGCATTGCTTCTATTATTGTTTTTCTATAAAAACAACCAAAACGTCATTTTCACTGCTGTTTTGTTAACGTTAGATATTTGCAGTAAATATATTATATATATGTGTATGTATAACATTCCTTGATGTATATACTAAGAAATATTGACCTATCCTATGTTGTAAATATTGTTCTTCTACATTTTGTTCAATCAAAACTAAACACACTGACATTTTTAAGCATAAACAACAAGAAAACACTTTGATATAAGGACGCAATATATATATTTTATTTCTTAACTTAGTATTTTATACAAATCACAAAGCAAAACAAAGAATTGCACTTTAATTGAGTTTTTTTACTTTTATTTTAATTTTCATCATCAAGGAAATCAGTTTTTTTTTTTAAATTGTTACACACAAAAGAATATATTTTTATTGTTATTTTAGAAGTTCTTTATTTATTAAGATTAAAAATTACACTAAGATAAAAAGAGAAAAACAAAATTGTTAAGCTAAAAATACAATTTGTATAAAAATAATGAGAACAAAACAAAAAAAAAAAACAAAGAATATATTTAAATATATAATTATATTGTGTTAGTTATTGACAATAAGTCATTACATATAATTTTAATGTACCTAGAATAATTTAAGAAACTTGTATAAAAGCAAAAATAATTAATATACGAAATAAATGCAGATTTTCTGTATGGAGAAAATATGTAAAAATAAAAAAATCTATATAAATCTACGACGTGCTTTATTTTTTATATGCTCAACACTCAGTGTTGAGGTGAAACGAACCGGAATTTTGACATTACTTCCAAACAAGTCTAGCATTTCCGAGATTTCCTTTCCAAAATGGCCTTTAAATTGATTGACTTTTGACTTTCCAAACTGTCTGTCCTTAAAGACGCCTTCATAATAATAACACTGAAGGAGTTGATGTGAAAACTACTGGACAGACATCGTTGAAAAGCTTTAGACTGTCGTTTTTTGGCACATCTAATTTTTTCTGTAAAATGTTTAATTTTTTTATAGCATTTTTCCTCTGCGATCCCTTAGGTTAGGTTTACGGGTTGGTAGAGCAGGGTAGACCCTACTATACCACACTTAGGTCCTCGTGGACCCAACAAACCTTGGTGTTGTATATGGTTACTCAGGTATCTTCTTCTTCTTCTTGTGTTACCCGATGCCGTCCAGCCATCCTGATGTCCTCAAGAACCTGTAAAGATTAGAAAGTGTGACAACTGAAAGTTATTGTAAGTCATGGAAGTAATAGCTTCCAAGTGTTCTATTTCTCAAGTGACAGAGGCTCGGGAAATGACAGAGGAAGTGAGGTGTGTCCTCATGGACCTCTTCGTCTCCGCAGCCCCTGCACCTGCATATATGAGATTTAGTTTCATCTTGTGGTTCCTTAGGAAGTTATGACCAGTTTGAGACCCTCCCAGCTTAGATAGCGATGACCAGTCAAACTGTAAAAGTTTGATGGTTCGGCCTCTGTCATATGTTGGCCAAAGCTACCCAAGGAGCATTTTGCGACTTCATGTGTCATGTGTCATGAGCGACGTCTTTAAGACGGTTTTGTTACCAGAAAATATTCCCAATGAGTAACATTTTCGACAAATGCTAGGTAACATTTCCCATTTAGGAATATTCCTATCTAGGGATTTTATGTCTACACAGATTCTTTATTGTGTCAAAATTGTTTCTTCAGTGAAACATTATGTCCGCAGCGTGTAAAATGTGTGGAGATGTGTGTACATGCACACATTTCCTAAAAACTTACTGTCAACACAGATTAAACGCGATTCCCGATTGGGAAGTTTGTGGCACACAGAATAAACACAATTCCCAATAGATTATTTACTACACAAATAAGAACGAATTCCTAATTGGGAATATTTTGTTAGGTATCCATTTTGCATTGGAAAAAAAATGTGTATGGGAAATAAGAAATTTTAAATTTGCAGTTTTGGTGGATATGGTGAAATTAAATAGATTAAAATGTCACTATTATGTGTATAAAGACATCGTAGATTTATTTTATACTGATTTTATAATGATCCTTATCAGCAATTAAAATACGACAAATAATTACAAAAGAGACTTTTCATTAAATATAGCATATTTTGGAAGGATCATGGTTTTTTTCGAAGTACATTAGTAACATTTCAAGGCAAAATGATGTTCCCCATAAAATTTGAGTAGTTGTTTTCTGTTAAATAATGAAATGTTTGATGCAGTGAGAATATTATTTGGGTACATAACACAGGTACACAAAATGAATGACGTATCATAACGTCACAAATTATATGGTATGGCATTCTTCCCAATTTGTGTGTATATAGGATTTGCGTCAAAAACAATTCCTACTTTGTGTTGCGCCACTTCCGAACCAAAAAAGGAACTGTTACTGCGTTGTTTCGAAACATATGTTCCTAAATGGGATCACGAATTGACACCAGAACGTCGCCAGGCTTTAAACGTGTATTCGAATGCTACTTGGGTACTTAGATATTTCACAGGTAGTTAGTTCTCCCCACCTGTTATTAGTTTTCATACGAATTTTGTTTTCCACTCGTTCTCTGAGAGATCCCTTACAAGCTGGTTAAGTTGTGTTATTTTATGAGATAAATGATCTTCACCCAAAGCCAGTCATCAAAGTGGTTCTATCGCCATCCCCAGAGAAACATTACGGTTAAAACCTAAACCAATTCGCCCAACCACTCAATTTCTCTACAGAATTGAAGCTTATCCTGTCTAACAGACATTGGCAATGACCGCCGTTTAACAGTGATTTACGAGTATTATTCCTAATTAATCCTCTATATGCAGATTGTTTTACCTCTCAGATGATTCGGTGGCTCGCTTCCGGCCCTTTTTTCATTTTTAGGCTTTAGAGGCCTTCGGCAGCTCTCTCAGTAGCTATGGTTTCGGTCTGCAGCCCGCCATCCTCATCAAATCTTACGTATTTCGTAACAGACGATGAATAAATTCAGCATGTTGAGGCAGACGCTTTTACTCAGATATCTTTTGAAAATGTTGTTGTCCTTTTCAATTGCACCCTTTCTAAATCATTGGAACATTATAAAATAATTTGAGCAATTAAACCGTTATTGAATTAAATGTTTAGTAACTCACCGCAATTAAAAAACCAAATAAACTTTATTGCCTAAGTAATTAATGCTGAATTTGTGACATTTTAATTGCTAATCGTTTCAAACTCCAATTACCAAGGTATACTTAATAAATTCTATCGCGGCAATTCCAATGAAATTTACCTTGCAAAGTATAATAATTCACCACTTGGCATAATATTGACACTTGCAAGCCAATGAACCTACATTTTAGAATTATTCTCAATACCTCGCAATTGTTAGCCTTGATGGGCGTACAGATTAAATGAAGGATTTTTAAAGCTTATTGATTTAAAAATAGCTAAGGTAAAATCATGCTTGGCTAGAGGTGATGATTCGATTAGATAATGAAAAAAGTTAAGCTTTGCTTGTTTAAACTTCGTAACAGCGGAAGTTCCGCAAAAGAATTAAAGAACTCGTAATTTACTAAGATCAAAGATATGCTTTGCTTTGAAATGTTCTAACCAGTTTTAACCGGATATCCACAGCACAAACCTGGGTATACGTTACTGGAGGCACGTAGTACACCGTCTGATAGCTCCGCAGACCACAAATATTAAATTGAAAGTTGTACAAGCACGAGGGCATTGTAATTGAGAGATCCTAATAAAACGATTTAATGAAGGCAAAGGCGATAGTTATGTCAGGAATATTCAGACTATGAGCTGTGCCATGGAATATAAGTATATACGAAATGCGTAGCAATTGACTATGAAGAGACTAATCAAGTTATCATCGATTCTTTTAATATGAGCAAAATATTTTGTTGCTGTTTTAGAAGGGGTTAATACTTATTACATTATTACAATTGCTTGAAAAAGGTGAGAAATTATCAGAAAGGGCTCCACTTAATTTGTTCAGAGCTACCTACATGTTTGATTTTTATATCAAAACACCTACATCAAATTAAAGTAATTGGAAAAAACAGATGCACGCAGATGCAAAGAAACAGTGGTCATATTTAACAAAGACCTGCGACTGTTTGCCGGACCTACTTGCTGACTACCTTTTTATTAGTACCTATATCCCGCGGGCAACCTTTAGTAGAATCTGTGAAGGAATTTTTATTTTTAGTGAAGTGTCCAATAAATAAACTTTTGAGCGAAAGTGAACGATTGGTCCTTCCCACAGCGCAACACAAAATACCGTCGCCTAGTTGGTACATATGCATTATGAAAAACCTACGAAGGACATTATCACTTCATGTAGGGAGGGGTTTGTTGAAAGCAGGCGCATAAAGCAAGCTGCTGTAGAAGATCATCATCCCTGTAATAACTTAATATTTAACACGGACTCCTAAAGTCAAGACATAATTATTGCGAAAGTTGAAAACCCCGCAAACAATGCGGAAACGTTAACATTCTTCCCGTTATTTTGGTCCCCCTAAAATACCCCGTAAAAGCAATATCAATTCTGCACCATATTCGATTTCCGAACTTACAGCATTCTATTTCTGTAACCAACTGTAAGGAAGCGGACAAATTCCATACATCGATTAATATTACTTAACCGTGCTCGATTAAACCGGTGGACTGGAAAGCGACACACCTGCACACACACCATCGACTTTGAGTCGTTTTCTTACCCAGCCTCCAGTTTCACCGTTAATAACCAAAAAGAAAAAAAAAAACCCCGTAAGGTGACTCAAATATTGTCAGAATTCGCAAACATCAATAGTAAAACAAAAAAAATTAAACATCAACATCAACATCAAAATACTGTCAAAAATAATAAATATAAATATGTAAATAACACTACTGCCTGCATACTTTTGATAAATGCTTGACATTAATTCTTTTTTTAGATTCTCCAACTTTTATACATATTGAATTAAATTTAACAAGCAACTATATACCTACAAATTCAGTTTGCAAACGGGCTTTTGCAGTGAAATTTGCGGTCAAATACAAATGTGACAGACCGGTATTATTTCAAGCAGTGAAAGGCATAATGTAAAGGTAAACTCAACTCAACGGAATGTTTAGAGCGCACAATGATTGAGTAGATTTTAGCAGCGACCGGCTATTGTTAAAGTTTTGTAGGTATAATAATAATTCGGTTTTTTTCATTGTGCAACTCTCGGGCAAGTTCAAGGTTGGTTGTCACAAGCATTGTCCACAATAGTGCGATATTTATCGAATTAGAGCGGACTTATTTTTGTATTAGTTTACATAATTCCGTACATATCTATATCACGAGTTAAATAAAAAACCTGGAGTGCAATTTGTATGTCGTTTGAATTTTATTTTCTTTCCTAGAACTCCTTGGCTAGGTATTTTAAAAAATAGGTAGATAATAAAAAGAAATAACAGCAAAAGTAATAATATTTAGCTATTCGTTATTTTGAATTTGCGAATTATGTATTTTATTTACTTTTTGTTGTGTAATACCTTTTTGGCACTTTCTCATCTTGTTGCCGAGTGTTGTGGGAATTCAAAGTAGGTATCCCCAAAGATGTCTTGTAAACCTATATAAATATTGCATCATGCATCTCAAGATGAAGGTCAAGTTTACTTAAGTGTACACACATGGTTGGCAGAGAAATACTTTCTCCTCCTTGGGCTGTGTAGTTAGTACTACATAAATATTATTGCTGTGGCAATTCCGGTCCCATCAATTATCCATTTTTCTAATTTGCCACAAGACCTTTAAGTTAAAATACATCAGTTTAAATTACTAAGGATGATTTTTTGTTCTGAATTTCAGAGTCCAGGTACCTACCTGCTAAATTGGGTTATGAAAACGACTCAAGTGACACAGTAAAGAACTCAATTTTAGTCGTCGACAGAACTGCAGTCACGCAAAAAAAGTTTGTAACCGGTAGGTTGAGTGCATACTAAATTAAGTTACGGTACCTCATAGTGGGGGCAGTAGCTCAGTTGTTAGTGTGTTGAACCACTAATCAAGACACATTATTCAAAAACACAAATTACATCTAGTTATTTTCAGTGCTTCTCGCGACTCCGAAACGACACATTTCAGGTCTCTTCCATTCGTATCCCTAAAATAAAAGCACAAACAAACCAAATGGTTGTTAGAAGCTTGGCTACGTTCCTTCCTATGGACTAAAGAAATCAAAGTTGATATGCATTTAAGAATTGTTCTCAAAAGCAACGTATGTTTTCTACTTTTACTAGATTTGAGATATTCAAAAATAAAAATAAAACTCGTTTCTAAAGCGGTTGCCTTCGAATTATTAAAAACTGTTTTGTTTTTATGCCTTAACAAAGATGATTCTTAAAAAAAAATATTGCGGGATTGCAAATCATCCGGGAAATATTTGCGAATGTATAAATTAGAGTAGATTTGATTTGAAAGGAAATATTTGGAATAGTTGCGTTTTGAAAAATTCTCTTTGGTAGAAAACTGATTTTTTTTACTTTTGACCCTCTCGTTGGTGTGTATAGACGCATCGTCAACTCGAATTTTTTGCAAAAAGTTGAATTTATTTCTTCTTAAATATAACTGTCCAAATTCGATTCAAAAATAAGAAATTTCTTATACATTTTAGTGAATATCTCACTAACCTATCTCACTTTACCTAGTTGAAAAAGCACATTTGCAAATTCAAGTGAACGTACTCATAGACCCTGCTTACACAAGTCTCAGCACGCTGCCTCTTTCTTACATTTTTTTTAGTCTCTACTACTTGGTTCAAAATTCTATCTAGCAGATGCCTTAATTTAAATTTTCGTGAATTTGTGCCGTTTGCCTATATTAGGAGCGATGCAAAGTACAAACGTCAAAATCAGACTTGTGTGAATGATGATAGGTATGACTATATGCCTTTCCCAGCGGCTTAACTTGAAATGCTTTTCATTAAAGTATTGCACTCTAGAGTTTGCCAGACATGCGCGAGAGGTTGCCGTAAGTGGATTTCATTCAGTAGATAAATTAATTATCTTTAGCATTTTTAATGACTTTTGAAATAATTGATTTTAAGTAGCTTCTTCGCTGACGTTGAAACGTTGTTGTTCAGAAGGGTTGCCGCAGAAATTCCATCAATTACTGTCCGATTTGATTGCTTCATTGGCAATTAAATTGGACGCTTAAGTTTTGTACACCTTGCTAGCAATATCATCTCGTATACAAATCAGGTGCGGTAGGGTCGGGTGATATTGAGGTATTTATTTGTTTATCTGTTAAATTATTTTTTACAATATTTTATGACTAAATTGGCTTACAGTTCTTTTTTTGTATTAATTTCTTAAAAATTATGGAATTTTTTGTCGCAAATCTAAACTAAAAATCGAATCAATCATATTTCTGCTTTGTGAACTTCATAAATTTTTCCGTTTCGTGTTTTCTGTAAGTTGATATTTCTCAATTCCTTTTAGGGCAAAATATACCTTGTCAGATAGAAAACTGATGTTTATCTATGTGTCGTCGTCTTCTATCATTTTGAGAACATCCTGTCAAGCGATTTATAAAGCCTGTTGTATTCAGTTTTTCCGCATCGACTGTCTGCTGCTTGATACATTAATACCCACTTAAGTAGATTATCTCCTCAAAGGATTCTGTTGTACGACAGACCCTTCGGCGCCATTTCACACCATTAAAGCAAACGCTCAACTCAACTCAAACTCAAATTCTCATTTCCTTACTTATCAATTTTTATGAAATGGCATCAAAACTTCTTATATGCAAGGAAACACTTTCATATTTACTCGTGTATTCAAGTTCCACGATTGGTCATCTTTTTTGACTTATATTCCATCAACTAACTTCCACTTACTCATATGTACTTGCTAAAGTTGCTTGCAGTTTTTTTTTAACTATTCTCCTGGCTGTTTTTAATTTCTTCTTTTACCAACTACTGTTTTTTTTTGTTTTTTTTTTATGTGCACTGTAGTAGCTATACGGCTGTGCTGAGGTCTGGATTTAGAGCTTATTTCCTACCAGGAAGTATCACAAACGGGTTACTGAAGGAAGAGCTCTCTAATATTCTATTCAAAATACTGTCAATTCTTTATTGTAAACAAATGATCAAGCGATGGACTTAATTAGAAGTTGAACGAGACAAGCCTGATCGTAACCCAGGTGACAATATCTCGCATTTGAATGAAACCCACTTCATGCTTTGTTGTTCAGAGCGAGGGATTATCCGCATTTAAATAATACAATACGTACCAAAGTTATTTGTAGCGTCTCACGCGTACTACCTGAACCTGATCGTTGAACTCTCTTCTTTATTAAAACGCTTGCGTATCATCCGTCAATCCCGGTGAAATAACGTATAAGGATAATCCGCTCGTCCCATCCTATGAATCACCCCCAAAAACAAACATATATTATCACCGTTCATTTTACGGATATATAGCGTAGAGTTTAAAAATAAAGCGGTTTCTGATATATTTTTAAATATTGTCAGGTGTTACCTCGGATTTAAACAACGATTTAATAAGAACCAAAAAAAGAAACAATCCGGAAATAACTGGTAACTCGCATAAAGTGCTCCAAAGACAAATTATTTACTTAAATTCTTAATGGAGGCCACCTGAGAGTACCTGAGAGTGTTGAATGGAAACTTTAATTATTTTTGGGTTATTACCTTTATACGGAAATTTACACAATTCATAATGTTCTCAAAATAAAATTAGGCCAATGTGGCTTATTCTATTTTTAATTATTACCGGAAAAACTTAAAAGTAAGCTGTATCTAATACTTATGCATATCCATAATTACATCCATTGTGCCTGGGTCGCTGAACCACAGTGTATTGAACTCTTGATAGATGGGTTTTTTAAATGTTGATACTACGTGTTTATCTGCGCTGGTCTTTTCCCGCTAAAATATTTGATTTGTCTTATTGGAGGTGTATTTTATTTCTGGAAATTTCAGTTCATTTTCAAAATGAACTCAAAGTTATCTCGAAGGGTCAACCTAGATCTTTTAGTTCCCAAATTCAGAAACGGTAATTTCCGAAATGTTGTCCTAAATTATTTTAACTCTTTGCGGATGTTAAAGTTGCAGACTTGATCAAGTTGCCAAGTCCTTAAATTAAGCGAACAGCAATACATAAATAATTTAATACTTGCTTTCCAAGATCTGTGGATCTTTTAAAAGCGTTTAGTTGTAAACCGGATTCCTGAATTCTAGGAACCTTTTCTTAACTTTTGCTTTTCTGTGCATTTTCCATTGAAATTCCCAGTATTCTCCTAATTCTAGTTAACTGTCGACTTAATTGCTTAAAATTGTCTAAACACCAAATATTTGTAATTATACCTTCACAACTTTGTTAAATTTATAAATAAACTGCTTGCATATGCGTTCTAAGCTCAAATTTCCATGGTCTAGAAAACTGCCATACAAACTTGTAATTTATTTAACCAGTCATACACACCACGAATTCAATCTGGTTTTTCGCTCAATTACGAATTAGTCAAACCTCGTTGCATCTCAACTACGGCATGGGAGTTCCCCATACATTTACAATCCTAAACTTCAAATTAAACAACTATTTGATATGATTCTTATGGCCGATGGAGAAGGCAATGATGGAGCAGATAGAGGACCAAAACAGAAAACAAAACTGCAAGACAAGATTACGGTCAACATGATCTTGGAAAAACCCACATCAAAGGTGATACAAGCCAGAAAAAGAAACGTTTGATGCATGGAGTGGTTCAGATGGGTTTTTGTGGTTAAGCAATAAACAGGAATAGGTATGATAGCGCCACAATAACAAGAGCTTGATATGCATCCGATATGTTTTAATTGAATCGTTCATCTATTCTAAAATGAATGGTACGTTTCTTTCAATTGTAACCTTTAAAAAAGACCTTGGGCAAATCTTGAATTCTTAAAGCATTTACATATTTACTTTTTAGTCAACAACAACATTGTGAGATTTATTTTGTAAATTCAAAGGAGTTCTGTTAAATGCCTGTTTTTTGTGTTAGTTAGATCGACGCTTGAATTGTGTTGTACTGTGTTTGGGGCCCTCCTTTGTATCAAGCTCACTGTTTTCTGAATCGAGAAAATAGAAAAACGTTTTACAAGAGTATTCGTGAAAATGCTTCACTCAGGCAGAGATATTTTTATGCCTTTCTATGAAACAAGGTGCAAATTATTATTAATTTAGCCTCTCAACATTCGAAGAAAGTTTTTATAATACTATTAATTTTGACTTCTAATTTAAGGAGTTCACACAAAACATATTCTCATACATACAAGGTACAGGAGCCTACCTCTTTCAAAGGAGCGGAATACGTCTTAAGGAGATAAAACGGTCTTTTGCGTGTGTATAGAAATTCGATTTTCCCTGTTTCCACCCATTGGGAAGGAAATCATATTATGAGGACTTTAAGTGCGCATATACATATAAATTGATTTTTAAACCACCAAATCTTTCTTTCTTAAAGTTATTTTATGCCGCACCTGCAATCATACTCGAAAACTCTATACAAATAGCGTGAGATGTTTGTTGCTCGGATAAGTTGCCAAATATTATGCATTCAAAATTTAATCAGTTATTTTTTGCAAGCTGTTATTAAATGACCCGAAATGAAAGTCATTTCCTAGATTTACCGTCGATGAACAATTAAAAATTCATCGTTAAGAGTCAATGCTACTTTTTCTCGATAATACCTTTTAGAGCAGCGCTTGCAACATTGACAATGCCTAACCACTTTCAATTTAACAGCAAGTAACTATTTTAAAGCTCTTTTCATTATGAGAAAACTTATATAACAACAACGTAAGCAGCTATACTCGTTCTTAGAAGGTATAATTACAATTTAAAATTTATGCATCGAACAAGTATTGCACAATTGTGCAATGCCATAATTGAAGGATATAGCATAATGTCACAATTTGTCTGACTCTAGGGTAACGAGCGCTTACATTCAGCAAGCAACACACTCCATAAGTCGTGAGTGAAAGATATTTTTTTCAGAATATCACGATCTTTTCTTACTGATCGATACTCTGATATTCAAAATATTCGCAATAATGAATGCTTTTATTAACAATAGTACATGCATCACATCTGTCTGGCTTATCGCCATCCCCGACATGAGCACAAAGGCAGACAGACAGTCATTAGCGTACGACTATAGATATAAATAATTTCAGCGTCTTATTATATATAGCTATATTTTTATTGATGCCTATTCCACCTCGAAGCAACAAATAAAAGAAACAAACTTTAAAGGTTTATTGGTTTGACAATGCAAAGAATTTGACAAATTGTTGGACACTACTAATCCGAACTTAAGATCTGCTTAAACAGATAATGTGGAAATTCAACTTCATTTCTTAATCACTATTTTTTGATGAATTGAATAAACATTTTTTTTATTCTTAATTTATCACTGCGTAGCGCCAATTTTAGTCAAGGCCGTGTATTGTGTCATGTAAGAATTCGAAATTTAAATCGGAACTTAATGCATTACTCACGAACATAACAAAAGATCTAACACGGGCAGTACAACTTGACCATTATTAACCGTATTTCCTGACGTAGTTGTCAATTGGACAGAATGGATCCAATTAACAGCGCGGGGTAAGACCAACGCCAACGCGTGTCTCGGCTCGTTCAATGTACAGGATTTCCGTACGAATCACTTTTGTCATTAGAGCAAGTGTCAGATGACCGGTGGCAATGAGTTTTTTCTTTTTACATATATTTTTTTTTCAGTATCTGTCGATAATGACATGACATGTTGGAATAAAATATTGATTGATTATCATAATTATTGTCTGGACCGAATTCGTAGAAAGCCGACTACACGCAGTAAAAATGTATTGTTCCATAATGGCACAGTCTTACTAACAATCATTTAAACCTATACCTTATTATATTTCTGGAAGTAGATATATTGTAAGCCACATTATTATATAGGGAATAATTTGCCATTGTGGGCTTGTAAAATTTAACACTAAAAATAATTTTTTGGATTGCGCAATACATTTAAACATTTTCATACTATTTTTGGTTGAGTTTTCCGGGGACGAATACCACCAGGAAAGTGACAGTCATTCGTCCAAGGTTACTAGAAAATATCCCACGCTAAGGTGGTGCAGGGAAATAAGTCCCCGGGAACTAAGTCCACTGAGGGACTTAGTTCCCACCTAGTGGGAAATAAAATCACTTTCGTGAAGTGGACTTAGTTCCCATGCAAGATGGGAACTGAGTCCACTTTCTTATGGGAACTTAGTACACATTCAAAAATAAGAAGGGGGAACTAACTTCCAACATTTAGGATTGGACAACAAACTGTAAAGTGCAGTTAGTTATCACATTCTTCTAACAAAATCTTAAGCTTATCTCGGATAAGTGCAGTCAATACGATTCATTATCAGTAAAAACAGTTTGAAGTGAAACTTATTTTCAGAGTCTTGCAAACTGAACAGCATTTTTTAATTTTTGTTCTGTTTGACAAAATCGCGCGATTTTTTATTTGATTATTTTCAGAGTCTTGCAAACTGAATTTCGAAGGGAGTATTTTGTCAAACAGAACAAAAATTAAAAAATGCTGTTCAGTTTGCAAGACTCTGACAATTTTTTAAGTTATTGATTTTTCTTTTCCGCTTCTTATTGGTTGCATTACATTTATGTTATATATGTATTTATTTAGTTATATATCTTTAAATCGAAATTTTGAAAATTTTGTTAACTCAGTTTGGTATATATTACTCTGACTTAGTGAACAGCTAATTTCATTTTTGTTTATAAAAATTGCAAAGTTCCTACTTGACTCTTTAATTTTACTTTGTTCTTAGTCAACAGTGAGAATATACTTCACATTAAAAGGGAAATAAAACCACTCTGAGTTTTCGGAATTTATTTCCCATCTTACATGGGAACTAAGTCCACTTTACGAAAGTGATTTTATTTCCCACTAGGTGGGAACTAAGTCCCTCAGTGGACTTAGTTCCCGGGGACTTATTTCCCTGCACCCGCTAAGGTCGTCGATTTATACCCGGAGGATTTTTAATTTTGTGTTCAGAAATTTGAATAAAGTTTCTAAAAGAAAGTTAGTAATTAATGACTTGTGATAAATAAAACAAATAAAATTGTGTTGTATTCAAATTACCCAAATATTTTTTACCGTGTTTAAATGTATACAATTTTTTTTATACCTCACATACCTAATTCTGATACTAACTGAGTTTATCTGGAAAACTATTTAGGTAAAACATTAGTTACGTACGTTACTCTTTTGTTAGATTGGATAAGGGTATACCGGATTGAAAAAGTAGACGCTATAGCTGTTTGGTAAATGTAAAACCGCACGTGCCCTTATTCCGTTTCGTATTGTTTGGGTTAACACGTCTAAATTCACTTTCCTTCGCTTACAGCTTCTCATTCGCATGGTCCTAATTAAAATTGTTACAAAATTTTTAATTTTTAAAAATTTCGATTTATCTCAAATAATATTCAGTGCGCATTATTTGGAAACCAACATCTACTTAGTTAATTTCCAGGTAGAAAAAGCATTCGTGTTTAGCTAAAAAAAAAGACAAATAAGATAGTCTGAGAAATTTTAAAAAGAATTTGCAAAGCACTCGTTGGCAAAAATATTAGCACCAAATGATCGCATAGGACTTAAAAGTCGTTTTGACCACTCGTAAACATGAAACATTTTTTGTTTGGGAATTCGAAGTCAGTCTTGTGATTAACAAACAAATTAAGTACTGTTTTTTTTTTGCAAAGTCTTGTCTGTTGATTTTGCGGTTTGGGGCTTACCCTAATTTGATTTTAAATGGTTTTTAGCTAAGTGTAATGAATCCTGGAGTGTGCTCAGAAGTAAGGCGTCATATTCATATACTTATATATTGTATACTTATATATATATAGTTGGGTATTGTTTACTATATTCTACCTGACGGAAGGACTCCCTAACATTTACTCTCAAAGCCCGCGAACCTCTTTGTCTCATCTGAAGTTGCTTATACAGACTTTGAATCATAAACCTAACAAGAATTTGAAGACCAATAGCAAGATGTTTATTTGCCCGTGAACAGTTGTGGTTCAAAAAATATTTTGAAATCACTTTTAAAGTCAAGGAGTGATTAGTTCCTGGACAGTAAACATTTCAATACTGAAATTAGGTGATTTGTTCATGATCCTAATACAAAACCTTTATGGAATGCAACGCCGCTCTCTGTCTTTCCTCATTATTACATAAATAAATAAATAGTTAACGCAACAGGTTCGTGTACCATAGCTTTTTTCTAAATATTCGTTTTGTGTGAGTTTTTTATTTTTTGGGACGAATGGAAGGGACCTACAATTTCATACCGAGTCCGAACGGCTAACTAAGAAACCCTTTAATGACAGTTATACTTTTGGATTTCGGTCAAACGTTCGCGAGAGGTCGAGCAGTGGAAAAAACCTAATGATGTAATTTTTGTTATCCGGGTATCGAACCTGAGACAACTCGCTCATTAGTCCAGCACACTAAACACTGAGCCGCTGCGCCCACATGCAACAATTGAAAATCAATGTGCACCAGTAGACCCTCTCTCTTCTTCCCATATTCGTTCTGTTAATATTGCTGTGCGCCAGACATCATAAACAATGTCCTAAGTCCTTAAGAACTTGCAGTATTGTATATAGAGAAGAAGCCCTATAACCTCGAAAATGATGCTGTGTATCCTTATTGGAAGGTATGTTACATTCGTTGCTGATAGGTCAAAATTGAAAAATTCGTGAAAATTCTGTCGATAAACAGACAAAATCTTAGTTAAGTGAAATGGAAATAAGTGGGACTAAATAGAGTTACTTATAGTACCTACAGGAAACGAAAATTAGCATGGGTTCAGTCAAATTCTATGGAAACTATTTAACGCATTTTGTTCTTCGGAATTGTAGTTAGTTTGTATTCTTACTGTGCTTATGGCCTGTATCGGGAAAATACCTTACACCCCAATTCAAAAGCACTACAACAGTGTGTATATTTTCTATGAGAAATATTTTTTTTTTGCATTATTTAAAAACCACACTATTGTCACGAGACCTGAAGCCCATTAATCCGAATCAGATGCGTTTTTTTTACTCAATAAATTCTTTTAAATTTGCATTTTATTTGTACAATTTCCAAGCCATCATATGACAATGAGTCATTCTCTGATGTTAAAGAAATATTTTGATATGTAGAGTCCCCTAAAGTATATTCTGCCTTGTTCTTCCAATAGGATTACTTTTATTAAAGTCCTAGATTATTCTAAGAAGAATCGTTTTCGCTGGAAATTGCGTATTCGCATGTTTATCAAAAGAAATGTAAGCCCCCTGATTTAAAATGATTATAGTTTCTTTATGCTAATGAATGAAACTTGAAATGTTGTGTCACAGTAATCAGAGGTCTTGAGAGGTTTGAACAAACATAAATATTTTTATTATGCTTGTGATTTGGATGTCAGCGATGACAACTATGATCAATATTCAAGGACTGCTTGCTATTTATAATTATATATACAAATTATATCGCCTATTAAAAAATAAACCTGTAAAGTTTGTGCAAAAGCGAAGTAAGCTTAAAGAGCATCACAAAATTGTAACAGAAACAAAAACAAAGTGGTGTGTATGGTTAAGGAACTATGCAAACCGTCGAAAGCTGTACTTTTAGATTTTTGCACCCTTGATTTGTTTGATCTGAACGCACCTAGTGATTTTTTGACAGCGTGAAGCCCTGGTAGCTAGAGCTGATGGAAATTATATAAGTAATATGATTTAGTTACTTTTTAATAAAGCGTATAATAATAATAAGTTTAAAAGTAAGGAGGCTATGACCTAACGCCTGGAGAAAGCTTCTAGTGTTTTTCTATCTATGTAGGTTTATTACATTTCGGGGTTTATCTTATTTTCGACCATTATTGATATTGAGAGTATTAAGGATATTCCAGATCATTTGCAGCCATACGAGAAAACGCCCCCTTTGGTCAATATTTGGTCAATATTTTCGGCACGTTACTGAAATCGATTTGTAAATTATAGGTACTCAGTCCGCTGTCGAGCATTTCATAAATCCAGCTTTACTCCAAAGTACGTTAGCTCTATTTTAATGGCAGCGCGCTTTTAATATGCCATACATATTCTACAAATATGTAAGCATTCTGTGTGTAGTGAACGTTCACAAACACACAAACAGGGAGTCCGGTGGTATCCGGGTAAGGCTGCTGTATCTTAAAAAAAGAAAAGGAATAGACAGTTTGTATCAAAAAGCTTTTGATGATTGATTTGATATAACGTGTAATTACACATCCACTTCTATTTATAGGATTGAGTGAAAGATTTTATTTTAAATTAAAAAAAAAAATAATAATAATTATTTAACTACGCAGCAAAATTACCAAATAAATTCAACAATTTATGATGCAATGCTGCCAAATATTACAGTATGTATTCGCGATTGGCGACCTAATAAAAAATGAATGAATGTCTTTCATAGTTACTAGCGGCTATTAAGTAAATTTCTTTTATAATTTGCCACTTTCTGACCTTCGTCAAATGTGTAAATATGTACTCAAAACTTAAAATTCTACGAACTACACACTGTTATATAGATTGGCCACTTGCTTATATCAAACTTTGCTGTTTAATTTTAATTTGCAGCAGATTTTTCCTATGCTTAAGAAACTGCACGTGACAGAGTAACTTACAACACAAACTTATCAAATGCACAATTCAAGAAACGATATACATATTATAATTATATGTAAACATACTGGAAAGTGTATCAATTTACCAAATTGATCTAGAGTATGAAATCTCTTCTGTTACCAATATGGCAACGGGTCAATGTACGACCGGCAATATATTCCAGCTACCAGATCAATACTCCGAGGAGATTGTACTTTTGGTAGTAAAATAAACTGGATCTAATGCAAATTTATATGAATCAAAGGTGATCACTGATCACCGAATAAATTGAGATCACAGCAGTGGGTGAAATCACACTTTTGCCGACTTTATTATCCAAATGACTGTCGTGATTAAGTGAGTAACACGAAATCCTATTCAATAACAACAACTACAAATCAATTGTTATTTGTTCAAGTTCACCAGTGTGAAAATCTATTAGTAACGGTATCCGCTGTTGCCGGCTATGCCATGCGTTACGCTTGGGGCAAAATATCCGCTAAGCAAATCGAGTGCAAATTGAACTCATAATTTAGATGCAGTTGGTAAATGAGTTAACTTAAACGGCAATTGATTGACATAAGCTGGTATTCGATGAACTTGACAAATGAATGCAAACAGCCGGTTAAGCCCATACTGATAGGTACTTCACGGGATAACATCCATCTAATATAAAATATTCACATGCCAACCAGTGGTTATTTTCGAATGGTTTTTATTGTCTTTTTACATATAATTTTGGTTTGCCGAGTTCATTGAACATTCCGACACCTTTGCTAGAATACCTACCCCTTGCAATTGTAATCTGGCAAATCACAGTTCAACGTATTTTTTTATAATATTCGAGTTTGATATCTGTTCACCATCTAACTCAAACGAATGGGGCATCTTACTATGCAAAGTTGTAAAACGTGTGCAACTTTTCAATTTATCTACCGTGAGACAACAACAAAGCCGAGAAACATATAGAGAAATATACTGTAGCTGGCACTTCGTACATGTTTCCCTTTAAAAGTATAATTAGATTTCTTGACTAGACAGATCCTTCTGAGTCAAGCTTATCCAGTTCGTGCGACAACTCTTTTGTTTTTAATAATGTAGGTTACCTTCAAATTATGCCAATTGCCTTCTGGTTTGACATTTGTAGCTTTAACTGTGACGATGACAAAAGGTCACACAAGCCGTCATCAAAATTGTTTTACTTTAGCTCGATTTAGATATGGTTCGCATATTAATTAAATACACATGAACATATTTGTATTTGTGATTGCAGATGAGGTACGGGTATACTCGTATACCTACTGACGATAAAGATTGTCATTTATGTCAATTATAGGCTCATCTTTGCTGGAAAGTTTTCTTATTTTAATTAAAGTTATAAACAGTCATTTCGCGGTTGTTTTTTTAAATGGGAATTTTCTACAACAAAGCTGATGTATCACACTGCCGGCCGTCACTAATGTAAACCGCCTTTTGTTATGAAAGAGACACATATTTTTTATGCTGGAAAAAAACGCACAATGGCCGCGTTCCAGTGACCGCTAGATGACTAGTAGATTGGGAGCGTTCAATTGACGGATATATCCATATGTTTAAGAAAAAATACATCTTACAATATGTCTTTCATAATAATTTATTTATAATCTAGAACTTAGAATTATGAAAGCTTAAATATTTTAAAGCTGCTTCTTATAAAGCTTTGTGCCCTCTTCTCACTTCCCTGCGTCTAATCTAATCGAACTTTCCTTTTCTACTGATATCCACGGGGCCGTGATGGAAAATATTCAAGTAATCTCGAACTTAGAACATCCGCCATATTTAATTTATAAAGACGTTATAAGCATTCCATTGTTATTGGACCTATACCTGCGTACTTATTAACTTGAAGTGGTTTTAGAATACTTGTAAAGGTAAGAGCTTCCACTGTTTTGACTGAAAATGATTTTAGATATATTACATTGTCACCGGCCTTTATGCGTATGTTCAAGTTACAATTAAGTTCAGAAAAAAAATTTTGTAAGCTGTGGCTTTTTCCCTACACTTGTTCTGCGGAGAATGTATTTTAAAAGATGGGATGGGAAACATTCGCTGTCAAAACATGCGAAATCCGTGTAGTTTTTAATTCCCTGATTGACTTAACATTTGCGTGTGCAACAAGACCCTGTCTTCCACGATAGGTACCCATAAAAAGACCATTTCTGAATGTTGCAAATTGCTAATTGCTGTAGTAATTTTGTTGCGTTTATTTATGTTTAATAGAATTGTACATACGGGACATAATTAAAACAAAAGCCATACGAGTATCCTTGAGTAAACGATACTATAATTATCCCCAGTCATTGTACCTACTATATGCACACAATCTGTCCCGCCAAGGTGTCGAGACAATTCTAACAGTTTCTCCGCCCTACTTCAAATGAATAAATAATTTTGTCTGAATAATCCACTGTAAATTAATTTGTTTTGCGTACACAATGTATAAACTATAGGAGTGATATAATAAAAACCCTGCAGATTAGTTTCTGAACTCTGCACCCACAGCATGCGGGTCTACCCCACATCCGATATTCATCGTTCCCTAACAGCTGCACTGCATACCTCGCTCTATATTCAAACGACAGTGGTCAAGTATGCTATATGTTATATATATTAAGTGTAGATTTATCGGAAAACATCAATCTCCTAACAGGTGTTAATTGCGATGCATTTTATCGAAACGCCAGTAGGTAGTTACCGGGGCAAAACTATCGATTAACAAGCAACTATGTAAATGTCGAAGAATGAAGCCTAACAGGTGTAGAAGTAGAAAAACATGTGTAACACGAATGAATCGTTACTGAGACATCTGTTCTAAGCTGCGACCAAGGGTTTAGCGCTTGTTTTCGGCGGGTTGCTCACGTGATCGCATTTTGTTGAAGGCCGGCTTTCACAGGCAGGCAACTGATTCACTGCAATGGAAACTAGTAAATGATTATCAAAATAATTAGAAGTAATAGGTTAGTGCTCAAACCTAGGGCTATTGCTGTTGCAGGTATCCAACATATATAATGTGACACCTTTCACATCTGGTCTTCATCTTGATATTCAACTATCACTTGACTGTGGAATTACGCGGAAAACAGAAATTACCTATACTCTGATTTAATTTTCTATTTTTTTCTGCCGGAAAATGTAAATTGTGAATCACTGCTCGTGATTCCGTACTTAGTCATTGCCATTATTCATAAATCCCTGTATAATGAAGCATTCGAGCAGTCGCACAATTGCATTTTCCCTTCCTTATAAAAGCGTAAACCTACTTGCATTCAATTTGTGTCTGCATAATATCAATTCATTTAGCTAACAATCGAATTGGTGAGGCGTAACGACCCTAAACCATTTTCAAACTAGTTTTTAATTGGAAAATCCATTCCCTACCACAAGTGCCACCTTGGTGGGGTGGCGCGAGCAGCTGTCTAATATTCGTTATTAGAACTTGCGTATATACCTTACCCACTGGCTCTGTGGCCTTACCCATGCTAATACTATAAAAATCGGCAAACCACTTTCAAAATTAAAACTTGCCTCCATTATCACGACGACCACTGAACATTCTCACTTACTCATTAAAATAAAACGAAAAAAAAAAAAAACAATATATATATTTAATGAAACCCCCAAAGAAATAAACAAAAGAAACAAGCATTACGCTCGTAACTGTGTGACTGTGAACAAAACTGGATTTAGTTTGGTTAGCGTCAATCGCCGCAAGAGCAGCGTTATCCAACTACAAAAGGTGATCCCCTGATGAGTCGTCGTCGGCTCTTATAACAACAAACAAGATTTTTTGACGTCGACAGTTTGTTTTGCCTGCGAAGATCTGATTCTTACGTTTAGGTCAATCTAGACTTTGGTCGGGGTCTTTCCGAATTGATGAGCAACTCAGTTTGGAGAAATCCACATCGCTCTCCAAGTGAATCCCCATTCAACAAACCGCTATATGACTATACCGTCGCAGGTTAACGCATGCAACCCAGGTGAGATGCTGAGATGCTGTGCTGCTGCGTGGCCACAACGACCACGAGACAAAAATGTTCCATATTCATACGTACGTACATACAGAGTGTGTGCATTCGCCGCAAAGGTAGGGGTTTCCCAAATCTCTTTCGTAGAAGTGACTGGTCGATGGGAATTTTTTTACCCACAGGGAGATAAACCGATTATCATGTGTCGCTATAGCCGAGTGTATCTGACAGATTTCGAAGAGCTCAAGTGGGTGTTTCAACGATTATACATATAACACTAATAATAATTTACATCGATATTATCGCTATCGCATCTTTCGTAGTAGAGAAGCGCCAATAAAACAGGTGTCAAGCCGCCATGGTCGGTGAGGTCCACTCAACCCACTGGTTGTAAGAATTGTGTTTATGTTGGCTGCATAAACACATACGAGTCCGTTACGGAGTGGGCTCGATTTTGTGTGCTGGTGTTAGTATAGGACATACAAGGTACACACCTCTTGTTCCTCTTTTAGTCAAGTGGATACAAATGTCAATGACAGATTTCTGATTTTCAGTTCTGTCCTTTTTCTGTTGTTGCTGCTATTGGCGCTGACACATAATCTCGTTGAAACTGCATACAAGGGGTTTTTATTTTTAATTAATGAAATCGATAAAGTTGAAATTTTTATTAGTGTCACGTGAGATTACCATTTAAATGAAAAACGAAAAGTCCTCCAACAGCTGTTCGCTGCGATAATGGGTGATTTTTATATTATTCTTCAATGGGTGTAGGGAGAAAATAAAGTAACGCTGATGTTTTTTGGGGGGCTTGTCATTTGAGAATGTGTTTATTTGTTTCAGGAAGTAAAGTTGGACTGTACAATTTTGTATTGAGGCCAAAAGAGAAAGAAGTTATTATTGGTTTTGATTGCGTAATTGATTAATATTTTGTGACTAACTAATCGCACTGCCAGTAAATATGGGGCGCAACAGATCCATCTAGTCAGAATTGGATCATGGAATCGGTGGTCCAGGGCACTACCGGAAATACAGGCAGCATTCGCAATTCATGACTAGCCCTACTCCAACTCTACTGCATATGGGTCTCTCCAGGCCAACTTGGCAACCAAATTGACCATGTGAGGGCTAGAGGCACACAGCAAATATCTTCAAAGTGCCCACATTCTGAAAGGCAAACGTTGACTCTAAACCTAAGTACCAAACTCTTTATTCTAGCCAAGAGCCTTAGAAGACTATATGAAGTTGCTATAATAATCTTTTTTTGAGAGGGTGTCTTGTTGTCTTAACCTTAACCAAGTGTACAGAACACTGTTGGCAATCATTCAAGGAATGGAAGTCAACAATCATGCCTCTTTTGACACAAGTTCGGCTGGTTTTCTTTTTAGTTGTCAAGGCTCGGATTAAGAAAGACCTTTGACTTTTGGTTCGTTTTGTTCGACTTTATAGCTACCGACATTGTCAACTACATGGCACATGGTACAATGGGTTTATAGCAAAAAAACGGTCATAACAGCTAGCACCAAGTTCGCCACATTGGTCGGCCTAAATTTGACATATTTAATCGGTCTGGTAAAGTGAAATCCCATACACAATTCGAGTCGATGACTCAGATATTTAAATTTCAGATGCCGATTTACGTATATTATATCGGAAATATACCCATACACATAACTCGCAGCTCAAATTTGTTGCAAATAATCGTTCGATATGCAGTTATATATTTGTGCAACAACAAAAATAAATACCTGTACTCATAAATTTGAACAACCATTGACCATTGCCGCCTGACACACCTATTGCAGCGCATTCAACGTATTCTATATATAAATACATTATAATTAAGTTGAATTACATGATACAATATACTTTTTATTTTAGGGGAAAAGAGAAACATGTGTAAAGTTCAGATCTGGGCTAAAATCGAAGCGGTATCCGTATACGATTTTGCAAATCAATCCAACTTCTTAGAATTCGAAGAAAGAACACAAACTGATCGAATCACACATTCTATGCGAGTATTATTCCATCAAGGTCTTTTAATCAATCCGCAGACAAATGTTTGGGTTTTTATAGTGGCCATTGTTTGGACCTTAAACCGCTATTAAAGTATTTTAAGATTAGAAGAGAAGTAAAAGAAATATAACTCTAAGTTTACGTGGTCTATAATAAGCAAACAAAAAAAGACGGATTTTTATTGTTTCTTGTTTGCGGATGTTTAAGAATAATATAATGGTAAAGGTAGCCTTAAGATTGATTGTGAACTTGACTGCTTCCCTCAATAGAGGTCAGATAAATTGCTAACAAGCTCAGCGGAAGTTTTGCTCAAATGGACTAGACGTGTGTGTACTGTGATGATTGTACTTGTACCTACTTACATTTCTGCAATTAACTATATATTGTGCAAATTGTCATTATATGCCGCGTTAATTGCAGTTATAATTTGAAAGGAATTCCACTTAATGGTGTGATTAGCACCGATTTGAGAAATGAAATCCCCTGTAAAGATGCATTTCATCACATATTGCATACGGTATACTATACGCTATACGCTATACCCACATATGGATTTGTGTAAATTTTCACGGAAAAGGACATTAAATAAATTTCGCTTTAGGGTATACAGACATGGGTAATTAGTCAAATTAAAAGTTGATAATTATAGCAGTTCGCCATTATTCGCACCGAAATAACCATTCTGAATCATAACACGAATTCATTTATAATTGGTATATCCTAATTGGAAATATACTTACGTAACTTTTGAAAGTACCTTGATCTGAGTTGGATAAATATTAAGCTGCTGTAATTTATATGAATATGATTCATTTGGGCGTTTTTTCAGTACAGAACATCTGGATGTGGTTCATTGAGTAGTAAATTATCTCCGATGGGTGATATCTTGGTATACAACTTTCTACACAAAGTTAAATGAGTTGGAACAAAAAGCAGTAAAAGTAAACAAATACAAAATTCACGCTTTTAGACAATGTAAATATGACTGAGATCATTGCTCCGTATAAACGATGAGAGTTATTGAAGTAAACCCAGCCAAAGGCTAAAAGCGTATATGGTGTACGTTTCTTTCTATTGTTATTCAAATCGACTAAAGATTTCGCCCAGTGGCAGTGGTAGAAATTCTACCATTGTAGTGGCCTGGCTTATACACAACATATTGGAAAACAAATTACACACAGTATTGCATCTCTGCAAACTTGTGAGAATGGTTCTAAACCTTTGGCATTCGCCTATTTGTGTATATTGATTTAAATGCTTTGCGGAAAAAATAAAACAGAGGTTTTCTAAGAGCTGTTCTCATAAGAAAATCCTGGAAAAACATTTTCTGTCTAACTAATTTCGATTTAAGTCGATTTTCCAATACCAGCGGCCTACCGATTAATTTTTCTAGCTTAAATCTTTTGCTACATTTGTAATTAAGAATAGCAGTGTGTAAAATTTGGGATTATGAGTTCGAAGTTGTATGACGCAACATACGATTTGGTAGTAAAACTCAAAGTTTTTGGAAGACACTCTTGGAGATTAAGAGCCCAAACAAATTTTGTATCCTTACAGGCTGCTGTAGATTTCAATTCTGGTAGACCTTGGATGGGATGGTAATGGCTAAAACGGATTATAAGATTGTTACTGTCATTTAAAAGAAACCTTAAAAGCGAATATATATTTTTGATCATCGATTTAAATACGCTGCCAGACTTTCATTTTTAAGGCCAGCTTCGCTTTTTACCTTTTATTCATGTACATCTTTTCCGGTTACTTCCCTCAGCCACATATCACTGGGGGCTTATAAGACACTTCCTAGTTGACGCATTCGATTTATGCAATATGATCTAGATACAAGACGAGAATATTATTAATGATCGTAACTAAGAACATGGTTCAATGATTAATCTATAAAATTTATTTATACGACTTTAACTTTTAATTGTGAATAAAAGCCGAATGATGGTAATTAGCATTTACCACTCTTTGTCTAGAGAACCGGAAAATACTTTTAATGATGATGCTAGTTTGCGGGAAAAAGTTGGAAATGCCCAAATTTGTTTGATACCACAGTCCAATCACTGCACTAATGACTGCGTACTTTCTTGGATTTTCAAACAAGAACAAAGAGCACTTACATTTATTTTTAGATACCACAGTCAATATTTTATGGGTTTTCAGACAAGAACAAAAAATAATTTAAGTCACTGCGAATGACGTTGAATAATAATTCTAATTGTAGGTTACCTGTTCATGACCTGAGTATTATTTCGTCCCTTTTGAGATAGGTTTGACAGTGAATAACTTTTTATCGAAAATGACTTACCTTAACGTAGTTATTGTTATTGGGCTACTATACGTACTAGATCGAACGTTTTCCTTACGTCCAATTATCCATATCTGAAATCCCACGCATGACAAAAAAATAAAACCTTTTAGGCATTGCAAAGCCAACTGCATTTTAAAATCATTGAGAAATAAGTTCGCTGAATAGAAATATTTCATCTCGGTGAATTTTGGCATTGAAATTAGATTTATTTTTATTTAATTCGATAGCGAGCACACGCTTTTTGCTAAACGATGTCATTATACAGTCACCTCGCTGTGGGGGGATATAAACAAACATAAACTAAGCAATTATAGTTGCGGTTAAGGGGCAATGATTCTTTCGGCGGTTTTCGGTCTTCTTGACATTTAAATTGATAGAAAAGAGATATTGAAGCAAAATTAGTTTATTACGACAAATGCAGACTAAAATGGATGCAAGCTTTTCAAAAATAGTTATCATGTTATCATGTATCTAAATAAAAGGTACCTGAATTAGTTTTTTTTGGTCCTCTTCGTTTCTCTAAGCGCCCCCTTTCTGTTACGCATACTAAAAAAAATCGTATGAAGGGTCTGATTCATTTTCTGGAAATTGGAATTAGAAATTTTAAGCCAAATCACCTCTATAAGCTAGTGATTACTTGCTTAGTGAAAACAAATAGTAACCGCTCCTCTATAATAAAGGACCCTATATTTATGTCAGTTTTATTTATAGCCAAATAGAAAGGACCTTATATTTTATGTACCACATCGCAATGGCCGAAAACAAAAGAAAAGATGTTTGCCAGATTGGAAAATGGAAACAACACATTAAGGAACAATTTATACATTATTTCCGTTTAGGGCTGTACTAACAAGGAATAATTCCTCCCACAAAAGTTACTGTACAAATTTGAATAAGTAGTTAAATATGGATTCATTACTCTCCTGAATCAGTCATGTTCTCGTTAATTCTTAACCCAAACAAAGAAGTGACAAAACTAAAGTACTTGTAATATAATATCAAAAGCATTTTGCGGTGACCGAGTGCTAATAAATGACTCAATCAACTCTGAATGGGAATTTTTGTCTTTTTTTTCTTAGTGGTTAGGTACTTATTGTTCTAATTGAAATACCTTCAAAACCACATCTTTCCTGAATGTGTAATTATTTGAGGCGTTTTTCAAACGGGGGACGCACATTTGATAGAATTTTCCTTTACCTTGGAAAACCCTTCATGAACTCTTCACATTTTTTTCTAGATAGTCTCGCATCACGTGGTCATGTAGCTGTCACTATGGAAATAATTACTAAATGAAATAAATCTCATTATAATTACATGTGATATTATGGCACTTACAATAGATACATATAAATTCCATGAAAATTCTATTCCTGCATTCATTTCATGTTCTTGGAAAAAGAATTCACTTTTAATTAGTTGTTATCGATTTTAACTAATTAAATGGACATTATAGATTTAAGTGCCATTTAATTTACCAATCGTGCAGAATTTATTCCGTAGTAGTTACTTTATAGTTTTCAGTTACACAACTTACTAAATAGCAAAATAGTTTGAAAAACCATCCCTAGAAACTACTTTAATCGGTTCAAATTATCATTAAATTTGAAAAATATTTTTTTTTGCGAAATTTCGTTCCAAACGAAACAGACTAGTGTGCATACATTTGCTTAGTTTGTGCCATTGATCTAATTAGCACTAAAAACTGAAACGAAACTAAGCCAAGTTAAATTATATTCAAAAGTAGCATTAAAAAAAAAACTCTCGGAAAACCTAGTCATCCTTGCAAATGTACTTTTATGTAGAACACTTCTATCTTTGTCGTGCTAACTGCATGCGCTGAGTTTGCATTGAACGTAAAACTCACGCATAAACATGGTCAATTGAATAGGTACTTGCATATTTTAAGAACAAAACTAGTCCGCCATATCCTCCTGGGTTTCCCACCTCATTATGCGTTCGATTGGATAATGACGTGACCCATATTTTTCCTATTGGATTGAATACGAAAATTTCATTAGAAAGCTTTCCATAATCGGAAAGTGCCTGCAAGCCTAGCATCCGCCCTAACATTGACTTGAATGCATGCATAACTAGATGAATTGAAAATGCAAACCCCAACAGACAACAAATACATAAACAATTCGTAGAGAGAACAAAAAACCCCAAGAAATGTGTTGCCAAAGTATCTAACACCAAAGCTAACTGCTGCCTTTGCACCACCTGTAGAATGTTGAGATACACGCGATACAATTGCTATTGCTGCTCTATAAACCTTCGACGCTATAGCAACAAATATGGGAAGAAAAAACCCCAGAAAGCACATGACGTACGAGATGTTGACGATGATTCCGAGATGATGACGCTCGGAGACTCCAAACTCCGAACAGACTCATTTTCTCTCGTGCACATTCTCAGTATTCACACACTTTGTGTATACTTGTTGTTGTTGGACTTGTGAATACCATACCCTCGGCATCGAAAAGTTTACGTTTCGGTGGGTGGAAATGGTGACTGGCGGAGAGTGGTAGGGGCATGTACGACGTCGCACAAAACCTGACCATTGCTCACCGTCATGTGCGCCTCAGAGTTGTGTTGATATCGAGCGCGAGTATTTAAAGACTTTGATCTGACCAGAGACCATGCATTGATTCGCTATCACTCGCTCTTTAGACTTGCTTCTTGGGTTAAGTAGTTGTGCTGTTGTAATTATTAGCTTTTTTAAAATAAAGGATATTATACGAAATAAAATTAAACAAGGATTCTTATACCGCACCAAGGATAACGATATAAAGATTACCATACATTTATAACGAATTTTTGTTGGCGGCTATTTAAACGTATAAAAATATTGATTGTGTTATTAAATTTGTGTGAAATTCGCAAATTAAATTTGGAGCAATAAGACATCAGACAACAACTACTATATTAAGCAGTGAAATTTTGTGAAATCAAAAGTTCTTGAATAAATCAGGCTTAAATTCATAAAGCGCGCAAGTGAAACTTCTGGTTAAAAAACAAACAAACAAATTAAGCAAAACATTTCTATTTTCGTCGATAAATATCAAATTAATAAATAACTAATACAAGATGATGGCTGTAGCTGCTGCACAAAAGAACCGTGAATTGTTCGCAATCAAGAAATCATACAGCATTGAGGTAAGTTACATTAATATTTCGCCATAGCCTTAGAACAGTACTTACGTTAAAAGTTTTAAAGTGTCCTCAAAATTAAATCGCATTACTTGTTGTTTTCGGAAAATTTAAGTTAGAACGAGAATTAATTATTTAAGGACAGAGTCCGCTGCAAGCAGAAATTCCTTTTCCACACTCTTAAACAAATATTCCTACTTTCGTACAAGTATTCCTTAAAATATTAAGGTCAACATATTCTATTCAAAGGGACCTTTTCTCTTTTCAATCGCAACGTATTATTTTAAAATGGTCGTCTTAACCCATCCCAGTCGGAATCGATCGCATTGCAACCAAATGCCTTCCAAATTTTGCAACAGTTTCTTCACGCGTTCAAAAAAAAAAAATATAAATATAAACAAACCTTTGGCAATAGTTTATCCCTCAGTCGACAACAACAACAACAATGAAAAAAACACGCTGTCGTTGAGCAAACTGAATCTACCAGTATTAGAGATGGCCTACGTGCGATCACTGACCATCGGCACGATCTCAGTAATCGATTTCTTATGCAAATTTAATGCAAATCACATGCATTTCGACTGATTTACATAAATAAAAATTTTTCCGCAAATTTTCATAAAAATGTTATCGACACGCTTGCGATTTCATAATACATACCACGAGTAGAACAACAATACCCACTGTCATGTTTACATTTTGAATAACCGAACACAAAAAATTCCGTCGAAAAATCGATCGAGTGAAAGTTGGCTGCTCTTCACAACACCAATTGAGCATGCGTTTAACAGCTTTGGAAAGATAAATAAAAATCTGGTGTTTTATCGCCTAAAGGCGGGCCCTTTGAAATTCCCTTTTAACCGAACAAAATTGCAGCTAAACTGGTTAACATGTGTCACATAAAAATCACATAAGCTACTGGCCATACGCAGGCTGTGTCTGTAGTCTGCGTGCCGTGTGTTACCATAAAGCAATTTAAACTCGGTATCGTTGTCATCGTTAGTCGGCTAATTTAAATATGCGCAGACAATTTGTCCGCCGTTAATCGGCCAGCAGTGTTATGAATTAATCACATTTCAGCAAGATGACAAAATTAACGAAAAAGGTGTGAAAAATGCCCCTTGGGACGGCTTTTACGAGTAGCTTTCGATCGAAAGTGTTAAATAGGTAAATTATTATTTTTTGTTAAGCGGACAATGAGCGTGTGCTTGATTTTAACGAGCGGCACACTTTCAAATTTGTACCGCCGATTACATGTGCGCTATAAAGCAATCCACAGACCAACCGCTTATGTAACATCCATATGCAGGATATAGTTTTTATTTGTGTTCTTTTTGTCGAAAACCATCAATGCCGGTCAAAGAACTAGGCGTTTTTACCTTCATATCGAACCTGCATTTTTGTTTTCCGGTAGAATTTTTTAGATTAGTGCTAGCTGATCAATTCCAGAGCATGTTTGAATAATCAAATACCGGTTGAGGAGCGTTAACATATTTGTTCAGCCAAATCATATTCAGTCTAAACGGTTCAAGATCATATTACTCAATCCACTTTATTTGGGGCACTAACCTTTGAGCAAATGGAAAACGTTTAAAATCGAACGCAAGGTTACCGGAGAAATCGTTCTATGTAGCAAGGACATACGAGAACGAGTATGGTTTTGATTTGGTTTCAAAAAGTTAATTTCCTCAATTCCGAGATTAATTTCCTTTTCGCTGCCACTCTGACGACACGAAATCCTTTTACCAGCGCTTAATGCTGCTTAGTGCCCTAGGCAACACTGACTACTGACAATTGAACAAATTTAATCCGCATTTGTCTTTGAGCATAGATTTACGTATAACTGTACAATTATCCTTGCAGAATGGTTATCCATCCCGTCGTCGTTCACTTGTGGATGATGCACGCTTTGAGACGTTGGTCGTAAAGCAAACCAAGCAATCAGTCTTGGAGGAGGCCCGCACTAAAGCTAATGGTGAGTTGTTTTTGTTTTCAGTTCTCAATGTTGCATGTTGCTAAAGTTTTTGTTTTTGCTTTTTTTTATTTTTTTTGTGGTTGATTTTGATATTGTGTGACCAGACCAAACATTAGAGGAATGCATCCTTCAAGCCAAGGGCGAACACGTTCCACAAGGTAGAGCTAGCACACGGTTTATTTTCTCTTTTAGTTTTTTATTAATTTTGGTTTTATTTTTATGATTTCGTGTAGAAGAAAATATTGAATTGAAAAACGATGAGCAATTGGAGAACGCTGAAATTCCAGACGATGTCGATGACGCTCCAGTCTTCGAAGGTAGACTCCTACACCTTGAATTATGATTTTCAGTTTGCTTATTTGGTTTCGTTTTTTGTTTCTTTTATTTTGCATGTTCCTTGTTCAGATAATGAATCCTATGGTCAAGAATCCACTTATCAGAACGGAGATGATGGCGAGCGACGCGACAACATCAACTCTAATGGTAAGTTAGCACACATTTGCACCCACTCTCATCCGATTGAGATAAATTACTTCCATCGTCTACATTTTTTACTCGGATTAACACATACAATGGCAGGGAGCTTGGACTGCCTTCTGCAAAGCACTTAATGTCACATTGATGGAGAAGGAAATGTATGAGAACCCAGTCAAGGGTGGAAAATAGCGACTTACCCCCTTTTAATGTTTCTCCGCACCTTTTCATGTTATATGTGACATTTTCGTGCCTGGAATCCTTCATACCTACTTTAAATCGTTTTCCTCTGCACATTTGAAATGTTTTTTCCCTTTTTTGTTCTATTTTTAGATGATGGATTAACCGAAGATGAAATTTTCCTCGCCAACTCAGTTTCTGAATCTGCGGAAGCTGAAAATGCGGTCCAGAGTGCCGCTCTCGTTGTTCGTCTAAAGGACGGTATGAGCTCACTCGGCCGTATCCTGAAGGCCATCGAGAACTACCACGGCTCAATTTCTCATGTGGAGTCCCGTCAGTCCCGTGAGGAAGGTGTCCAACATGATGTTCTCATCAAACTCGACATGACTCGCGCTAACCTCTTGCAGTTGATCCGTTCGCTTCGTCAGTCTGCTTCCTTTGGAAGCATAAACTTGCTGGCAGAAAACAGCATCAGTGTTAAGGCTCCATGGTTCCCCAAGCACGCATCCGAATTGGACAACTGCAACCATTTGATGACCAAATACGAACCAGAGTTGGACATGAACCATCCCGGTTTTGCCGATAAGGTTTACCGTCAACGCCGCAAGGAAATCGCTGAGATCGCTTTCGCTTACAAATTCGGAGATCCAATCCCATTCATTCCATACACCGAAGTTGAGAACAAGACATGGCGTTCGGTCTTCCGCACTGTGCTCGACCTCATGCCAAAGCACGCTTGCATTGAATACAGAGCCGTCTTCAAGAAGCTGCAAGACGAGAAGATCTTCGTTGAGGATCGTATTCCTCAACTGGAAGATATGAGCAGTTTCCTGAAGAAGAACACCGGATTCTCACTGCGTCCAGCCGCAGGATTGCTGACAGCCCGCGACTTTTTGGCCTCGCTGGCATTCAGAGTCTTCCAGAGCACACAGTACGTGAGGCACGTAAACTCACCATACCATACTCCAGAACCGTAAGTACTCATGTTGCAATTATTATTATAACTTAATTTTGCTCGGTATATTATTGTCGTCGCATTGCCTTTTGATGTTCAACACAAAAGTGTCTTTTCCTTCTGTGCGGAACTACCCCCTCAGAGGAGGGTAAAGTGGCAGTAATTGCCTATTAGTTTCTTACTTTTATTTCTGCTCGCTGTACTGTGCAAGGAGTCGCAGACGAGAAAGCTTTTTGTCACCCCATTATACGGGGGTAATTGAGTTGCCGAGACATGCAAAGAGGATAACTAGAAGGACTTTTTAATTTTTATTGTTTCAAAGTCAAGTGAAACGCAATTTGCTACGTAACGATGTATGCGGCATACTTGTGCATGCATCAGAAGGCAATTAAAGACGGTCTGACCATGAACATCTCATTCTTTTTTAACCCAGATAACTAACCAAACTTAACATTTTCATTACAGTGATTGCATTCATGAATTGCTTGGACATATGCCACTCCTTGCTGACCCCAACTTTGCTCAGTTCTCACAAGAAATTGGACTTGCCTCCCTTGGCGCCTCTGACGCAGAAATCGAGAAGCTGTCCACTGTAAGTATTTGTGGCTTTTTTTGGTTTTTAATTTAGCAACAAGATACCATGGATTAGTGCAGCACGTTTAATTAATGTCGTGCGATAGCCATGCAGCACAACCATTGTCATGGATTAATTTCTCAAACTGCCAATCATAGTCATGGTCTTGGTGTGTGCATTCTGCAGCGCACCATTCGATCGTTTAACCATCTGAGCGGCACGGCAGCCAAATCGTTTTAGCATTGAATTACACTGCCAACTAAAAAGGTGCTTAAGCCGAAGTTGGTGCAATTGGTGCCACACCAATAGACACTGCTCTAGATCACTGACGTATCGGTGCACCGATCGTTGGCACTCGCTCGTGTCTTGTTGGATGGTATTTGGTCATAAATAGTAATTTTATTTTGTACGGCGAACGAGGTGAACACGGTTTCTAGTTATAGCAAGACCAATGTACAAGGACGTGTTTTCCAATGTCGTTCTTTCGCATAATCGGTTTTCAACTCTTGTTTATGTGTATTTTTTTATGTTTTTTTTGCAGGTCTACTGGTTCACCGTTGAGTTCGGTTTATGCAAGGAACAAGGTCAAGTCAAGGCCTACGGTGCCGGTTTACTCTCGTCCTATGGCGAACTCTTGCATGCCATCAGTGAGAAGCCAGAACATCGTCCATTTGAGCCAGCGTCCACAGCTGTCCAACCCTATCAAGATCAGGAATACCAACCAATCTACTATGTTGCTGAGAGTTTCGAGGACGCCAAGGAGAAGTTCCGTCGTTGGGTGTCAACAATGTCACGCCCATTCGAAGTGCGATTCAATCCACACACTGAACGCGTAGAGGTTTTGGATTCGGTTGATAAGCTCGACACATTGGTATCACAATTGAACACTGAACTATTGCATCTTACAAACGCCATCGAAAAGCTGAGGAGCCCTTTCTAAAAAAAACAACATTAATTGACATACCAATTAACATTCCTCGATTTTTTTCTGAATTTATCGTCCACACCTTTTTTCAAATTGATTTCCATCACGCTAGACTAAGGTTTTCTTTTTTCCTTTTGTATTATACTATTATGTACACATAACATCATTTTAATTTTAATTTATTTTAAATATTATATTTTTTGGACCAAAAATTATAGAATTTAATTATTAAACAAAAGAACATTTATATGCACGAAAACACATTCTAGTAGGTATGTAGATTTAATCAGTATAAATGTAGATAGTCAATATGTAAGTGAACAGAAAAATAATAGATTGTGAATCCAAATGTAATTTTCGTGTATTAATCGTACATAGTAACATATTCAAAAACAAAATATCCATACATATATAAATATATATATCTGATACAAATGTTTTGTGCGCTTAAGACATCAGCAATATTATGAAACAAATTTGCTATTCTATTATTCAAGTAGTATTATATGTTATCACTATTATTAATTTTTTGTTTGTAATAGTTTATTGTTTGTAGTGTACTAATGACATTCTAGTATTTCTCAAAAATGGTTTCTTTTGTACACTATCCTCAATTACAGTATGTATTCTATGTGCAACTATTTTATGCACGTGGTGCACCAGCTCTCCTATGTTATTATTTATTAATTTTGAATAAAAATAATATTAAACAAAAATATATTCCAATCGTTTTTAATTCCCGGATTCATCTATCTAGCGCTGATTTCTCAATTGTCCGGTAAACCTCCGGGGAATATAGAGAGTTCAGCAGTTATTTCATCAATATGTTTCAGAGAGCAGCAACTTTCATTCATTCATCATCTTTTATTAATTTAACAGTTTTACAATTTTAAATCAACTTTTATCTTAGTTCAGTTTAAGTAAAAGGATACCTTCTATAGTTAAAAAAACTTGTGTAAAATGCATCCGATTATCTACAAACTCTTTAGTTGGAATTTAAGCTTTTCCCACTAAAGCTTCATACGGATCTTAATTGACGTTGCTTTCTGTCAGTCAATTCGCCGTATATATACCTATATTCCTATTGGGACGACCTTTTTCTTCCATTTCTTTCAGGAAGTGAACCTTATTTTCGTCTTAATGCACACAGAGTTTTGTGGCCCTCAAACAAAAAAAAAAAAAAGAAAAGAAATAGTGAATAAACATACTAAGGTAGATAGATTGTTTTTTTTCTTTAAGTTCAAGACGCCTGCACCTTTGGAAAGTGTCTTTTGTATGCCAAGGTTTTTTTATCCAGCGATAACTGGGGGCAGTTTCCGTATATCAAAAATCGTCTAAACGATATCGTTTTTGAAACTTTTGGTCACCAAAATAAGTCATATTCTGGTCGAATTTTTTTGACAAACGTCAGCTTTCATTATGTTTGTGGAAAATGAACTGGATTAAGCTCTCAAACTTATAATTTTAGCAATTAGTTGCTAGTTTTGGCGGTCTATCGTTTCGACGTTAATCGTTTGAGAAGTTACGGAATGAGTGCCCTGTATTTTATTTTGAAGTCGCATTTGACGTTTAAAATATTGCTCAGAATTTGGTTCATCCTTTGTTACCCGGTACCTACCTACATACAAAAATTTTGAAGAATATAAGCATAAAGCCTTGTTGCTCTTTCGATTATTTTTATCCTGCTGCTTTTCTTTAGTTATTCGCAGTCGGTTTGAGAGTTTTGGCCTTCTGCTTTTCGGCATCTAGTCTGCCGAGTTACCTAAGGGTTTTTGTGTACCTATACAATTCTCTCAAAACCTGTCTAAAATTGTCTTCACATTTCGTTATTGCACTTAAAATTGCCTAAAAGATTGTGTCTAAAACTGCCTCTCAATAGAAACTGTTGCAGGAATGCTATTGTAAAATTCAAGGCATACATACTAGCAAGGTTAGAACTTTTGATAGGTACGAGTATGTGCCGATATAACCGAGTTGAATAGTCATGATGGGAACACACTGTTTTGCGTAATGCAGCACTTGGTTAATGTTGTCTTACAAAATGTATTTCTCTTGATTGATTAGTATGATATGTTTGACAATTGCGGTTAGTTAATTACGCTGCATTGGACTTGCAACGAATCAAATTACTAAACATTTTGTGGCGAAATTGAATATTTTACGGGAGTGTTAAAGGCCTTATACGGTAAAATGTCTCGTTTGCCGTATATTATGTTAAAGGTTTTATAATCAGCCTTATTATAGTTTCAAGACTTTGTATCGTCAATAACGAAAGCATTTCCTGAAACTTACAATGATTTATTGTAGACAGATGTTGAAGGTAGTTTCAAAATAAGTTTTAGCCAATTGTGGACTTATTCACTAACATAAATAGTTACTAATAATTACAAAGCTATTCTCTTTTTTCTAATTGTTCCTCGACCATTAGATGGATATAATCAATCGAATAAGTATGGAATCTGTTCTTGGAATAATGTCTTGATTTTGGCGAGGGATGTCAAATCGGTAAGAAAATAGAAAATTATTCGCGAAAAATCGGCAACCTTAATTGAATTGAATACGAGGGAACCTATTCACAATCGCAATTCCAAAGCGGAGCTTCAATACGAAATGGACTCCAATACGGAACGGAGTAAGCCGATCGCCCGAGTTATATTCGTAGGTAGTTATTTTGATTTCCAGGCAATTTGCAAAAAAAAAGTAAAGAAGAGTTTTTGAGAATTATTTTATAGACGAAGGAAAATAGTTAAAAAAACACTTTAACTGCTTTAAACAGAACTTTTTCAGAACTTTATAGTTAGAAACCACTTTCACTACCTTAAAGCTTAAACACAACATATTCGCTTGATTTTTTTTTGTTGGGAAGATTTTGCAGAGATGAATTGATGTGTGAAATTTATTTTACAAAATATTTTGTGTATAGGCTAGTTTGCTATAATTACAGTGACCATTCGTCCTCTTTTTGAGAGGAAAGTCCTCTTTTTCCCCAACTATGTGCTCTCTGATTTTTTACTAAAAGAAAACAATACATCGTCCTCTTTTTTCCAAAATGTCATCTTTTTCCCTTAAGACCATCTTCCTACTATAAGAAATATGCGAAATTGCGAGTAGTTAAATTCTCAATTCTCGCAATGCTGGTAATCTTGTATTGATTTTCAAAAATCAAGTTATTTTCTTTTATTACAACCACAGAAACCAACAAATTTTGATGGTTCAAATGTGCCCTAACCATTTTTGACTGTGGAGGCATTTTTACTTAAAAAAAATGTCCTCTTTTAAGTGATTGAAAAAATGGTCACCACTGGGCGTGGTATTTATTATGAAATGAGGAGAATAAAACTTCTTTTAACCGAATGGTACTGTGCCATAGATCAGCACAAACATAACGTGGGTATTTATTGCCATTAAGATTGGTAAAATTAAGTTCAAAGTTTTTGGTGTCATTCAATTTGTCACCGCCATATTACCATATTACCTACCATAGTAACGTATTCATCTCAGATTAGAACCTATTTTCGAAGGAATTTTAAAAGTAAGCAACTGTGTACCAGCGTTGCCACAAAGTGCCCGATCGGGCCATTTGGCCCGCTGATTTTTATTTTGGCCCTTTGCCCGGGCCAATTAGAAATGGCCCGCAAATATTGATTTTAGAAGATTTAACATTTCATCATTACAAAACTAAATAGAAACCATAGCCATTACAATGTGTTTCCACCCCAAACAAATAATCTCTTTCGTCTCTTAACAACATAAAAACGGATAATCGAAATAGGTTATCGTATGAAATTGTTCACTCGTTAATGAGCCTTAAAGACTTTATGCATGGCAACTTGAGTAACTGTGGTAATTTTATTCCGAAAATAGATCTTGTCAAACGATTACCTTAAAATATAATTAAATTTAAGTTATTTTTATTAAGTGGCTCAAAGCCGAAAGAAGTCTGTGAATAATAAAAAAAGCAATACATCTGTGATTTTTTCTTTATTATTTTTTTTAACTAAATGTAAGCAATCCAATGAATTTAATAAATAATATAAATAAATACAAATATTAATAAATTGAATTTTTTTTATGAAGGATTTTTGTGTAAAATATTTGGCCACAACTTTTGTCATTTGGCCCGCAAAAAATTTTAAAATGGCCCTCTCTGTTTTTTTCTTTACGGCAACGCTGCTGTGTGCATAATTTTATTTCAGGGACATAATTATGTCAGCGCGGTTTCAGTGATGCTACTGTGTATTTTTCGACAATAATTGTTTGCTCTAAATTTTGGTATTGACTTATTAAACTTATTTTCAAAGGGGCATATTTTTGTCGATATAAACATAAATATCGAAAACTGTAGGAACGTTCTTTAGTATTATTACCTATACCTTCTACTTATAAAAAGTAGCGTCGATTTTCGACCACTAGCGAAACTAGTTTCCATTAATGACTCAATTACGGCTTACTGTCTGTTAAATTGATTTAATTTTCAATTCAAAACCATTTACCTAGACTGCCAGTTAACGGAGTTGCTTTTTTCGTATACCTCCCTATCCGCATGTATTCCACTTCAGTAAGCCAGGAAACATTAAGGGAACTACTAAGTTGCTTACATTCATTTCCGCATTATCCACACTCTACAGAGCTAAACCGAAAGAATGTACAACTTTCTCAACAAGAAACTAAAAACCCTCTACACGACAACAGCTACCCATATAGAAGCGGATCAAAGCTACCCACTATACACCACCGGGTGAGTCATCGTAGATTTCCGGCTACTATCTCCATGGATCACAGCTCACTAGTGTTAATGGCCTACTATTTCCTTTCCGCCACACACGAATAAGAACATTGTTAATAGGTACGAACAATATTAACAATTGTGCCAATTATTGTTATTTTCTGTATTATTAACAGTCTTAACCTTGGATTCGAGCACGATTGCTTGTAGTCTGTTGTAATTGCTGCTGGTAATGGAATTGATTGAATAATAAGTGAATTGCAATTACAATTTTAGCCCTCGACAGTAAAAAAAGAAAAGAAAACGGCGGCTCTAATAGACCTTCCACCCGGCATTCTATACCCACATAACTTTTATAAACGGATATGTATACTGTATAGGTACGAGTATGTGATATGAACAAGATCAAGCAAAACCCCAACTTTTGAAGTGCAAATTGTTTCGGTGACATGAAATGCCTCATAAATATTCGATGAAATATCAAACACCTGTCATAGGTAGAACAAATCGATGTAAGTTACCCAGTCTATGTGCTTGTGCATGGTCGTATGCTTACACCCTGCCCCTGCCACAAGTAAACCATTTAATAAGCGCGCGCTTATCTAAGGCCGCTGCTATATAATTAAAAACTACATACAAATTAGAAGTTAGACCTGAAGACCTATGCTAATGCTCAATTAAACAGGTATACCAAATGCAGCTATATATAATGTACACGTTTATGCAGCACTCGAAGATTGTGCATGCGGTGTTAGGTGCTATGTATCTAAGTAATGCATAGCTACCACAAAACGAACTTGATTTCTCCCAGCATCTGGTCAGTTTTATTAACTTGAATTATTTGCTCCCTATTACGGCCCCCAACCCTCGCGCTCAGTGTCGACCTACCCTCGTGGCAAGTGGTAAGAAAGCTCTATATACCATGGGGCTTCAATTAAGATATAAAGCCACATACCGATCCAACTGCTTGACGACATAGAATATAAAAACGGCAACTTAGAACTCGGAATTGAGCTTGAAATGTGAGCGGTAGCGGTTCACTTACACTCTTATTTAAACCACATATTCCGGTCATGTAGAAAGGTAAATGCTTATCTGGCTGAGGTATCTTTATTGCGGATTTTACGCCAGTGCTGTTATTTTCATGATGCCAATTTATACTTTTATATAGGTGTAGCCATAGCTGTGTATATCTTTTTTGTTCAATATTTGACACGGATATTTCTACCCAACAACGGTTTGGTGACCGTCAATAAATACCCGTACTTACTTAGAGACAACAGACAATCACGGTTAGTGCACTACCACAGTTTTGCCGCAACCAATGAGCGGAATAATAAAAACGTTTTATTAATGAACAAGAACAAGACACCTGTATTGGCTAAAATCTTTTGTTTTAAACTGCGTTTAAGTGGTCAACGACTAGCATGGTTTGGCGTATGACCTTCGCTATCGGTTATTTGTGAAACAATTTTCCGTCACAGTTCTCGTGCACTGAGCTTAGGAATAGAATAATTTAAATAGCGGTGCATTTTCGATTTTCTTCTGTGTATTCCAATGAGCTCGGTAACAAATTCATCTTACTCAGTGGTAAAGTTGATTATATTTTGAGTGGCTAAGCGTTGCATCACTTATACAAACTTGCCTCTACGTATTTTGCAAGAATTTTGTGTATCTTGTTGATGGCTATCTTTAACGGGAAGCCAGATAACATATTCTGAGCACAGCAGCACTTAGGAAGTCTATTTTAAAGTATGAAGAGTCATAAAAGGAATGAGTCTTCAAATGGTTGTTAAAAAGTTTCTTCATTTCATCGTGCTATGGGCGAATGATCCATGGGATTGTCTGCCATCAAATTGAAGTCATAAGGAGATTTCTCAATAATTTTTCGCGAATAAATACATTTTGTTTCAGCAATTTGAAACATATCAACAGCTCGTAAGTTCTCATGAGCTCGCTGGACGGTTGGTCATCAGGTGATTGAATGCATTACACTGTTACTACTCGTATTACCGCATCGCAATAGTTAAGTTTCCCATGAGTTATAGAACCTGACATTTTGTGCCCTTCTCAGGTTAGTTTATCGACTTGATCTTTCTCAATTACATATTTGAATAGTTATTATTTCTGATTGATAGGATACAATTATTGTCGTGTGGTTTGGTTATGTCTTCATTTGCAATAAAGGGTATATGAAAAGGCTTTAAAATGAGGGGTAGGATAAGCAATTAACGAACACCGAATCCGCCTAGCCAACACACTGGTTATATATCAATAATGTACTTATCTCATAAAAATACGCAGAAAATCAGATACCAATTGTATTTCAATGTTCGTTCCATTGCGCCGCCACTCTCGAACGTTCGATTAACATTTAACTGTCCTAAGAATACTTTTAAATTTAAACTAGCACAAACAAATGGTTGTGAGAAGCTACAGCCAAAGGGTACTATACGGTATTAAGGTCCTGTTGCGCCCACATTTTTTTTTATTGCTTTGATGGAATGGAAGGGAGGAAGGAAGCGAAGGACAATGAAACAAAAAGCTATAATAATTATTTACAATTTTTGGGGCCTGAACCAGCAACATTTCGCTTTTACACACAGCATAGTATCAGCGATAGTGTTTCCGTACCTATGTAGATCAAAAGTTGCAGAATATCTACGACATAGTTATTAAGCTGCGACTAACTCCTACAATCGCATACCAGAAATGACAGCGAGATGGAAACAAATGATTGCTTACGCTATTCAACGCACAAAGGGACAATCGGTATAACCAATATTTAGAATCAATTTGCATAAATAAATTTGTGGTGGTAAACTACGCTTGTTGTTACTTTCTTGAAGGCAAGTAACTACTTTCGGAATTATTCAAACACAAATATCAGACAGCAAGTGGCTACGCTACAATCCCATTTCATATCATAATAGGAAATTTACATTTAAACTTGGGAAATTAGTTAATAGATCAGCTACAGGCGCACATCGCAACAGTCTCAAGAAATTTATAAATATGTATCTCTCAACAGGTGTATGATTCAAGTACTCGGCCTGCCCCTGCATTCATAATTTGAACTCCCACTTTCCCATATTCTCGTACAAGCTCAAACCTCTTAGCATTTGATCTAGTTGGTGACAATGTTAAACTAGTTGATTAAATAATATATCCAGATGTTTTCTACTTCGACAGCACATTCTCGATGAGGCAAAGATTATATTTAATATGCTAATAAAATGCAACTGTCTCATTGCACCCGTTCGCACTTTGCATACTTAGCATAGCGATTTATAATTATTATTAATCTTTTTCTAACAGAGTTGGGGTGCACGGCAATTATCACCCATGGAATGAAGTATTGAAGTCTTGTTAGAGCCACCTGTCTGCATCATGAATTATTTAAATAATCATAATTGCTGCTGGAAAAAAGCTGTCTTACAATTAGGTAATATTGTGAAATGCATATGAATGGAATTTGTATGATTTGAATACGTAGTTTATTTCCAGTCCGGAGAACAGGTGTAGACTTGTAAAAGTAATTTATCATTTTATTACGTTCGTATTTTGATTGATAAGTTGAAAAGCGTAGTAGTGGCTGTATTTTAATATTCTTTTTAAAATCCTGTTTCAATGTAATTAGTACTTTTACTCGCATTTGCATAATATGAACGGGCGGTTAACAACAACTAACTGCAGGTTATTATTTAAACGTATTGCTATAATAGGAATTGTGCAACTTTCTGACAGCTATAATATAATACTCGTAACATTTTTAATCAGCACAGGAAAGCCATTGATAACAATAGAACTTTTACAATAAGTGTATGCATATAAATATGGCTTGTAAGCAGGTATTGATTTTTGATGAATCGAAATTTGCACATATTAAACATTGAAATGTGGATGGGAAAATGCATTTTGGAAAACATGCTATTGTGTTATGACAAAATAATTGCATTGTCGTGGGCTAGAGTGCAAGCACGTGAATATCATGTTCACTGAACTTAAAAGAACCAGAACCGACACATCTAGAGGATGGGAAATTATTTTACATTTCATCACATCTGCGGTAAAGTGTAAGGTCGAAACTGGTAAATTTCAGTGTCGATTTCTTTTTATAAACTGCACGAGTTTTGCTGTTGCGTCTTTAAATTTTATTGTTTAGCCTTATACGACTTCCTCGCATATCGCCAGCTGTGCGTCATTACATAATATAAGATGGGCCAAAAGAGATCACACTAATGGAATATGCTCTTATTTTTGCAAATGGCTGCCAATGTCAAATCTGTTTTGACATTTGTGGACTAGACAGATGTAGAATACAAGTGAACAAGCCATGGTGCAATACACTCCCCAATTCGTCTGTATTCGGCGCAGCGCGAATTCCGTTGCCGATTCCACGGCCGTCCGACAGCGACTGCGCAAACAATGCGCCGTTTGGCCACCAACCTTGAAGAGTATGGGACCACACGAGACGTTGTCGAGAGTGGCCGGCCGCGGAGCTCCCGTTGTGCCAATAATATCGCCGCTGTTGACGAGGATGTCGAGCTGTCGCCGGAAACATCGACCAGACGCCGTGCCTCGCAATTAGCCATCAGCCGGTCGTCCCTAAGGCGAATTTTGGTCAAAAACTTGCGCATATTCCCATACAAAGTCCAGTCGGTGCATCAGCTGCTGCCTGTCGACCGCCAAACGCGTGTAACCTACGCCCAAGCCATCCTCAATCTCGAGGACGAGGTGGACGATTTTTCGACCAAAATCATAATGAGCGATGAGGCTCATTTCCACCTCAGCGGGTATGTGAACAAGCAAAGCTATTGCTTTTGGGGCACCGAAAATAAACGAGTAATGCACGAGGAGCCATTACACCCGCTGAAAGTTACTACATGGTGTGCTGTTCACACTGGAGGAGTCATCGGGACATTTTTATTTTTCGAGAACGCCGCTGGTCAAACGACAACAGCGGACGGTGTGCGCTATAGGGCCATGTTAAACGAGTTTTTTCGGCCGCAATTGGACGAATTAGGACTGGAGGACATGTGGTTCCAACACAGGACGGAGCTACGGCACACACTGCGCAAGCCACAACCAATGTTCTGAAGGCGGCGTTCCCAGGTTGCCTCATCTCTCGTTTTGGCGATTTGCACTGGCCCAGACTTTTTTTGTGGGTTTTTTTGAAGGCCCGTGTTTACGTGAACAAGTCTGAGACCCTAGAAGCCCTCAAGGACAACATTCGACACGAGTGCGAGAATCTGTCGTATGCTCGTAAGGCAATCAATTGTGACGGCACCCATTTGGCCGATATAATCTTCTCGACTTGACCAATAAAATTCTAAAGGTTTAAATAAATATAATCAAAAAACAGAATCAAAGTTTTTCATTTAGAATAAATAAGAACCAAACAACATCGGGTGACTTCTTTTGGCCCACCTTGTACTATGCTATGTACTAGAGTTCGACCAGTGATAGCAATTCTACCAAAATTTTCATTTCTACACAAAATTTTGAAAAACAAATTATACACAATATTGCATCTCTGCACAATCTTTCCGACAAAAAAACCAAGTCAAAGCGAATGTGTTGTGTTTAAGTTCTTAACTATTTCCCTTCACCTATTTATATAATATAAGATTCCGGTAATTTTTTTCAGCTCGTAATAGACCCTCAACCATAATATGGTGAATCAGTTTACTGCAGCATACCCCATACTGCATTTTCGCTTTCACCAGTAACTGAAAAAAGTAGTTTTTTACAGGTTTACGTACAGTTTTTTCAAGCACTAGTGTTCAGTGCCGGTAAAGTAGTTTCAATAGCGAAAGCTACTCTCGGACATCCACCAACCAACCATAAGTATTGGAAAAGTTTCTTCGCAAAAGCTTACTGAAAGCTAGACATTGTTCAGCTTACACTTTTAACATGACCTAAATGCCGATTCGCCAGGATTTTCATGATTTTCTTGGTGAATTTAGAGTTAGGTTAATCCGTTTTTTTTTGTTTTTTAGATTTTTTTGGGTTTTTCATCTTTGGTCCATGCAAAGATTAAGACTCCAACTCCTAGACCGACGGAGGTAAGAATTCTTAAAAAATGGTCCGTTTTCGAATGTTTTCCTTGTGCGGCTCAAATCAAACGTCATATCTCAGCCAAAGTGAAGTAAAACAATCATTCTCAACTCCCTTAAGTCAGTCTGATTGATATCAGTTTGGGAAACCTCGGTTCTGCAATTTTTCCCAATCTTCGTGAAATTTCACCCTTAGGGCCCGATTCTTGATAAAAATCCGGTTGAATAAGCTTTTTTCAAATTCTATAAATATTGCGGTTAAGGTAATTCCCCCCAAATTCAATGTAATACCTATACAATAAACCGAATGAAAGGTTAAAATGTGTAATTCAAAGGAACAAGATTTAATGGAAAATAGGTAAACAATTATTTTGATTTCTTGGTTTAAAAAAGAAATAAAAACTTTCACATCTACACATTTGATGAAATAATACAAAAGCTATAATTAATATGCATTTATGTACATGAATACATAGTACAGAGTAAGTGTTAGTCCTTTGGTAATGAACTATCACTCTTCCCTCGACTGTAAGGACGTGCACCACCCAACATCCTTTCCAACAGGCTTTGTTTTGATTTTCGCTTTGAAGATAGGACCTCCTTACAAAGATCGTGGAATACTTCAGCAACCAGATTCACATGCTCAGCAGCAGACACTTCACAGAACTTGCACTCAAAATCCTTGGCGAGGATTTCACCCTCGTCAGTGCTTACCTGACGCAAATGAACCATGTCGACTTTGTTCGCCACCAGTTGCACTGGTGTATCGGACTGCAAGTCAGATTTTACACGACGAATGTAGTTGAAGGAGTGTCGGTCTGTTATTGAATACACAAGAAGGAGGCCGTCAGCCCATTGAATTAGTTCTGAAGCATTTGGCATTTCGTCCTCGTTCTGGTTGGAAAAGAGTTGTTGTTTAATCGACCGTTTGCAAAACAACACTTAAGGGCACTTACCTTCGGACATGTGTCTAGGATCTCAAAGAGTACCGGTTCTCCGTCGACCATTGCCTCGTGTTTATATCGATTTTCTGTAAGAATGAGTTTTAGATGTTTTAGTAGCATACGTTAATAATTTGTTTTGTAATTAGGCAATTCAAGTTTGCAGTTATAGCTACCAGTTTGATGGTCATATTCGCCTATGTAACGTTTGGTGATAAATCGTACTATAAGTGCTGCGAAAAAAAAAAATGTAAGTTAAAAAAAAACACATTCTATATAAAAAGTGTTTGAAAATTAAAAAGGGGATAGATTTTTTAATTTAGGATGCAGGTACCTCGATGTTCAAACGGGGAGATTTTTGTACAATTGCTCCGAACACAACCCCCGCAAAAAAGCCTTTTTAAACAATTAATGAAGAGGTTGAACATTAGAAACACTCAACACTGCACCATAAATATTTATAATGAACCCATCACGATTCCTGGTTAATCAATTGAAATTGAAAAGTCGAAAAGAAAATCCTTAATAAATATACATTACAGTACTATTAATCGAGAAGCGACTGATTTCCCTACAGTGTAGATTAAAGTAGGGCTGGTAGAGCATTTACAACTTTTGGACAGAATTGGTTGATCAGTTGAGCACTAAGTGAACGTTCATTATCGAAATAGTATCATGGTCTAATAGCACCGAAAATTATTCAAGGACAGTATAATGTCTTGTAAAAGTTAGTTCAAGTAGGTTGACATATGCTTTGAAATGCATGCGTCGAAAACGCTCAAAACAGTTTGTTTTGGGTATTGCATCAGAACAACTTTAACAGGGCTTATTTTGCGTCATTTTGAAAATCCTAAATTAATCATTATTTATACAGGGCGGCGCAAAATTAAGCATCCAAATTTGCTCTTGAATTACATTTTTACTAAATAAAAAAAATGTATTTTGAGTGATGGAATGGTCCAAATAAAGAAGACCCTTACAACTTCGTCTGTTAAGGGGAAAAGATAGTATCCGTCAAGTGGCTGCCGCCAGTGTTGATACACATTTGTGCCCGTTTTCACATTTTCCATGACTTTTGGCTAGATTTCCTGTGATAACTGTTCGCATTCCTGTCGAATTTTCTCCTTCGATTGTTTGAAGCTTACACTATCGTCATAAACCCGCGAATTCAAGTAGCTTCAAAGAAAGAAGCCTGGGATGGTGAAATCGATCGATCTAGCTGGTCATGTCAAATCGCCAAACTAGGAGATTATACTCGACCAGGAAATGCTTCTTTCACAATATCCATTTACTATATCACGCTCTGCAGCTTTGCAAAAATTATAACACCCTCCGATAGGGTGATTACTTTCAAGCCACTTTGTAGGTATAATTCATAGGTAACAATCATTTTGGTACAATGCCTTGTTAAACTTAGAGTCGACACAGGAGAACATTATTCGAACACTAACACAAATATCTTTTTAGAAATACAAGTATGCGAAAACTCGAGTTCCAAAAGACTCGACTCGAAAATTTTTCCAATACAAGAATAATAGCAAATACCTCACGCATTTATTATCAAAAATAATTGATACACTTAAAGATCTCAGAAACTTTTGAAATAACACCAATAGCGAACGTTTAAAGGAATAAAAATAAGACATTCGAGGTATCTACATAAACTCAACAGGTGATGTTGGCAATGGTTTTTTTTTGTTTTTTTTTTAAACTCATTTCCCTGTTTACATAAGACGTTGAAGAGCGTTTTTGTTTTCCTGCTATAGGTAGATATGTTTATCTTACCGCTTTTGCCAACACCCGGTGATCCAACAACAGCAATTTTAAGTTCCGTCAGAGACGATTTCTTTCTTCTAATACCACGTGTTGTCATTTCACTTAATTTGTTTTATTTGTTTTTAAAACTAAACAAATATTTACTTCTTGATAAAAAAAAAAATCACAGAAACTGACACACTTAAGAACTAAGTTTAAAAAACGGTATGAATTATTTTAATGTGAGCGTTTCGTTTCTGCTATTTTTATCAGCCGACACTTTTATATTTTCTCTATATCAATTCGAAAAGTCGTTAATTCAAAACAGCACGCAAAAGTTAATAGTTTTTAAGCTCGCACAAGCAATAATACAATTAACTTTCATAGTTTTTCTATTTTTCAAAAACTCTCAGTTTCTATTGCAAATATTTTTTAATAAGTAAAAATTTGGCACATCTTTTGTTTTCGAACATAGAGAATACAAATGAAATTCTTTACAACCGCATGTCTGATCGCCCGTCCACAAACACCGATCGTTGAATTCTACTAATTGTGAAGAATCTCTATATTAATATCTCACCGATAAATATTCGAATTCTATTTCTTTTTTTTTTTTATAAAAATAGATTTTCGAAAATTTCTTCTACGAAAGCTGAAAACAAGACAGACCTAGTATATGATGGCTGCTATTCAGTGTAACAGCACTCATCTCAAGCCGCTACACACAGAAAAACCTTTATAAATTGCTTCTTGTTAACATTTTATTTCCCTATTTGCATCCCTGCCTTTCGGAAATAATTACAATGGGAGGCGTTCGAAATGAAAAAAGAGAGAAAACAAAATTCAATGAAACAGCCAACGACAACGATGAAGGTAGACACGATTTTTGAATACAAGTACTCGTACTCGTGTCCAAGAAAACATCGAATTGATTGAGCAGGCAATTTGCATTCGATCGACTTTATTTGGCTGACGTGTGGGGTGTGGGGCAAATTGCGAAACGTAAAAGCATCGTTTTGGAAAAATTGTGTTTTACTTTTTACAACTGAGTGTTTCTATGAGTTTAAATATAAACAAGAATTTCGAAACCAGGTAAAGGTCGTACCCGGCGCTGCAAGCGCAATGAAATATTTAGTCTGGGTATTTGTAATGTTCGTTGCACAAATTGCCAAGTACTTGTGTATGATATAGCTAGTGAGAGAATTATAGATACAAAGTGGCGGGTAGAATGATCTTTTATCTAGGAGGTTGGGAATGGGACAAAGGTGTGGCAATTCTGAAAATAGATGCATTCGAATGGGAAACACATGTTGAATATTTAGAAATTCGTTTGGTTCGTTTTGCCGATGCTTTCTTTTCACATATTAGAAACAGTGGGTAAACAGAGCGAATCTCGTCTGATCTGCTTATTTATGTGCGCACAGTGAGGAAAGCTTGATGAAATAAGAAAGCAAATCGTATAAATAACATATGGAGAGGGGAAATGCTTGTTTCTTTGAATATAAACAGAATTAAAGTTTGAATCAACCGTGTAATATCAGGAAAGAAACAGATTAGGGGTCAAAATGGCCTAGGATTTGGACTTTAGTTCGAGGGGTTAGGCTCTCACTAAAACAAAAAGAGCACATCACAAGATTGTTGGTAGATATTTGCAATGTTTTTACAGAGTTTACGATTAGTAACTGTTCAAACCAAGTAGTGAACACTTACCTACATTTTATCATTTCGCAGCTTACTCGGATGATCTTAGCTGACTCCATTTTTAACTCCTAATTTTTATTCAAAAAACGGCAACAAATATCTAACTAAGCTCCTTGACACTAAGAAATAATAAATCTGCATTTTGGAAGAAGCTCATGCGAACTTTTTTAAATTTAAGTGTCTTTAAGAAATATCTTCACGAATCGAGTTTATTAAGTTAAGAATTATGTTTATTTTTTTAATTCTTTTTTTTTTGCTAAATAAACACATTTAGTTGATTAAATCAAAATACAGTTTTTATATTTATTTACTAAATTCGTATAATATGTATTTTTAAATTTATTTAAGTCACAAAACTTATTCGTTGTTAAAAATATTATTTACCTATAAATGTATTTGTAAAGTTACTATATATTTATTTTTACTATAGCTAGTTTGGTTATAATATTTGTCCTTAACTTATATACATTACATATTATATTTGTATTCTAATAAAATCGTGCCGACTGTGAGTGATACTTAAAAGTATTTTTCCTAAAAACCATAAAGAGCTGCATATTTTCAGGCCTTTGTGAGAAAACTCACAGAGGCGCAGACAAAAGAGAACACAGAGTTTCTCTTTTGGTTTCGTTGCATAAATTTTATTTGTTTTGTTTCGCATTAGAAGAATTTGTTTCCTTTTCACCTTCTTCATACCATATTGAGGAGAAGAGAAACAAACGACACAAGTTCGAGGCTCGTGGTAAATATTCCGGTCAGATGCCGCTACCTACCATTACCAGCTGCTGCGTGCGATGGCGGTTTTTCGAAATGTTTTCGTAGATACTTCGTCGTTCGCCGTCATCATTGGCATCGGTCCGGTAGACTTGTTTTGCTTCAGATATTTTTTGAATCTGATGGTGTGTTCAGTTTTTATTTGGACGACTGTTCGTGCAGATTGTGCGGTAGCCGAGAGCGCTTGGTGAATTTGTGAATAAACGCGCGCTTTTGGTTAGTTTTTTTAATATGTCCCCAGTTGGTCTTTTTATATGTGTTTATTATTTTCTATATGTTTTGTGTGAAATTTCGGTCAAATTTGCATCTGTTTCTTTTTTTTTTTGTGAGTTGTGGTTACTCTTATGGTCCACAGGTGATGTAGAGTTTTGTGGTTTCACCTTGAAATTCTATTTCCCCCAAACGTATCTATCACCCAATTGGAAATTAAAGCAATTAAACGGTTACTCAATTTGAAATATGATACGATTTTGATTCCGATGCAGCTAATCGCTGGAAACGCTGCCTTATGTGCGGGGTCATCTTCGCGAACGGTGACTCAATTTTGCTGATGACTATATTGATTAGTAGAGCGGATAGTTTGACATGAATAATAATAAGATCATATAGATACACGTCCGTGGTTTAGTGTCTAAAAGTGAATTGAAAATACAGTGTGTACGTACCAAAGAGAGCCTTAGCTCATCTGTTTTGTATTAAAACGAGTGTACCTTTTGGACTGACATACGGCCACTACAAACACTCAGCAGCCTTAATTAGGGCACCCATTAGGTCATACAGGGTGTGTGGTAGGAAGTGTTTACACTGTAATGGATAACGCCCCCTTTCAATCTGTTACGGTGCCCCCTGCGCGTTTTTATTTGTTTGTTTGATTTCCGAAATTTTAATCTTTCAGCATTCCGCTCTAGTTTTCGTCTACCGAACTTTACTGCGGAATATAAATGTTTTTGGGATGGGATGAGATAGATGATGGCGGCGATGGGCTATTTATAGAAGCCTCATTTGCTAGAGCTGTGACACCTCCAACCACGACTAACAGCGCGACGATGATGCTACTCTTTTGTTCAGAATTAGCCTTCTAGTATAATTATACCAGAAACTTAAATAGGAACTCCACCAAGCGAAAGTGGCCTCCCTCTCCTGCTCAGCGTCAGCGCCCATCAGCCATCACATCACCCACACGCCACACGAATGTTGCTTCGACTTCGATGATGTTGCTCAGGATGATGTCATGTTTTTTTCGTTCCCAACGATGTTGATGCCATTTCATTGATTCTTTTTATTACATTTTTTTTTTGTATTATGTTAGCTTGTTTTGCGCTACGGCTACCTCCCATTGAAGACTAGTTTGTCGGTATTGCATATGTATGAAAGTATGACATAAGCAAAACAAAACGAAAAGAAGGGTGTACCACGAAAAATACTGGCACATTCTACAAAGGTAACCCTCTTTTCAGGTCTTACGCCTTACCTTAGTGGAAAGTGGAGTTGAAGTGTGTGCAGAGTCTGGCTGTCGTTGGATTCCTATAGGACTATGGCGTTGTGTACAAGTACGAGTATACCTATACCTATGCCATACATAATTTAATAGCTTCAAAAACTGGAACTGTGACGTTAGTTTTGTATTCTGCGCTGAAGTTGGTTTTAAATGAAATCGAGTACAAACTTTACATATTCATTATTGTTCTTATTCGGGCTGTAGGTTTGTGTACAAGTAGCCATGTGCTACAGGTTCGCTTATGGTATAGGCACGTAAGCTATCGAAAACGTTTATATTTATGTAGGTACTATATTTACCGAAGTGGTGAATCCAACGGATTTATGGATTTAGATACCCACTCAGTGGGGACTTAGGTTGATTAGCGATAATTGATGACCAAAAAGCGGTTATACAGTATGTACATGTAGAACATTGATCTACATATATGGAGAGCACCTTCCTTTGAGTTGGTTCTTTGCATTAAAACACGATGAACTAGGAAATCGATATTGTCATTGAATTCGACCTGGATTTATATATACGCAGGTGTCTATATTTATTTGTTGTATGAGGGTACCTATTTATATGCCGACAACGTTTTCAGTAGGCCACAGTTTGTACTCAGTATTCGGTAAGCCTTGCCATTCATTCCATTCCCTCATTGACATTGACAGCAACAGTACTTTATCCGTAATAAGAGTGTTATCACTAATTTGAAAGTAAATTAAGGATTAGGTACGGTCCACCACCCAGAAATGTTGTCGATATTTACGTTTATTGCTTTTTACAAGTTGTGTGGTTTAATGCAATTCGACGCCTAATGAAATGTTTATCAGTTACGCTGATTGACTTCACATAAATGCTCACCATCTTGAACTTATAAAAATGGCGCCCAACGTAAGTCTTTCACTATGTATTGCAGACATGGGGCTATTGGAAAAAAATATAAGACATGCCACTGGTTTAAAAGTGCGTTTTCTCACGGAACATCAATAAACAAATTTAAAAGAATACCTAAAACATCGCACATGATTGTTCAGAAGTTTGCATTGCCTATAGATTTCAAATCTACAAAACAAATGGTATAAGAATATATACGACTATTGCCGTTACTGTGTCGGATTTAAACTGCTGGAAGAAAATTCTTTGAGCATAGTAGAGTATAGATGTGCAAAATATCCCAGCTGTTCGATTTAGCAGAGAAATCTATATACAATATTCGAACTTACTGTAGGTTTTATTTTTTTGTCGGTTTGATACCAACATTTTATTGACTTGTGATTATCTGTGGCGAAAAAAAAAAACGGGTTTCGGCCTTTTAGTTTTGCTCTCTAATGGACGTTATCCAAATATTTAATTCTTTTAAACTGGTTTGTGGTGTCGTGGCTTTTGTTTGCTTTGATAGGCGAATAAATAAAATATTTTTTGAGATTCCTAGAGCGTTTGATTTTATATTGTAAACGCTTAGTGCCAAAGAAAAATCATAGAAGGTCAGCTAAATGGTAAGCCAGTGCAAAGCTGCATTCCTCCATTAGAAAATATAGCACTGAATGAATTTATAACTTTTCATTTATAAAAAGGTATCCCAATTTTTGTGGAAGACATAGTATGGGTAGGGTATTCATTCACGATCAGATGCTACTGATCTAGTACATAGTTTACTATACAAGAGATAATTCGCATGGTATCATTAAGAATATAAAGAAGAATAACTTTAAATATACAAATGTCAACGAAACTTAATATTTATCCATATGGGCAGCTGACAACTTTAGCATTGATTAATGTGTGAGAATGTTATGTCTCCAATGGAATATGCAATGAACATCTATTTCTCTTGAAGCTTTGTTTATTGTAGTATAATCGATGGCGAAACATCATTACCTAGCATTATGCTATGCCCGTTATCCTTTTTTCGTCCCCGCAAAGTTTACTGAATTGATTGGCAATATTCATTATGAATCCCTTCCTTGTTCAGAGCTCTTTCATTCACATTTATGTTTTATCATGTGATCACAGGACAATGCCCCTAACAACTTTTATTTAATTTATATGGGTCGTGTCCGTGTGTCATTTCAACACACCTTGAATATTACCCTAATCATGATACTTAACAGCGCAAAGAAACGGATATAAGTGAGTATGTGTTTCTTGGGCGTTGCGCAGTGCGTGGGTGCGTGCGTGCATACTGCATAAACCATAAAACCGTAACGTTACCCATAAATTCTGTGTTCATATAACAAGGGGTTACTATCACCTGCTGAGCCTACTGTATAAGGATACCTGCAGATACACCTGATATTTTGCAGCTTGATTGCCAATAAATAATACTGACTCCTTTCTTAATAGGCACACTATTTTTAATTGAATACTGGACAAATCTTAATACAGATATAAACTTATTGAAGGGTTTTTGTACAATGTTCCACCACTCGCCAACGAGTGACACATCATGTCCGAGAGTGTAATCGGGTGGATAAAGCTTCTTAATTTAAGAAGTCCATCTGTTTCTTAAAAAAAATACATTTTATCTAAACCATTTTTTTCTTGGCTTTTGGTTCCTTCAAAACGGTTAGCTGCAATCAGGACTATTCAGGACTATTCACCTTCTAGCTATCAACTGAGAATATACCATACATAAAGCAGTGGTAGTGGAAATAGCTACCAACAACTAAAAGTAAAGCCAACAACCTTCATTTTATAATGTAAGCAGCAAACAAGACCGGGTTTCTATTCTATCATTTTCGTCGCGTGTTCAAGAATGCCAATGTGCCCATAGACTCATTTGACTGATGACGTTGGTTGAAATTCACAAACGTTAACCCTCTGGTCAGTCTGTATGTGTCAAAAGTGCTCAGCTACCACCAGCAGTAAAGGCAAATAAAAAAAGTGTCCCATAAAATGTGATTAAGCCATGCTGGTGATGTCATACAGATATGTTAATTATTTTTTATGCATACGAGTATTTGAATCAAACACAATCCCAGTTTCAAGGTTTAAAAATTGGCGTTTGTTGAATAACTAAGGCACATAGAATCAAAGAAAAACGAAAAGCTTTAGAAATACGACACTTAATTGAAACTTATTAACTCAATCAGTCAGTGAGAGATGAAGTTGTTTATAGCTGCTGATGATAATAATGACGACGACCTGCACACAGCAAATCGTCAAATTAGCTGAAGTTTCTCATTAAGCTACTAAAATTCTTATCTTTATTTATCTGTGCTAGTTTTTGGCTAATTAAATTAAAATATCTTACGCGTTCAAGTCACGCACATTGCGCAGATTTAACGCGCCCACAAAACTGAAAATCAGAAATCAACAATTATCTTCAATATACTCGTACCTATTGACTATGTGGTGTTCGAAATTCGAATAGCTAGATATTTTTGGATATATTTTTAATTTGTTTTGATTTTTAAAGCAAATACAGAAGCAAGGATACGTAGTTTCACTGCAACATTCGTTTGCTATTTTCATTACATCATTCTAGCGTGTTGGCTAATAATAATAAAATGTGGTTGTGTATGTGTTGAACGAAGAAAAAGTTACTTCATTCCTTGGGTTGCGTGACGTAATACTTCGACTAGAAGTATGACTGGTGTAACCTTTGCGATTTCACACTTAAAACATATTTACATTCTTTTTGTGCACAACAATACATTAGAGAAGAAGTAAAGTAACCGCTTGCCTTAAGTGAACATGAACATAATTTTCTGATTGTCATCTATTTGGTATACTGTCTTTTGGTAGGGTAAAGGCGGAAAAGATACACGTACGTTTCTACTTTAAAAGAAATCTTTGAATCCATTTCGTTAACAATACGTTTCTTCATTCGCGAGGTTATTGTGTCAATTATTATGACACGATGTTGATGCCCTTACCAGCGCATTGTATGTGTAATGCCACAATTTCAACGACTATACCTACCTATGTACTTGTATTCTCAGAATTTTTCGTTTGATATAATACCAGTTTGATAAATCAGAAAATTGGCGTCTATATTACCTACTTCGTATTTTTATTAAAGTAAGGAAGTACCATTAGTTTTAAAACTACAAAGCACGCTGCGAATTCTTTCTCAAACTACATTCGATATATTCGTATATGAGGTAGGCTCGCACGTTCATGCTCATCTGAGTCAGAGAACCTCAAAGAGAAGTAAAACCACTTAAACTTAACAACACCTATAAAATTTAACCCATCCCCTCTTTGGGACTTTTACCAACATCAATTAACGAATCTTACTTCGACCGATAACTCAATTTCGCTTGCCCATTTCGGAAGTTACTTAACGAAGGCCAAACAAATATGATAACCACTTGACAGCGAATTCTTCTTCTGTAGGTTAATTTGATTGTAAAATTACAAGCCAGACAACGACGACCCTTATAATAACTTGTGCGCTTGGGCGTGTAATGTGTCGAGCGAAGTGAGACGCTCAATGCACTCTCAATGTGCGTACTTCAATCATCCAATCAGCGCAATAAAACCAATGGAAGAACTGCATAATAAACGAATGCCCTCTGTACTTTCAGCGTAGTCTCAACATTTCTTATGATGACCGAGTGATGTTGTCTTGCAAATTATAAGAAAATTCATCAATGCTCCCTAAGACTTAAGATACAAATATCGAATCCTGCCACAAAGACTAAATTAGTTTTAAAAAACCCCAAAAAAATTGCTGCAACATGGGTGCTATAAAGGAAGGTGATAAGCGGCGGATAAACAGAAGTTTGATATCGATTAAGGTTGTTACATTCTTCGTCATAACTGGTGAGTTTCTTTTGCGGCAAATTGTCTTCAGCTTTTTTGACGAATTTGTTCTAGGTCTAACCGCACTTCATGTGCTGCATTCGACAAAGCCCTTGCTCCTGGGATTGAACTTCGAAGAATATCGCTGTATTAGTATTTTAGCGCCATTCATCTCTATACTTGGTCCCCTCATAGCTGGTCCATTAGCCGATAGATTTGCAGCTAAAAACTCGACAAACTATGGAAGAACTCTGCGTGTATTGACAGCTTTTGTCCTTGTTATAGCGAGCATCATCTACGCATGCTTGCTGGCTGTGCCTGACATCAGTCGGGAGGAAGCGCGTCGTCCGTCGGTTAGCTTCGGCTGCGACAAGAATGGAGCTGTTATTTTCCAGGAACGCTGCTCGGAGGAGGCTATGTGCCATCAGTGGAAGGGCAAGACGGGAAGTGTTAATTTGACAAAGTGTTCGTACACTTGCCAAAATCCAACACAGTTCGAAGATCTGTACAAGCCATGGGCGCAAGGAACACCACTGCCTTCGACAGAAATAAATTCCGAAGGGGACTACTACTCGTCGAATGATTATGATGAAAATTCCGTCACCGAGAGCTTACGTGCTAAGCGAAATCCAGCCAGCCTCAGCAGTGACGAGAGTATGAGTAGTGAACAAGGTTCACTTACTCGCGTGGAACGTGGCGTTGTGCCAGAAAAAGTTTACGCCGCGCCACCGCATTTGTGTTTGACCGAAAAAGCTGATGACGGAGAAAACTTGGTAAAGAAATGTCACGTGTACACGGAGGATACAACCAATATAGTTGTCCATTCGATTCTACGCAGTGCCACCAATATTGAAAACGATACACACAGTGCAGACTGGTGTAATTATCCCTTGGGTAAGTAGATAAAAACTTTTGCAATGATGAGCATGTGTCTAAGGATTTCTCATTAACAGATGGATTCCAATGCAATGTCCCGGAGATCCAAGCCAAGTGGATGATTCTATTGAAGAACGATTCCAGATGCAAGCCAATGATTGAGTGTGAGGTCATCAACCCGTATGACAGTCGTGGAAGTGTGCTCGCCGATAGCCAGTGCATCAAGGTAAAAATCAAAAACAAATTGGCCCTAGCAGGTCTTAGGAGAGTCATTTTTTGGTTGTTTGTCAGAAGTTCGCAAGAGATGTTGAAGAGGTGAACGCCTAAAAGTATGTTCTTCTGGAGCTAAACCTCGAATCGCTTGTGGTACTCCAACACAATAAAGAATTAGAAAGTGCCCCAAAAGTTAGGTATCAACTTTAAATAAATGGGTTTACTATAAATTCAGTGAGCAAATTTGTTTTTGGGTAGGAAGTGCACCTGAATAAGTTCTGCTTCTTCGCATAATATTTTAGGTAGAAAATGGGTCAAGGAATCCGATGTGACTAACAACATTGATTTCTTCTCTCTTGTGAAAAATTTGTATTTGTCTGCTTTCGAATGAAATCATTCCGGGATGTGAGTCATACCTACTTTGTCGCATATATTCGTAATTTGCATTACGTGTGCATCTATGAGAGTATTTATAAATTTTGATGACAAAGTGTGTTGCCAAATGAATTATGTTATCAAAACGTGCAAAATTACTGTTTGCAAGCGACTGTGATTATGTTTTTGAAGGCTTGCAGTCACGTAGCTACCTAAATAAAGCGGTATATAATTTGATAATTGAAATCGAAAGTTTGGCCGTTCGAACAGTCTAGCCGGTATAGGATGATTTCACATTGAATAGATAACGTCCCAGTAAGATAGTTTTTTGTTGTTGTTCTACTAATATGTTTTCAAATAAACAAACTAAATATAAATAAAAGTACCAACATTCCAAGTCACGGATACTGTTTAGTAGGTATAGATACCTGTTGTGAAAAAGTGGTGTAAACTGGAATATTTTGATAGGCGTCCGGACTTTAAGTTTAAAATTCAAATTAAGTGATTTTTAACGAAACGTTCAGCAAACAATAACTTATTTTTTATGTATTTTCAGACAACCGGAGATTTGGACACAACTCTGAATGGGTACTTTACGATTCGCATTTTGGGCGATATTTTTGCAATGGCTGCCTTAACCCTTCTTAATACGGCAATAGTGATTGCAGTTCGTGAAACATCCGAGGGACGTGGGGAAGTATGCCGTCAATACGTGTGGGGCGCCATCGGCTTTGTCTTGCTATTCTCACCGCTTGAAGTGTACTTCTTCAATGAGGATACCCAAAATACGGCTAATCTGGTCGCCCTTATTTTGGTTATTGTATGTTTTGTCCTAGCCGCGCTAGTACTACTTGTTTCCACAAATATGCCACTGAGTCCACCCGAGTGGTGGTGGCACACTAAGACTGGAATGTTGGTCTATCCAATGTCCGCTATACGCCGCTATAGCCCTGAGATAGTTGCTCTTACCTTAATCGCCGTATTGTTTGGTACTTTCTGGAGCAGTATACACAGCTATTTGAAGTGGACCTTCACAGACTGTTGTGCCATTTCTTATGCTGGGCTTGCACTTGTGCTGTTGCTGTTCTTTAATGCGGATAAGTTTATTGAATACTGTGGTCATTCGAACATATTCATTGCCGCATTTGCTGTGTTCATCATTCGTTTCACCGCACTGGGCTGTTATGACGCGGAGTGGTTGACTGTTGTCATGGAAGTTGTAGAACCTTTCGTTATTGGTCTAGTTTGGATAACCATCATCATTTATATGCGTCACGCAATGCCACGTAAATTGACGGCCACCGGGCAGGCATTGGCAGTCATAGCCTTCTTCTGCATTGGTAAGATCATTTAAATTTTAATTCTTGTACTGTATTTGCTAAATCCAAACTGTTTCCAGGTAACGGTTGCGGAGCTCTCATTGGACTCGCTAGAGATACGAAGGATCCAAAGTTGGAAGCTGCGGAAATCTATCAATGGCTTACTATTTCGGCCAGCATTATTGCCGTCGTATATTTTATTGTTTACAATTTAATATTATCGCCAAGGTGCACAGCAAGACCGCAACCCGCCCACGTGTTGTCCCCCTCAGCTTCACAGACTTTGAATGGGGCGGGAACTGGTCCCAACGGAAATGGTACCGGAAATGGATCTTATTCACCTCTACGAGTATATCACAATGAAAGGGGAAAGAAGGCCCAGTTTAGGTTCTAAAATTAAGAGTAACATTCTGTTTTTTTTTTACACCATTTCTAAGGAAAGAGATTAATTATTAAACAAAAAAAGTGTTTTATCGATGAGCATATCCTGGGAAGTACCTACCAAAGTTGGTTATTGTTTGGTCATACTGAAAAATATAAACACAAATTAACAAAACAAGCTTCGATAATACAATTTTAGTGATAGAATGTCAATATAATGCAAAATGTCTATATTTATGTGTAATCAATTGAACGCAATCAAAAGTTTTACTATTTAAACTAGCTACCTACCTGTTTTAATTTTTAAAGTGGCCTAAAAAATTTGATCCTTGTGGCCTTCGAATATAATCTCTAAATCTAATTTAATTGTTAAGATTAACTGTAATATTCGCTACAAACAATCATTATACAAAACAGACCCTCCGTTCCAGTTGAAATTAACGTAAAGTCCATTTATTGTATTTAATTTGCCCGTATTAATTGTTGACACGTTTTTTGATTAGGGTAATACTTGAAAGTTGAAGTAAACAGACAGTTCTAGTTGTTCACATTTTGCTTGCCTTTAAGGAATAAGCATAGAATTTATTATACAAAATATATTTTGATCCAAAAAAGTCGCAATTGCGTAATATTTTTATTGAGCTATTTCTCTCGGTATCGGTATAGATCGGTACTCGGGATTCGGGAGAGACAGTACACATAAATGGAATAGCGTTTGCTTCTTACTGGTTAAGCTCGTTGGTACACAAAAGCACACTTTGCGTATGTAACAAGGAAACTTATTATGTTTAGAAACTGCTTAAAAATAATATTTCAGATACGAATAGTTTTATTATATCAGTAAGAAAAAATGAACAATCTGATAAATGGTTCTTGGAGACTGAGATCTTTTTGCCCATCCACTTCAAAAATTTAAAATTTCTCCGTTGACATTAAAGAGTTATTAATAAGAAACTTGGCAGGTTCAGTTTTACAATTTCTTTACATTATTCGAAAATCACTTCACTCAGCAATCATAAAACACAAGCACTTTACTGAAATATCAAATATCCCGACTTATAAAAGGTGAGTTAAATCAATTAAATTTTCCTGGCAGCAGCTGTAACGCCAGAACTAAACCCGGTCAAATCAAAATAAATATGGGTTTTTACTGATTGTAGGTATAGGTAATTTAAAATTGGCAGGCATTTTTATTGTTGAGGTATCTTTAATTACAATTACATAATATAAGAAAACAAATGACAAAAACTTGCCGATGTAGATTAGGTAAACATCTTGAAATGCAACAATAGATTAGTAGTTAGTCACACTACCTTAATTCCTTCCATTTGTTCCAAAAATGAAAAACTCGCAAAACGAATGGTTGTGAGAAGCTAAGTCTATTTCTGTTCGTACTGTATATGCTTCCATTCATGAATACAGGACAAATTTAAGTCGAAACTTTCGTATTGGCGATTTTTTAGCTTAAAGCCATGCCAACAACCAATAAATTAGTACTGGATACACAGGGCTTTTGAATGCTTTTAAGTTCTCTACTCTATAGTGACTTACTATAATAATTATTGCATTTCAATTCCAAAGAAAACTTGAGAGCTTCTTAGCGGTTAAAAAAATATAGAAATACGAATCAGGTGTTGACAGTAGGTACTTAGTGGAGTGCATTAATACGAGTATATTCAAGTTCAAACGTACCCTATTTCATTTAAAATTTACGTGCGTGACAGATACCAACTTACCTCAAAACCCCTAAATGGGACATCTTAACAATTTAAACGAAATTCTTGAAAACTTCTCACCAACTGCCAAACTTTCGAATGTACTTTTTTTACGTCAGCAACATAAACGACATTTCTAGCACATCACTCAGCAGCTATCAGACGGGGGACGTTCAATTATCTAATTTAGTAAATCTGACAGCTGTCTAATTAGATGACTGGTTGAAATCGACCATATGAGCAGCTGTTTTATAGTTGACTTTCATAGAGGGGTAGTCGACGAATCTAGTCAAGAAATTCGTGACTGAGTACTAAGTTGACAGTTCGCATATGTGGCTGACGTAGAAAAAGTGATGTTCCCGACCAATCAAATTTTTGCGTTCAGGTTACATCTCATCCAATCTAGTTGACTTAAGAAAACTACATTCTTGAATGTGCCCACTTACTAAAATTTTGGTTGATCGTCGTATGTACGTCCACATACACCAGAAACCCGATATTTAAATTACATTCCATGAAGGATGTGTATAAGAAACACTCATAACGCATGTGGAAACACCGTGTCACTTATATGTGTTCGCATCTCGATTTTGCGTGTTTTTTATATCCTCTTGGGCTAATATGTTAACTTGTATGGTTGTGGTTGCATGTCCAACATGTAAAATCTGATATTACACACAAAAAGTGTAGTATTATATACGATAGGTATAATAATATGTCCTTAATCATTCTCTTGCTTCCAAAGTGTAGGAACCTTACTAGTGTCGTGTGGTGTTATTTCTTGTCAGTATGCAGAAGTAGTGTATAATTTCCATCAAGAGCTCTTTATAAAATAGAAGCAACTAAAAAAAGAATGTCCTGCATTTGCAATTAGGATAACTTTACATCATACCATTTTCTTTTAAATTGATTGTGGGTCGCCCTTATTAGTTGGACCTTGTTCAAAGAGTTAACAAGTAGGTACATACGTAAATGTAAATAGAGGCATAGAGAGTAAAGAGTCTTTTAGCTAGTTGCAACCACTTTGATGGATGGAATTGACCCAAAAAGTGTCCGATAGGCTCTATACCTACCATAAATGCAAAATGGAACATTCCAAAAATACATCAAGGATAATAGTCACACAATTTAAATGGTACACTCAATTGTTAATCAAGGGGAGGAAATTAAAAAAAAACAAGTAAAAGTGTTATCATCGGCCTGGCCGATGCTTTGATACCCTCCACTGCATACAAGTCATGCAAAATTGGTTTTGTGAGGGAGGTACCAGAACTACTTGACCGACATAGCAGGTTTTCAATACCAACCTAACGACGATAAAAATAAGTTCTCTCACCAAATTTCATTCACCTACGTCAATTACTTTGGGCGCTATCGTGCTTTCAACAGACAGAGAGGCATGGGTCCAATATTGGTTTTGTATGGGACGTACCAGAACTACTTGACCGACATAGCCCATTTTCAATACCAACCTAACGACGATAAAAAGAAGTTCTCTCACCAAATTTCATTCACCTACGTCAATTACTTTGGGCGCCATCGTGCTTTCAACAGACAGAGAGACATATGGGTCCAATATTGGTTTTGTATGGGAGGTACCAGAACTACTTGACCGACATAGCGCATTTTTAATACCAACCTGACGATGATAAAAATAAGTCCTTTCACCAAATTTCATTCACCTACGTCAATTACTTTGGGCGCTATCGTGCTTTCAACAGACAGAGAGGCATGGGTCCAATATTGGTTTTGTATGGGAGGTACCAGAAATACTTGACCGACATAGCCCATTTTCAATACCAACCTGACGCCGATAAAAAGAAGTCCTTTCACCAAATTTCATTCACCTACGTCAATTACTTTGGGCGCTATCGTGCTTTCAACAGACAGAGAGGCATGGGTCCAATATTGGTTTTGTATGGGAGGTACCAGAACTACTTGACCGACATAGCCCATTTTCAATACCAACCTGACGCCGATAAAAAGAAGTGATTTCACCAAATTTCATTCACCTACGTCGATTACTTTGGGCGCCATCGTGCTTTCAACAGACAGAGAGACATATGGGTCCAATATTGGTTTTGTATGGGAGGTACCAGAACTACTTGACCGACATAGCCCATTTTCAATACCAACCTGACGCCGATAAAAAGAAGTCTTTTCACCAAATTTCATTCACCTACGTCAATTACTTTGGGCGCTATCGTGCTTTCAACAGACAGACAGACAGACAGACAGACAGACAGACAGACAGACAGACAGACAGACAGACAGACAGACAGACAGACAGACAGACGGACATGGCTAAATCGATTCAGAATGTGATCCTGATTCAGAATATATATACTTTATGAGGTCTCCGGTGACTCCTTCTTTGCGTTACAAATGTATTGGCAAAGTGAATATACCTTCCTCTGGAGGGTATAAAAATACCGCCGTTTAAACTGTAGGTACCACCGCAACAATGCAAATATACGCAATTCAATCCTTTCTACAGAAATTCTTTCGCTTTGGATTTACGAGCACACAATATGACTAAACTGCAATAAGACTAATGTTTTCGATGTACATTAAACGTTTGCCATGTTTAATCCAACTAATTGTAAAACACTTTGGGTAACTTTATGATGTCCTTCAAGCAAGTTTTATAGTCGAATCTTCCCCAGGGTGAAACCCTTCTTCGCAGCTATTAAGCTAATTTTATGTCTTCATCAACGAAAAAGGGAGCAATAAAACCGAAGAAAATGCTGCAAATACTATACGATCTGAGCAGATGGTGCCATAATCGAGAGATGCGTAACTATGGACCATTGAAATGGAATGCCAACTTTTTCGTTAAGTAACCACTTTAAGGCCTATAAATGGCCCCTTAGCTGAACACCCGATTGCAAAGTCATCCGTATTTATATATTTCTTTTCGAAAAGTTCATGTACACATTCACGTACAAGAGGATTAAAATAAGAATCTTAAAAAAGAGTTTCATCGTAACTGATGCCCCAAATATTTTGATGCTTAGGTTTTCCACAAATCCAGCACTCACGAATTCGTCCACCTGGAAGAAGACCATGCTACAGAATACGTTTATTTGCAAACGAATTAAGCAACTTACCGTCTTGTCGAAGTGGGCGTCGATGTTTGTAAGATGAAAGTTCCAAAAACTTCTCGATATTTTTGACTTCCTTTTCAAAACCTCGCCCAAGAAGCAAAAGTATCCAATGTTGTACACGCCTGTGAATATAGTGAGAAGAATTCCTTTCCAGTTATGGTCTGGATTTCCGTCCAGAGCTAACATCAGGTATGCTATTGTTTGAAGGATCCAATAAAGGATGGACAAAAACAACACCAGCTCAAAGTTTGTACAAAGCTCGACTGTCATATTGTAAAGTTTCACTCTCAGCGATATCAAATCTTCCATGATAACTTGCAATTCTCTCATAAACCTGACTCGCTGATGGGTTTCCATGACCTGTCCACAACGCAACCTTTTTGTGTCTTTTGAGATGCGCTTCGTGCAACGATGCAACTCATCATAGCAAGCAATTAGTGACACGAACATCAAAAATACCCCATTCGCCATAATAATGAAGAGGTCGTGAATAAATGCTTTAAATAGCACTCTCATCACAACTATACAAAGGATAGATTTTTTCGTTTGCTTGTAAAGTTCGAGTTCCCGAGCATTCATCATAAGCTCGGAACATATTGACCGGAATGCACCTTGGATACTAATCAAACACAGACACAAATGCGAAACCGCAAAGATGTTGGGATTTCTTGAAACCGATCGTATATCGTCAATGATGTCTAAGAAGTTGTTCAGTTTGCACAGAATGCGTTTCTGGCCAAAGATTTGTTGCCACCTAGTTATCATTGTTATAAAGCAGCAATCCAACATAAAAAAAAAGCTGAAGGTTTTACTTAAGTTAGTGCGCCAAATTTCACCTACACATAATAAGAGTACAAGGCTAGCAAATGTCATAAAACAGACAACAAACATCAATTTTGCGTACAATTGAAGACTATACGAGGTCTTAAAATATCTGCCCTTTGGCTTGTACACTATTGCTGAGAAGCCAGCGAATATCATAAACCAGTTAAGAAACACAAAGATACCTCCGACGATTCTATTGACTAAATTTTTGCTTTTCATGACTGGAGTATCGAAACAGCCGGACGCCTAAAGTAATACTAAATAAGTTAAAGACTATGTTTAGCTGTTCGCCAAAAATCGATAAGTGAATTTCACATTTGTTTAGTTAATGGCGGTGATAGCACCTACCACTATACACTAATTGAGGGTTTTTTTTTTTTTCAAAGTGCGCGACTTGACAGGGAGACTAATGCTAGAGTGCTGCTCATAGGAATAATGCGGACCCGAGACAATCAACTGCACTCACATATTTACATATTTACTTTGCTGAAGGGATATTTTAATTATTGTAGAATAGACAATTCTACAAAATTGCAGGGGAACTTCCTATGCTACCAATTTTAATAATCTCTATCAGCCAAGTCAGTTGAACGTCAATATCGAGTTACATATATGTTAAATTCACAAGGTAGATGGAAATAGATCCACCCACGTATTTTTGGGTCGTTTAATGAAGCAAAAGAACAAATCGGGGGTGGAGTAGTAGGAACTATGCACGTAGATATAATAGTAGTTTTTGGAGTTCTTACATAGTGACATCACTACCTTTTCATCGACTTCAAAGCCGCATATGATAGCATTCATCGTCAGGAGCTTTATGTGGCGATGGCCGAATTCGGGATCCCGGCAAAACTGATCCAGCTATGTAGCGTGACGCTGGAGAACACACGCTGCAACGTGCAATTTGGAAGTAGTTCCTCCGAGCTATTCCAAACATGCACCGGATTTCGGCAAGGAGACGCATTATCATGTGACTTCTTCAATCTCGTGCTAGAGCAGATAGTGCGCAGGGCAGGTGTCAACACGGAAGGCACTATCTTCAACAAATCCGTCCAGCTACTGGGGTATGCAGACGATATTGACATCATCGGTCGCTCCCAGCGTGCCGTGATAGAGGCTTTTACGGCGATTGAAGAACAGGCAAAATTCGTTGGTCTTGTAGTAAATGAGGACAAGACTAAGTACATGCTATCAACAAACAAACCAGCATCTGTCCACCGCCTAGGACAGAACGTCACTATTGATAGCAACAATTTCGAAGTAGTTAAGGAGTTTATCTACCTCGGAGTAAACATAAACTCCACAAATGACATCCTAGTGGAGATCCGGCGAAGAATTACCCTAGGAAACCGCTGCTACTTCGGTTTGGCAAAACAATTGGGTTCAAAACTCCTAACTCGAAGGACAAAATGTATGCTTTACAGAACCCTTATCCTGCCAGTTCTGCTTTATGGCGCCGAGTGCTGGACGATAAGCAGGAAGGGAAAGCTGATACTGGGCTCCTTCGAAAGAAAAATTCTTCGGCGGATTTTTGGTCCTGTGTGCGAGGAGGGCGAATGGAGGAGAAGATACAACCGCGAACTCTATGAGCTGTACCAAGATGTGGATGTAGTCCAAAAGGCCAAAATACGTCGACTACATTGGCTCGGCCACATCGAGCGAATGGACAATAATGCTCCAGCTAAGAGGATCTTCGAATCCCAGCCGCCAGGTTCGAGACGACAAGGAAGACCGAACCTCCGTTTCAAAGACCAAGCCATCGCGGATGCCAGAGCGCTTGGTCTGGATAACTGGAAGCAGCGTGCCCGGGATCGCAGAGGATGGAAGGCTGCAGTGTCTCAGGCAGAGACTCTCCACGGGTCGGGAGCCCGTTAAGTAAAGTAAGTAGTACATAGTGACATCTGAACTGTACGGGCAGGTCGTTAAAAGCTCTTTTTGACAATATAACTTCAATATTTGCATACAAATTAATGAAACTTTGATTTTTTTCTAAAGTCCACAATCTATTTAACCAGTAAATCGCATGTGTTATGCCTTCGTTCACCCCGACCTGAAGCGCTTGAGTGACTGTAAGGTTCACTTCTGACCACATAATTAGCATTAATGGGCTTCTATTTGCATTTTAATTTGATCACCTTGAACTTTTTTACAAACATACCTAATCGGCCCTTTGCATTCATGAAATTTTTGGCTGAATGTCCACGAGGGAAACCAACGTAATATATTTCACTTAATATTGTAAATGATTTCATTTGAAAACTATAACCTCATAAATATTTTAAAATACATACATATTTCCTTACACTTCCGACCTAAATTCCTGGTTGTGCTGCTTCTCCTCGGTGCAGTTTCTTAGCTTGAATCTCATTCGAATGTGCTTTCTCCAAAAATATAAAATTGCACATAACATGCAGTCTTTCAATATTGTCATGGCTGCGAGACTGCCATAAGGGCATAGCACTGTGCAAATAATGTACATAAGTGGAATATTTTCTGCTCGAAATGCTCCTTAGTCAAGAAGCACATTGTTGAAAATACTTATTCTCCAAGGGAAAAGCTGTACGCTTGAGTTAGATCTCATAAATTTCTACTTTGAGTGTACATTGGTTTGACGTATTTTTTTTCCCGTTTTCTGCCATAATATGAAATGAAATAGTTTTTGGTAGTGAAGGTTGGTCAGAGAAAAATTAAATTCAACCATGCTCTAGTATATATGCAATTGAAAAATGATGTGGGAAGGTTTTAGTAGGTCCATCCAAAGTAGGCACTTAAAAAAGTTGTGTGTGTGAATGGATCTGAGGAGAATATATAAAAAAAAATATTTACAAATGTCCAGCTCAAAATTTATAATCTCCTTGTTCTTGTTTATAAAGTGTGCAAGTTACCCCCATGCAGAAGAGGTCAGAAGGTCTAATTTTGTCTGACCCCGAATTGTCGGTTGTGAGTTATTTGCTTCCCACGTGAATAGAAGAATCTGTAGTATTATGCCCGGAGGTTCAAGAAAAGGGTCAAAGAAGGAGTAAAATTTTATCCTAGATTAAAGGAGCAAAAACCTAAAATAGCACTTCCCCAAAAGCCACTTTCAAAATGTGAATTGTGCAAAATGTGAAAAAGTTGCAGGTGTGCTGAATAGTTTTGAATAGAAAAAATATACTAAAAGTCCCTTTCACAACACTGAGCTATGTCGTGCATATTCAGCATCAAACACCAAATGCCTTGACAAAGTTCGGATGATGTAATCACAGGATTTGTATTTTACAAAGTACCCGGCAATTTTAAGTTTATTTCCAGCATAGTGTTTGCTTGAATTGTGTAAATTATGCCGAAATTCCCAAAGAGGAATATTTAAAAAAAAATTTTAAGTTATCAGTGGACGTAACTACATATTTAAATTGCTCCAAATTTATAAAGCATACGGCAACGCATACCACATGAATAGAATACAGAAAACAATGCTTATATTAAGAGAAATAGGTTTCGCCTCAGAGGAGTTAAAGAACCTGACAATTTAGGTCTTTGTCTATTTGAAAGAAATTGCAATATGAATAACCTCATATTTATATCCTTTAAATGACGTAAGCATGAGGGACGTAAGACGTTAGAGACATTTCGTTTCGTTTCCTTTTGGGAATCACAAAGCAAAATTAAATTTCATCTGGGGCAGTACAAAGCCATTTATACATTCGCAATTTCCTTGGCTTTTGTAAATTTCCGAATGCAATAATTTCCAGCAAATTGTCGTGACAGCCACCCAATAATCGAGAAAAACGTTCAATAGATGTAATCTACCAAATTGATCAATAATTGCAGTCCATTAGCGACAGACGAACACTTTTTTGCAGCGATTCGATAAACTAACACTTTCGAGTGGGTATAGCAGTAGCAGAGGTTGGGCCAGCCAAATGCCAACAGCGCAGAGAATGTCAAACAATCTATTATCGAATGGCAGCTGTTCACTGGGTCCACTCTCGAACGTGTACAGCATTTTTCCCAATTTTCCTATTAAAGTTTGTATATTTTCAATGGCGAACTACGTGATGCTAGCATTTCACATAAATCAGGTAAAAACACATAAATAAATCAGTCATTAGCCAGTGTGACCGACAGTTACAAGGATGTTGCTGTTCTCTTTTGCTTAAATTTTTAAAGGACCTGTTACAACCCTTGTTGACTGAACATGAATTGGGAAATATTGACAAATCCAAATTGTGTTTTTTACTTGACGTTGCACTGAGATCAGGGATTACTTTTCATCCTAAAGGGGAGCTCAAAATCTGCTGAAGAAATTTTCCTCTTTTTTTTCTCTCATTTCTCATTTCCTTCCAGTGAAGTTGCCCCACAAAAGGGAGATGATATACATGCATCGATAAACGAACCTTCCGAGTTCCGACATCGGCTCTATTTACTTTCCCTCTACATTTGCTTATTGATGTTTTGCCTTTGCTGACCAGTATGGGTATGCCTTCCGTACGGAAATTAAAATAAAAGTTTTGCAAGAAAATTAATAAAAACGAGGCCGGAGGTTGTTTTAAAATTGAAAATATATTTCAATTCGAACAGTGAATTGCACAAATAAGAAAATTTCTTTTTTATTTCCAATCAATTTACAAAGTGAATGCTTATTAAAACTGCTTGGTTATGACGTACAAATAAGTTTGATTTTAAAAGTCGATAAAGGCGATTGCGGCTCTTTACAAATTCTCCTGGGTTTTGGAAACATTTCATGAAACATATATATTTACATACTTTGAAGTGAAATTGGCTCTAGGCTGATTTCTTATGGTTTTCCTGCAGAAATGGTTTCAGAGTAGACGGTCTTTCTGTTTACCAACAATCCACCATCATTTTGGAATAAAAAGAAGTCAGCAGATATTTCATTTCGACGGGGGTGGATAAAGTCCACACTTCAATTTTAGTATTACATGGTCCTGTCTTAAAACTAAAATAGAGTAGACGACTGTGTCGCACGAAACTTAGCCTTATTGTTTTTTTTTGAGTTACTCTATCATCTTAATATTTAAACTAATAAACATTATTTTTGGATTAATACAAGTTTTAGTGTTCATACATTGGTCCTTCCAAATTATCATTTATTAGACACAATAAAAGTGTCAAATGTTATTCTACTACAGTGTAACCGATTTTATATTGTTTCAAGAGAAGTAATCTCCGTGATTTGCTATCAATTTGCATTGCTCAGTCAGCGTGATAGAACAATACATATGTATATGTTATACTGGCAGGAGAATTGAATTTTATTGTTGCCAATAACTGGGACTTTATGACAGTTACAGTTACTTGAGAGTATTCTATTCGCAAATAACCCTTAAACAATGTGCGTCATTACTACACATACATATTCCCTGACATTGATTGAGAATCCTTTCAAGTCAATAACAAAGGAGATAAAAAGAGAGCACTTCGGAACCTCCGCGATTACAGAAGGGGCCCTTTAACGGCTGAGGAAATAATCCACAAGTGGGCTAATATAAAGACTTTTGCACATACCCTGAGTATGAGAGAAACTACACAAGGAAGTCTGTTTTTATTACAAAATAATGGCGCAACGTCTCGTAGGAAGAAATGTCTTAACTAACCAAGTCTTATAAATTACGTCTCGGTGTTATGTTACTGTAAAATCCTTTTTAAATAATTTTAACTCGATCTTTCTTAGCCGCAATAAATCGATCTTTTAGTCCTTCGAAAAGTGTGACCTCAAAAATATTACTTGTCTACTCTACGTCTATTTGTATATGTGAGTTTTAGAAACGGTTCAAAGGCCGATGAAGTACCATGATATTATTGTTGCTTAGAAATGCAACAACCCATCTTGCTAAAGCTGGCAAAAACTTTGTACGCGTCCTTTGTGTGAACTCAGGTAAACTACAATAGGCTATCTCAATGGCAACGCTCTTACTGTCTACTTTCTTTTGCTCATCATTTCACCCCTATTTCACAGTTTACAAGAGGAAAAAAAACCGCATCCCTTTGTTCTGAGATCCTAAACAGTACCCACAAGACCATCAGCCAGATGCAGAACTGTTTCTAGTAGGATAATCGAAAAGCCAACGCCAGGATCACAAAGTCACAAAGGCTTTCCACTTGAAAATCCACTCCTATCCTTCGACGGATATACGTAATGTATAGATGTACATGTGCATCTATCTATGCAACTGCACTTTCTATAGTGTTATTATTGGCCTTTTGTTTCTATTTGCTTTAACGGTGAAAATCACTCTTGAAGAACTTGACTGAGTGCGGGGCAAAAAGTACTTTTGCTGAGTTTCCTTTTGACGGCTAGGTCAGAGCTGTATTTTTTTTCTGGTTAATACTCTTTCTATGACTGTGTGGGTTGAATTTGAATACACTTTACAATCCGTGGATCATTTACTGTTGGAACTTTTTTGTAGACTGATTTGAGATATAGATATTTTACTTTGAACTTAAGTCGATGGTTCATTCTTCGTTTTAATGTGAATGAAAAATGAAGGAAAACATAATTCGCGGAGGAGGCCTATCATTCCTAGGCGCATATGGCTTTTGATTTGTACCCATATTAAGGAAAAGGTTTACCAACTTTACAATTGAGCTAGAGCATAGAAGCGATGGAATTCTTGGTTTTACAGTGGATCTTTTAATTCGCATCCATAGTTATTCAAAGCTAAATCAGGCCGGTAAATGTCATTACTTATTTAGTAAAGTCGATGTCTGAAAAATTGTCTTAAATAACCTTTCACAAAGGCTACGTATAGAGACTTTCTATTAAACTATATATGTTATGACATCACCCTTATATCCGCTGCACAAAATCCCGAAACACTTGTAATACCATGGTTCAATAAGCAATAGAACTCGCCTTAATTGTTTATTGCAGTACCTACAGAAAAGTTCTTCAATAAAGGACCCTTTAATTAATCCGTTTTTGTGTAGCAAATTGAAATGAAAAAGCATTTCACTGGAAAATGGCTCGGTTTTAAATTAATTGAACACGTCGACGTAATTCCCTAAAAGGTTCACTGACAATGTGCTGCTGCCTTCGTCCATCGAAAATCCAGTAAATCGCCGAACTGCGGACCTGCGAAACCCTCTTATTATTATTAAAAAAAAAAATCTTTCTGAATATCTGGGATAATTGGCTTTAATTGCCAAGAACCCGCAGTTTGACTTCAGAAGCTATGTTGAAGATCTTGTTAAATAACGTGCGCAGTTAATTTTACATAGTCTTTGAACAAAAGGAGTCCCTCCGAGCCTTTCGAAATTGAATTAGACAAGAGCAGACATCAATTTTCGTATCCTCTAATCATAAGCATTTTATTACTGCTTTGATATTCCAATTTCCTTAAAAGATAAGTACATCAGAGGGATAAAAGGATTATAGTTAAATTGTTAACCGGAATCCAGAAAAAGAAATGAATCCTAAATCCTGTGGTATTTGCGGTTACATAACGTAAAGAAAATAACAACAAAATATATATAGTATCTACATAAGTACATAAGTACCGCTGAACCTTCCATAATAAATTTAATTTAAGTAAGATACTGCACCGTTTTGCTTCATTTTCTGAAAAGTACTAAACGCTATGTAGTTTTCTTCTGAGTCAATACGATTTGGATTTTTTCCTTGGTCCTTTTTAGCGGGGGCAGACAAATTAAAGAGAGTTTTTAGTTAACATGCGCATAATTCTGATACTAACCTATACCCATAGCTTCGGAAAAGCTCTTTGGAGGAGAAGTTTTCTTTGCGGAAGAGTTCGAGTTGTTAACCAACACCTATTTTTAGCACACTCTGAGAGAACATTGAGAGAAAATGATGTAAAGCCATTCTGAATGCATGTAGGTACAGACAAAAGTACACATCCAAATGGCACATACATTATATGCTCATCTAGTGATATACATGCACTAATACTTAGTTTTCCTCACTATACTATTCACCTACTTTAACGTGAAATCAGTTCAACTGTACCGGTCCATTGTCTTGCCTTATCTGAGGATAGGATTTCAAACTATCAGCAATGGTCTAAATTGCTATGGATACATATATTTCTATTTTCTAGATATTATGTTGGATGTAAGCTACGTATAGTGGATATAGTAAACTCGGTATATTATCTAATTGGCTGACAGTCATGGTCAGAAATAATTCAATGGACAGATGAAAGGAACGAAAAATGAGGAAATGAAGAGAAAAAGTAAAAAAAGTGTAAAAGGAAAAAAAAAAACATGTCGACGGGAAGTGGGCTTTACTTAACGCCCTTTTAGTGTTGGTAGGTGTCTAATGGGCATCCGTTTTGGCCAGCTTGCGGAAATCCGCTAAGGTCAAAGGGGGAGAAAACTGCTTTTTACTTTTTACAGTGGCTTTGATTGTAGAAATGTATAGATAAGAAAGAAGAATAACGTAGTTAGTTGGATATAATTTAATGTAAAAGTGTTTCGCATTATTTTATTTGGATCAGATTCTTGTAAGAGCCGGATGTAGTTTTAAACGTCTCATTGATTGGCGAGTGCGATGAACGAGATACGTAAATGTTCATGCTTGAGTTTGGGTTCGCTGTGAGAATAAGCAAACAAAATTTTCGTAATAGACTTGCCTAGTGCATATTCCATTCGTTGCAGAAAAAAAAGCTTGAACAACCAGAGTTTGTCAGAAGGTCGGTTTTGGGTTTGGTCCTGTTGCGCGAACTATATTTTGCTATTACCTCAACAACAGTTTATCCAGTAAAAAAAAACGTAAAAATAGCTGTAAATATGTTCATAGTATACAGCTTTGTGTGGAACAAGCGAAAGCTTATACCCTATCCTTATTTGTTATATTATACTTCAGATAACGACAAACTGACAAATAGGCGATGAAATTCACTTATTTAGAGTTCAGCGACAGCAACAGTAGGTATAGTTTATAAATTGAAAATGACATTAGATACGATATGCAACTATGCTTTATTCCTTCTATTTGTTATAAAGGGCAGTTCTTTTGATACTATACAATATATTTTAGCACGGCTTGAGCTGCTTTTAACATTGGGAAGCACATAGGACGCCGAACAACTTGTGGTTTTGTTTAATATGACTGAAGTTCAAATAATGCAACACAGCAATCCCTTATTAGAAATATGATAAGTAATTTGCAACATTTCGAAACGTTGTGCAGAGACGTAACTAGCCGCAGTGGCTTAGTGGTTAATGTCTTGGACTACTAAGCGAGGGGACCCAGGTTCAATTCCCGAAAAAAAATAAAAACTAATTTCATCTTAGGTTTGCTTCCACTGCGCCACCTCTCGCGAACGTCTATCCGTGAGTATAATTGTCATGAAAGAGCTTCCCAATTAGCCGTTTGGACTTTGCATAAAATTGTAGATCCCTTTCATTCGTCCCAGAAATGAAAAACTCATACAAAAGGAACCGGTTGTGAGAAGCTATGCCTAGAGTCCCTACGGACCTGTTGTGCCAACTATTTTATTTGTTTGTGCTGAAAGATATATGTAGCGTGTCTCACGTTTACGCGCAAAAAAGGAGTAATAGTCACTGTCAAAAAAGAGACCAGCAGACGGTCTACCTGTTGGTAAGGAGTGTAAGGGAAAATCCACACCGCACAGTAAGGGTCATTGCAAACATAAGTTCTATGGTATTAAAGCAACACCCCTTTTTGATGGACACAACCAAAAAATAGAAAATTAAATATTTATTCTGGTCATCGGCGTTACTCACGCTGAGTCAAGGACTGTACTTTTTTGTTTTCTTTATTCGGTCAAGAAGGTGGTTCGAATTTTTTAAGTTTCATTCAGACTTTTGAGATAGTATTAAACACTCCCAAGTTACTAGACGCAATAAACAGCCCGCTATTGGGTTCATGGTCAACAGTTTTAGTCGCTTCCACATTCTTAGCACACCACGTGTATAAAAAGTATCAAAGAAGATATTCTCTGGTTCGAAATGTTCTTTTTTTACATCTTAAAATGATTAACCTAAAAACACAAAGTAAAAAAAGAGAACATTCAAGGAGAACAAAAAAATCTCATTAACACTTCATCACTTTTCCATAAAAGCAATTGTAATGTTGAGAGTCCTTTACATCAGCAAATGATGTGAAACATTCCATCTACTGAAGAATTTAGCTCAAGGACCCGTTTCTCCGAATACGAAATACATTCCAATTTCCCACTTGAATGTAATGGATTCTAAAAAGTGGGAAATACTCATCCTACAGAGAAAAACACCATTTGCCTTGGGACTGACATTGTTCCACTGCCACTGGCGAAATATCCCTTTCATATACAATTCTTTATATCCATATATAGTACATTTCAAACACACAAATGAAATATTCAATGTGTGAACACCAAAAAAATACATATACATATAATGTCGGAACAAAGATATATAATATTGTATCCAGCCTTGTGGTAAAAATCGAGAACTTAATTTGGCATTAGCAGGCCGCCCTTTTAACTGTTTTCCTATTATGCAACCCCACAGGGATACCTATACTCGTTATATATGTGTTTTCCTTGTCCTTGTAAGGGAAAGCAAATAAACGAAAGTACACACCTACTCCTACATGGCTGTAGGTATACGCACATGCAGTGGGTACCGGTTATGGAGGTATCATTCAATTCTTGGTAATTTACACCCCCCATCCATCACGCGCATACCATCTTTTTCTTGACGTGTTCATCGAGCAGATTATCCAAATGGAAAAACATTCCGATCCACGCAATTAACACTGGGTCGATACTAACCGATAGGGCGATAGCCTTGGCACTAAAGATTACACTACACATCACATTAATGTGCAGAATTTATGAAAAACAAATTAAGGTCAAAGGCTGATGATGAATTGAGTACAAGGAGAATGTGGTTTTTCCTTTGTATTTGCTTTGCAGAAATTTCCCTTCTAATTTCGATTTAATTATCTCGAATTAGTTGAGCAATCTTTCGGCAAAGCGATGAATAGAAAAGGCGTATATAAGTTTAAAAGGAGCTTACTTCAATCACACGCCAGCAAGCTGGAAATATAATCAATTAGGTAGTTAAAAATCCTTATTCAAGTTATTCGTTTAGTCTAGTGCTGAAACGAAATACGCACACCAGGTACGAACGAATGCGTGTCTGTGCTAGTTTGCTCGTTGAATCTCCTACAAATAGTTGTAACCTAGAGACACCGAGTAATTTTCTTAAAAGAGCAAGGATATTGTTTGAACGTTTCTCGCATGACTTAAAAGAAGGGAATAAAATAAGGACTTTGTAACATAAATGAGCTTTTGAACTCAGCCATGCCGTAGGTTATTATGGATACGTGCAGGAATAATTTCAGTGTGCAATTAGAGGCAGTGTCATCTTTCCGACTTAGGGAAGTCTACTCCCTGTGCAGTCCTACGTGCACTTTGGATATAATTGGACTTCAGGAAACAGGACTCGTCCGTGACGTCTTTAGAGATGAATAAAAGAAATTGTTGTTTCGCCTTGTGTGCCTTTGGTACACACATGGGTGTGAACAAATAAAATCGTCTTGAGACTTAGACATAGTATAAGCATGTACACTCCTTTGAGAATTAGAACTACTTATTTGAAATAAAGTGCTCATACGTGTACAGGGTGTTCCAGTTACGAAGGTCAATCCCCAAGGTGGATATTTGACAAATTTTATTTCGCCAAATACAAATTATAATTTTGTATATTTTGTGTCATTTTATTGGGATAACAAATTATAACTACATATATATATTTTTAAACTTATAAAAAGTTGTTCATAATTATTTTGAATGCATTTGTTCCGAAACTTTTACTGATTTTTTTTGATAAACTTACAGTACTGACACAAACTCTATAAGTAACAATAAAGATACCTACACACTTTTTTTTTAACATATCATAAACAAAAGTTGTGGTAAAAGTAAATGTCTTGGAGGCAAAAGTCTACCAAAACGAATTGAATGAGCATACGAAATGTGAATATTTTTTTGACATTTTAGTAAAAGAAACATTTTTGGAAAAAAGAATAATTTTAAGCTAACTAGTCTACACAATTTTTATGAGTTTTAAGTTTTCTTGGATGGCTAAAATTAGTTAAAAAATGCATCGAAAAATGCACATCCGTCGCTATGTTTTTTAAATCGTCAGACCTCCAAATCTCTTACTCGAAATTGAATAAAAATATAACCACCACTTCTGTCACCAGATTGAGGTTCTCTACTTGGCCACCCTATTTTTAGGTAGCTAGCACACGTAAATGTATTAAAAAATATCCAACAAGTCGGTGACTGAATACTTTAGATACACTTTAATGCTTGCTTCGATGCACAATCGATCTCTCAAAAGCTTTTCTCAAAATTTGCGAAACGACGAAATAAAACAAATCATTGACAAATACTAAACTAAGCACTTTAACAAAAATAGAAAAAAGCTATATTTTCCAAGGCACACACCCCAGAAATTTAGCCAGTCGATGGGATTACACTTTTCTTATGTATCTTCAGATATAATACTCGGATAATGATTGAGGCTATGCAAATCAGGTATCGACATAACAGGTAGGATTTGGGAAGCCTTAAGTTAATCCTTCTCACGCTCGCACATTAATGAAATTTACTCGAGCGATTAGGTGCTAATGTCAGAGTTTAGAGCTTACCTATTCACAAGGACTTATTAGAATTTTGTCACATAGTTATATAAATATAAATGGTGACAAAAGCGTTCAATCCTTGTGCCGGGTTTATTATTTGTTTCCATAATTGAAACTCCATAGATTTTTATTAGCATTGATTGGCAGTAAGAGGGCGTAGTTCATTTGTTTTCAGCTGTCATCACAAGATGATGATATGGGTTCTCAAGCCAAAACGCAATATCTTCGGAAGGCTTGGTATACAGATGCATAATTAAAGCTTACGACGATGAGGATACAGATGTAGCGAAACCTGCAACGTGCTGTAGTAGTTTGCATAACTATGAATACCCAAAGCAGATTATTTGACTGCACTGGGAGTTTAGGTTTCCAATTGCGAATTAAGTAAGAAAAATGGATTTGTAACCAGATCGGAACCTCCACCGCTATACAAACGGGATGATTGTGGGTGCTTCTGCTAATGAAAACGTTTTGTTAATGTCGTTAATATTACGCTGCTTCCTGAATTCGCAGCAAATAACAAACAACAACATCTTAAATACCAACAGTCAAAATTGTCCTACCCCATTATCAGATGGTAACGCGGTAAAAGGTGGCACAATTGGTGTCACTTGCATGGGAATGTGGAACTAATATTGCAGTTGTTTTGCAGCGTGTATGCACGTGACTTTAATCCATATCCGATTATGATTTCTTCTCCATGAATTCACTGCATAGATGCACGGGAACAACTATGAATTTTAATGACATGTTTAATTTAACTTTTCATTGTTTCTAAATTGGTGGCAATTGTAAGCGTTATTCAGAACTCATTGACCATAAACAGATCAATATCAATAAACCGGCCACGTACGTAAACAAAAAATCCACCAGGCATAAATAAAGGGTACTTATTATAAATATAATTCCATTTTGCTACATACCCATCTAAGGCGCACATGCAATGTTTTATCGGTGAAAACCCAACCCACTCTAATTGAGGCGCTGATTGCAGGAGCCATTCTCTTGGTAAAGTAAAGCACAAAATTGTGAATTAACCAATTCGTAATTCTTTAAATATTTTAACGCGCCAAAAAATGCACTTTATCGAAAAAAATGATGTATTTCGTCAGTGTACACAGCTTTCAACAGGTTCGGTTTCTGCCGGGAAATTATATTTAATTAAAATTCCGACATGATCAACAAAAGAAAGAAAACCGGAAAAAAATTCCAATAATTTGCATATCATGCTGCTCGTTGTCATTTAATCTTATTCTGTTTTGAAATTTGCACAAGAACTTTTAATTGAATTGTTCGTAGTCCAGCTTAAGACGGTCGTCGCAAGGGAATCACACCAACTTTTCCTTGGCGTGAACACTTTTTGCTCCCCCATAGAAAAATAAAAAAAAATTGTCCTGGACTTGGAATGCAGTCTGTAAGGTCTTTAGTAAAGTCGAATATGAGATGTCAGGAATCACAAATTATTAAGCTTCATACCTATAGCACTCGGTTTTGAATTGCAAAGCAATTATTATGATGATCCATGAACAGGAGTAAACCAAAGTGAATTCAGCTGCTCGGTTGAATTAAAGTGATTATGAACTTATGCAATGTGAAACCTTAAGCAAAATCTCTTTTGTCGGAACAGACAGTAGATGTGACTCAATTTTATTCAACATTATGCGAAATAAAACACCTCATTGAGGCATTCCTGATCTTTGAAAAATCTTTCAGGTATTGTTTTTGGGTGCAAAAGTTAAACCGAGAAATACAAAGTTATTTAGTTGTAGGAAACTAGCAGTTACCCGTGAATTTTATAGCTTTATTTGCTGCACCAAGAAAGCCGCAAAAGTCGGTCCAAAAACGAAAACCGTACAAATCCGCTATCTGCCATGGTCACTTTATTGAAAGACGGTTTTATCGATAGAAATAATGGTTACCTGTAGGACTAGGTACTTGCAAATAAACTTTGACGGTTCTCTTTAAAAATCGCAAGCAATGTCTTGCACTTACCAAGGACCCTTCCGCCAAGTGGTTGGCATTCCTTTCGCTTTGTCGATTTGTTGAAAATAAATAAAAAGCAAATCAAACATGCCGACAAGTAAAATTGACAATCGGATCCTACCTACACACTACACAGTCTAACACAAACACGAGTTGCCACCAACTGTCAATTAGTTAGGTATACTTAAATGTGTCTTGATTTTATTTATTTAGTTGTTTTTTACAGTCAGACGGTTTTTTTGTTTTTTATAACCTTTTTTATTTTTTGCTTGTGAGCTTATTACAGTTTAAATTAAAGGAGGTCACTATGGAACGGACATAATACTCGCGCTAACAACATTACCCTCTTTCTGGGTACAGTCGGGTAAAAAAAAACATTTCCAACAAACAGTCTTGTTTAAATTTCCCTGAAGGTACTGAAAAACATCAATAAAAGCAAAGTTCAAATACATTGCTTTCTTGCTACGGGCTCTGCAAGAAAACAGTACTAAACATAATTACATTTGAGAACGATTTTCCACATCCCATTGCAATTTGAATAGGTCCTGCTCTCGCTGTTTTTCTTTTCGGTATATGGAATTTAAAAACTTTGTCTTAACTGCGATGAAATAAAATCCATATGCGACATTTGAGAAGTGAACTTTTCCCATCTTAGTCATAATAAAGTTTTTCAGGCTTTTGAGTCCCACCGAAGTACTTTCATTTATGTTTTCACCAAACGCGATTATCCTTAATAGACTTTCATAATCCTTTTTCGTTTCAAATAGGATATCCAGCCCGATGGGTGCATAGCATACCCATTTTATAAGTACAATATTTTCTGCTCGAAGTCTTCTTAACGCTTGACACTAAAAACTGACTTCCTTTTTTTGGTCTTAGCAACATCGACGACTTCCGCCCATTTTGATTGCTGCTTCGTCCTAGAATTGTTCATGCCATGCTGATGATGATGAAGACATTTTACTATCTATAAAAGCTTCGAGGGAGAGAGACTATTCCACCAAGTGTTTTCCTTGTGCAACATAAAATGTGATTTTAATTGAAGGAAATAAGTACTAGTTCTGTGCATTTACATAGTCATTGGTTGGTAGTGAGTAAGGGTGTAACGACAATTTCCCAGTTTTAATGCATAAAGTTTTTCCGAATGGCACGCTAAAGTTTTGCTGTTTACTAACGAAAAAAAAAAAACTTAAAAAACACAAATCATATAAAATACCAAATTATTTTCCGAACAGATGAAAATTTCGAAAAACAAGTTGTTAAAATATTAGTCGCGCATTTGCTGTACAATATTTAATTATTGTTTTGCATTTAAAATGAACAGATGCTCTGATCTTTATTACAACGTTCTTAAGTACTCTACCAACTTTTACTGGAGTTGAGCAAAGCATTGGGAGTTACTTGAGGCAAAGGGAGTTTTTACTTTGAAGTAGGGTAGTAATAACTACTGACCAGGGCAGTTGAATTGCTATTTTTTGGCACTGGTTGTTAATGTTAGAAACATATTGAATGCAATGTGATTTCGTAATGCCGTGCTTAAAAAAAATTAGTAAACTCAACAAATTTTGGGTAGGTACAAGATAGCGTGGCTAAAACTTCCACATTTAGAGCGATTATTTGCGAAAGGCTTTGCAGGTTAAGAAGTGCTTGGAACTGTAGAACTACTGAACTCAGTCCTTTCAAGTGTTAGTGATTAGTGTGCTGAGCTACTGAACGAGCTGTTTCGAGTTTAACCTCTTAAAAAAACTCAAATTACACCTAAAGTTAGAAATAAATATAACATTATTTATAGTATTTGAAATAGCTGCCGATTATCTGAGAAAGGCATTTGTAAAAAAACAAAGGGACTCATATGTCATACATCATGTGACCCTGCGATTGCAAGTGATTCTGTTATGGTCGCTGCCTCTCATACCGCATTCACATCTATTGCTATTCAAGGGAATTGACTAAGACAAACAAATTTTTTTTTAACAAAATTGACTTAGAGGAGGGTATTTAAGATCAAGGAAGCTATATCAAAATTGTACCCAAAACGACAGGATGGTCGCATGTATTTTCAAAACTTTTCTCTAAATACATATAAGGTATCTACCTACTAAACTAACGTAAGCTGATACTTAAGAGCTTTCAGTCTAATCCCAAAAGGACAATTGGATACAAAATATATAATGCACTTCAATAGAAATTCCATGCCTCAGATCGCTCAGAATTTAAGCGGCAACACATTTCCACGCATACACTATAAATGTTTCGGAAGTACTTGGCAATTTAATTATTGTTTCCGTTAGCTTGTTCAACCCATTTACACATACCTATATCTATCAACGACGAAGTTCTGAACTCACATTCTTTATTATCCCAGCGCACATCCGTCTCATTTTGGAGAATTTGGATCCATTGCCCCATTATTGAGACATTTCACGGTGGAAAAGTTAGCAAACGATTCAACTCGAAATGTGGTTCATTGTATGGCTCCCGATCCCTTTGTAACAACAAACGACATTCATCCTCTGCAGTGGGTAGGTAGGTAAACCCTATGCCGTATAACGTATATACAAACAATGAACGCCAGTCAGCGAAGCCTTACTCTAAGTTTCAAAAACAACCATCCTACTCGTATCTGACGACAACGCCGACCGTAGCGAAATTCTTTCTGCCATATTCCAGTGGACTCTGTTTAAAATGTTCATTTCCGACAATTTTCGACGATAAAATACCACAGCGCCGCTCGCAAAGGACCATAAACTGTAGAGATTATCAGAAACATTTTTCTGGCATGAAAGTACTCTTCACCAGTGAGAAGAGAAATAGAATATATTGTTGGTTGGTTGGTTGGTATGGTAGCTACGTTTTTCTATGGCTGGAGTGGACTTCTGATTCGGAGCAAACTTCTACCGGGGTAACAGATAAACAAACACTCTTGTACGCCCGAAAAGGAGGAACTAACGTATTCGAGATAAGAGTGCTTTCTGTGCCTAAGCTGTTTTTATCTTTGCCTACGGTCGGTCTACTCTGTGTATATAATGTGTGTGTGTGGTGTTGGCGACTTTTTTGTTCTCAGTTTCTTTTCGAAATAAAATTCAGGATGCACTTGCTGATAGTTATCTCCATATGTTTATCACAGATGGCAAGAAATATGGTATTTTATGTTTTCCGTCAAAAAAATAAAATAAAAGAAACGTTGGTAGGTATCCTTGAATTTTAATCTATTCGATCATCTTTTTTAAATGTCGTGAAGTCCCATGTCACTGTGAAAGCTATTTAATATGATAGCTACTCGTAGATAAGAGTTTCTTGTGGGAAAATTATAATGGGCACCTTGAGGCGGAATACAAATCGAAAATCTACCCGTATACATGCCACACAGGTTTCTTAAACCGTGAGCAAAGCTGAGATGCTGAGCTGATATGCTTGTAAATTATTGCACAGCAATAAGCAGTAAAATATCAACTGCTTTTATTTTCATTGCCTTCTATGCATATCCGTCTGCACCGCGGCATCTTACAATATAAAACTGCCGGAGTTGCCGGTTCATGGAGTTGAACGCAATAAAAATATGGATTTTATGACGATGTGCTATAAATCTCGAAAGGAAAAGCCAAATCTACCTAGAGTATTATTAAAAGCATAAAGTATTATTTAATACACACATCCAAGAGGTGTTTGTTTGTTGTACACGATAAGGCTCCAACTCGAACGTTCCAAAAAAGTATGAAATTGAAGTGGGTGAACGAACAATCAGGTATTCAAACAAATCCAACTAAGAAGGTTAGTCTCAAGGATTACGAGTACTTTTCGATGAGTTGGGTATTTTGGGAAGTCCGGTTGAAGCAAATGGTGAAAGCTTAAATGCAGATACGTGTTTGTAAGCCCATATTTTCCATCCATCTGATGATCTAAAATGTTTTAACAATGCCAGTAAGGCAAGATGCCTCAGGCATCCTAGGAGGGTATGACGGATTACTAGGAATAGGTGGTCCCATAGCATGTGCTTCAGGTCAAGTTCGAATAAGCTCGAAATGCTTCTGGTCACATAACTTGTATGTATGACAATAACAAATTTTGTATGTGAATTTACTCCTTTGAATGTATTTCTGGCGATAAGGCAATGACTTCAGTATGAAGTACTGATGGAGGAGCAGCTGTTGAAATATTATGACCTTTTCTGATTTTGTGGTGCGAGCTGTTTTTCGCTTTTTTTTTCTTTTAAACTATTTCCAATAGGTACCTACATTGCTAAGATGATGCAGAGCATATCAGTGACAATAATAAAAGGAGAGTTTGGTCGTTGTCTTTGTACTCAAAGTTTGTGAGATTGGTACTTTATAACAAGAGCTATTCTTTTAAAATATTCCTTCACCATGTGGCTGTTTGTGGTAATTTAGAGTTTAAGCTACGATTACGCGTCAAAATTTGACATCAGAAATTATCAAATGTAAACTCCTTACACTCCCACATTTATATTTCGGTTCCTTTAGCACCTTAGGTTAGTAGCAAGTACCACATTGAGATCGTTCAACTCGCAGTTGCTGATATGTGCCACGGTTTATAGTAATAAATACCCTTGCATTTAGATTGCTTTTCAGCAAAAGGGCTATTAGTCTTCGCCCACACATAAAAATGATGTTAATGATCTGCATTCGTTTAAATTCACTTCGTAACAGTGGTTGCAAACACAAAAAAATAGTGCGAACTAATTTTTTGGTTCTTATTTTGGCAAAAGCAACATAATATTGCGAGAACTGTTATTTTATGTCTCTCGGAATTAATTTCTTTTCCAAAAGAATATAAAAATGCACAGGAAAAGAAAACGATATCCCCTACTTTTTGCCTGAGTCGGGAGTACTGCTTAAATTTGCCGACCTGGAAGTAAGTGGTCCACACTAAAAGTAAGCCATGTATACGAGTAAAACCTCGTACCAGACAAATTATACACCTTGAGAGAAAAGCGTAAAACAGCAACAGCCAGAGGTGAAATGATTGCATACAGTGTTTTATGATGGTGAAATGGATTTCATTGCTTACTCACGTTTAACCTTTTTCACTCTCTACTATAGCGGAATAAAGCTTGTAATACTGCAAGGCAAAAAGATAGGTCAGATGTAACTTTATACCCATTGCATTCAAAAAGGAACGTTTGCAACCTGTGCACATAAAGTGTTAACCTTTATTTATGTTTGCATTTAGCACTTATTTTGAGAAGCAGGATTCTTATTTCGATGACCAAGAGGATTATTTGAAATGCGATTTATACTTTCTTTAAGATTGAAGGGAACGTGGTTCCGGTTATGTATAGAAGATTACATAATTGGTCCATATTTTCTAAGACAAGTCTTCTCGGATATGAGAGAATTAATTACAAGTTACTTACATTTGCTCCAAAAATATAACTCACGTACATTAACGGGGAAGGTTCCAGTCCTTAATGCATCTGCTGCTGTTGTCTGCTGTATCAAAATTTGAGCACACACACAAACAAATGTTTGCAGGCATCTATTCATTATTGGTTAATCTGCTATCACCATTCAAAAATGTATACTTTGTAAAACTCCAAATGTCTGCCGCCTCCGTTATAAATATGTATAAGATACTTTATAATGGTTATTGCTCTTATAGAAACGTGTTAACGCCCATTGTTAGTTTAAATTAGCATTAAACAAAATCAATTCTTAAGAGCAAATTTAAACATCCATTAATACCAGCAGGATGAAGATGACAATTGCCAAAACTTAAGCCATCAACTCGGCCGAAAGTAAGTTTTCAATATTAATAACTTGTTGACGGCCGAAGCAGCCAATTTTATTTTAAATACGAAACATTCGCTATGGATGAAACTTTCCAACAAAATTGTTTTCAAATATATATACGAGTATTTGTTATATTTTCAACAAAACTTTCTCATGATATTACTTTTCACATTAAATTCACAAACAAAAAAGAAAATCTCAAGAATATCAAGAATATTGAAAAGTTTTATCCAAGGCAAAGACAAATGGTTCTTGCAATGTTATGATTATCCCATCCTATTCGCGTAGTTCTGTCTCTCAACAATATTATCCCGCTGAGGAAAGAAATAAAAAGCTGAAATCCATGGAGGATTTCATTTTTTTTTCGTCTTTTTCATGAGCTGTAGAAGCCTTATTGAGTTTTCATATCATTGTCAAAGGTGTTGTATAGGTAGTGTTTTGTTCCTAATAAATACAATCGGGAGCAAGAAATGTGTAAGTGGAAATATAGCCAGCGATTTTTAATTATGTCAACCATAAGTTGTCTAACTATTCAATGATTAAAGAGTTTATTGTCAATACGCTCAGGACGAATGGAATTACCAGTCTCGCGTTTTTGGCTTCCTCTATAATCGTTAATACGTATCTGATGGACATAACTTCTGTTTACAAACACAAGGCATTTTACTTTATTTTAAGTCTTTAAGTCTACGAAAAATAAAAAAAAACCCGCGCACACAATAAAGTACGTCTTGACCCCACGACGAAAATATCTCGTTCAGCTCTGGTGATGACGTATAAAATAGAAATGCAGAGGCAGACTCCAATATAGCTCGCTTTGTGAATGCGAATCACATACCCATATCTTAATTCCAGAAACTCAAACCTATAACCGCTCCAGTTGCAACCATGCAATTGAGGGCTAGTTCACTAATGAGATTGCTCTCGCTACAGTTTTCAATTCGAATTGAAATCAAATCACCGATTCGTTTAGTCAAATTTTACCATTTAATTTCCTAATTGAAATTGAAGTTAATTGCATAAGATTCGAGCGCCAAATTGTCGACCGAAATTAGCTTATTGTCATGTCGAATTCATGCCTCAATGTTTGCTTTAGTGGTTTTCTATTGTCGTGTTCGATATGGGCCTCCGAGCTTCATGGATTTTCATCAAACTTTGCTGCCGTGCAGTCTATATGCGATGTGCTGCTTGCAGCTATATTTCAAACACACCCAACTTTTGATGAATTTTTCACAAGCATTATTGTCTTCATACCTCAAATTGCACTGTGTCAGAAGCTCGGATCCTAAGTAGATATGCATTCGTTTGTTTTGTATATTTCATATACACTGAAAAACGCGTGGCAATAAGTAACAGAAGATAGTAGTGATATCTGAGTACACAGAATCATTAATTCAAAAAAAGTTGACCCAGCAACCATTTGCGATCATCCGTCATCGATTCTACATCATCAGAAGCAGTCCTTAAAAAGGGTGATATGTCGGACTGGGCTTGATCAAACCGTCTTGGATTTACCTGACTCCATGCCACATATTGAAAGTCGCGTTGGAAAAAATCCAAAATAAAATGTGTACCGAAACAGAAAGCTTTGATCGAAGAAACGCCAAATTGTTCTCAATAATCCACTCTTCTCGCAATAAACATGTCCAAAAACGATCAACTCTTTCGATTACACAGAAGACATCATTAAATGGACGTTTTAATCCTGTGTTGTATACACAAAAAGTAAGAGGCTCTAAATTTAACTTTTGATAAAGCCAAAGCATTTATTAACTAAGTTTAAGGCTTCAGGGCTACTATATTTATTTGAGGTTGTTTTTTTTGAATTTGTTTGACAGTAGAATACAAGCAAATATCGGTTATTATCCCAAGTCACCATTTCACACATGAATTGATTTTATTTCACGCTTTAAATTCGAATTTGGCATTATAAATGAACACTTAAAATTTCATTGCCATATAAGAAAAGCGCGTAAATAAAGTAGGAAGTAGGGTTTTCAAAACAAGTTCCTAAAAGCACATTTAAAATCAAAAAAGTATATAAGTACAAAGCGTTCAGTTGCCCATACATCTGTTTTTAATTGTTTGCCATGTTTATTCATTGGTTTCAACACAAGCCTTGTACTGTTTAGTAGATACATTAAACCTTTTATGTGTGGGCTCTCTACTTTTTACTTTGAAAAGTGTTCCCAAATACGGTCTAACCAAAAAAACCCATTGTAATCCCTCGCAAAAGCATTTTAATCATTACACAAATTCAACCGTAATTTACATTGTAAATCGCATTAAATTGATCCCAAATGTTGCCAAGGTTAATGAAATAAATTCGTTATTGTGGAAATAAAATATAATAGCAGAGAACGGGTAATGGCGTTTAAAGCTTTGAGTTCCGGGGGTATAGGCGTAAAATTGTTTTCAGCTGTTTTATGTCAGGGATTAATTTTTTGTTCCTTTAGTCAGCATAGACGTAACTGTATTGTTGTGTATCTACTGTAGGTGAAAATGCATCCAATCAGATTTGTTAATTTGCTTAGACATAACAATTATCACCGTTATTTGTTATTTAAAGTTATTTTGGTGAGCAAGTATGCAATTCAAATAATCATTGGTTAACTGAAACATTTCAATTACCCCACAAAAATGCATATGACTTTTTTTCAATCAAACATTCCATCAGTTAAGGGAGTTTAATTTTTTTTATACGACGAACGCATAGCGCTGAAAATTTAAATTTAAAGCTTTTAAAGAGTTACACTTTTGCTTTAGTTTTTGGTTGTGTATCTGGAATTGCAGGCAATGAATTAGCGAAAGAAGTATTGTTAAATCTGGATAGGAATACGAGATTGGCTTGAGCTCTTATGCGGAGTTTCATCATGCGGATTTAAAGAAGAAGGGGCAATCTTGCTACGAGTGTGAGTTAAAGGGGCCAAACTGGACAATATGTTTGCTGGTTTTGAGACACCACCTATAGTCAGATCCATGTTAAAAATAGGTCCTGGTTAGAAGTGGCTTTGTCTGTGCCTAGCTATTATATTGCTTAGATATTCGATGGACTACAATCATAAAGAGAAGGACGTGCATCAGTTGTTTATGTGATTGCCAATCTTAAAGACCTTATTATTGCCCATCTGATTCAGACGAATTTGTTTTCCCATTGTAAAAAGTTTAATCAAAAATGTTTTTCAAATTTCATTGCAAACTTTTACATCTCAAGCGGAAAAGTTGGATTTTGTGCAATGCTCTCCATGACTTCAATATAAAGAACAGAAGCGGATTTTCTTAATTTAAATAGCCCAACGGTGCTCTGTTTTTGTCATGTGTTATTCGCACACCCATGCGCAAACACCATGGAAATGTTAGCCACAGCGGAACTGAGTTTGTTGATTTTCTAATATGATTAGGTTTTTTTTCGAATTATGCACAGTGGACCATACTAACAATGAATTCTCTTTCAAATCCGCATATAAACAAACATGTTTGTTTGTCTACTGAAACCGCTTTTTAGTTTTTAACTATTTGATTTACAATTTGGGCAATAATGCCAATCTGAATTAATAATCAAAAAACTTGCCTTATATTGAAATAAATAGGTATATTCTACGTGCAGTAGCTTTAACTACCTACATACCTATGCCATTTGAATAAAGTGCTGTAGGAAGTCGTCTTGTCGTTCTAATGATCTACAGGAGTACCGCCGGAAAACTTTACCCAAAATGCAATGTTTCATTTTCCAAGTAATTATATCACTGCAAGCTCTATTCCCATTGGAAAACCGTATTTTAGGATCAAATTGAAAGTTTTAAAAGCTGTCTGGGGATCTTAAAATTGCAACTCTTTTCTTTTCCTCCGCAGACAAACTAAGCACATTCATCTCTCGTGAATAGAAACTTTGCTCTCGTAAAAAGTACTTTGAGTTTCCAAACCGCAAGTTGAAGCAATTAAGTTTTTTCCACCCCTATTTTCCCGTTGAGATTTAGATAAGGCTGGATGATTTAGTAGCCATATTATATTCGCATAAAATAAATAATTTTAAATAAGTCTGCCAAGGAAATTAGCTGACGTATCCCCGAAGCTAGAGGGGAGAGTATGGAAAATTAATTGAGTATTATTTTGCAAAATTTAGTGTTCAGAGTTATGAGTGGTATTGTTGCGAGGATAATGAGATGTTATATTATGTCTGCGTGCTATGCAGATAATGTGGTGGTTCGTAGCAAATAAGACCATCATCATCCAGCAGCACGATGAAGATATAGAAGCTGAGTAATTATGTCGCATTGTTGTGTCGCGGCTAGCAGATGCAGGTTTAGCGATACACCAACAATAGGACATTATTTTGACATTTACAGAGAATTATGTTGCACAGTATGCGGTTGGATTAGGGCTTTTCGAATTGCGGAGATCTGGGAATTATGCACTTGATTTCATTTTAGTTTTAAGAGGTAGTTATAATAACATGTGTAATTAGTCACAGGAGTGGATTGGATTGTTTGCCGACCATCGTAATACAAAAACATACATAAAAGTATGCTTATATACCTAGATGTTACCTCCTCTATAACAAATTAACTCTTATTGCTGCCATATTAAACAAAAAAATCTCAAAGTGATTAAAAGAAGAAATTCGTAAGGCATCAAAAGCACGGCGATGTTGAAAACTTTATGCGAGTACTGCATCTCTCTAATGGGAATATCAGAATTTTTTTTTAGACATCCTCATAGAAGCGTGTATAGGTAAATGCGAAAACTTACATCCGACATCCGTGGGAGTGCGGTTGAGTTCATTTAACGCACTCTGATTTCGCGAGGTAAAACATACCTGAATGAAAGTGCAACAAATGTCGTGTTTCAATAACAGGCCAATGCACATACAGACGTTGGATCGTATAGGGAAAACTCAGAATGAAAGCCGCTAATGGACACGCAAGGCAGAACAATAGCCTAAGCGGATGAAGTTGCAGCAGCCACTTTACGTACGAGAGCAGTAGAGGCAACTTATATACGTGGATGTCATGATGTTGGAAATATTTTGTGATTATACGACTCCGACAGTAAACTTTAAGGTTGGCAGGGTAAGCATAGGTGAGTGCCTTGCTGCAGCTCTGGGCATTTCTGGAAAAAAATTTAAATCAAAATGCCAAATACCATGGACAACTGCAAGAAAGGTAAAATGGTGAACTGTGTCAATATTAAATCTTAAATCTTATAGTGACAAAAAACACAATACAGTCGTCAAGTTGTTTACATGTTTTTTGATTTAATTTCCTCCCATGTTTTGCAAGCATTGACGCATAGTTAGCGAAGTGCAGATCAATGATTTTGTGATATTTACAATGATTATATGTAAATTATTTTTGACAAAAGTCAGACCTTATAAAGTAAATAATATTTTATGCCAAATCAGGGAATTACATATATTTATCAAGGCACTTGTACTCTTCGATGTTCAGCAGACGTGGAAGGATAGACAAAAAGTCAGGTGCTATGTTTTGTCAGAAGTCTACCTTAGGAACCTCTCGGTCAGTAGTCCGACTACAAATGATATGAAATTCTAATCAAGTTCCGGAACCACCCATGTCCGAATATCCATACAAAATGCCAAAAAACTGTACTCTAGCTGATTTGGAAACTCAGTCTTAGTATACATTTGGGATTACAGTAATCAAGTGACATCAACAGAACAATACATGAGCACAGGAACATTGATTGCAGGATCCAATTCGTTCCGAGAACCGTATAAACCATGTTTCGCTCTTCTCATTTGAAACACTTTGTAAATTAAAGTTGTTTTGTTCAAGCCAGATATTTGCAATTAGCTATGGCATGATGTCTAATAGGATCAAAGAAACCACAAAAATTAATCCTGCTCCATATGCTCAGAAATATGGTTTACAAATATTTGGCTAATATGGCCTGTACATTTACGAATATGTGCACACATTGCTAGTCGTAGATGCTTGTTATTAATTTGCTTGGCCAGCTACCGCCGCACAAAACATACTAACGTCAGCTTTGTCGTAGTCCTGCAAGCGCTGCTGATGCTTACAAGTCACATCCATTTGCACATTCATTCATTTCATAGACATTCTTCAAAGGCTATGAACCGATCATAAATTTGACCACTTTGTGGCGTAGAATGCCACAGTTATAAAATATGGTTGAGTGAGTGCACTTTGCTTTAAATTCTGCAAACATTCTCTGTGTATGAGTGTGCATGATAAATTTTACCAAGTGGAAATTTTATTTCATTTCCAGTTCTGGAAACAAACAATGAAATATTGAACAATCCAACTATAAACCCTCGACCCTGTAACCTAACTTCACATGTTATATGGTCACATGGCAGTGCACAACAATACATCATCGTCTCTTGCACCAGTAGTACTAGCGCAGTTGCACTGGCACTGGCACTGGCACTGGCAACAGCTACAGCTACAGCAGCGGCAGCAACATCACCACTGAAACAAGGACTAAAAGAGATATCACTGGCATAGGAGGTTATAAAAGGCATACATTTTCACACGACCACATATTGTTTTGTGGGCTGAATCTATCACTGGAGATAAAAGTTCGAAACTTTGCCCACCTTACCCGTTCTTTGGCGTGAAAAACTTTGCCAACATTTCTATAGAAAGCATACTCGTGACGTATAGATGCGAAATACTAGATACACGGCGAGTACAACGTAAGCAAGATGGACATATGAATGAATGGTTCTTGTTTACAGGATGCACATCTTTTGTGTCACTAGAAAATCATGGGGGAAAGTCACACAATCCATACTTACTTCGAGCTTAGTTGTCAATTTGAATTTTCCACATTATTTATGTATTGGGTGGGAGTCGAGTATGGCTTCTGATGTCGTTTTGTGTTGTTGTTTCTTTATTTTTTTTTTAGGTCGAGGACATGGTCATTGATTTCCATACTAGCAGAAAGTCATGACAAATTCCATGTCATATAGCAAACTTAGAAGAATTTATAGTTCAAGAAGGAACTTCGATATTCAACGCATTGAAAGGATGCAGTGTGCGGGTATAACTTTGGATTAACATTTCCAATGATTCCTCTCTCTGCTCTATTGAATGGAAATTTTATGCAAACGACTTTCATAGCCGTCGACGTTCGTTCTCGTAGTCGTTGTCGACGTAGTCGCGATGCATAACTGAACTCAGCTCATGTAACCTTGTAGAGAGATAAGAATATTTATGCTAGAAATTATCCGTTGACAGAAATAAAGAAAAAAAAATCAAGAGAAATAGTAAAACTTTTCGATATTGTGTGTGTGTGTGCTTTTCCGCCATTTTTTTTTTACGGCGATTGGTGACGTTGTCGGGAGATTCACACGCGAAAATCCCTGAACTATTTTTCATGCTGGCATCATGAGTTCATTTCTCTACTTGTGAGTCTATACTTAAAACGTTCGGTTCATGCCTTTGTAAGTTAAACATAACTTTGGGACGAACACTTTTCAGGACGTGCACAGTGGGAGGTGTGGATACACAAACTTTATTTGGTGGTAAACATGAATTCATAGAAGCAAAGGATCTTTTTTTTGTTTTGTTTCGAATGCGAAAGGATTTATATAATAATATAAGGATAGGAAGTTATAATCTCAAGGGATCAGGGGTTGCTTGATGTGGGTGTCTGTACATTGTTAGCTGTTTCCTTCATAATAGTATTTTTTTAGTATGCTTGGTGTGATAAAAAAGAAACTTGCAATAAAATCTAAATAATAGCACATATGTTCAGAGTACTAAAAGTAAATTATTACTTCTTTCATCCAAGTTTATAAAGTAATTTAATAATCTGAATCTGATATCTGAAAGGGAGTGGCACTTGGATTTGATCTGAGAACATTTCAAATGTATCATTCGGAAGCAATTTGTCGTCGCCCCACTAAAAGACATGCACGTATAGACTGGTGGCGGAAGCGAAAAGAAGTCTTGGCACTAAAGTGCAAAAATATCTCTCTAGTAACTCTATACAGACATAAATTTATCGACCTGTCTGGAAGAGAACATTCTCACATCCGTTCACAATTGGGTACATTAAATTGAATTCGCAGTTTGTAATATTAGTGAGGGTGTGGGTTACGATTTTCGTTTGTCAAGAGCTATATGTTTTACACAAGTTACCTGCTTATTCCGATAACTAGCTGTATGTTCACTTTTTCCTCATATAATAATAATTATGATATATTTCATCGTTACTGAGTTTGTAAGATCGTGTGTTTAAATTCGTCGCCGGGCTAGTTGACTTTCGCGTTTTCGATTTTAAACTCTGGAAAAGAAAAGAAGTGGTAGGTTGACATAACTTCTTTAACATGCAGTAAAACAAATCGGTGCAAGAACAGCTCTTAGCTGAACTTGTCTATACACCACCCTCCTCAGATCAGCAGTAGCCGGCTTTAAGTCTCACTTCATCGTGAAATCAATAGAGAAAGAGAACACGAACTTACCTTCACTCATGTAGCGTACTTAGAAAGTCAGTGGTTGGTAGGTACTCATCTCTTAAATGCACTTGAAGTGAACGATAATCTTACTGCCAGCCGGTTTGGAACGTTGCTCCATCAACACACATAGTCCTGGTGTTATGTGTTGAACGACTAAAAACGCATAACCATCAAATGAGTTTACAAATAAAGGGTAAATGGTGCGTATGTTGTGTTGTTATCTGAGACCAAATATTCTGTTTTACTTCCTGTTAATGATTTGAAAGGGTTTGTTCTATTTGGCCTGTAAGTATAAGTATTCAATAAAGGGAGTTCCATGTTTGTAATGCGAAGGGTAAATCAGCTTACGTAAATCAGTTTTACGGTGAAATTCAAAGAATGTTCTTAAAATTTTTGTAACACATCAAAAAGTTTATTTTTGTGTAAAGAAGAACGCAAAAAATTGATTTTTCAAAGCAGTCAAAAATTTGGAATAAGGTCGAATACTGCTTACTACAGATTTAGCAAGAAGCAACTAAGGGCTTCTGTTTATAAATCGTCAATACTCACCATTTCCACTAAACATTATATATTATTTTAAATAAATAAACCTAAATCTAAATTCATAAAAGTTGTACCTACTGGGTCACTAAATTTCAAGCTCTGGCCACAAAATCTAGATATTCCTTTTCCTATGAGCCATTAAAAAAAACTTCATAGGAGGTATTATAGTATAGTATCCGTATTATGGTAGTGAACAATTCCCTTGATGTTTTACAAAAAATACAAATATGTTCGTTGTTCGTCTAAATGCACTCCTTTAACTTTAACTTTATAAAAGGCAATTTTTACTGAATTACAATGTGCTCACATATCCTGACATCCTTGTTGTGCACTGTCACAACAATAAATTAGCCGTTCCTTGGGGTAATATAAAAATCCAACAAAGCATATATAAAAGTCAACAGGAACAGCATTAAGGTGGGAAAATAAAACGATTCACACATAAATAAAATCCGACAACAATCATACGCAGCAGAGCGACGACAGAGTCTCATTTACTGTCATGGTGATATAATATCGTAAAAGTTAAGGATTTGGATGGAATCGTGTGTGAATTTTTGTCTCCCATTTCTTTTACCACATTTGGTCATCATTGGATGGCATAAACAAGGAAAGGGATGATGGTTGTTTTTTTTTTGTTTGCTTGATTAATAACGCAATTTTTTTCCTGGCATTTTGGTATAAAGAACATCAATTCAGATATACCAGCGGAAGGGGCGAGTACAAATTAGATGTAAATACCGACATATATTTTTTCGCATTTAAATTTTCATAGGTTAACTGTTCGCTTAATACGAAAAGTGTTGTAACAACATGTATACTTGCATTTATGCTTACTCGTAATTCAAAAAAAGTACGAGTATATTTAAAAGCTTTATTTTAATAATTGAAAACTGTTTATTCCTGCTAACTAACTTATAGCTACGTGTCGATAAGGTTTGTCGTGAACGAAACTATTTAAGTCCACATATATTAAAAGTTGTATGTATAGTCTTAAGACTATGAAAAAAAATATAAATAATCTCGTATTGTCTTTGGTCTTTGTAATGAAGGCCTATCCATGCCTGAGCGTTAGTGTACAGTGCTTTAAGGCCAATATTTCTTTTCGATTGAATGGTTGTTTTGTTTGTGCCTTAAGTAAATCTAAGCCTAAGCATTATACCACTCTATAGTAATATTAGAGCAAGAACTAGTTTTACCCCCGTCTAAACAGCAGCGCCCCTCAAAAAGAGGTACGATAATTCAGGTAAGTTCTCATTTTGTTAACCAGTACGAGTTCATCACTGAACAGCTTGGTGAACAAGTAATTAGTCTTTCTGTAATATAACTTCAGTCCTCTTATTCACAGGAACTTTCTGTCTAAATAATAGTGACCGCCTTTGAGCTGTTTATTTGAATCCTAATCCTAGCATTACATTAAAGCAATACAACTAAAATCAGAGGGCAGTTACATTAAAATAGCAAGTCGCTGGTTTTAATCAAAAATTCTTTTGGGCGCTGTCGCTCAGTGTATTATGGATTGCCAAACGTGTTTCAGGCTTTCAGGTTCATCCCACAAAAACACACACGTTTTCTTCAGTTTCGTAGAATAAATAAATGTTCTTATTGAAGATTACATCAGAAATAAATTTAAGAGTGCACCTAATAACCGCCCTTGTGTCAAGAAGTTGTTTATCTACCCAATTTAAACTTAATACTTGTAATGGTCTTTTCACCCTTTGAGTCAGAGCACAACCTTTTACTCTCTCGATATAAGACTTTTTCTAGTTTTGCGTTCAGTCTATAAACCATAAATATGCACAATCGTATAAAAGCGCATAAAAAACTCTTCTGTAGATACGCTAGTTTCCGGAGATACCTATCAGTCAAATACGTAATACGTTTTTCAAAACCATCATCCTTGATGATTCTTCATTTGAACCATGTATGTATTGCGTTTAGCGAAGGTTTACCTACACACCCACTTTCATAAAATACATACGTATTATATCAGATGGAGGAGTGTACTATGATGTTACACACAAAACGAAAATAAAAAACCCACAGTTAGATTGCACTGCAGTCTCGAAATGGAAACGTAAATATGCATGTCCATCTTTCGAACCGAGTGCGGTCTATGCTGCTGCTCCCTTTCCAGAGTAATTGGATTGTATCCATATCGAACAAAAGTCGAAATGAATTGAATAATATACTCAATCTCTAAGGATAGATGTTAATTGGGAACCAGTGTGATGGAGAACTATATATCTGTGAATATACAATTTGTGCTTTGTACTGCATTCCATTCCGAGATTTCAAAAACATACGCACGTCCATATATACTACATGTAAGCTTATATGGTTGAACGCAGGAAACAAGAGGATGTGTCCAATGTTAATTTTGGCTTTGTGATTGTGATGCAACGTTATGTTGCAGTACAATCTATTCCAATTTGCTTATTCGTCTAGATAAAGCATTGTTGGTCCTCCATCTCCCGATGGAATATTACAAGAGGATAGGTGTTTTAAATATGTTTAGGGCATATGAAACATAGCTACCTAGAGATATGTGTGTCGAAGGTATTAAAGAGATTTTACAACGGCTTATATTGATTAACTGAATTGTGCTTTTTGCCGGCAGATATTTGATTCACATGTATTTGGTGGTGTGCATATTTGGAGAGCTGGTTTGGTTTTGGCAACACTGGTTTTGACAGCTGACGTGTGTTTAGTACCTTGTGTCACTGTCAAACAGCTTCAGTTTGGTTTGCAATTTAACCATGGATCGTCTTACAAATGAACAACGCTTGCAAATTATTGAATTTTACTATCAAAATTCGTGCTCGGTTCGAAATGTTCATCGCGCGCTGCTTCCATTTTATGATCGGCATTCTCGACCTTCTGAGCAGTCTATTCGGAAGATTGTGACCAAATTTCGCACCAAATTTACTTTGTTGGACATTAAACCACCAACACGTTTACGTACTGTGCGTAGTGAAGAAAATATTGCGGCCGTATCAGCTAGTGTGACAGAAGACCGCGAAATGTCGATTCGGCGCCGTTCCCAGCAGTTAGGCCTTTGTTACAGCACTACGTGGAAAATTTTGCGGAAGGATTTGGGCGTAAAGCCTTTTAAGATACAGCTGGTGCAAGAACTAAAGCCAGCCGACCTACCACAACGCCGAATTTTTGGTGAATGGGCTCTTGGAAAGCTGGCCGAGGATCCGCTTTTTTATCGAAAAATTGTGTTCAGCGATGAGGCTCATTTTTTGTTTAATGGGTACGTAAATAAGCAAAATTGCCGCATTTGGAGTGAAGATCAGCCAGAAGCATTGCAACAGCTACCAATGCATCCCGAAAAAGCCACTGTTTGGTGCGGTTTATGGGCCGGCGGCATTATTGGGCCATATTTCTTCAAAGATGATGCGAATCGCAGCGTTACTGTCAATGGTGAACACTACCGAGCGATGATAACAAACTTTTTTTTGCCCGAAATGGAAGTTCTTGACTTGCATGATATGTGGTTTCAACAAGACGGTGCCACATGCCACACAGCACGCGAAACAATGGCGCAATTGCGAGGCGAGTTTGGTGAACAGTTAATTTCACGTTTCGGGCCGGTCAATTGGCCGCCTAGATCGTGCGATTTGACACCATTAGATTATTTTTTGTGGGGGTATGCCAAGGCTAATGTGTATAGGGACAAGCCCGCTTCGATTGACGCACTGGAAGCCAACATCCATGCATTCATTCGTGAGATACCGGCCGATATGTGTGAAAGAGTATGCCAAAATTGGACTCAGCGGATGGGCTACCTGAGACGCAGCCGCGGTCAACATTTGCATGAAATTATCTTTAAACATTAAATTGCAAGGTTCAAACTATCGATTTAAATAAATATTTCATTCATTTTTTCGAATTTTTTGTGTTTTTTTTTTAAAAAAAGTTCTAAACCTCTTAAAAAATCACCCTTTATAACATGACAAGCACTTTTCGAGATAAATAACCTTCATCTGATGAATGCATGCAAACAATGGATGGAATACAACTTTTTATATATGACCGAATTTCAAGTAAGTCATAAAAAAATTGATCCAGCTATTTTGTATGCAGCGGGGCATGGTAGCCGCTAACCAACGCTTTGCCCGAGAGTGGCACACTTATACGTAAGAAGTAGGTACTAATTGTTGTCGTGACTTAGAATTATTTTTCTGGCCGTGATTACAACCGCAAGGTGATCAACGTTGCCCATTTTGCACTTGAACCTAATTTATGTTGATGTATATTTGAAAAGCCCATTCATCACCTGAATGGGAGAATGGAACCTCCCTATTTCATTTCACGCATTGACTTCCATTAGTAGAGTTCAAGACATGGTTTTCAAAAATGTTCCGCGTCTCAGTTGAATAATGTGCACAGAAAGGTCCTTCACCTTGTCCCCCAAGAAGCTAACAAGTTCTGAGTTCTGATCTCTCTTCAGCCTTAATGATTTTTCGAAACTCAAATCAATATGCAAATTTCAGATAAGAAAAACAATACAACTCTTGGTATAAACTGACTAACAACTGGCTCTTGTAGCCGTAAATGACTGCTTGGAAGCGAAATTTACTTTGTGTTGATGTTTTGCAAAACAAACCAATGTTTTGGGGAAAAACGAAAACCAAAGGCAAAGTAGATAACCTTCATTAGCATTATTGATTTATGGTATCCCGACAGGCTACACTAGTCACGTTTTGCGCATTTCGAATTTCGATACAAAACATATGCAAGGAAGCAATAAAACATTTTCTCTTTTTCTTCTCTTGAAATTAATTTTCGTGAATTTTCCCTGAAGACGGATTAGGCTAATAAAATTTCCAACACATTCATTTCTCTAAGTGATTCCTTCTCCGTCGTTAATTTGAAAAAGGAGAGGAAGAAGAAACCCGCTCACTCTCCGGTTGATTGATGAGAGTCGGCGGAATGCCGCTACTTTGCACTAATTCATTGGTTTCATCCGGTTTTGCCAATTTCCTCAGAATGTGTTTTTTTTTTTACTTTCCTTTCTGATAAGAGGGATTTTACAAACCACACCTAAGGGAAGCAATCGATTTTCATCAAGTTTCGAGTTCAAGTGATTTCTTTTTTTTTTGCAACTATACTAAAGCGTAGCTAATTTTCATGGAGATTAGATGTTTGAATTTAAAGTTGAAAATTGCCAAATCCTCCCCCTTTCTGGAACATAAACGAGGAAGACATAAATTATTCATGATGACGCCACTTGTCACATTTATTGAGCAGCGTTTTTCATTTGCGATTTGTCAAAGTTCAACATCGTTTATCGTTAGCTTGAGGAAAAATATTTGCACACCACTATATGACACAAACGGAACATGGGAATGCTTATGATGATGCTGTTTATGTTGAAGCATTTGAAAACGTAAATTGTTATGACTTTAGCAAATACCATCTATACGCGAGGAGCTAGCACCGAATGCAGTCATACCGTCCGATTCATGTAAATTCCTTTTTTTTGTCGGAATGGGACAGATACCTTATATTAAGATTTCTGGTGGTTGGTATGGATGTGTTAAACTATAGGCGAGACTGTGTGACAAAACACCACGTAAGCCACAAAATTTAATTGTTACGCCCAACTAGTATCCCATTCAAAGATATTGAACGATATAGGTACATTCAAGTATTCACAGTCACACTCACAGTATGTTTTTACACTGACTGAAAGTCATACTCTCGGCATCAATCCGGAAAGAAGTAGATAATGCTTAACCACATTCACAATATTATTCCGTAAGGTAATTTCTTGAAGCTAAAGGCCGTTAAAACTTTCTAATTTAATGATGATGGATGTCGGTGTAGTAAATTTCTGGAACTTCTTTGCTGCCGTTCTTCTTGTTGGTAGGAATTATTGACACAAGTACACCGAGTATATTTGTGCACTTTGCCGAATCTGTTTCTCCATATATGCGTTTTTAAGGAAGCAAGGCTGATAACCTTGGAGAAACAGATGCCCTCAGCAAATTAAGGACGTTTCACAAAATATTTCAGTTATTTCAATAAATAATAAATAATTCTTTTGGATCTTTACATACAATTTTCCAACAAGCATGTGGTTCCATTTATGCTCCCTGGTTATTAAGTCAGAATCCAGAAAACACAAATTTCGACTTTATAGACAAATTTTTTTTTGTACATATAAGTTATTATGTCGGGATCATATTTATTTAACTTTCTAGCCACTTCAAGGAGTGTCCTACACTTAGAATTGCGGGCGTCCTTTACTCGACAGGTTGTCTGTGAATTGAAATCAATTTATAAAACTAAACAGAACCACTTATGTGTGGCTAATTTTTAATTTAAATTCAGTAACAAAACAAAACTAAAGAAAATGGAAAATCAGAATTCATTTTCCTTGAGAGCATTTTTCAAGGCACTGATGGAAAGTTACTTTTTTTTGTCAATGGCAATAGAAAGTTCAGTAGAGGGTCATAATAATGAAATATTATTCCATTTTGTCTGGCAATTCGTAAAATGCAAATTACCAACCCTTGAAAAGAAGGTACCCACTCAGAGTTGAATTAAAAGAGAAGATGAGGATTCTTTAATTAAATAAGGGTTCACTTCCACCATAAATCATCCTGAAAATTTTGTTGTTCGGAAACATTATTTTTGGCTAAAGAATCTAATGTTCACAAAGTGAGTAAAAACACCTTTGGTTTTCAGAAAGGAAAAACCAAAATAAATAAGTAAAGTTTCTATTTAAATAGGGATCCAACCGCAAACTCTCAAACAGGAAATTTTTATCTTTTTATCGTTGTTGAAAATAATCGATTTGAGTAAACAAGAAAATAAATTTGTTTGCTAGCAACAAGTCTTATAAATAGCTTTAAATTTTTTTTTCTTTAATGCCAAGGAAATAAAGTTCGTCAGGGGGTCCTATGTTCTAGTTCACATTAATTTGAATTTGGCGTAAATATTGTGTACACAAAACAATTCTCTGAGTTAGCCGATCGTATTTACTAATGAACGGTTGAGTAAAAGGTAATAGAACTGGATTAGAATTATAAATTTGAGAGCTATTATATCTTCGAATTACAGAGGTCTCAGTACAGTACCCAGTCCATGTTCGAAAGTACCTATATACCTACTCATGCTGATTGTTTTTAGGAGTTTTACTTGCATCACGCTTATCCAAATATTAATTCTTTATTAACAAGCACCATATTGGCTATGTTATGAGCCACGAAAATTAAAACAACTGAAAAAAATAACAGTGCCAGAAAAGTTCTTGGATTTTAATACCCCAAACGGTGAAAGCAATCAAATGTTGTTAATTAAGGAGCCTTGCTATTGCTAGTCCGCCTTAAGATACATAGCCCCGGTATATTTTTCGGGAGGAGGCGCTTGGCGAGACTGTACTACACACGTTCATGTATGTAGGTATTAGTCTACGCAACAAGCGCTGCATACAAACATAGCCCTAATGAGGAGAGTCTTCTCTTCACAAATACCTTTAGCTTTTGTGTAGAAACCACACATGCGGGGAAATACGTGTCTGTGCTTACAAAATACCAAACTCGTCTCTTAAACGTAATTTAGTTAAGTCTCATGCTATACTGATAAAGGTTCTCGACTAAACTCAAACTAAAGAGCACTAAAAGTCCACGAACCCAATACCATCCCCTTTAAGGACCATCTATAAACAAGTATATCAATTTGCATTCAATAATAGCGATAGGTTTTTTTTCGTCTGAAACTTGCTGCTCTATACTGAAGTAGATATTGCAAAATCATACATACCTATCCGTGCACAATTAGATTTCATCATTTTCTGTCTCGGAATTTTTTTGTTTTTTTATGGCATCCTTCTCTGTGCTTTTAGCGTAGTAATTTAGTTAAGGTTTAGTCAATTTGCTTTCTCTCGTGTGATGGACTTTGTTTTAACATAATGGAAGCTCTTAGTATGTCATAGCACGAGTATCGTACCTGTTAGTGTGCTAGATAATTGCTGTAAGTAACGGCCATTTGTTTCAATTAGTAAAAACGATATTGTAGGAGGAGGAACAACAATAATCTGTATGCTTGGGCCTCAAGACATAAACCTCTCTAATTAGTGTGGCATTTGACAAACTTACCCAGTCGCGCACTTCAAGCTGGTAGACAAAGTCGCTTACTAGCTTAGGTTTATAGAGAGGTGACGTTAATAATAGTTCCACTTACACTCTCTTCCTTTAGGGTCAATCTATATTTTTACTCCATAAGTGTGCCCATATGCGATCTTAAGATCGATAAAACTATGATATGGACCGATATGGACTTCTTGACTTTTTTGTGCTTCCATTAACATAACGAAAATAGATTTCTTTACATTGGTATTGCCAGTTCTCGTAGTTCTGGTGTCCGCCATAATCCTTTATCAATAAGGTACAGAAACCGTGTTCTGTCTATTAACATACTGTTATTATCCAAAATGTAATTTTCCTGTATTAGAGTCATCATACAACTATCATCTTGAACATGCGGTACACAACATAGCGCCGATACTATTCCTCCAAATTATTCTTTCTGTTTGATAATTTATATTCATAAAATTAAAATTAAATCAATTAGTATCTTAACAAGCAATGTTGATGCTATATTTCTTTCATTGAATAGCCTCTAAATCATTTCCATTAAAAAGAAATTCACCTTTTTCAGAATAAATATCTTTTTGCTTTCTTTAAACCAGAATTGCTCAAGTACTTTTCATTTTCAGGTTGTAAACGGGCCGGATCAAACTGCACATTAAGAAATTCCCTATAGATATCTTACGTCAATAAGTACCCACACAATAGGGGATTACTTGACGTTATGTTCTCATGGACAGGTCCCTAAAGATTTTAAACAAAACAATATTCCACATGAATATACGCACATATACATTTTCGTATGTAGTTATTTGTAAGGATATTGAGTTTCTAGCGTTCGTTCTTAAATTCAACTTTGGGTTTTTTTCTTTTGCCTGAGTACACCAAAAATTGAGACGTAAATGCGATGTAATGATGTGAGATCGGACTTTAGCCTAAATCTTCCAGAGGGAATTTTATCTCCCTTTCTGTTAATAGGCAACCTTTTTGCATCATCCCACACGCAAATACTGAATATACTTAGGTACGCACACACATGAGCCCAATTGCTGTTTCACAGTTTAATACTTGTATTTAGGAAACGGCAAATAGCTGTGACTATAAAATCCTTTTCGGGTGATAATTCTGTTATCTGGGCATTTTTCCAATGTGTTTAGTGTTAGAATGATATGGCTAAGGAGGGCTACCTTTTTATCAGGGCGGGGGGCTGGTGGTAATACAATTCTATAGGCCATACAAATCTATAAGGAATTTATGTTTCGTTAGTCGCACCTTATTTACGAGGTGTTTCTCCTAAAAAGATAGGAAGGATTTACATAAAAACCGTATTGTACTTTAAAATTAGATTTATTAAAAAAAAAATGCGCTTGGTCTTCCTGTGTGAGATTGAGTCGTATACAATGTTTATATTAGAAATATCAAGGAGCAGCCTCGACAAGTTTTTCCAAGAAAATTGAAACTTAATTGTATTTCGAAAAGCACTTTTGCTTGCCAAACAAATTGTTTTATTTTTTGCTGGAATTCTTGTAAAGTTTTTTCAATTGAGGCTCAAGCATCAGTGAAGCCATTTTCTCTGAAGCGACAATATATTTCATTCAATTATGACTTTGTCGAAAGGAGTTGCCTCTGTTTCGTCGTGATGTAGGTACTTCCATGAATAATTATTATATCTATGTGTATGCGGCGGTATGGGATAAATGCGATGAAAAATTAAAACTGTGCTGTGTTGTGTACCTACACTGGAGAAGCCCTTTTCACAGGCGATTACTCTCTTTTTATGCCGCATGAATTGTGTTCATATGAGGCTGCGTTAACGTTTCATTTAACAATCAAGTCCAAGGGAATGTAAAGTTGTACTTGATATGTGTGGATAAAAAGGAGTTGGCTTTTGTGTCATTGAAAGTGGTGTTCATATAATTTTTGGTATGCGAAACTGGAAACATGGAGAAGAAAACAAGGACTTTCCTTTGCATGCGTTTATTGTATTATCTATTGCTTTGAATGTAAGAAGGCAAAGAACACGCCTTTCGTGCTTATACTTTTTTCTATTGACTAATCGTTCTCTATTTGCCTTTTAGATATCCACTTGATTATTGTTATGAAAGGGAAGCGCATCGTTACGAAATATTAAATATGTATTTATTTTAATATATGCAATTCGTTAATTGGCCCGAAAATACATCAAATTGAGTTTGGTCTTATAGTTTAAGCCCCATAGATTTGATATTCATTGGTGAATTTCGTATGACATGGAGGCTGAGCATTTTTCTTCACAATCCGAATTAAGATATGGTCGTAAGCAAAAGTGTGGAAACGCTTCCACCACAACGTACATCTTATAGTTTCGCCGAAGAAATAATGCTTCCAATTTGACATTGCGATTTCTCCTTTTTCGAATTTACCGAAGCGGGCATTTAAGCTCATAGACAACACATTCCCTACCACGTCCTTGTATTCACCAAGCGGTCGAAATTTGGGAAGTTTTCGCAGCATAGCCAGAAAAAAAAAACACATTTTGGCCACAAACGCTCTCGTAAAGAAGGCAAAACAATCATGAGCAACTTATCCTACAGCCTTGGGAAATATTTAAAACAAAGTTTCTTTGAATTCTGTGCATGAAAACTTCATATAACAACTTTACAGTTTTATTTTATATGTATAGATATGAACGAACATTGTCCTACAAATAACAACAAAACCAAACCATCGAACGTTTCAGCACAACAAGTATATTTACACGAATGTACTGCTGTACCTAGCCACCCAAAAGCTTCTTATTACTTCGTGAAACTGGGAACCTTCTTCAAAAACACCACACTTGAACACAGTATATGCTGTAGTTCTGCACGAGTTAGTGTTCATCATATCTTATTACACTTTGCATTTATGACCAAAAGTGAGAAATTTTGCTTTAGCCTCATCTTTGTCGTACACAGTATATTTTCCTCCGCTTCTCGAAGCAAAATTGGCTATTTATTGTATTATTCATACTTTAAACTTTTAAAGACAGTAATTTGTGTTGAAAATTGGAGTTTACGGTAGACTCTATTCAGCTTAAGGATATAACTTTGCAAATTGTTAAAGTTTGAAATAATTAAGACGATATTCGCCCTTCTGCGTTAGAACGGCAATATGAGATGCTTACACAGAGTGAAATATGAAAGTATAAGGTATGCAGCAAGCAGTAATCAGTAAAGTTAACCATTCTAATTCCCAATTAAAAACGTTAGATCGAAAGAAATAAAATGTTTTCTTTGAAATTTAAAATTAAATTGCATTTGCAGCAATAGTGATTGCAGCGAGGTGATATCGTTGGCGCATTTGAAAGCGGAGCATTTATGGACAAATTTCCTCAATATGTAATTATCAATGGTTACCCGTACTTAACGGAGGAGCGAACATTTTCCATCGTCGCGGCGTCCTGCAAGGGCGATTTTTTTTAGAACAAAATATGGCGCAGCTCACCTTTATTTTCACTATCGTATAAACGACCTTAAGATCGAGAAATTATTAATAGTATCTGGCGTACACCCGTTGTGAGGCTTCCATTCTTTTATGGGTCGGGTATATTATCCCAAGAAACAATTTGACTTCAGTAAGGTACTATCGAAGCTATTTCACCTCCCGCAATATTAACTACATACAACATTTCCAGTCTGTGATGTTCTTTTAAAAAGAGTAGGTATTCAAATAAAAATTCACTTCAGTTTATCTTTAACCAAATCTTTTTGGACACGCAGAAAACGAATGAATGGATATGCAAATGATTTCGCTTTATTTTAAGGATTTACCAAACGATTGAAATAAGTCCGCTACAATGCATTCACCAAAATCCTATGAGCGCTATTGCCCCAGACCACGATAGGATGCCACCTTTGCTTATTCGGCAATTTTCGATTACACAAATCAAATCAATGAGACCCCATATAGATATTAATGCAAATCTCTAAAAATCAGCATCGTTGACAATCAATTGAATTCATTCTCATTGAAAACATACCAGTGGGTAATTTATGATTATCAAATATGCAAATAGGGCGCAAGTGTTCGCTTTGCTGGCATTTGTCGACAGTTTCCACAAAATCCTTGCGCCAAACAATTGAACAATATTGCATCCGATTGATAATCCTCCGTGTTTGCATGGGATGCACCATGATAAATTTACGCAATAATTTCCGCAAACTACACTGCAACTAACACTGATCCTTATGGCGTGGTGTAAAACGCTCGGTCGTTCGTTTGTTCGAAAAATCAGTTTGCTCATGTGTGTTGTGCATGTGTTTTTGTGTGTGGGTGTTGAGCATTTTTTTGTTTGTATCTTCGTCCTTTTTCAGTCAATCTGTTATCAACTGTCACCCAACCAGAAAGGTAACGTGCTCTAATTTTCTTTCAGTTGCTCGTTCGTGTTGTTATTCGCACAAACACTTCACGGTTAGCACTTTGGGACACGTGATATGCCTACGTTACGTGGCCTATAAATCACGTGGCAGAGTTGGTGTAAATCAGTCATTAGCCAGTGGACCGACAGCAACGTGGAAATTACAAGAGAACGTATCCAGCGTAGTCACCCTTGTTTAAATCTCAGTTCGGTGAAATGAATAATTTTTTCATGCAGTGGATGTGGCAGAAGAAATATGTGTGCCTTTTTTCGGGCGGCTTTCTTGACACTCCGAGAAGAAGGTGACAAATTGGTATGTGCCTTGCGACCAATTTGACACATTATTTTTGAGAAAATCTCCGGCGAATGGTGAAAGTGTGGATAGTGTTTCGTCCATATTTCCTCTGCGTGTTTTAGAAATGCGAAACTGCGAAACATTTGCCTATGTGAAACCCATTAAATTAGTTGGCCTCTGTCACACAGATGGCCCAATCAAATTTGCATGACAGTGTCCTTAGGAGTCTAATTTGTAAGGAATTTCCAAAAATTCGAAATTCGTTTTTCAGCCCCACCTGTTCAGCCGTACTCGACGAGCAGTCACTAACGCCTTTAATGATAAGTTAACAATACATGGCTGCACGAGTTGTTCCCATTTTTAGAATAATGATGCTTTCCGGTACTTACTTGGCCATAAGTAGAACAATTTTGGGAACAAGAACTAAACTAGTTTTAAAATAATATCTCTTCCAGATAACAACAAACGCAACTTCTACTTGCTTAAGGAACAACTAAATGCGGGACAAAAACATTACATGGTCAGGTTAACTAAATTAAATATCTAAGTGCGAAAATGCAAGCAGACGTCATTTAAAATAAAAAGTTAACAATATAACCATTTAAGGTTAACCACAAAGTGGAGTTATAAAAAAATCAATATAACTCGTCCATCCTTAAATCTCAAGTTGTAACATAAAGAAATTATGACCTTGCAAGAGCAAGAAATCAAGAGCCATTATGTACTCGCATTTTGCTGTGAAATCGAAAGACGCCCAAATATAATAATTTTTCACAAAGTTTTCTCGCATGTGCTAACAAAAAGAAAAAGAAAAGTTCATCCCTCTTAAAGTTAGGTACAGGCAGCAACCACTAACTCCTCAGACGAACCCAAATGTATATTGGCACTTTGGGATTCATCGAAATTGGATACCCCCACCTTATGGGAGCTGTTGTCAAATGTCTAAATAAATGTTTCTCTATCATAGAGTCTGCAGCAAGGCAAAGCTGATTTCTAAATTTGTGATAGGACATGTACGTAACGTATGAATTTCCAGAGAATAAAACAATGAGATACAATTCATTTTGACATAGTATCTTAGCGTACTGAAGTTTAAAGAGAATGTGCAATGTACAGTGATTTATCTATATAGTTGGAGGAATCACTGTAAACAATTAAAATGTCTTCTTCTACACAAGGACAATGAAACGAGTATGAGACACGCATGAAGCTCAATTATGGCGAACAAACAAAAATAAACCTCGAGCAACTGCTAAATGAACAAGTATATATGAACTGTTTGTCAATTCCGGCAAAAGGAAAATACGAGTGCTTTCGGCAAGTCGACTTTAAATACCTAAGAGACATACGTCATCGGCGGCGGCGGTAAAGATATATATATATTGAAAACGCTGTTTACATTTTGTGATGAATTATTTATTATTTGAAAGATGGAAAAATTACGAATGGGATTACCATAAATTGTCTGACGTATCCATTAGTTTCCATTTATCATTTTTATTTTTATTTTACTGCGAGGTGATAAATGACTTGTCGTACATATTTATATTTTTACTTATATGAGTGTAGTTTCGCCATGGGCTTCTTTAAAAAATCAACATAATGATCTTTTCATTTTCGTTTTCGTATGGAACATTCCCTGGAAATGCTGATAAATCATAAATAATGTGGTGTCCTTTCGGAATGTGGTGGGGGAGGGTGGGTTAACTTGAACTTAGTTGTGTATTTATTTCGCAGTTTTCAGAGGAGAGATGGCAAAGTTCGTCGAATGAAAGAATTCTCATAATCATTGCTGTTCTTGTTTTTTTAAGAAAATGTTTTTTTTAATGATGGGGTTTTGTTATGTTGCTGAGACGATATTTGACTTTTAAGCGTTTTTCTTATTTTTTTTTTAGATTACTTTAATTTAACCAAACTTTTCTGATTTTAAATTAATGATGTGGATGTTTACAAAGATCTGATAACGAGCTTACTTTGGCGTCAAAATGACCCCACTTCTTGTTTACTAAACATTTTAAAATACTCTTCCCAGTTAACACTTCAAAAGCACATTTCTGCATGACTAGAAGTTTGTCTTAATGCAAATAATATATGAGTTTTGTTTTGTAAGCTATATGTAGATACGTTCTGTAAAAAAAACAATTACAGATCTGTCATCAGCATTTACACATATCGAGAAATAAACTGTAAACTAATTTACAATTTATGTAGATTCAAAACTGCAAGAGTCAATTTAGAACATTGAAATCGCCACTCCATATTGTTACCTTCATTTTGATATGCTTCCCATCAGGTTTTAATTAAATAACATTATGTTTTCTGTCCCTTTCTTGTGACACATGAATAAATCTATCTGAACAGGAAAAATTGTTATCGGATAAGATTAAGTTGTTTGATGAAAGCAGACAAAAAATGTCTTTAAAAAGTATTCCACTGGAGTCCACATCAACGAAAGGGCAAAAGGTCCCTTCTCAGAAGAGGACGTTAACACTTGAGAAACGAGAGGAAATTGTGTGATGACATTTCAGCGTTAAATAATTTAATTAACTCTCGGATTGCCTACATTCCATACAACAGAGAACTTTATCAGGATAGTAGAGAAGCATACTCTTTTCAGCTAATTAAATAGTTGATTTGAAATTTCCAAATTGAATTCAAACTCTGCTGAACTAACTTTTAGGTTTGGTTATAGTGGCGGAGGTATATCCTCGATAGAGTATACAGATATGTAAGTATACATATACAGCCTGTAAGTGAGTTGCTAACTGAACCAGCGTAATTAGTCAAAGAACTGATTCAATTACTTAGGAAGTTCATTGACATCACTTACCGTCAACTGGTAGTGCTGCTTCTTCTACCTGGCAAATATCTTTTGTGCCTGATAATATGACAGTAGCCTCAAACAAAATTTAATTAGACGCTTTTTGGGTAGTTGCAGTCATAATTAAATATTTACGGAGTTTATTAGATGTCTGTTCCATTACGTATTCCAGCTCATAAAGATTTTCTGCCACTTTTTTTGTATCTGCAATGGCTGGGGCATAAAAGTCGAGATTTTTGTTTTATAGATACCAAAATCTCCTGAGGAACGAAAAGGGCTTTCTGCTCCATCCACATGCTGAGCGGTATACTTAATCCAATATGTTCCAAAAATATTGGGGGAGTGATCGGTAAGAGTATTAACAACACAATTCTTGAGTACTAGCAAAAATGGGCTAGTGCATTTATAAAAGGTGTAAACTTCTAAGGTAGGTACTGAATATAAAGAATTTGTCTTTTTGTCTTAAGATATTATTTCATTGATTGAATTAACAGCAATAATAACGGAATTGAGCTTCAAAAGAAAACCGTATTAGCTATATTGCGCAACTTTCGTTCCAGATGATAAAAAGTGAATTGTCATTTATTACCTAAGCCAAACTAGTTACAAAATAATTAAGATATTCAGTAACAGTAATCTTAAACATAATGCCCGGAAATTATTTTAAATCGTATTACTTCCCAAAGAAGAGTGATTTCTGATATATAATATAGGTATAAGTATGTGTGAAAGGATGGACATTAATAATAACTATGTAATTTTAAATGCATTCATTCTTGTTTGCCTGTCATATTAATTAAAAAATTTACGTTTTATACGGCAACAGGATACGCTCGCTATAATTACTGCATATCACAGAGAATTTTCGCAGAATTTTCCAGCGTAACGAAACGAGGCGACAGCATCATATATACAAAGTCCAATTAACACGGGTCTGATGTTTGTGCATTACATTCATCTGAATCTCTTTTGTTAATCTTTCAACATTCACTTGAGAGGACCCGAGGGGATAAATACTGATATTTCACATCGTTGATAAAATATTGCAACTTACTGGCATGAGTGATGGATGACAAATAAGAGGCAATAGGTGTTTAATAAATTCCAAAAGGCTCTCTATCACTTTGAATGAATATTCAGATTCAATAAGCAAGAATTTAATTTCTCATACTATTCGTGTGTTATCAATCAATTAGGAATTCTAATATTCAGCTTCCATAACAAATGACTGATTTTCATAGACCATGCCGAAAACACTCCGTACATGTTTTTTAATTCCATCCATCTTATATCGTATAGTTAATCTGAGTACAATTTCGATGAGCTGTCCATCATGATATTACCACAGTCATTCCAATGTATACTATTCTCTAAACATATACACACCCAGTTAAAAAAAAATTCCCTAATACTGGTACCAATAATACCACATAAATGTAACTGTAGTCTTGTAGCCAAAGAGATAAGATATAATGAGATATTTTTATTCTCCAAAGCCCTAAGACTCTGTCGAAAGCAAAATTCGATGGCGGTATACGAGTATAGATCTGGTATTGTGACTTCGAGTTGTATCGTGATACCTACATAACAAACAAAGCGAGTAAAGACTTGAACCCACTGGTCTAAAAATAAAAACCCACGCAAGTGATAAAAATGGTTAGAGGCTTAGCTTGGGTCCGATTAGGATTCCTTGTCGACACTATGTTTATGTTAAAACTTGGAGGAGTTATAATATTATTCGTATATCGCTCACTAACCAATCAGTTGAAAACCAGGTCCCCAAAAAACCAATGGGTCTATAGAAAAAAGAGCATTGCAACCGTATTACACACGAATCAATAACAAAATTGTCACTCACCTCGACTTCCTCAGCACCGACACTATTGTTAAGTTTAAGGGTTATTACTTTTGCAGGAACACTGACAAACAGGCAATAAATGCGCTCCGATGTGGATTTGTACAACCTAAAGGTAAATCTTCCTAGGTACCTACGAGTATATTAAAAATTATTTTACCTAATTCTATATTTTTTATGACAGCAAATATGTAGGAAGGTATCTGGTCCTGTTATATCTTCTACAGAGGTATATATGCAAATTTATAAGGTAGGTAAGACATATAAATTCCAATAATACTTATTTTAAAATTTTGTTCCAAATCCAACCGAGAAAAAAATAGAAAGGGAGCAAGAACGTCGAAATTCGTACTGTAAAACGATGTCGTTATCGACAGGAAAGGAACCCGAGCACAGAGTTTAAACTTTCTCTCTTTCTCTGCGATTGCCTTTTGCCATGTTCCGAATGCAAATCTTATGCAAACGACTTCCGAACACATCTACATATTCACGTACAACTATGAGGCTTTCATAATCCGATGGGAGATAGGATAAGTTGATGCGCACTTGGTATAATTCCCTGTTGGAATAGTAGTAAAACTTTTTCAGAGTTCCTTCACGTATTGTGCGGCTTAATTTGATTTTCAATGAAGATCAGTGGAATGGTATTTCATACTACAAACCGCGAAAATTCCTGGAATTATTTCGAACACTGTCGTTGACAATTTAATGATGGGGATGAATGAATGTCTACCGGTACTTATTTTGCCGTATATGCAGATGCACATGCACAGTCCACACGCTGCAGGGAGAACGATTTAATGCATTGCACTGATGCGAACAACTCTCGCTTAAAGGTGTGCTGATGACAGTGAGATATACATAATGTTTAATAAGGGTAGATAATATTTAATCCTGTGACACTTTCGGTAAACATTTTTCCCCACAAAAGTGGTCATTACGTTGGCATCAATTTAGTCGGCATTTCAAATTGGACATAAAATGTGGGATATGGTTGTCATAATTTTATGGGGAAAAAAAAATAATTAACGACGTAAGCTGATATCGCCCGCAGTAAATGATTCTGATTTTCGAAATATTTTTAGTACTTCTCATCAAAGAGAGGAAGAAATTTTATTATAATTAAACGTCGTTAAGTTAAAATTTAATCAGATATAATCAGAAGGTCCGATGGGCGCTGAGTTATTTACTGCATTCATCTTAAAACTGTACAAAGTAACCAGTAGAGTTTTTCAATATGTAAATATAAAACACGCTTTTAGTTTTGGGTCTATGACTTAGCTTCAACGTTTACAGTGAGGAGATTTCGCAATCGGTCCTGTTTTATTTTGAAAAGTTTAAAGATTTTTCCATATAAATCTGCACTGCATAATTTTGTTGTTGTCATTATTACAGATTTTGAAAATCTGAAATACCTAACCTTTTGGGCAGGAGATTTTGATAATATCTATGGTGAATGATTGGCCCTCAAAAGTATGCAATAGGAACTATTTGTAACCCAACCAGTGAACATCGGCCATAGATTAATTAGGCGCTTGAAAATTCGTCTTCATATGAAATTTCTTTTATTTTAGAAACGAAAATTGTGTTTTTAAGAGAACAGGTTTTAATCCATAAACTAAGTTTTATAAATAGAGCGTCAGCTAATCTCAGACAACCTTGTCTTACCGCCTTGTCGTTCTACATATAATTTTAAAAATTTCTAGTCGTCGTATCTCTGTGAAGAAATAAGAATCTTAGACTAATATTTGGTTCTTAACAGAAAAAATATTGGTTTATTAAGGGTTGAGATATTTTAAAGAAGGTTTGCGAACAACTTTTTTTAAGTTTTATAGTCCTGTTTGATACCTTCAAAACCTAAAAAACTTAAGTATTAGAAATATACTGAATAGTTGAGTTTAATTATAAGAACAATGAATAGATATTTTTTTTTTAACGAAACATGTTGAGCAAATAACTTATTGAATAACAATTTCATATGGAGTTTAGGTCATCAAATTAGATTCCCTTCATATTTGTGGAATTTCTGTATATTTCTACTTTATTCTGTTACCCTACATTTTATTAATTTAAAATGCTTTAACCGTTCGAAACTATTTTATATAATTCAGAGTAGTTTCACCAGAATAAACACTCCAACAAAAATATTCTATATGTTCCAATGTTTATTCCTAACATTGATTTTCTTCGCATTTGATAAATACAAAAAAAAAAAAATTAACACTAATATAATTAAAAGCCAACTATTAAAAATTCACATTTGAAATTTCATTAAAAATACATTTTCGTCAAGCAGCGAAATTGGTCGGACCCATTTATTTGCAAATGCAAACACATGCCATGTGATTATTTGCCTACCACTAACATTCATTCATACATAATACTGCAACTGTTTATGATAAAATAAACAAATAAAATAAATCTGACATGCGCAGTCAAAAATTAAAGCAAAATACCTTAAATAATAAATAATAAGCATGCTAAATTTTTTTGTATCGCTGCATGACGGACTTGTGATTTTCTCTAAGGCTTGAAAAATAAAGAGTGTTTTTTTACTGAAATACATTTGAATATGCGTTACTTTTTAACTGCGCTGCAATTTTTGTATTTTGCAAGTAATTATAAATTTATATTAGTTGTGCTTTCAAGAGTTTTACTGAACTCAGATGAGTTTTTTTTCCAATTCTGATACAAACTTAAGCCTATACGATCCTATTATGTTGATCTTACCATTTAAATCTTTTTCAAAAAACTGTTATTTATTTTCGAAAAATACAAAAGACTCATGGTCTTTATTCTGGGAATCAATGGTAGTTTTGTTTTTTAAGTGAATACTTCTTTAGGCACTGGAGCTGGGGAATAAATTGACCTGGCGAGGCGAAAGTGATAGATTTCTGTCGATTAAGCCAAGTGAAATTGACTATTCATCAGGAACAAAGTAAAAACACGTCAGTTAAGATTGAATGAGCAAGCAAGAAGAAGTTTTTCTTTTTTATTCATATTTAAGATAAACTGTCATCTGTCACTCTGCTAATGAGTGCATTCTATTCACTTTCCAATAGAAAGGATGTGACTTTAATTTCCCAAATGAACATGCACTTCTATCTATTGCCATATGAGGCACTGAATCCACATCTGATGGACGAAGCAGTAGAGGAAGACCGCGATTATGTTGCCATATGCAAGTGGAATGGGACCCTAACCAACTTAGCGTGCGAAACTGGAGACAGCTGGCAAGAGATCGTTCTGGCTGGAGACGATTGATAATTAAGGCCCAGTTAGTATAGCAGTTATAGTATAAGTATAGCAGTATAAGTTAGTACGGCATTCCAGCATGTTTTAAGGTCATGCTCCATTCTTCGTAATGAGTATTGAGTATTGATTTTTGATTAAAAAAAAAAATTGTAGCTGTTATTCAAAAACAATGGCTAAAGCATTTTAGAAATACTTATTAGCAATATAATGATGTCTCCTAAACACTTTCGGTTAAATAAATGAGGACATACCAGCATTAATAATAACAAATTTCAGAAGTTCGCTTTGCATAATTGATGACGAGTATTTTATTACACAGGATATGAAATTAAAATCTTGCCTCCCTTATGACTTTAAACATTCTTCGTGAACTCACTCTCGTTACCGAAAAATATTCGTAATAAAAAATTCCCATATTTTCTCATGTGACCATTACATTATGCAACTGTAGCTGGTAGCTCAACAACTCAGTGATTGCGAAAGTTTATCTTATGTGCGTGCATACGTTCATAGATGGATCTAAAGATATATATTTACATCATGAGTTGTAGTGGACATCGAAATCCAGTAGCAGGGGTTGTACTAGAACCGGCAACAGCAATAACAACAACATGAAAAGCAAATTTATGTGGACAATTTACTGCTGGTCATTTTTTGTCCTTTTATGCAAAGGTGATGCATTTTATGTACATTTCTGGAGAGCATGTGTGCGTTTGGCTAGTATATTGTGTGTAGTAACAACACAACGGATGCATGTTTGTATTTACAGCAAGTTATGACTTCATTATTTACAGCTGCACCTCACTCGGTGCAGAGCTCAACGATATATATTATTGGAACCAAACGTCAACCTTTGTGCAAAGCAGTTCGTGGAATCGTCACTGGGTACCTATAATAATTACTTCAGGTTGAATTGATTTAATTAAATTTCGTTGATGGAAATACGGTCAGAAAGAGTTATGTTTTTTTTAATTACATAGGTAGGTATTATCGTAATAAATAGTTATGTGAATTAATATTTAACTCTAAATCTTTATTTTTACTTAATAAATATATGTAGGTACATACATAATACTAGAATGTAAACGATCCATTATATTGTAACACAGCTCACTGATTTCGACTGCAGTAAGTTGATGTGAGTATTTGTAATGCTTGCACAATGCACATATACATACTTATAGAGCGCGATTTTTATACAAGCTGAAAAAAAAACAAACTAAGTTCCTAAAAGGATAAAGTCTCACAATTAACGTCGGAAATTTAGATCAATTCGCCTGACCAAACCATAGGAATGAATGCGCAACCTATATCAGCCCAGTCGAACAAGAAGCCATGAATTTTAGATTTATCATTTTTATTTAAATTATAATGTTTAAAAGTATAGCAGGTATACCAAAGGTTTCCTTCTCTTCGTTAGAATTAAGCGTTTCAATTTGTGTTGCTCTAATATCCATAATTGCTATATTAGCTGACAATTGGCACGGAAACTTCAATTCCATGGGATTACCGCTTAGTATGCTCGTATTAAACATTTCGTGAGTATTTATACCAATAATTTATCCATAAATGTTCCAAATATAAGAGTAGATAAAAATATTAACATTTATTGTGAGCATCGGCTATAAAAATACAAACATATATTTTCAACTCCATTTCAAACCATCACAGCATTAGCCGCCATGACACTAACGCAGATGATTGCTATCCTTTGTGCTTTTCAAGCTTTTTATTTACTCTGTTTGTCATTTTATTTCGGGCAAGAACGTCGCTCCAAGACATCGTTATGGGCTTTGTGGAGGATTTATTTTCTTTGTATTTCCCTAAGGAGTAGCTAATTTATTTCACTGGCTAAAATGCTGACCAGAAGGCAAACAGTCTCAACACTACGTGACATTTACAACAGATGCGTCAAATTATCGTTTTTGGCCACAATGTTTTTCCTCTTGTGGCCAAAATGAATATAATTATACGAAACTGGAGTTTCTGCGTAAATCTTTTACTGTGCCCCCATCTTCGTGGTAACGTGTAACGTCTTGTCAGACCTACCTGGAATACTAACGATTTTCAAAAGAAAATAAAAGAATTTTTTTAATTGAATCCTTTTTCGACGAATACCAGCGCGACTTTTTGGTTAACGGTTTACATTTTTAATGAGGTTTTTGTCTTATACAAAACAACAGGACAACAATGGAAACGATTTGCAAGTGCAACACATTTTTTCATTCCGCTTAGGGTAATGTTTTCCATTTTGCGACCAAAATTTTAATATCTATGCAAATTATGTTGGGCTGTGAATATTAATATCTACGATGTTTGCAGAAATTCAGAGCTTTTTATAACATTTAAGAGTCTTGAAATTTTGCTTAATTTGTTGGTTTTTTTTATTAAAGGGAAGTGATGCTTAGCAAATTTTGAATTAAAGATTTTTTACTTTTGGATAATTCAAAAGTGCAACTATTTTTTGTTAAGAGTAGTTTTGTTTTTAGTGTCGAAAATCGTGTGTTAGGGCTCTGGTTCGATTTCCGAAAAAATACAATTTACATTTTGATTTTAAAATTGGCGCGAAATAAAATTCAATTCCAAAATTTTCCACACGTTAAAAGTATACATAAACGAGAAAAAAGTTTTGTGGTAAAAAGTAAGCGCCTATTTAAAAGAATGATCGACCCAAAAATCAACTTCTTTCATTAGCGAGTACGGGAAAAACATTGCGATCCTCAGAGCTCTTTCTTTCTAAGGCTCTAAGATTTTGCATTTGTTTGATTGTGCCATGTTGGTCTGGAATTCAAACATAGTGAAGGACATAAGTAGCCTACACTACTACCAAAGTAGGCACAGATCAACCATCTTAATATTGAGAAAATAATTAGATATACTTATTTATACTTGAACTGGTAGGTGCCCTTTTATCATCAAGATTGATCATCCCCGATTATCTTTATTATCGAATAAGATAAAAGCGTACAGATAAAGCAAATTTATATTCTACCGACAAGAGTCACATTTCCTTTCAAGAAAATCAATTTTTAATCGATTTTGTCTCTTTTGTCTCCACATTACGTGAGCACCTTACTTACATAATATGATATATAATCCCTCGCCTCAATACTATTGCAGTATAATATCGTGGATTACCAACCCGCACGACAATTCCCATTTTATTTTTATGCACTCGCTCTAAAAAAAGTAAATGTCTTTAGGATTCCTCTTCCCGCTGAGTTATTTCATCCTTTTCTGAAATATGGAACCTACCCGACCAGCTAAGTTCCATTACAAAAGAACATTACTAGGCGACTATACCTTCCCGATGTGCAGCGAATATACAACGCACATAAAGATTCCACTATGATATGTGTGATGGCGCAAGTATTCTTTCCATAAGAAAAGGCTGTGCTTTATACAAAATCCAGATAGCTTTATTGTTATTTTCAATACACAGCACCGACTCCCGACACCACTAATATTTTCATATGGCGAACGGTGAATGCGAAGCATCTCTTCAACTAAACTTTATGTCTTGATCTTATAGTCACGAGAAATATATGCGATTCGTTCCTATACCGAACAGAAAATCAAAGTGAGTATGTAATTCAAGCGAGTACCTGCCAACATAAGATAGAACAATAATACTTTTGTAATAAGCAGGTGAAAAAAGACAAGGAACGACGTGTGTGCAAGATACATTGACATAAATTACGAGTTATGCGAAAGGCATTTGAACTTTATCCTTTCAAAGAGACCTATGTGTCAAGCAGGTCGTATAAAAAACTGCGGCTTGCTACTCAACGACTGCATATGGTGGCGCGGCCAATTTAATATACTTTCCTTCAATTCACTGCTCAATTTGTCTAATGGATACAGCGTTCGCAGTACACCTGTGGCGGATTATCTTGCACAAAACACTTTGGTGAATGTGCCCCTTACCACTTTTCTATTAGCCTGATTGTTTTCTTGTGAACTCCCGATATAGCTAGGAATTGCGAGTTCCCTTCTACCCTACAATCTATAAAATCATCTCATAAAGGTGCTTTCCCTTTCCGTCTGGCACTAAGCCACGTTAACGTCACGCAATCAAAAACCCACAAAAAGAAAAAAGGCATCCTGTGCTAAACGAACTTCTTGCAATGTAAATATCTTTAATTCCACATTGAAACTTCTCAGTCAGCACGCCTATAGCTTCCATCAATCATTATTTTATGGTAGGATGCTCAGGTGCTGAAAAGCGAAAATTCCGGAAGGATGTAAGCGCGTTCGTGTGTTATTATGTGGCTTGGAAATAGAAACACAATTAAGTATTCAATTAAGAAAGTCAGACGTGATGTGCATTTTGTTGGCAGCAATTCCTAATCCCCACCAAGGTTGGTTGTTAGCATAGCAATACGGACTGGCGGTATAACTATTAAATTTGAATGCTTCCCATTTGGTATTCAGCATGAATTAAGCCCGCTGAATGAGTGCGTGGTTATAAAAAGACAACGTGTGCAAATATCGATTACCACTAATTTTGCACATAAACGTGGGTGTACAGTAAAATGCTGAAACATTTATTGAGGCATTTATTTAAATGTGAAACCGTCCTTCTACGGAAAAGTGAATAAGTTAATCAGTAGGAACACAAATATTATCCTAAGTCTCAAGCTCTTTGAATTATTCCCTTGAGTGAGGCTTTGCTTTTGGAACGACTGAAAGGAACTTGAACCTTTGCAGTTAAAAAAAACCTCAAGGTGTATAATATGTGTTGAATCTATGCCTGACATCTGAGGGGTCTGAACTGCCCCACTCACAAATTGGGTGAGACCGAATTTGTATTTATCACTGAAATTAAGCGGCTGTTTTTTAGTATACAAATAAGAAATAATTAATTATTTTACTGAACATGTGCTATTCAGCAGCGCACCATTTCAATGATAAATCGGAGATCAGACAGAAAAATGTGGTTTTCACATCTTTTAGTTTTCCGAGCTCGTTTATCTCTGAAAAGCAAATAAGCAAACCAACAAATTGCGTTTTTCCGTTAATAATTTTTCAAGTTACAATAAATATCGAATGAGTATTTTCCCCTTGTTTGCCAATTATACTCTTTTATGGTCGTTCCTTTTAACTATCGTTGTGTAAACAAATTTACATATTTGTAGGCAATATGAAATTGTGGTTTTATTCACGCTTTTGCAATGTGTACGCAATCCCCATGAATCATCGCGGTATCAACGGATGTGCAATTTATTTAACTTAATAAATAAATCACAATTTTAAGCATTTTGCGTTTACGAACCAAGTGTGTCTGTTCACACGAAGCCCTCGCACCATATTTAACTAGACTAAATTTAAAATAAGGAAAGTTGTGTCCACTTACCCTTCGACAAAAATTATAACGCATATAAATTAGATACCTGCGCGCCTTATCCACAATCCACTCATCATAATAATTATAGTCCCAAAGCGTTAAATTTGAATTAAATATTAAAGGTCAAAAGTCTAATAATTATAATGCCATTTTGCTTAATAAGTTTATGTGTAATTCAAAAACCACAAAATTACCCCCAATGAGCTACTTAAGAGACGGTTTAATAAAAAATGATACTGCCACATAAGCCAAGCCATTGCCGCGCCACCGGCCGGCCGGTTGGTGTGAAAACTGGAAAACAGAAAACAAAAAGTAATTTTCATTACGTCCAGGCAAAACAACATTTTTAAGAGCCTTGTTTTCATCCATAACAAATTCAGAGTCCTTTCGCATATAATGAATATTCATGCGTTTATGTTCCATTTTGTGGATCTGCGAAATGGTCACTGGTTTTAATTCAGAAAATTCAAATACTAGGTATGTTATTTTTTTTTTGTGTTTTTCTTGTCTGATGAGCGCGAAAAGAAATTATCATTCTATTGTTTGCAATCAACAAAAACTCTCGACGTCACTTTGAATCTTAAAAACAAAGGGATATTTTGCAGCCAACATGTGACATTTTTTCCCAAAGTAGAAATAGTTTCTGTGCATAAATTTGTGTAGATTCTTTGTTGGTCCCTCTCGTCAGTCAAAAAATATCCCGCAATGCAGTTGTAGAGGGAAAAATGCATGAGTGAATAAATTTGGATATCTGCTTAGTTTGCATACGCTTCAACTTTTACCTGTCATACGAAGTATTTTATTTCCTTGAAGGATATACGTAACGTACATCATGCTCGTGGCGAGTGCGAGGGAAAAAATGTTTCTACCCTGGAAATACCAAGTCAGATTGAAAGGTTCAAACATGAAGAATGTTTCATCCGCATGATGGTTTGTTTATGGTAATAATTTGACCTAATATAGGCATGGAAGTGAACACATTAACAGGACGGTGCTTGGAGTTCCTCATAGTATAATATATCTTATTACAAGGCTATACCTACTTGTATAGTTTCAAGTGTTAAATGGTAATGGGTATCGGTATAGTAGTTGTTGTATGAAGAAGAGCGAATGAGCAAATAGTTCTGTTTAATGGAAAAACTTTAGTGCGCAGGACAATTCAAAGAACAGCGAATTGCGAACTGCGATTTTTAAACGCCACTGACTTCAGTTCGTCGCTTTAAAACCCTTATTCATATATGTAAAACATTCTGTAAGATGATTATCCAATACTCAAGTCAGTTGTTATCCAATACTTTCAACCGTGCTTAACACTATCATTCTATATCCTTGCACTTGTAGGCATATGGACAATGTAGTGCACAAAGCATGCCCATTATTTCTAGTAACGCATAATACTTTCTTGTATTTATAATGAAGTCTACGCTTTAATGAGGAGAAATCTCACTAAGGCGAAACTCCAAAAATACAATAATAGTATGCATAAAACGCAAAATTCCCAGAACGACAGGAGTCTAAAATATATTCACTTTCCGATAATGGAAATAATACAAGAGGAAATGCGAGCAACCTACTTCAGACTTCAGATTATAGTAATTCAGAGAAAGAGGAGAAAACACAGAAAGGAAAAATAAGACGGAGAAGCACAATAAGAATTATTGAAAAGACTCGCAAAGAAATTTAATAAAAATACTTCCGACATTCCATTCCCTCAGAATGGTACTGGGGTTTCAAGATTTCAACTGCTGGTCATTGCGACAAATACATACTACAGATACATGCTGCTTTCAACATCAACCTCAGGCAGAAAACCATTTACAAATCTATATGTATGTACAAACATATATGCATATTACTTTGCTTCTTCTTTCAGAATCGATTGAGATTAACCCCTAGGATATACGAGTACATAAAGATATAGGACGTACAAATAAGCAATACTACGTTCAGAGGAAACCCATTTCATAGATTCCTTATTGAAATTGCTTGGAATCTTCAGTGGACTTCTATGCTTCTGCAATTTATGGTTCCTTATTCGATTTTTATTACCAATATACTACACACATTCCCAGCGCCTGTGGCTATTAAAGCAGGCATGAACACAGCAGAGTCAACTATCGAGCAGAAAAATTGAAAACTAATGAAGATGGAAATAATTTCATTACCACTTCAAAATACAAATGGACAAAATTGTTTGTGATGTGAGCTCGTGCGGGGGAGAATTAATTACTCATTTAAGGATATAAAAGGTTTTCGGGTGCTCTGAGAACACCAAATACAAAAGCAGATTTATGAGAAATAGTTGCTGGATGGTACAAGGGTAAAGGGTATGAACTGAGATTAGAGTATTACAATGAAAGCACCTGGTGGTGTAGGTTTGTTCTTTTAGTCGGATTCATACTTGATATGGGTAAAAAGAAAGGACTGGATCCAATTGCTTGTTTGTTTCTGACATGAATTTGAAAAGTTTTATGTGCAAAAGCCAAACCTTTCCATCTTTAGTGAGGAATATCGTATCGTTGATATAGAATCTTTTCCCAGAAATCCAACAATTTTTGTTGAACATGAGTGCACATCAAAGCTTAAGGGGAAACCTTAGTTTTAAAATGATGACCTTGTCTGTCATATTCTGTAATCAACTAAATTCAGTGCAAAATGGTGAGTTAACAGAACATGAAGCCTATCACTCAGAGGAATAGTAACTTGAATTTAAATAATTTTTATTATTATCAGGCTTTACCTACAACCACTTTTTCACTTGAAATGTTTGGCAAATACAAATATATATAAATCAAAATATAAATTTTCCTTAAGCAATTATACAAAGTGGGCCAAAAGAGATCACCCTATTGGAAGATGCTCTTATTTTTGCAAATGGCCGTCAATGTCAAATCTGTTTTGACATTTGTGGACTAGACAGATGTAGAACACAAGCGAACAAACCATGGAGCAATACACTCCCCAAGAACGCGGAATAATCGTGTCTATTTTTTTGCGTAACAATTCGTCTGTGTAGGGTTGGTGCAGCGCGAATTCCGTCGCCGATTCCACGGCCGTCTGTTGACGAGGATGTCGAGCTGTCACCAAAACATCGACCAGACGCCGTGCCTCGCAATTAGCCATCAGCCGGTCGTCCCTAAGGCGAATTTTGGTCAAAAACTTGCGCATATTCCCATACAAAGTCCAGTCCGTGCATCAGCTGCTGCCTGTCGATCGCCAAACGCGTGTAACCTACGCCCAAGCCATCCTCAATCTCGAGGACGAAGTGGACGATTTTTCGACCAAAATCATAATGAGCGATGAGGCTCATTTCCACCTCAGCGAGTACGTAAACAAGCAAAACTATCGCTTCCACAAGTAATGCACGAGGAGCCATTACACCCGCTCAAAGTTACTGCATGGTGCGCTGTTCACGCTGGAGGAGTCATCGGGCCATTTTTTTTTTCGAGAACGCCGCTGGTCAAACGACAACAGAGGACGGTGCGCGCTATAGCAACGGGCATATTTAAAATATGTAATTGATTCACATACAAATGTTTGTCATTCGCTATTCCCCAAAAATCCATTCGCTTTCGATGGTAAGTCAAGTAAAAATACAACCCTAATGTAAAATTGTTGTCAATTCTCATTTTTCTTCCGAGCTATACTTTTCTTCACGTTATTTATTCTTTGCCCTTAAGACATAAAACACTTTAATATTAACGAGATTTTTACCGACCAAAAGATCATTCACAGATTAACACACTGCGACGCGCAGTAAAAATGTACATGCAAGTCACATCAATGCATTAATTATTTCGGCACGGACAATATAGTTAGCTAAATGCAAAATACACCTCAGGTGGGGTTGAAGCGAATTTCAAGCAAGACAAGTGTTCACAAATGTGAGACTGATGGCTATGGCGCACATCCTTGAAAAGGCAGTCGGTAAACAAGGGGTAGAAGTTGGTCGGCATCACTATAAGAGTACCCCTATCCATGTTAGGTAGTCAAACTTTATACGACAACTTGTTGAATTATATGAGTAGAGAATGTATATTCAGGCACTGAAAATATTCACGAATGTGTTATGTACATAGCGAAACATAAAATGAGCTACTGGACGAATATTTAAAATGATGACAGTCGGCTACAAAAATACCTTAGAATTTTAACTAAGCTTAACAACAAAGATGAGTACACCATCCGTCCTGTTTTATTAAAGAGTTTTACAAGTCGACGTATTTCTATTCATTTATCATTTAACTAAAGAGAGTATTTGAAAGGAACGGTGCTGAAAGGACTACATGACGATGGTACCTATTGGTAAATAGCATTCATTAAAAGGGATAGTAGTGTGCTTTTAGCGGGCTTTCATTTCCGAATACGTGATGAATCTAAATCAATTTAAAATATTATCCACGCACGATGATACCTCCCTCGGGATCTGTTTGAAAAAGCCTCGATATTGCATAATTTATAATACAAATCGTATCGAATTGATTTTGGAACTTCTACAGGCTATTATTTTCATTTAGTGATATTTATTCACATTAGTGAGTTAAAGCCATGATTTGCATTCATTTGCTTCTGGTGTTTTCATCGATTCTCGTTTGCATCGCTTTTGCCGTCGCTGCAATCGCTTTAATCAAATTTAGCATATAATAATGTTATGACATTTCTTGTATGCACTGGCAAAAGATTAATTTGTATCATTATATCTACGTCGACCTAGATTACGATGCAGCTTTGGAGAGTGCTCTTCTCTGTGATATGCATGGACACTCCAGTATAGACCTTAACATTTCTTTTGTGCGACTATATGTCTAGACGACTGCATTAGTAGTTAAAACATTATTCTTTATCTAGGATTTTACTGCACCTAATACCCGATTGTTTTTATTAGTTAGCTTCAGTTGACTTTCGGTCACATTTAGGTTTTTTTATAGAAAAACAAAAGAAGGAAACGACAATGAAAACTAAATTATTCATTAAACGTTGGGTGAGTTTGTAGATAAAAATTGAAAAATTATTTGCCTGAATATTTCGGCCAGTTGTACAGTGCGGGTAAGTGAAGCAGGTGGACTGGAACTGGACTGAATGTGTGGATAGTCAGGAGCAATGAACAATTTAAAAGGACTGGGGTTTAATTTCTGAAACAAAAGGCATTTAATGTACTAATGAAAACAAAACCAGATGAGTCGCATGAAAGCTTTAAATATTTTTCACATTAAAATCGCTTAAATCTGTTTGAAGACGATATTGCTGCATTGTTCAAAGAGACAGAAATTGTCTTTTTGTTTTCAGTATGCCAGGTTCTGTATGATTACACTGCGAAAGTTAGACAAATATCAGACAATATTACTGTCCTGTGAAAAAATAGTATAAATGCACTAAATATTGCAGCGCCGATATCATTTGGAGTTGAGATTTCTCAACTGCGTGCCTAGAACTAGAAGCCTCAATAAAACTGCAAGTCAAAGTTATATTAGAAGAAAGCTGACTTTCCCAGGATCGACCAAACGTTGTCAAACGAACTTGTTTTAATCTATTTTACGTATATTCCTTATTTCATGCTTTACTCGTTTACCATGCATTTCTGGTGTTTAAAATGGTATTATAAAACATAATATATTTTTTTTGTTTTTACACACCTTGAACACTTTTCGTTTATGGGACACTTATGAACCCAAGACTGCTTAACAACAAAACCTGTAAAAGGATACCTAAAAGTCTTTTGTAAATTTTCTTCGCACCCAAGCATATTATTTATGAAACTAACACCCTACGAAAACTGTCGCTTATATCCTTGTCAATTTTAATCATTTTATTATTTATCAACAGCACTTTGGTGTAATTCAACCACCAGGAAACTTATTTCACGGTCTCTTCAGAAAATGCTTTCATAAGTGAACACTTTTATGGGACATATATTTTTATTCTTCTTTTTAAGAAACTTTCGAGTACTTTATTTTAGCTCAAAAATTAATTTAAAATGTACTGGTAAGGTAACTATACTGATGCAATAGAATATATTATTATAATAAAGTTGCGGACAAGGCTTACTTTGGAATTAACGTTGATTTAAAATTTTTATAAAATGCCATGTCCCCTTTAATATATGTACATTTAATTTACAACTCTTTTGGCATAATTTGTTTTCATTCTGTCTTTTATCTTGTTATTCGCCTTGATAAATTCAAAATCTAATTATGTGCTCCATTACTTGCAAATGCTGTATTGTTCCGCTCTGCACTCAAGTGCTTTTTAATAGCATTACCCGACAGATAGCATAGGTAGAAGCAACGGAATACACAGGTAAGATCGTATATATGCATAACTGGTGTACCGTTAAGGAAAGTTTCATTTTTCTAAAAGAATCACATTATGTCTATGCAATTGAAAAATTGTTTTACATATTTTTGCGGAACGTTAATTAGCAAATGCACTATGTTTCATTGGTGGCATTCGGAGGACATTGCACGTGAAGCAAATCTACTCTATTTGCGGTAAGTACCACCAAAATTACATACATATTAATAATGCCTAAATAGTGCTCTTTGTATATAAATTGCTTAATTGAACGTAATGCACACCAGCATCATAAATTGAAGCGTTTATCCGCTTAAAATTTGCACACTATCTTCACAGTTCGTACACAGAATCTACAACATGCACGATGTACCTACCCTTCCCAATTTGATCATTTTTCGTTATTTGCACATGGTAATTATTCATAGGGATTTCGGTATAAAGCGGACACCCACACGTATGTCGCATCATTCGGGCGGTGTGCACCGTACCACCACAGACTAACAAAATCTTCTGAGTGAGTAAAATTCTATTGCAGTAGTTGGTATTTTGGCACTCTATTGACGTGCGACATAAAGTATCTTTGGTAATGGATGCGCTTTCGCCACATCGATTTGTCGAAAGTACATGCTGGGGTTTTTATTCAAAAGTATTTCGAAAAGGATTTCTGTGGTGCATATTAAATGACGTGGTTAAGCATGGAAGTGATTTTCATCATTAAGACGGATTGAGACTTTCGATTTAAAAAATTGATTGAATATACTAAAATAGAGAAACAATTTGCACAGATTAATGACGTAGTGTCTCTGGATATAAGGAGTTCAATATTATCTTTTCCTTTACCATAATATTTAAATTTTTTGATAGTTCTGTAAACGAAAAATATATAAAGTGGGTACATAATTATAGTTTTTAATTACCAACGTATCTTTTATGTAAAAAGTTGTGTTATGTCATTAAGTAAAATCTGAACATTTAGCGCTCGGAACTTAATTTACTAAAGCCAGTTTCGAAACATTGGACCTCCGGCTGTATAAAATTGATTTTTATGTATGCAATAAGAACATCTTTTGTCAAGTAACAAATTTATCCAATTTCTTAATATCTCAAGGCATTTAACATACCTACGATCGCGATAGATGGATAGATGAAGGGTTGTCCTATTCAATTTGGACCTAATTGAACCTCTTAAACATGTTTAGGATAACCCTTTGCCGGTTTTTATTACAGCAGATACCAAAACATTCTCAACTGTCCTGAGATATATGCGGGTTTAAAAAAATCTACATTGGAGGAATTTAATTGCAACAAGTCGTTGTAATGCAGTCGCCAACATTGAGATGGACAGTGGAAGCAATTTGAATCCTGAAAGCCGTGCACACTCCAAACCGGAGGCCTATTTAAAAAACCACAGCCGCGATGAAAATGAACGATTTCTTCATTGCAGAAGTGAAAAGAGACGAAAAAATTTAACTGAAAAATAACTGATAGATAACCTTGAAAGGTTGAAGAGTTAATCAAACAAAAAATTTTAGATGCACCTGCTAAGATACAAATACACATTATCCTGATTTGCAGCCTGATAAGGCTATGCACATAACATAGTAGTCCTGAAAAAACAAGCTAAATAAAAGTTTCTCCTACCATGCCGACCGCCGACCGGACATTGAGTCTAATTATGTCCCGGTTTATGTGTTGTAACTTTTCTTCATTTAAACATACATAATAGAAAAAGACCCATATTAGCCCAAAATAAAAATCAAACAATTCAATATTTGGTTAGCGATATTTCTATTTTCTCTTCAAATACGTTGGTAATTTGTCAGTTGAGGAAAAAGTCCTTGTTGCGGAAATAAAGGCAGCCTGTTCAAAGTTTCCATTTTTGTATTCCTTGGGTTACGTGTACAATGCCGTGAGCATTTAAAGGTGGAGATCGCAAATTACCCTTAAAATTGCAACACAAAAGCAAAAAAAAGGGCTAAAATGCAGGGTGCCATTGAAAACTATTTTCAACATCATAAAGTTGTATGCATAGGTATACAGATTGCCATTGCCTGTGCTTTTCTTCTCTGGCTAACACTTTGCAGGTCTTTAATTTGTCTGCGGGCTTTTCCGTTACTCTCCTTAGTCACTTACCTTTTTTGGTTGGCCATTTTAAAGGTCTGTTCTTGCCTCCAGGGTGGAAAGTTAAAATATCGTTTCCTTTCTGGAAGTGAATTGTAATTGTACTCCTGAAAGGCAGCCAGAGGAAACTTTTTCAATATTCTTTTTGAGATTGTGAGTGAGAGAAAAATGCTCGGGGTATACAATTACACTTCTTCAACCTTAAGAAACTAAGACTGTCTGGAAAACTTTAACGAAATGAATATCACAAAGTGAAATATGTACTTCTCGCCCGGCTTTGCCTTCTGGATTTTAATCAATTGTTATGTATTTTAGAAAGAGAAAGTTTCTTGTGATTTTTTTTTAATAAACGAACCGAAACGAATAATGGGATTGTTTGTTTATAAAAGATTTCGGTGAATTGGGAGCATAACATTCCATACTGTGCCATAGATGTGTTCAAACTTAAATTCGTGAGTATATATCGCCATACCATATGTATACCAGCGTTAGGTATACATAAACTAGTTTCAGAGAAACAAAACAACAACTCATTCACCTCGGTTTTGAAAATTCGTTTGGAAACCGAGTTTCTGGGTACTTTAAATATGGGAGTTTGGCCTTTTTTGTTCTGGTTTGACTTTAAAAGCTAACTAGTTGCAAACGTCTACTTTACTTTGTCAAATCTTAAGTTCTACAATTTAAACTTAACAAAAGTAATTTAAGGAACCGAACCGTTTCAAGAAATGACTTCGCTCATCAAATTCATTATCGTCGTTTTACGCTCCATTTACGAAAAAAATGTTCTCCAACCTTTGGCCCTATACGTGACTCCTACCCACATCAACCATAAATTATGTTAAATAAGCAAATTCATTGGGTTCAAGGGATGGTTTGGATCGACAAAAGTCCGCAAAAGTACATGGACTTATGCAGTCATTACAAAAAAAATGGTCATTTGTGTGTAGGTATTTCGTTTCGTAGCTGTCGTTCTTGGACTCATTTACACTTGTGGCTTCCTTTGGGAAGATTTTGTAATTTCTTTGAAAAGTTCTCTCACGTTTTGAAATTAATGAACCGAATAATTGAATTTTCTAATTTGTTTGCGAGCTTCCGAAGTATCTTCCCATAAGTAAAATTTTAAGAAAACATTCAGTCACCCGAAATAAAAACCATAGGAATTCCCTGTAGCACAGGCTAATTGCTAATGTACGGCTACGGACACATAGATATTCGAAGATGTAATAATGAGTAAACACGGGGAATGTCCTTTTCCGTCACAGGTAATACCTAGCAAATCAATTAAGTGAGAATGATTGTGCTTAATAAAGGATATTTACATAATTAAAAGACAAACTATGGATAAGAATTTAATTGTGCTTAATAAAGGAAATTTACATAATTAAAACACAAACTATGGATAAGAATTTACGGAATATATCCTGACATAATCAATATGCTGCGAGGGTAGATACCTTCACGGAATATATAAATATTCAATAGAAACCCAGCACGTCGTAGGTTCGCAGGTGGGTTTCAAATGCAATCACGTCTTTAATAAACGTGTCTTATTTAAGAAATTTCAGTCAGCAGGTATTTATTGCAGAATATTCTGCCCCTTGCCTTAGCGTTCGAAAGGTGCAATAGCTATTTCGCCAAAATACTGGAAGCCCATTGAATGTGTTGAAAAATACTGGGCGTTGTCGGCAGTTGTGTAGGTAAATATTCGTTTACTTAGTCTTACGGATTAAGGATGCGACTTGCAAATGATATCATTTCACTTCAAGTATATTACTGTGAAAATTTCCAAAACCTATAATGGAAGGACACATTTTCATTTGATACTTTGCAATATCTTTGCCAAGTTATTTAGTTTGTTTTTAATCATTCGGAAACCTTAATTATAAAAAATTCCGGTGGTCTTTATAATAAATAAGATATCCTCGGAAACCATGCTATCTTATTTAGTGCTTTGCATCAATTGCTATATCGAGTGTTGTCCAATATCAAGACTATGCCAATCCCTCGTGTTCTTCAAAAATATTATTAAGCTAGTGTTACGTGTAGAGAATGCGACTGCTGAAATTGTTCCAGTTAGAGTGAAACAAAATATTCACACACCGGAAAGTTCGATCTATATCTAGTCTCTTAGTCCGCACAAATTGGTTGTTTTGTTATTAAATAGGTCTGTTCCAGATTCTGGAATGATCAGACTCGATATTCCTTTTACTTACTCTTATTTACTGGGCTTTGCGGTCGGTGGCTCTCGATCTAACCTATGCCATTTGGGCAAAAATCCAACACATTACACCATTAACCATATCCACTGCCTAAAATGGAAACAATATACGCAGCTACATACTTTTAGCCTATTATAATTTTCCTGCTAAGCTACGAGTATAACATGCAAATTTATATAGCTTGCTAAAGCCACTGATGAAAAAGTTCCCTTTGCTGTTACTCGGTCAGGTCCTTATCGTGTCACATTAGGGTTGCTCTTGCTTGCGGTTAGCCAATTTCTCTTTTGGGTAAATAGATCACTGCTCTTCAAGAGGGCATACTCAAGAGTATTGTAAGTAAATAATTTCAAATGGATGCCAATGCCAAGCCAAGCAAAAAAATCCTCAGGTTAAACAAGAGAGTGGAAGGGGAAAAGCGAAGGTATTGTGTTATATCTGCCAATCTCTTTCATTCGCAGAACCCCGGAAAAGCACCAGCACCGCAAGCGACTTTGTGCACAGAAGTCAACAATTGCGGAGATACTGGTCGCGGCTTCTTTTCTGTTGTTTGTGTTGTATAAACATTACCGCGATGTAAACAGGACCTTGGGTAGGTATTCCACAGTTTTCCTTTGGGAATTATGTTGCTCTATGCTTGCGAACTGGAAACAACACTCGTGAACTGCTATGGAGGATATAAGCGAAAGACAGTACAAACACAAAGTGTGCCTAAAGGAATATTGTAAGATGTGGCCGGAATATCGAGGACAAAAGAGCTATGCAAAGCTAAGTTTTGAAGGGATTAACCTATCGATATCTGCTGTTTGAAAAACGTATACAATCGATAAATAAAACTATGTACTGGCTTAAAATATAAATCATAAAAAAACAACTAACAACAACTTTTTCTGTGAATGTGTATATGCTACAGACATCAGCTGGGCCAATCTTCGCAGTGTTCAATTTACCATAACATTATAAGTCTCGTGACTTAATAAATTCAGTTTTAAAATTAATTAAATTCTCAAGAGAAGGTCATCTCAACGAACGAATTTCTTTGAAGTTATACATAATTACCGCATAAGCACACAATGTCAAATATCTGCGTATTGGAGTGTTTAAAGGACGCTTGTCAATTTTTTTTTTGTTTGGAAATTTTCCTACAAAGAAGAGCATAAGCAGGCGAAAAAAACATACAGGGGGTTGTTGTGAATAATAAGAAAAAATCATAAAACACGACAAATATAATGTGATTGGTACTGATTACTATTACTTAAGATGTGACAAAGGTAAGCAGGAGTCTGAAATTAAAAATTAGGGTACCCACTTTAACAAAGTACAGAGAAACAATTTGATTTCTCAATTAGTGACGTGCCACTAATAATTCGTCGCGTGGCATGGGTTCGTCATCGCTGTCCTATGGGTACATATTCTTTATCACAATGACTCTAAATGCACCACTTCATCCAAGTCAAACAAAAAAAGTCTCCAACAAGAAGTGTATATACTTCTAAACACAAGCTTGAAGGTCTGCCTTGCATACCTTTTCTTAAATGCAAATTGATAAATTGAAAACATACTCTAGGTCAACAAGCGAACGGAAAATGCTACCACGTGGGTAGTGTAACGCATTTGCATACATATTTGAAGAAAGTCCTTTGCCATAAAGGTAGAAAATGCAGACTGTTTTTCCAATTTTATTTTCGTTCCAATTAAAAGCGAATAAACTATTCTCGTGAGTTTCTTTCTTTTTGCGTTCGACTTGTGTTTGAATAGCAATTTGTACGGTTTTAGGAAATATGTTTTTCTTCTAGTTACTATTTCTAATAAATTGGCAAAACCAGTGAGCTCTTTTTGTTTTCAATTTTTGCATGGAAATTGAAAAGTCCTTTTACAAAAATTGTTGAAATATTTTATGCTATCGATAAAAAGTGTTTGAAAATATTCCCAGTATGATATGTTTGTATATGTATTAGATTCGCAATGTAGCTCATGATAAAGGTTAAAACTGAATATACTTTACAGCCACTGTGCTTAAAACCTTAACCCATAACCTTTTTCCCCAACTTGCAGAGAACAAATTTAATTAAAATTGTGCCACTTAATTAATTCCGCACAGCCATCATTATTACCCTATTAAACAGCAATATCCGACGGACTATAATAGGGTTCCTGGTTCACCGCAAATGAGGTAAGGTTCTTAATTAGAGTTTCACGTTAAATCGAGTAAATGGTGCTGAGCGAACAAACCTTTACTGCCGCTTAAAGGATTTCCTGCTGAAAACCATTGAATGTAACCAGCGACGGCGTAGCTTCTGGTGGACAAAAAAAAATTACAAAAAATCAAATTAAATTGAATGCTGTTGGCCTACAGTTTAAGTGCACCAATGCCACCAAATACAGCCAGAGCTGAAGTGATTTCCTAAAAACAAGAAACAATAATTGCCAACTTAAAGTAAACAAACATTTCCTAATCGAGTGGGTTGTCAAATGGTATTGGGTATATTGAAGAACAAATGTTATGACTGAGAACCCCCTTCAGGATGTGTATATAAATCCTTGTTTCTAGCTTGGCGTAAATATAGATGTCGCAATTTGAAGCACTTGATGGAAGATGTGTTTTTCTAAGACTTGTCGTATCGTCTGAACTCAGTGGAGAGCGCCTTATTCGTTTGTGTACAGATTCGAAGTGGATACGATTGTGATAGAAGCGAAAACAGATACATAGCTCTTTGGTTTATTTATTTGTATTATATAAATTACATACATCAAATTTATTTGACAAAAAGAAATCAGAGTAAAGTATAATTTTAACTTATTTTCCGATGGAAAGCGTACTCCTCTGTTTCTAAAGACAAAATATTTTTCTGTGACCTAATAATCGAAAACCGTTTTGAAATTCAATATCACAACATTACTTTGATTATATTCTTCCCTTTCCTTCGTGTTCTTTAACGTACTAGTGTGATATCTATGTATCTTCGAGAATTAATAAACCAAATGCGTTTAGAGGTAGATATGGAGTAGTTTCCTGGAAAATTGTGTAAAATTAAGGGCTTTCTATTCGTATTTATTTAATATCGAATTCGCAGTTCACCATTCGTTCTCAAATGACTCTAAAAGTTTCTAACATTCTGAAAGAAGCATGCCAGTGATGGGACTTCTACCACTTAAGTGGTATTTCTACCACTTTTTACACTTTCGGAAATTCTACCAACCTGAACTCTAAATCTACCACCTTTTACTCATCGCTACTAGCTAATAATATTTCTTTTCCATCATTGCATTAATTTGAAAATTGTTCCTATACCTACTCGCCTTAGTTTTACCCATACAGACTCAGCTTTATGCTATCAGTATTTCTCTCTGAGATTTGCATCAGCAAAAACTTCCAGTCCAGTACACCATTTACTGCGCTAAAATTTCTATATTTGACTGTATTTGTGAGAGGGTGTTTTGCTATGTTTGGATATTTTCAGCCTTATTTATAAACGTATTATAGAGAGTGTATAAAGTTATGCACGCTCTATAATGCCTCTAAACGCAAAAACCTTATTTATAAAAAAATTTCAACGTTGTACAGAGCTTGTAAATATAAGCTAAACGCACTTGGACGTTGTTTAGAGCTTGTATAGAGGTGGAATAGTCGAAATGTCATTTTGACTTAAATAATTTGTCACATTTTATTTTAAATGAAATCAAAAATAAATTGGATGTATCGACGTTTTTATTTTCAATTTAAAAGATTCTGCAAGTATCCTCTATAACTTGCCTTAGAAATATGGGCAGACATGAGATATTTTTAATCGCTATATATATTATGCATTATTTTAGTGCAAGTGGAACATTTTATTTTCTACCACTTTTCTACCACCTTTTTTTAAGGCTATCTACCACCATTTCGCTTTTCTCAAGTCCCATCACTGGAAGCATCCTGTTACTTATGTTAAGTTTTGTTCAGTTTTTTTTGTGGTGTCAGGTTGAAGAAATTATATAAAAGCCCATCAACGAAAGTTTTAAATAATACAAGCTTAAAATACCCTGAAATATATGGCCAAGTATTTTCTGTTATTTTATTGTTTTAAATAACTGCTTAGTGCCATTCGTAGGATTCATAGGACAAACCAATACTAGCTTCACCTTAATCCAACATAGTATGTTTTTGAAGTGATAACTTCTTTAGGCGCGTTGGGGCACTTTTGATATGGGATAAAACCATTGAACTCGCGACACCAATGTTGTGTAACCAATGTTGCCGACACCAGTGTTCGTGAAGACTCTTGAGGCGCGTTGGGCCATTGTATATAAACATTAGAGAGAATTTACCTACAAGTGTGTGTGTGATACCAGTGTTCGCGTTGCCATTTGCCAACCACTTTTGACGACTCAGTATGTATGTTAATGTGGGGAAGTGTGTTTGCCTTTGCCATGCTAAAGTAATTTCAGACAGAATTTTATTTCTAAAATTTGCGGGGCAATCGGGTGTGCGTTTCATAAGTTTCCCTGGTATTCATTTTAAAGAATACCAATTAATTGCATGCTTTGTAAATTTACGTTTTAAGCAATAGATTGCAATTTTTGTGTTTAAAATAGTCCATCCATCCACTCTATTATTATTTCTGTTTCTGTAGTAGTATATTTACCTCTTGCTGTTCACACACTCAACCAATCTTACTACATAAAATTTCAACTACGCAGTTGTGTACAAACTATTTATGATTCAGGGAAAAATAATCTTTCATTCATAATGCCCGTAGCGCCGTAGCACAAAAGCCGCCACGAAAGAGAGTCAACGGCCGAAGAGAGCATAAACTAAGTATGAAATAGACTGACAACTTTACTACGTCTCACCGATTCGCCCCGCAATTTTTTTCAATATAAGCCCCTCCCTCCCGCTCGCAATTTTACCTTCTGTGAATACGTGTGAATTCAGCAGTGTTCCTACATCGTTGTATCTCTACCTTTTTGAGGGAATTTAATATTTTCGAAAAACTTTTTGTTGACCATGAATATAAACGCACTAAATGCACATAAAAAGAAGATTTGCCTATAGCAACAATTTCTAGTACCAAAAAATAATCATTAAAGTGTTAGCAAACTGCGATTCTTATACTGAAGATTAATTAAGTGTGATTTTTGTCCGAACAATACAAATTTTACTTTTATTTAATTTAAATTTAGTGAAAAAGGAAAATGAACACACTTCGTGGGAAAAATTAAGAGAGACGTCTAAGAACACTGACTGATAGTTTGTGTGTTTGGTGATTTCTGTCTGCTGATGGATGCGGTCTGAGAGTTTAAATTCGTTGTTTTATTTCACAACGAATACCTACATGTTCATATTCTACAAATTGCATAATAACGAATGTAATCAATATAAATAACTAGCTGGTACCCGCGACTTCGTCTGCGTAGAATTAGCACTTCGAGTAAACTCAGTTAAAATATTTATATCAACAACAGCTCCACTTATCGGGTCCAAAACTATCCTATCTTTCAAGCCAACCAATTAGCCCTACACATTTAAGTTCATTGGTAAAATACGCAGCAAATGTATTTATTTCTTACCAAATATAGACACCTATGATGAATTCTATAATCCCTAGCTTGAGAAATAATTGGTTCGTCATTTAAACTTGAATCCCCTACTTCACCCCCTTCATGTTTTGTTTTCGCCTGTGTCATTCTTAGAGGTCCCATCTATCCCTATACCAAAATTCATAAAAGTTGGTTTTGCGGTCGTTAAAAGGTAATTTTTTTTTCGCATTTATAGTATTTGGATTATATCAAGGCTATATTGAAAATGACAACTGACAACAAAACTATGTTTTGAAATAACATAATAGCAGACAGCACTCCTTCCTACTCCTACCCGATTAACCGCAAATTTTGAAAATTCTCTCTTAGATTTCCTCTCTTCGACCATCGACACTCTTTCGTGGCGTCATTTGTGGGCAGTGATGCCAGATTACAAGATATATCCTTTTTTCAAGATTTTTGAGCTCCAAAATAGGTGCAACACTTTTTACCTCAAATTCATCAAATTTCAAGATATTTAATATCAAGAATTTTCGAATTTTTTTACATTGAAACAACCTTTTCTATTGGAGAAAACCGTTTTCTATAAACTCCATAATTATGAGTAATATGAGTCGAACAGAGCCCATGTACAATTTCTGTTTTACTAACGTTACCATCAACTCTAAAGAAACATAAATTTCAACGAATTTGATAAAATAACCGATGTAATATGTTTTTGGAAAAAAATGTTAGTAGAAACAGCCAATGGAAACTTCGCATATCCAATTTTTAAAGATTTTATTTTCAATATATTGTCGCTTCCACATTCCTTCGCTCTGCAGAATATTTTTTCTGCTGTAAATTTAAATAAAAGCAAAATTCGTAATCGTTTGAGTACTGAAACAGTTGAAAGTTTAATCTTTACAAAGGATTTGTTGCTCTTTGATGGAGTAAGTTGCTATGATTCTAATAAATATAAGCAATGAAGTTCTGAGTCATTTTAATTCAAATATTTTCCAAAATTAAAAAAAAAAAAGACATTACTGCAATTTTGTCGAAAATATAATGTATAACAGTTTGTTTTAAGTACCTACTTCAAAATTGTATTTTATATTTCGTTGTTTTTCTATTTTGAAAATATCTTGAAAAAAAGATTTTTTATTTCGGAAAATAAGATTTTTAGAATTTTCATCTGGCAACACTGTTTGTGGGTATGATGAATGAAAGAAAATTTGTACACAACTATTGCGTAGTTGAAATTGAATGTAGTAAAATTCAACTTTTTCAATTGTTAATATTTAAAAAAAAGTAAAAATGCAAAGATAAGCACCTAGAAAACATCTTTTACCTGACACTTAATTTGTTAAGATTGGTTGAGCGTGTGAAACGCAAGAGGTAAATATACGACTATAAAACTACAGAAATAATATAGAGTGGATAATAAAGGAAAAAAATCATTCGCTCAAATAAAATGTTTTTGTTCCTATAATTATTATTGAGTCTGTTTTCGTTTGTTGTTTTTGGCGAAAAATTACTTTTAAATTTAATAGTTAGTTTATGGAAGAGAGTTACAGTCATAGGAATCTAAGAAGGAATTTTGTGGGGAAATCGGATAGTAAGAAGCGCTGTTATGTTATTTCAAAACAGTTTTGTTGACAGTTGTCCTAATATTGAAAATTTTAGACCCGATTGATATAAATATTTTTATGAGTTACTCGAAATACTAATTCTACGCAGATGAAGTCGCGGGTATTAGCTAGTATGCTTTTTTTTTCATGTATACAATAGCGCATTAAACGAAAATGAAAATTGTAGGTAGTATAGTTTTTGTAGTAGTAGTTTATAATAATGAACTAGAAAACACTTCATTTAAAAGTATTTCCTGCACAACAAAATATTGCCTGACGATTCAAAAAATACACGTATAGTTGTTCAAGTTTTCACTTCTGTCGGCACTCCCGGAGTGCACTGTTTTTTTTTTTTTTTGTTTATTTGTAAGGGAACAACGACTGTGAGGTGGAACAAAGCGAATGTATTTAGTTCTGCAATGATTGATTGGTCTGAAACATTTTGTTGACCTCTGCAATACATTTAAAATTGATTCGACACAGACTTTTTGCACAATCACGTTCCAAATCGAAATGAACGTTTTATTCTGCTATATCATTCAGCCATAAAAAGTGCTTGGTTAAGCTTCGGTATAGGTGCTTTGTAGCGGTGTGTAATCGTACCCACATAATATAGTCATTCGACAAAAAATCGAGATTAGGTATAAGTAGAAAAGCTTGTCAATTTTAGGTTTCGTAGAAACAAATGCTTGTGGGAAGCTTGGACTGGTGTCATATATGGATCTGTTGTACCAACTATTTATTTATTTGCTGGATGCCCCATTCAAAATGTACTATATTATGCTCAAAAATGCTGGGACACTGCTGCGGTGAAAATAGGGAATCATAAATATACTCTCGTGTAATATAAGATTAATTTGTTTCTTAATAAATAATATGAAAATAAAGTTTGCATACTTACGCGCTCAAGGAGTTATGACGAGCAGTACTCTTTCTTTTTTGTCAGTAGATACATCGACTATCTTTGATTTAAACGCAAGGTGGAAAGAGATAGAAATATAAGCTAGAAGCAATCCTAATAACTAAGTATAGGTGCTTTGTTTTACAATTTAGCGATCGGCCATAATTCCGAGAATTTTTTTACAAAGTATGGCCCAGACTTTTGCTTATTTACCTTTGAAGTCCAATTTCATTTACCATTATTGTTGAGATGTACCCACGTGTGGTGGTTAACAGGAATTAGGGCGCCTCATTGTTCCCGCCCTCTGTAATAAGCAATGAAATGTGATACGGTCTACATAATTAAGTTATTCATCGTAAATTATATTTATTAAAATTTGACAATAGTCAGCAAAGTAAGAAACACAAATGTGAGGGCACTCTAATATCGAGTTGTTCGTTGACACAGATTCTGAATTTGGAAAGTCTTTTGTTTTTGTCAGAAAATTGTTTATACTTCCGAAACTGACTGGTGTTCTTTGTTTAGGCACCTGCCTTAAATTGAAACACATTCCTCAATGCAGATTCCAGTCCCAGTTTATTTCTCTAAACATTCAATAGGTATTAAATGTTAGTGGAAATAAAAAGAACCCTAACATGGACACCCCATATTGAATTTAAACTTTGTTTTCAAATCGGGTTCGCATTTTTTCTTCTTAACACATGTTGCTTAAGTTTTATTGAAATCGCTGTTTGCAATCTCGATGGATGCATCCCGTACCCGGCATCAACTCGATGACATCACATTTAAATTAACGCTGTCTTCCTACCACTTACGGCACGGTTTGTTTAATGTCTCGGAAAAGTTTTGACTGTGCACTTTGTGTGTGCCCTTTCCTGATCTTTCACAGTATAAAAGGAATTCGAGTATATTTTCAGTAACGAACGGAAAAGTAAATGTTTCAGTCTTTCGGAAACCAATACTTTTCTGTTCAATGCCAAATAGACTAATAATTTTTCCGTTTTAATACTCCCATTGTCAAATCGATAATACGAACAAATTTAGCACAAATATAATTTTATTCAGTTGTAGATACTAATTAACAACTGTCAATTGAGCAACACATGAATGAGTTTCGCCTTTGCACGGAATGGAAATACGCTGAACTGAAATCTTCTTAATTACCTGCATATTCTCACCTAATTATCAAGTTTCAAGCAAGAAGTGTGTTAAACTTTCGCAAAGTTCGTTAGAAGAATGCCATTTAGAGGAGTTGCTAAATTTCTTCTAGAAGTTCATAGCATTTATTTTCATTTTAATCGAAAAGGACAGAAAAAAAAGTATTTCTTGCGCTCAAGGCACAACCTGAAATCACCTGTATTCCCAATGGCAATTAAAATAAATTTATTTGATGCTGTCAAACGACAGATTTATAACCTTCTCGTAGCTCAGTGTATACAGAAAGAGAGCACAGGAAGTCTCAAATGGAATGGAGCAACAACTATTTCTGTGCGCAGTGAATTTATATATAACACCCAACATTCAATTACCGCAGAAAGAGAAACATCTGATGCACATTGAATTGAAATCGATTGTGGATTTCTCCCTCAATGACTTTTGAAAACTTACTTCGAATACGTTTAAATTGTTATTATACCCGAGATCCTTTGTGATTCATATTTTGTATTCCTTTTGTTGTGTGAGCAAACAGTGTAGAATTAACGACTGCTCAGTTTTGGATAAATATATATTAATGACGTCGACTTCGTAGTCAGGGTCTCGTTATACTAAAGTCATATCATTTAATATGGCGAAGTTTTTTATTGTTGTTAACCTTTATTATCTCTCAATATTGACTAGGTAATCAAAGTTTTCAAACAACGGGCTGTAGGTATGTAGGGGTAGGAGCGCTGTCCTGTGTTTCTGTCATTGTAGTGTCTTCTATTAATAAAACCAATTATTTACAAGAAGATATAATAAATCTGAATCAAAAATGCGTATAGGAACGATTTCCCAAGAAGCTCAGTTAAAATCATGTACTACGTATGAATGTATAAGCGCCTTTTAAAAATGGGCAAATTTTTCTTCAAAAGTAATGAATGTCTTCCATAAATGACGCAATTATATACCTATACCTATACGCTATACCTGTACCTAGCTTTTTATAACTATAACGTTGAGTAACTTTTTCAGCACCATTTTGATCAGATCACTTGCCACCAATTCCCAATAAAATCGAAAATAACTCATAATAACCTGAAGTGCAACAGCAACTTATATTGGACGACAAACAATTATAAAAGTATTAATGCAACTTTCTGAAATTTTTTATCCCCATCGTTTGAAATGATTTCAATTTGTTTCAAAACGACTGAAAGGAAAAATCATTTTACACTTTCAAGGACTGGATTCCAATGAGATACAATTCCCTCCACTTTAATTCCACACATCGTCATTGTTTTAACTTGAGCATACAGATGGGCGATAACAAGCTGTTGTGAATAATTGAATAGCCATTCATTCTTTCTGCCAGCAGGTGAAGCTCCATTTTAATTCCAATAATTGAATTTCGACGATGTAAGCGAAATGGATGACAATCAATATGTCCGAAAGTGAACAAAAAGCCATTCACGAAGTTGTCCCATCAGAAATATTAGAGTAGGTAGGTACTCTTACGCGCTCTTTTGTTGTCGGTCGGTGCGAGTGCACTTCGTTAAACTTTGTCCGGACACAGCTGAAAAATATTAAAATATTTTTCAGTACCCATCTACCTTTTATTTATACAATTACGATTTTTAAATATTTTTTCCACTCTACATACTCGCATGCATGCTGTTTCGTTCAAAAAAGTTCTTTGGATTCAACAAACTTTGTTTTATAATTTTGGCGATAGCAGATCTAAAGAGCACACAAGCATGTGCTGTTTAAGTCATAAAAGCCTATTCAAATTATACTTGCTTACGGAGCGATTCTGGCAAACCTCACTGATGCCTTACTAGTCACAATTGGAGCAAATCACAAAATATAAAACCAGTCATAAGCGCTCACAAATGACAATATTCGTAGCATTTGATGGCATGGTTTTCCAAACCTGACATTTTACGCTATTTGTATTTGTTAACTTTTCGGGGAAAACGTTTAACCTTTTTTCTTAAAGTCCGGACGGGATTCGTTTTCAGCCAACACTTAATCACAAATTACAGACAAATAAGCAATTTAAAATTCAGCAATAGACATCTAAAGTCATCAGTCATATTCAATCTGAACAAACGCAGCTGAATACAGCGAGGAAACCTGCCAACTTTCCATCCCTATCTGCTGCAAAAGAGAAGAGCAAAGCAATTGCGCCCAACTGAAATAAACATTAAGAGTGTTTATTTAATATACGAGACTATGAGCAGTTAGAAAATATACAAATACAAATCACTCACTCAATCTATACGATGCCATTTCATTCGAAGAAAAGGAGAAGCAGAAGCGTTAATCTTCGAGAGTCGGAAAATTGTACGTCTGGAATAAACGGATTGTGCAATATAAATTCACGAAGACGAAAATCGTAAAACAGAACATTCCCTTGTCGACAATCGTTGCTCACTCTTTCACAGACCATGTTGTTCGTAATTAACAAGTGCCTGGGGGATATTAAATTTGCTTCGAACTATGTTCCAAGTTGTACCCCTTGGACTGTGTTTTGGGGTAAAGGAACATGCCGTTGTTGCAATAGCATCAGCTAGATACCCTGCTCCCTCCATCTTTGTACAGTGTACATGTCTCTATGTTTAGTTGTTTATTGTTGTGCTAACTGCATATCTCTTGGCTAACCTCAGTCCCCAGCGCCAATGGCAAAATGTTTCATTTTTGTAGTAGTGACACAACCTTAAATGTAATTTATAGTATGTTAAGGAACTCTTGGTATATTATATTGCGAGCGTGACAGCATAAGGATTGTGTTAACAATTACTCTGATTTTACTTTGTTACCTTCTGCCTCTAATGCCATGTTATATGCTGCCTACCTCGTGTAAGTAATTATAAAACAATTTATATTTATTATACAAGTTTAAGATATTTATTTAGTTTTTTTCTCACTTCAACAAAACTTCTGTTGCAGAAAGTAGATTTACTATAATTGCGGCATATATGTAGGTACATAATAAAACCCACAGTCTTAATAAGTGCCATCTTTCTTTAATTATAGAAGTGACATTTTCCGACTTCCCTCATCTTTCAGTAAACCAAATTTTCTCCAGCCAAACTTTACAGAAGTTATAATATTCAAATTTTCATTTTGAATATTTGAAAATAGAAGAATGATTTCCAGTGAGCAAGGTACACCTTGTGCTTCCACCAGCGGAAAGTAAAATGAGTTAATCTTGGTAGGAAAGCGAGAAAAGTTTTATAATAACGTTTTCCTTTAGCGATCCTTTCACAAATTACTTTGATGAGTTTTTTTGTTTCTGTTTCTCTTTTTTTCTTTTTTTATTAAGGATTGTCGTGTAAGAAATTTTTTTGTATTTTTTTAGTTGGAAGAGACAATAACTTATACTGAGGCAAAGGGATAAAGGAAACTTTTTTTACAAAATCAAGACCATTCCGGTTTTTGTTCGATGTATATTCACAATTATTCTTTTCAAATGCACACACATGTATGTACGTGATGGGAATCCAATGCTTATCATTGTTCGTAACATAGAATGCTTTACAGAGATGCATCGACAGAAATTTATTTTTATGGTGCAACTTTGCGCAATCGATAAAATCAGGGGTTCGTTCTTTGTAGCAAATCTGTAGACTCAATAAATTCAACTTCGATTACTTTACTTTTCGCTGGGGTTAATAAAGAAGTTTTCTTGCTAAACTTTTTTTGTTGGGTTAAAAAAAGATTTTTGCGTTGAGATTTCGAAAGCGCAAGCATAAGTATTTATAAATGAATTGCTAGTTTTTCTGAAGGATTTCTATAGACAGATTTATTTTGGCGCTTTTGTTTTTATCTATTTTTGTTAATTAGTTTGTCTATATAATGATGTTGATAGCACACAGTATTTTTCACCTACAAAGTTAGGAAAAACTAGGCATAAATTGAAATTTGTGGAATATAGGGTTTGAACTTCCTTAACATACCTTTTTAATGAATAATTTTAATGTGTAATTACTTCTTGCAGATTTGTCCCTAAAATAAATAATAAAAAAAAATTGAGTGCGTGTTTATCGATTCTTCTCTGATCGGAAAGTTCCAAATATTTCGCGTTTGGCAACTGCGATATTCATAACAAATGTATTTTGTAATCTGTTTTATTAATCAAAGATCTACGAATTTTTGCGGTATTAATGTTAATGTGAGTTAACACCAACCACTTTTCATCCTTTACTGCTTTACTCGTATTCTTTCACATATAGGTAGAATGTGTAATAATAAACAATGAAATATTAAAACAAATTGTAGGCATCGCATATTATCATGTTATCAAGCAACGATTTAGCGATTACATCCTTCTCCAATAATAAGTACTAAATACATACAGAGCTTTTTATTTGTTTGTTATGCTATAAGTAAGCGCACTTTGAAAAAACAAAAGTGGCCAAGCAAACTGAAAAAATGAATAATAAAAATCTAATTGATGTTTCCTTTCGGAAACGAAGACTCCTTAGTTTTTCCTATCTGGCTCTACTAAGCACTTTAGTAAAAATAAATGCGCTGATTATCAACTAAAAATACTACACGCACAAGTATTTGCATTGTGCAATGTGTAAACTTAAACGACAAAACACTGTCCATGCACACAAGTCCTGTTTTTGTTCATTTTGTCGTGTGCACTCGTACCTATATGCATTCCTATTTCACTGAATATTGGAAAAGGGGAGGCTAAAAAAAACTTCATCAATGCATTTATTCAAATGAATTCCTCCGCAGTTTCTATGAAATGGAAATGTTATTATAAAAGTTTTGCTTCAATTTCTTTACACTTTTTGCTGGTAGGAATACCAAAGGTTCAGTAAAATGTCAAACTAGTTGAGTATTTATGTAGTGGAGTACAAAAGTCTAAATCTATGGTTAATTTTGCTGCTGGGCTGTGAACTGAATATAACTTTTTGATTTTTTTTTTATCGGAATACAAACTTTTCGCCGTAAAGAAAACTTCTGAAGGAGAAGAGAGCAGCAGCAGTAAAAAAATGTTTTGGTTTCCTGAATGAACGAATAAAAAAAATCGTCAAACTTTTTTAATTTGTCGAACGAAGTGTTTTTGCTTCCAACTCTGATATCGTTGATATGCAAACTTTGTAATTGATTTTCATTTATTTATTATTGTGAGAAGCGATCTGTAAAAAAAATCACTTCGTTCAGTTATGAAACGATTTTGTTGTTGTTTTTTTTTTCATCTGAGTTGATAATTGTTGAAAAACGGAAATACATTTGGTATGTATCACAAATCCATGTGTTTCTGTAAAGATTTTTAAGCTTCAACTTTATTTCCCATGAATTTGCAACACAGTCACCAGCAAATTAATCGCTGAACTGCATTGTGATTTTTTTCCACAAAAAGAAAAACGAAGCGAGTACCGCGATAGCCACAAATGTATTTGAACTTTGGAAAGTGTTGAATCAGCATTAGTTGCAACTTAAATATTTAATTTATAGCAATTATACGAGAGCTTGCTTGAAATATTTTTGTATACCTTGTTGTTGATTTGCCCACAGTGTGTGTTTTGACCAAATATTACAGGAAATCAAATGCGTTCATGTGGCTTAGTCTAGTATTATTTACATAATGGTCTATGTACCATCTGACTATATGCAAGGAATAAATATCTCAATATTATTCATTCCCCTGGGTGCAGCAGGTTTGCAATTTCAGTAGATACAAAGGATATTATAGATGCCAATGCCTATACCTGTGTACTTCAGAGTTTCATTAATATAATTTACTGTTGCTTTTATTATTACCAACCGACACGTGTAGAGTCATATTCACTATAACTAACTAACTATAGAGAATATGTTTTTAACTAGAGAGTGCTCGTATAGAGAGAAAATTAATTTGAGTCTTAACTTAAATGAAAGAACAGAGGCAATTATAGCTTTCAATGCCTGGACAATATCCCGGTTCCTGGACTTAATAATTCGCAGAGCAACTGAAAATGTGGCTGACCCCTCTGCAACAAAACGAAACCAGCAAATCTTCAAATAAACAAAAATTGTTATACAATCATCATTATATCAATACGTGAACATCCAAAGTTTCCGTACACTTTTAACCATATTTACAAGAAAGGAAATGAAACTATTACTTATTTAATAATAAAGTGTTACATACTTATAAAAGGTATGGTCGATTTTCGACCACAAGCGAGACTAGTAAAAATATATAGTTCGTCTAGGTACATTTACCAACTTACTATGTACCCAATATTTATAGATCTTGCTTTAAAAATTGTCAGCTTTTTAAATAAATTTCTTCATAATCACTTTAGACATTATTTTCTCATTAGGTTGCCTTTGGAACTGGTTGGCTATAATTTAAGTATGACATAATTTGCATTGGTATTTATTGAAGTATGCACACGAAATGCTATTTAACTCACCTCTATTCCAACGTTCGATTGTGTGTACCTACTCAGAATTCAATTTCCAACTGAGAAGCTGATTACAAATGTGGTATTCGGTTTACTAATTCACTGCTCGACCAGATAATTTATGGCAACGGGATTCAATGGGAATCATTCATTTATGTGGTTGTTTGTAATCCACATTTGCACCACTCATCTATTTGTAGAGGTATACCTTTTGTTAAAAGAACTTGACTATACGTAGATGCTTATTATGCCTTCCTACTGTCCAGATGATTGTGTACACGATCCTACTTGTAACGCAGCAATTTGGTTAGCAAAATCCATCTTAATCCAACTTCGGACATTTAGGACTTCGGAGCGCTCTTCAATTACAAATATGTATGTATCCGATACAACGATGTTCTGATCCAATGATGTATAATAATTTCTATCAAATTGCTTAGCTAAAACGTTATTTACCATTTACAATTATCCTGCAGATATGGCTAAAATAGAAATTGTAAGGCTTTAAAGAAATATCAGTTACGGAGTGTTTTCAATTATATTGTTCATTGAAGGTATAAAAGATTTTCTGCCATTGATAGCTAGAAGGTATTTTTGCTCTTTCTCTGCCCATTTTTGGAAGCTTACACTTATTATAGTTTATCCTATTTGTAATCTATATGCTGTCATCATTAACTTATAATGTCAACGCGTGTATCAACTATCTATTTTAAACTAAACTGTTTCTCCCACAGTTATGATATGAGAGTACGGCCTTAGCTCTACCAAAGTTTCAAAATATTCGTACGTGACAAATAATTATTATCCTTAAAGCTAGGTAACACGCACGACGAAACAAATACTTAGGAAGGTATTTCGTACTTTTAGCCGCCGGTAGTACAACAAATGCATATTAATAACACATTTCTTTCATGTTCAATAGATAAATTCATTACCTGACCCTTATAGTAGCTAACGGTAGCAAATCTTTATCATGCAACCCTTGGGGCTTGCCGCTTGAAAAACCTTCCACAAATCTCCGTCACTTTTAATATGAATTGATTGCACATAAGCCCATAAGCAACGTGATCCCATGTTAAATTATTAAATACCCACTTCCTTATCTCCGATGGGGAAAATGTGCGTCGTCTTCTGCAAAGTATAGGTAGGTGTAGGTGTGATATATATAATGGCGTTTGCCAGGGATCCCACCAACTGCATGGAAAGGAAACATTTCTCTGCTCTCCTATTAAGAATTAATTTCAGTTTGAGATGCGTGTTGACGTAATTTTTTCTCCAAGCCAAAAATTCCTTTTTCGGCGGATCCGGATCGTTCCTGTTGGAAGACTTTAAATATTTATGTAGACAGATATATATATTTTATATAAGTACATGTATATTCTTATTTTGGCTTTTGTTCATCTTTTGTGTGTTCACACCATCGTTCCACTCACAAAAACCAATTAAAAACTCATTAAACGAGATACCGCTCAGTAAGCTGACAGTAACAAATTGTTGTCATTTTTGGTGGAATAATTTCCTTCTTGAAGCTGCTTTCCTTCATTTTAGCAATTATTTTCATTATTTATTCAGATTTATGCAAATTTTCAGTTGATGAACAGTTGCCGGGTGCTAAAAGCTTCTTCCTCAACTTAATTTATTTAGTCACCACATAAAATCGCTGGGTTGTTCTTCTCTTGACAAGTGCGGTTATGGGGGATTATGTTCTATGCAAAGAGTGTGAGTTCATAACAAACTGTATATGAGATAATAAATAAATAATTCAATATGCATTAGGATCAGTTTTTCCCTTTTAGACAAGACAGGCTTTTGATTATATTAGCCCCTTTTACAAAATGGTAATATGAAATTGTAAAAATACTTTGATGGAATATATTTGATTTTTAATAGCAGATATTATATCGATAGATTAAGTAGTACTAGGTACTACATAAAAGCTAAGTGCACTACCGGACTTTCAGGATTAGTGCTGAAGTACATCTGTGTAAGAAACACCAAGCACTATCGGTCGCTGGTACAGGTACATTTGCAACTACTGCCACTAAATAGAATTATCGCTTTTATTATACTAAAAATGCAAGGGATTTCCCTGTACTAATTAAATTTTTTTTTTATTATTTACCTATTATGAAATAGCTCTTAGTGGGACTTAAACATATTACCTGGTAAAACTCCAGGGTACAACATCTTAATCTGTAACCAATATATTCTCGACAACTCGTATGTAAACTTAGATTTGATCATTTACATGCAAGTGGTTCCATGCTGAACTAAATAATAGAAACTGCTAGCTTTATAGACTCAATTGCATTTATTGATTTTATTCAGAATATCAATATGCAAGCATGGAATACATGCGTTTAACTGAAAATCATTAATACCGACTCAATCGAATTAATAAATCAATTCATCCCTTAAGGCTATATGCGAAGTTGCCATATTTTGGCTCGTCCTAGTGTTCATTCATAAATCGTAATTTGCATGTTCAATTATTAAGCACTACGCCGAAATAATAAAATTAAATTCTTGTTAAATCGTTACTTAACAAATTCCTAATTAAATATAAATTCAATTTTGAGAATTCATCTCCTACTGGCTGTAAAAATAATTATATCACGTAATAAATGAAAGCAATTTCTTAGGAAGGAACGAATTAAGATGTATTCGTAGCAATTATATATATACCGACAAAGAACGAGGAAGCCAGCGTTTTGCTGATGATGTGTGTACGAAAGCGTAAATCCTTTACATCACTGAATGCGCACTTTTGTAACACACAAATGATGTCACTTGAGAGTGCGTTCACGATCCATTTAACAATTAATATAAAGTAGGTGAAGCAGGATGGATTACTTAATGCCATTTTGAGCAGAATAATATGGAGTACGTGGGATAGGAGCGTGTTAAGATTATTCAGAATTAAATCAATAAGCTTCGAACAAAAGAGAAAACATGCTCATGATTTTCAGAAAGCTTAGCTGATACTTTTTGTTATGAATCACAAGCTATTTATAATAATGTATACAGCATACCTACAGTCTTATGACATAATTTTATATTTTTAAAAGGCGAAGAAGTATTAAGATTTTACTCTTGCTCAAAATAAAAGTACCTACTCGAGTATATGCTAATTGTTCGTAAAAGTGTTGGCTTTTAATGGCAATCTAGCATGAAAGAAAAATATGTGACCTTAGATTATGTTTCTTATACAATTTTTTTTTTAACTGTTATTTTTATTTCTTAAGGTTACAACAGTACAGGCATACCAGAAATCAAAATGGAATTATAAATTCACCAACCATATGGTGATGCCACCAGACATGTACCTGACAACGGAACAGCAGGAAATATGTCGTATTAGCTCAACCAGTGGACTTAGTGGCAAGGCAATAGAGGCATAACATATCAATGGTGCACCGAGTAGATCGGCAGCTATAATAATCAGACAAGTTTCCATCGACACAAGAATAAATTTATTCCGGAAGACTCTGTGAATAGAACAATAACAGGGGACGAAAGGTTCTTAGCTAGGTGTAACAACAGCTGGTACAACACTAGTAAAGGTAAATAGAGCTATAAACTCATACTCAGTACCTACGTAATGCAACTTTGAACTAACACAACTCTTGGCGGGCCATGAAATAGATATACATATAAATATCGCACATGCCTATGTTGATTGATCTCAATGTCCAGAAGAAGAAAATACAACTACCGAGCACATAGTGTCACAATGTAAGTGAATTTCACAATAAAAAGCGAGTCTGCCAAACTGTCGTGTCTTTTAATTGGCCATATGCTACAGTGACAAAAATTTGTGGGAGAGGTTAAATAATGCAACCATCCCGTGCTCCAGTAAATTCTCTTTTTTTGACAACATATTTGGTAAGAGAAAATCCCATAAAAGGATTTTTACTATTAATTATTATAAAAATAAATAAAACAACCGACACTCATTATATGCGAATACAATACATGTACCTACTGCATACACTGATAACGACTTAATTTCGTTAAGAATTGGTAGCCACGATGATAAATGAAATAAAATGACGCACGTCTGAAATTTAATAAAGACTATGCCATTGTGCCTCAAAATATAAAAGGTTTCCTTTTCAGCTAAGCAAGTAGGTACATACATACTTTTCAGTCGTATATCATAATATATATTCCAAGTTGACAGTTCCATTTTAGTAAATTATGTTCCTTATGTAATAATAAAGCGACCTTCTCATGTATCGGAAGATATTTCAAAAATATTGTCAACACGAAATTAATGGAGCGTAAAAACAATACAGCAATAAAAGTGCGATAACAGAATGTTAAAGCGTCAACGACAATTCGATCGGGTGCGACCGTAAATTGTGAAAAGTGTTTAAGTTTGGCCATTTGTACTTTTGAAGTAGTATTGATTCCTTCAATTATAGTTCTATAGGGCGATACCTAATAACAGCAGTAGTTGGCATCTATTAATTAGGATTATGTGGGGGCAAAGTTAAGAGGGTACGTACTTCCAACTTGGTGGCATTAAATTACAATATTCAATTAATTATTGATCTTAAAGCTGACTTTGTTAAGAGCAATTAGATGTAATTGTCCTTTGCCTTGGAGCGTTGCAAACATTTTCTCAATCCTTGATATTGGAATGTGCACTGTACAGTATACATACCTAAAAATAGATATTAGTTATACCTGCTCTATATCAGGACAACCTCTTTTAAGTTGTCTGTGCTCGTATATGTCAGGTCCAATAAATCAACCAACCAGAATACTTTTGAAAAGCTTTATGGCTAATGACGTGGTTATCTATCGATTCATCTCTTAACATTTGTGCGTTTACCAAATAATGCGCTTTTTAATGGGAAGTTTTAATTTTTGATTTAAAATACCTAATATATTGAGCTTCAAGGTCGGTGTACTCCTCGAAGCAAAAGTTTGACTCTGAGATTTCTTTATAAGAGTATGGATTGGTGTTCTCACTCCCTATGGAAAAACAGAAACAACATCATATAAAAACACTGCAGCCGAAATTTTTCAATATAACACGCTGATACCTCGCCAGCAGTATGATACGCTAAATAAGTCTTTACCCATATAGCGCTTATGTATCTGATATATTTAAGTTTTTAAGCTAAAAAGAAAGCAATGTAATTCTGCAAATCGCCACCGCTGCCTGATGAAAATTCAGGCAATCGGTAGTACGCCAAAGTGGTAGCATTACTAATCACATGGACGTGAGGCTTATTCAGATGCTATCAAGAACTGCCGTTACAAGCCTACACCTATTTCTGAATATGTACCAACGCTGCAGTTCGGATTTTGGATATAACAAAAAATTGTAAATTGTCATTATCCTCACAATTATCTCCCATCGATGTTGATTGCTCGATGTTAAGTGAATACATATCACTAAGTAAAAAATTGCTTTGTTAACGGTTAAAGTTGACCTTGACCAAAAAATAAATTGTTGGAAATGAAAAACAAATAAGCACCACAGTCTTCTCTGTATACATGCATTTAGTCCTCTGTTGAAGTTGCCTATAGTTTTTCAATCCCTTTTGTAGTGACAATATCAATACGTGTGTAACTCTCTTAAGTTATACTTTACCTAACAAAATAGAAGCTGATATCGATTGATCAAAAAACAAGTTATTGGTGCAAGTAACTTCCATCTCTGGTGCAACGAGGTTTAGAGCTACGGCGAAGATAGAATTTATGTCATAAAGAGTGCTGCGCGATTTATATCACATAACAAAAACGTATCAGAAGCGCAAGACAAAAAACAAACAGAGACAACAAAAAATCTTTTATTACATAATAAAAATCGATCTGAGCAAATGAGAGACGTTCAAACAACAAACCCAAAGTTTTATACAATATGTGCTCACATTGACACAACCTATAGACACAATTACATTACAATCTAAAAGCAATGTTCAATAAGTTTCCAACTTAAAAAGCATTTATCTGTTCGCAGTTATTTGTGTGAAGATTGATGCGGTTCTGCCATTTTGTCGCCGCAAGAAGTTGAAAAAATGTTCTTCCAGAAACTTTTCAAAAGGTCCCAGACGCCTCAGGAAATACCATTAGCAAACGTCAATGGATTCAATTTCCAATAACATGAAATTCGTTTTAATAATTTATTTTTCTATCACAACTCAAACGCAAAAAGGAGAGTGGCGAACTGAGAAAGTCAGGTATTTGTTGAATTACCTTGTACGAGTATATGAGAGATAAAAACGCACATAAAATAAAAACCATAAAAAATCCCGAACATTATTCCTTGAACCACATTTGGATTAACACCTGCTGTTGCTATGCTGACGCTAATTGATATGTAACTTCAAGGTACAAAAAAAAATTGATTTACCCAAATATAAGGACAGCCAGGAAGCTAATAAATTAACAAATTCACTTTAATCGAATTTATGAATAAAAATAGTGAATACTGAAAGGTATCGCACAGGTTGTTGATGGTACTGAAATGCAGTTACACTATTTAACTACTACTACTACTACTATTCAACTAAAATGCATTTAAAATATTACAAGGGGAATAATTTCTAACAAATTAAGTGTCAAAAACAGAATACAACATCTGACAAACTGAAAAACTTCAGCAATAATCTCAAATTGGTAGAGAACATTTCAAATGCAAATTATCACAAACTATAATACCAACACACCACCACTGCTACATTAGTACTTACAATCCATTACACTGTTGTAACTTTGTTGTATAGTTATTTCGAGTAAATACACATTTAACTTTTTCATTACAATTTGGAAAATGTTTGCTAGATTTTACTGTCGAATGCGTACGCTTTACGATTGTTTTAACTTGCGTTCACTGTAAAACCAATATCGCCGAGCAGTAAAGCCAGCATTGCTAAATTAATTTCACTCTCCTCCGCAAATGGTAATGTAGAGGACATTAAGGCGGGTGGCAGTTTTATTGCGCAAATTACGCGTTGGAGTTTCACATCCAAATTGAATTGTTTTTGAAGTTGATGCCTGTACCCATGCTATTCGACTATTCGTATTATATGTACGACAATTTATCGAGAAACGGTTCACAAATCCAAGAGAGCATTTTGTTCTCTGTATGTGTCAATTAAATGTCAACGAAGTCTGTTTTTAATTGAATCACCAACTAAATTAATATTCAGGTGTACCAGTTACGAGATAGGTCAGGATCATATACGGACTGATTGCGTATAGACTATAGTGAATAGTTTACGCAGGCCTTATAATTTTCCACGATCAATTAGGCTCTGAAATCGACTGCGACGCAAATTTATAAAAATGTCAAACTGTGACAAGCGGTCGCGTGAATTGTTTTACATGTTTTTATGCAACGACGGGAAGAATATAATTAAATAGATAGATATTCTATTACTTTATCGTTATTTGCATCGAATTACGCAATGCCATTTTCGAGGTGTTCACTTAAAGCACCGCAGAAATTTATAAATATACCATAAAACTATGAGATTAAGTGAATACCCTTATGATACAAGAACTACAAATCGACTAATAGAAGACCCTACGCATCAGCAGTCGCCGTTGACATAAACAAAACTATCTGCTGAAATATGCCTGTGCACTCCAGCTACTACAACTTTAGATATTCTGAGGAATTTCATACATTCTTTTAAATGATATTCAGCCTTATTTATTAGAATTTGCTAAACACGCCTATACACCTGTATAGTTATGCAGTGTATAAGAATTTATACAGCCCTTATACACCCTTCCAAAAATTCTTATTTATAAAACATTTTTCCATGCATACTAGTTATACAGGGCTTGTGTCAAAAAAAGTACTGAAAAAGAGAAATCTATTACATTTATCTGTCCGAAATGATAAAAAAAACCTAAGCAGCTTGTGAGAAATACAAATTCAAATACAAATTAAAATGGAAAAGTAAAAAGAAAAATATGGGAGATTCGGGACTCCATGAAATGGTGTTCATATTCAAATTTTAAGAAAAATTGAAAACAGCTTAAAATATCTCATATGTCATATCTGCACATATTTCTTGTCGAGAATATTTGTAGAATCCTTAAAATTGAAAAAAAAAACCTGGAAACAATCTATTCAATTTATATTTGATTTTATTTGAAATAAAATGTGACAAATTTTTTTGAGTCAAAATGACATTTCGATAATATTCCACCTCTATACAGGCTCTAAACAACGTCCAAGCGCGTTTAGCTTATACAAGCTCTATACAACGTTGAAAAAATTTTATAAATAAGGTTTATGCGTTTAGAGGCATTTTAGAGCGTGCATAACTTTATACACTCTTTATAATACGTTTATAAATAAGGCTTATAATGTATTATAAAATTATGCGTGCATTACAAATTTAGACAAAACAAATTTAGGTGTCTTTTGTTTGCAATCCCTTGATATCCTCGCTTGAAACGACAAAACAGTACCATCTCGTCCTTTGGATTGCAGATAGCACGAAACACTTTTGTGGTAGCACATTTCACATCATTGATACCATCTAGGTCAATAACATGAGGGTGGGAAATTGTTCTCTATCACAATTGTGACTTTTCCTTGCAATTTATCGGATCTCATGAAAATCGATTTCGTCTGCGATTGTATTGTTTCTTTGCATGGAAGCGAATACTTTATTCAATTCACTATTCGCAGAACAGGATCTGCCAAATTTCCAAAGTACTTTTTATCACGACATGCTACCTACTTATCGATATTAATATATGCAGTACGTAGGTATTGAAACAATAAGCAGATCTCGAATAAACTGAAAGTTCTAGATTAATAGGCAAGAAGTATATTAAGCCTCTACATAAAAGAGGAAGGGTGTCAAAATATTAAACTAAGCGCAATAAAATTAAATCGCGCTGAAGAGTATTTATCCCTGAAATGATGGTTCCACTGTATCATGAACGTATTCGAGAAGAACAGAACAGATACACTTAACCATAAGGACTCCAGTGTCGTTCAATTTTATTTGTCTTCCCCCTTCTTCTTTCCAACTTATATCATTTTTCTTTCCACTGAAATCCAAAAAGGAAAAAAAGTTAAAATAGACGGAGTAAGAGGACGCAATATCAATAAAATTGATTGGAAAATTATTGAGATATAAGGAGCTTTACATTTGGTTCTATGCGACACGGTGAGTGTAAGCAGCATGGCGAATATTCGTGGTATGAGCAAATAAAACATATACGTACGTATATCATTGGTTCGACACATTGAAATGAAACACGCAAGATATCGTAGGCGGAGTAGGAGTAACAAACGGTATATACCTATGTAGAAAGTCGTTCTTCTGAATAACGAGGATTTTGTTCAATAATCTTCAATTTTCGATATCGCGTGAAACTGCACAGAGGTGAAGAAGTCGCAAAGGGGATTCGTAATAAGATTACATGCTTCGGGTTCGGATCATCTGAGATACGAGTAGGTGTCTACAGTGTAGGTAAGTATATTTCTGCGCAAAAAGATATACGTTTAACAGATTTATTTATGTAGCTCTTATCTACTACTATTTAAATTTTATGCAATTTACTTAGTTCCATGATCTGATGATTGGTATATACTCACTACACAACGTACTTTCGCTTCTTATTTTACGATAAATTTATTAGAAACTGCAGAGAGCTGCTGCCGATAGTTTAAACGGAATTTAACGTATGCGTCTATTATCGCGACCGTCTTAAACTTTTTAACCTTAATACACTTGAGGAACACAGGGACGCGCACATTATATTTATTCACCGACTACTCTCAGGCTCGGTGGATTGCACGTCTTTTTACAACTCTATCTACTTTTACACTAACCCTCGTAGTCTACGTTGACCATGCCTCTTCCATCTTTCAACTCACGGCAGCTCCTATGGTTATAACGAACCAATCTCTCGTATGCTGAAAAAGGTTAACTTAAACCTCAATCGCAGCACTACCTCCCTTAAAATCGACCTCCTTGAGCATCCTTAGCTTCAAGTATAAGTTCCAGAATTTATTTAAGTAGCTTTAAGTCATTGTTATTATTATTAAGCTAAATAATTGGGGTTTCTTGCCTACACAAAAAAAAAAATTAAATAGCGCTACTTTTGTGATGACCTATCTTCCATTCTTTATCACTGCACATTATTTGCTTTCCTCATCTTTACATTAATTCATGTATAGTTGTCACTCAACACTCATATAATTAATCTCTGACTTATATGAGTGTACCGGCTATAATATTCAATATTGACTTTCCTGAGCTATCAAATCATAACTAGACACTCTTTTTATATGATTTTCATTGTCCCATAAATCAGCTTTTGGCTTTTTTATTTGCCAATTAATACAGTCCATGATACATATTTGGAAACAACCAAAATTCCAAGATATTATCACTAATTTACTTGTATTTAAAACATTACCGGGGGAAGATGTCACAATTTAGTTTCTGGAAATTATATTAGCTCTCCTCCATTATATTGCCAAACTGGCTACCCAAAAGTGCGGAGCACTGCTAAAATCTTTTCCGTTTTACCTTCCTGAAAGCAATGCAGATTTTAGGCAAAGATGTTGGTTATTTTGTTCATCCGCAACGGCTTATGGCTTCATTATTTATTCTGCCCAAAAAAGTGGCTATTATTCAAACAGAGTATCTACTTGGCGGCCAACGGAACGAGAAGCCATCCTTCCGAAAGTTGAATGGGAAAACTCTAGAGTGCTATGTTGACTTAGTTTTGCTACAATTCTTTTAGTTTAACTTAATTAATTAAATATTCTTTGTGCAGTTGTTTTCCTGCGGTTACAAAACGGAAACGAACAGGTGCCGTTTCACGACTATCCGGTTGGCTACGCAACAACAACGAAAATGTGAAACTAATTAACTTAAGTACGTTAAGTATGTTAGCTCAGTGACTACAGAGACCGAAAAGTATGCTTCAAAGAATGTAATTAATGGAATGACTTCTTACTTTCTGCGCACTCTTCTAGCAAGGACAAGAAATTATGGACACCTTAACAGAGTGTTCCTAGACAAACTCTTAATTTTATTTTATTGTTTTGAATTACTCATGTGGAATATCCGATTTATTATCTTAACTAATTTAAAGAATTAAAATGCAGGTGCCTGCATTCCTTTTTCGTTTTCAATTTGAAATGGCAAATGGAGTTCAATATGAAATAACTAAACAATTTTATAGTAGCACTCATTATTTAATTAGAAGGTGAAGTGCCTTAATCCTCTTTGCACAGCACTTTATAGCTGAAACCAATTTTTTCCGTACACAGCACAGCTGAGATTAAGGTTTAATTGCACCCTCGCAAAGGAACTCTTATTCTAAGGACCAAGATATCCTTACCTTGCAGCTCGTTTATTTCAATTAAAATTAGCATTACTGTGGAATTTATTGCTTTAGACTTAATGGCATTTCATTTGCCCTCCATTTAGAGGGCGGTGCTACTATTATTACACATAGAGATTTTTTTAATGTATTTAAAAAAGCCTTTGTAAGTGCATTTAATTGTCGACAAAACTTAATAAAAAAAATTGTATTTAATTCACTTAGTTTTGTTGTTAAAGCATGGCAGCTCTTTTCAATACAACAATATGCTGAGGAGAGCTTAACTTATAACTTGGACAGTTAAACGTTTGTTTATGTGGACTTGGGCATTTTAAAAAAAAAAAATTACCGGAATTTGTTTTTACATGTTCTCAGGCCCAACCAAATACTTGTTCTTTTGACGCATTTCAACACATGTAGATGTAGTATGCCGTTGCATAAAAGATTTTTCATATTCTCTGCGTGCTCCAATTGAAATTAATCTATGTTTTTATAGTATGATCGACAAACATGTAAGCAATTTCTTTAAAAGCGACAGAAATCCGACCACCACCACCACCAACTGTTGCATCATTTTTAACACACCATAGAATAATTGCAAGTTTTAGGTCGTAACATAGTTATTCGTTTGCTGGCAAATTTTTGGCAAATGTGCGAGAACTTTTGATGTCAAACATTTTTGTCAACTTGCCAGACAGATTTATATTGTTTTTGATTACGCTTTTGGTGGATGGCCACATACAAATTTTGCCAAAAGACTGCAAATGTAATTGGACAGTTGGGCGAAGTTGCAATTCACAAGGCAATAAAAAATGTCCAGAATGTGGGAGACTAGCAGTTTTATATATACATATATAAATAAAAAGTTGAATAATATTACGACTTTTAATGCATTTAAAACATGTATATCTATATCATGGTCTGTGCACTCGGATACTTTTTTTGCGTTTTCATTGGACATTTTATTGCATTAATTTTACCCATAACTTAAGGGCATTCATCAAAGTATTTCAAGCCTTATAGCAGCGTGTGTACCTACTTGCACTGCAAAATATTATCACATCGTATAAAGGTTGTGAATAATAAAACAACACGCATACGAGCATATTTTTAACCGCAAACTTGTTTGCTTTTGTTTTCAGTTTTTAAATTATGACTTTTCATTATAAATAATATTTGGTTTCATTATATTTTTGGGGGCTGTTAATTGGGTAATGCTTACCGTAAATTGCTCTTTAGTAAAAGTTATATCGATTTCAGAAGGGATCTTTGCTTACGTATTCCAAATAACTGTATAATTATGGTTAAATTATTATGTATAAATTATTCTCTTCATGGTTAGTGACATCGACTTCATCGACGATCAGATATAGCAGTTTTCGTATTATATAGCTGAAGGCAATTAGTCCCAAAGGTTAATTTTTTAGTTTAGTTATACACATTTATCCTACAAGATTCAACTAAACTCATTTTTTTGTCATACGTCAGCGGTTTTAATTTGATGAACTAAAATGTTTCCCGTAGAAGCCAAGTGCAGTTTTGAATGTGCTGCCATCTAAATGCATTATCTCGGCCATCAGTCTTTATGCTCAATGTGGGGATAAAAGTAGATTAACACGTAACCCAGAGACTTCTAAAAATGGACATGTTGGTACCTACTTTAACAGGGCAAACCCATATGATGGCATTTCGGTTTTTATATAACATATCTGTTGTATGAGGCAGGGATCAGGAAAGGTGGATAATGATTCAAATTGCGTCAGTATCCTTTGAGTACAAAATAGCAATAATTTTGCAATTCAACTTCGTTTACTAATTCCCATATCCAGCACGTGAAATCGTCGGCTTTCATTAATTGCTATAACCAGAGGCGAAGCATTTGTACCTACCCAACTATTTCAAGAGAAACAGATATCAAATAAAGATGAAACAATGAAAACCATTTCCAGTCACTGGACATTATGTTATTGCTTTAGATTTTGAAAATGAGAACATAGCTTCCTGCACAGTTGTGCCGAAGAAAAATGTTACACATCTCTGGAGATAATATTTTTTTCTTTATAGCAAGCGGATATCAGTTCTAGAAATTGTAAGATGTACATGTGCAGCCTCATTTATTAGAATTGGCTAAACGCGCCTAGACACGTGTATATTGTGCAGTGCATACATATTTATACAGTCTTTAAACACCCTTCCAAAAATTCTTATTTGTAAAACATTTTTCCATGCTTCCACCTACTAGGGCTTTTGCCAAAAGAATTACTGAAAAGGAGAAATCTATTACATTAAAGAGATGGGAGATGGGAGATTTGGGACTCCATGAAACGGTAGCCTTATCCAAATTAAAACAAACTAGCTGGTCTGGTACCCGCGACTTAGTCTGCTTAGAATTAATACTTCAAGTAACTCAATTAAAATATTTATTTCAACAACTGCGCCACTTATCGGGTCAAAAACTATCCTATCTTTCAAGGCAACCGTTAAAAGGTAATAATCTAACTTTAGCATTTATAATATTAAGATTATATCAAGGCTACCTTGAATTTTTTGTGCAAAAAGTGCATATGGTCATATGGGGCTTTATGCTGGCATTCGTACTTATTGTCCGATTACACTATGATGGGCATTTTTATCTGTCAAAATCAGCCTGTTCATTTGTGGCATTTTGGTCATTAGAGCATATGAGATATGCCCATTACATTGTATGACTATATTTTGACAGGAGAACTGTCTGAATATAGTTGGCATTTTATAACCACTTGGCATACAGTCTAATCTAACCATTATACTCGTATAGACGGGAGACTTTTAAGTTCTTATGATAGATAGCAAATATTGTAAAAGTGGAAATAAGTCTACAGCCTAAATGCATGTATATGCTCGTATTATTTAAATTTAACCGATATCATAAAAAAAGTCATTGATCAAAAAGTAGTATAAGCAGAATTATAAATAAAGTCAAATAAGGCATCGCATATTTTGTAGCCCATATAATAAACCACGTTAAAAGGCAATGATTCCATACGAAAATCGTAAGGCTTCTGAACCACTCAATTTAATTTTGTGGTTATACTGCACAAAGACCAGTAAAAAAGTGGAAAAAAAACAAAGCAAATAGTTTTATAAAAGAATTTAGTTTATTAATTAAAGAAAAGGAAGATCATACTTTGTGGAAGTTTGGTCTTCTAAGAGTTACTATGTAAAATTAGACCAAAGGCAACTGTTACGAGTATCAGCAGAAGAAGCGCTTTGAATAAAGTTACTCCGAGTTTTGTCGTTTTCCTGTTCTCTCACAAATCTTATTAGGTGTGGAAGAAATATTTAATTTAGATTACCAGATACCCCACCAAGTAACAGAAAAGTATATAAATAAATTTAATCACGTGACGCAATGATGTTTTACAATCTCCACCAATTCAATGATTTATTTCAAATTCAAATTTAAAGGGGATGGCATGTAGAATTATTGTAGATATCAGCACTTACGAGTTACGAATGTAGTAGAAGCAACATGTGACCTAGCCATACAGTTTATCACATGCACTGGTCAGGAAGTTCAAAGAGCTCTGTACTAATAAAATACTTTATTGACGGTGTTGCAATATTTATTCGTCCTACTATCCCTAAAGGGTAATAGTTATGCTCCTTTGATGCCGTTTTGTTCCAGCCACAGAGATTCTGAGATTTATATGCCATTTGAGAATTGCTCGAACAATGTGTGGTTTCTGGTCAGAATATTCGCTTTTATTACCAGCTTTATGTCTTTGCAGAGAGCAACTCTGTCTGTCCATCTCGCTCACTCGTTCTAGACGTGGTATTTTACAATATATTTCATACTGATCCGGGTGATGATGATAATAATTCCATTCCCACTTACATGCATGCAAACACTACGCCATTGAATCACTCATTTGTTAATACAGCCGTACTTTGCGTATAGAGTCCATGCCTATGCAATGGTCTTGTATGAATAATACATGCCTTCAGAGATTAACGTTTCGGTGTATTTACATAGGTGTGTGTCGAAACCGAATATTAAAATAAGAATATTACACAATTTGTGAGGTCAGTTGATTTTGGGGGCTATGTTAAAAAAAAAATTGATAAATAATTAAAAAAAGGTATTTTCTTAGGCACAGGGTTATTGGAAATTGTATCTACATGTTTCTTATTATCCTTTATCCATACGAGTCGTACATTTTAAATGTAATTCAATTTGTAGCCTCATCCAATCCCTAATTCTATTTTCACATCAAATTATTGAATGAGAGAAATTTATGTAAACCCTATATTCTGAGGATACAGTGAATAAAAAATACTTATTGGGGCATTCATCAGCAAAAAAAAGAAAACTAATTCACTAGGAGTAGGGCGAGGTGTAAACACACAGAAAGAATAAATATTTTCTTTTCTTTTCTCGCGCACTTTGTTCAGAGCAATTTTTGCGAGAATGTCTTAATCAAAGAGATAAATTCACCAAATCATTGAAATTTATTGAATCTCATTTCGATTTCCAACTGAAATTGCTATTGTTCAATGAAGGAACACTGGCTCTGGTTTTCATTCCATTGCCTAGGGCGCAGATTTGCCCTTATCCGTGCATTTCTCCTATCAGATACTTTATATATACATATAACTTTTCGCTTATTTCTCAGGTTTTCTTATATTCTCACAGCTTCGTTAACTTTTCTAACGATTGATGAGATCAACTACTGAGGTTATTTTTCTCCCGGTTTCTTTTGGCACGGGGGTTACTGGAAAACAATATCTAGCTACTGTATTGCTTTTTTGGAATACAAATTCAATTTTCGCATATTTTTTTAAGACCTAAGAAATAATTTTTATTTTGATGCTAGTCTCATGCAGAGTGCAGGCGCATGAAGGCTTTTTCTAAAGAAAAGGATGAACAAAAACAATTCCATCAGCAGCTTTTCTAAATTTTATATTCTTCGAGATGAACTCAAATACAAATGATATCTAAAGTCTGAAATATGCATAGTCTGTTTTTAAACTTGAACTTGTACCTCTCCCAACTTGCAGCCATGCCAACTTTAAGTTGTCTTCTCCTCGAGGTTTTCAAAAAAACAATTTCCAGCAAAGATAAACAAATATCAACCTTAATTGGACTCTTATGAGAACGAGAGACATAAGAGGGTAATTTAAATTATGCTACGAGTAGGTATATTCATTATATGAGCAATTGAAATGAAAGGGATATTAACTTGTCATAAAAAAGTCATAAGGATATTGATATAAACCTGAATCACCTATATGAGTTTTATGATAAACGAATTTACTTTGTCATTCAAGCTTTAGCAAGGAAAGGACAATGTGTGAAGTACAGATATATGTATAAGGATATTTCATCATATATGTTTGTATGTTCAAGCATATTAAAGGGCATAGAGTATCTTTTAAAACCCAAAATTTTTTTTTTTGAGAATACGCTTGAAATGAGCTAAAAGAAAAACTAACTGCGGGGTTGCAGGGGGGCAGCATGACATGTTTGACATTTCATATTCATAGTTAATCGGTTCACTTTTAATCATAGGCTTACGACCTAACGCTCCAGGGGGTACATGTTTTTATTTATTATTGATTCTAACATTAAAAGCAAACTTTAATTACGTTTTTTCAATAAAAGCTGTAGGAATATTTTTTGCATTCATGCATGAAACCGTTTTATCGGTTTGCATTAGATCGTAAACAAATGTCGACTCCAACTCTACTACCAGAAGAAAAGTTTTTGGAAATTTCTTGGATATGGAATTGACTTTGAATTCCCTTCATGCAAATTCCCTATGTACCAATACAGGCATATCTACCTATCCCAAACGCAGTAAACTTTTGAAATTCTTAAAGTTTTGAAATATAATATTACCCTTTGAGAAAAAGGAAAAGAAGAAGAAGAATTTAAAAAAAATGAAAATTCTGAACGTTTTACTTTCGTAAGTTTCTGGTAACGACCCACAAAATCTTTCTTAAAGAATTTTCAAACAAATTGACCAACAATTTTGAGGTTGATTGAACTTTAAAATTAATATGAGCAACTTAGTATTTGAATTCTGTTCTCATTTTTCGTTTTTGGATTTTATTCTTGTTGAAGATAGCAAAATATCATTCTTAACTATAGGTATATATAAAAATAGGTACTCGTAAGTTCTGTTGTTGCGAAAATTTTGAGGGGCTGTGTGTCAGAAGTTTGTATCTATCATAAAGTGTCAGGACCGTTCATATGCCGGAGAAACATTATACGACCGAAGCATTGTGACAAAACTGAATAGATCGTGGTAAACAGATTTGAATTTCGAGCTCGAGATGTTAATCAATTCTGACTTTACGATAATAGAGGAACTTAGAAAAGTGGGTCGCGAAATTCTACCCGTCTGTCTGTCTGTCCGTATGCTCCTAAGACATACAGCCTTAACGAATGCCTTATTTTGGTTTAATCTTCGGATTTGGAGTTTGTAGCATAGACAAACCATAAGACCCCCAACGCAAAATTTTCTTGCCCCCTCAATTTTTTTTAAAATTCGCCTTTTTGTTTTCCTATTGGTGTTATGACAATTAACAATCCGTGCGACATGCAAAAACATACAAAAAGTACAAAAATGAATGCTGCCAACAGCTGCGACCGAGGGGAAAGGTTACATTACTGAATGGTATTGCTTGGTTATTATAAATTGTTAAAAGGCAAATAATTTGATTTCTTTGGTTAATAAAACTACCCAAAGGAGATGTTCTATATACCAGAAACATATTAGGACAAACATGGTTTTGTATTTTCCGCTTTTGGATATAAGTAACCTCATTTTCATACCAGTTTGATTTGTTCAAAAACGGCTCCAAAGATTTCATCTAAAATTGATATTTCAGCTTAAATAGGTGAGGTTACCGTGACTGCATACTCGTTCGCTATCGAATAACGATACTTTTGAAATTGTGACATATACAAGGCACCTCGAAAACGGTCCATACGATTGTTTCAAAAGTGCATTCCTAATGTAATGTGGTCAATGGTCATTTGTAACTTAATAGATAACTCAGTTATTTTCTATATTATTGTGCAATTCGTTTTTAAAAAAATAAAAAAAAAAATTTTTGTAATTTGTTTTCCTTTAGTTTACCTAAAAACGCACTGACGATTTTGATCAAAGTTCATACTTAGTAAAATTGATAATTTTCAAAATTAATGCGTGCTTAGTTTTCAATTCGAACCATCGAAAACCGTAATTTTAAAAACTGCTCATATATCGATAAGACCATTTTCGATTTGGATAAATCTTTAAAACCCAATTCAGCTAAATAGTTAAGCAACAGTGCTTTTAAACTAAATATTGCAATATTTTATACTGTTTTGGTTGTATATATTTACTGAAACCACTCTAACTATTTTGATCTCTAAATAAGATCGTGTACTTAGCTTTTAATCAAAAAATTCGATTCGACCCCTGTTTTTTAATTATTTCTCAAATATGACTTCACAAATCCCGATCTGTATTCACATATCTATGATATATTTTTGTAATAATCTTAATGACCCACTCTTAATAAAAATGCAACAACAGCTACGCAAAACTTCTTTTTAGCAAATGTTACCCAATTCTTATTTTTTTCAACCAAATTGAACATGCGCCTTGAAATAGTATCAACTATACTTGGAACTTACACAATTCGAAAATTCAACTCCATTTGCACCCCCACACAGGCCCTTCCGGATATTCAGTTTATAACAACTGCTAATGCAAATTCAAAAACAAATCTTTGTATTCTCACATATATATTTATGTAAAGATATCGGTCTATCACGGATAGACTAATATCCATTCATAAATAGTATAATAGACACTTTAATTATTCAATTATAACTGGCGACGATTATAAAAACTCACATTGCTAGTTCATAATACTGCCATATCAGATGAATAACCTAAAAGTGAATTTTTTTTAACACTATTCCTATATTTCATTAACCGATTCTTTTATCTAGCATTGGTTCTCAGATCCTTACCTATCTGTCTGAAAAGAAAACAAAAAAACTTTGATCAACGAGACGGGTTCGTTTGACCCAGTCGTGCACTATAGTTTTATTTCAGTAAAACCGTTTACAGGATTTTGGCATTTTACTGCCGCGCTGTAAGCTGCATCTATCGTTGACTTAATATTGACACGACGACGCATGCAATATTGCGAAACTATACAACTATTGCATAGTAAGAGTGACACATATATATCTACATTATAAGAAGCTTTGCATTTGTTCAAATTTATTCTAAATCGATATTAGCTCATTCAGAAAAAGATTCTGAGTTTTTGGAGATTGTATCTATATTCGTCCGTAAATTGAATACAGAAAATTAATTTATTTGATTCATTCCTAACCATATGAGTGAATCCGAAGCCAACCATCAACGGAAAGTAATGATAAATTGATAAGTAGAGGATTAACTTGTAATGAGCGCCGAATTGTAATGAAAGCGAAAAAAATATGAACAATACTGGTCTCCGTGCAAACATGGGAGTATTTGATTAAGATAAACATTCCACGTCATAACGACCATGGAAAAACAAAACAAATTAGCTGAGTGAGAAAATATTGCATCATTAATTCAATGATTTCGTAATAAATTCGGCATATTATACTGCCCAAGCTAAATGCATCTAACAACGCATAGAACACATAAATTGAGATATAAAATAATTAAGAAAACGATTTGGCGAACGTGCAGTATTTCTCAATTAACTTTTATACAAGTAGTTTCTTTATCAATATTCTCAAAAGGAATGTTTGTCCGCACAGTAGTGGGTATATGAGAAAGTAGTATCGAAAGTAGAACCCTAATCAAATACATAAATAAGACTTGCATGAGAGTATCAACTTAATATTTTTTACTTAGCTGAAAACTCTTCAAAATATCATTGTTTCAAGGGAATTTTCACCAGCATGATTCCACCAAAAATTTTAAATAAAGCTGAGCTTTATTACAATAAAAATAAAAATATTCTCATTGTGTACTTCCATTTTGTATTAACTTTGACTAACAGGACAAAAAAAACTGTCTGCATCATTGTAGCTTAAGTGTTTTCATTCATAACTTTTATCCAGGATAAAATAATTGATACTGCACAGAAAAACAGATGAAAAGGTATTGTTATAATTATTCAGAGAGTTGTCATTGTTTCGTTTAATAGTTGCCTCTGTAGTGAAAGTACCTAGGTACCTATATCTACTTGAGGAAAATACAAGAGAGGACGATGCTATTTGCTATTTAATTTAAATTGTTTCCATTAATCCATTTTGTTATTTATCGTAATTATTTTACTAAGTAGTGTTTGCATTTCAACTTCGCAGAAAGATTATGGAATGGATCTTTTTTTGTTTCGTTAATTAATTAAAATGATGCGTTTAATGAACCATAGCCTCACAAAATAAGCAAGAACTTGTTTTGATAAACTAGTCAACTTCAATGAGAAACCATTCTACACTGAAAATAAATTTAAAAAAAATTTCTCTTCCATAAATCTACTATAAATAAAGAAGGGAGTAGAACAAATCATAGAAACGATTTCCGTCTTAGTTTTGTTTTGGATTAATGGGTGCACAGCGAAAGCATTATAAATGCATATAATGTGAGGAGCTTTCAACATAAGTTTAGACCCATGCTAAGAGAAGGACAAATTTTTAAAAACCTCAATCATATTACATATGATTATTATATATTTTTTAAAAACCGTTATCAGAATATGATAGCTAAACTTTTCTTCATGGTATCCAACCCGTAGGCATAGGGTTTAGATGGTCTTAATTTCACCACAGTTAAGAGTTTTATTATTACTAGAACTCGCCCACTCGTAGAAATTCTACCATAATAGGGATCTGGCTTATACACAATATAATTTTCTCAACAAAAAAAATCAAGCGGATAAGATGTGTTTAAGGCACTGAAAGTGATTCTTAACTATTCCCCTTCTCCTGTTTATATATGAGATATAAGATTATTTGGAGTGGAATGAAATGGAAAGCCACCGCTAAAATAACGCGAATTCAAACCCTATACCAAGGATACATTATTCAAATTTCAGTAGGTAGATAGATAGTATAGAGTGGCATAAAAATGCCAAATGCCCATAACATTCTTAGGAATAACGATATACATAGTATCAATAACATTACCTGGTACATAATTCTTACCCCAATAAGAACAGCAAATAATAAACGGAAACATCAGTCTTATAGTAAGCCGCTCTCTCAATCATCAATTCCATTTAAATGTTTATTTTGCACTTAAGAGAAAGAAAATCAGCCCCATCAATATTCGTCAGTGAGTGTCTGACGAAAAGAACAAAATCCTGGATATAAAAGCTTATTTCACCTTTTTTCCCTTAAAAATTGAGGATTTTTATATGTACTCCGCCGCTTTTGTGGTGGCGTACGTTTTAACAAATGAAACCTTAGCACTTCAACTGCGATACGTGAAGGGATTTCCAAAAGTTCCTCATCTGGATAACGTAGGCCATGAGTTGCTGTGAGTATTTACACATCACAGACAATATCCTGCTCAAAGGTTGCAGGTTCGCTTAGAAATCGACGACAAAAAGTGGTTTGCATAAATTTTATCAGTTTCCCAAAGTACAGTGCGGTTATAAGATTGGCTTCGTGTACCTTTTTCCAATGAAATTACCTCAAAGAGACTGTCGGCGCTGTGCTACACGAAATGCCCTCCCGCAAACAGAGAAATTATAGGTTATTTGTTGTCAGATTTTGTGGTATAAACTAATAATATATATTCAATGTTTATTGAATGTGCGACGCTTTCAAAATAACAATTTCCAGCACTCCTTTGGGGCATTTCGGTTTCACTAGTGACATCGGTCCACAGAGCTTTTAAAAAGGAGATTTTTATCCTTGTGCCACACTTCAGTTTATATGGTATATATAAGTGCCTTATTTCGTTCTTGTCACATACTACCGATTATCTGTTAAGTCATTGTTTGTTTCCCTGGTAATGTTTATGAAGGAAGACCTCTGTCTCCCATCCAATTCAATATGGATCGCATAACAAGGCGACTTTTGGTGTTTCCTAGCACTAACTTTTTTATGGTAGGTACCTGATGTATAGATCGATGTGGAAAATAATATTCTAAATATAAATAGAAAACTTTGACTATTTTATTATAACGGAGAAAAGTTGAATGGTTATTTTTTATGTTCAGCCTTAGTGTGAAATGTTTTCCTTTTCTGCTTTAAGTTCATTGTAAAGTACAAAGGTGTAAATCAATAACTTTTTTTGGATGAATTTGTATCGTTTGCGAGAAAACAATATGTACATTAACCTTTTGTTGTACCGTATTTCATAAAAATCGGGTTGGAACGTCCTAATCGTAATATACCTATTTTAAGAGATCGTGGTTTTGGAAGTTTTGGATATTGCATTCCGAAATATATTCGTACAGTCATATATATATTTTATACTGGTTCTGCGAGTATTCAATTTAAAAAAATCTTTTAGGGAAGACAATTGGAATACTTTTAAAATGTTCTACATCAGCAATCTTTCACAATAGAATTTACTTCCGAATGCAGAACAAAACAAAGAATAGAAAGAAAAAGCAATCTTTACGTTATTGCATTCGAATTCAATTCAACAGCAACGTAGAGGGAAGTGGAAAACGTAGACAGCAAAACAATACACCAAAGTTGACAATGAGAAGCAGAAAGTATTTTCAATAAATTTTAAAGTCCGTTTGTTCTCGATATCGGAATATCTCCTTGGCTGCAATTTAAACTTCTGTACAGGGGAATAAAGTGCCATTCCAATAATCCAAACGCTTTGTTCGCCTTTTGCCAACTGAAATATAAAGGAAATACCTACTCCTCCGAATTGTATTTATGTACCATTGTGTACACAAAATACATTTTAGCTCAGTTTTCCAATTTAAAGATATACCCTAGGTTCACACTGAAATAACTGTTCCCTCGCAGTTAAATTTATTTAATGATATAGATTTCAGAATTTATTGCGTGTTCTGTATTTATTGGAAATAGAAAACAATGCAACAAGCAACTTAATTACAAAATCTAAAAAAGGAGAATGCTTCTAAAAAAAACTTCGGTATTTGAAAGTAAATAGTGCCAGATTTTAAATTAAATTAATTGATATTCATTTGGTTTTGCAATGGCAGGATTGTGGGCACCCATAATATTTTAATGCAGACTGCGGAAACATATCCAATGCAGATGTGTATGTGAATAATTAAAGCTCGTCAACACGCAATCATCATTACATTTTATTTCGATTGTCCTGGCGCTGGCATGCATCCAAAAAGGGGCATCTGCAACTGGTGCAGACGATAGATACCTACTATACATAATATGCAGTTGATTCTACGTATAATAATGAAAATCTACGGCGCATACCCACGCTGCAATGCTGGCGGTATGTTGGTCAGCCATTAACTATTATTAATTTCGATGGTAATTTTGCCATCTGTTTTAGTTAACAAATTCTTCGTGGTTGGTGATTGGTGCACTAAAGGGGTCATGCCAATTCAACCGATCTCCTGTATACCCGGTTGAATAAAAAACACTGCAAAAGAAAGGCTGTTATTTGTTTTTATTCCAATGACAGCTAGTACACATAATAGAAGCATATAAAAATTGCTTTAGCTACAGTATCGATACAGTTATACCATAAATAACAGCAGTAACGAAGGAAAAATCCTTTCAGCATATCCAATAATAAAAATAATTAAAAAGGGTTAATTGGTAAATTTTCGATTACAATCTTACATGAAGTGAACTCAAACAATTTAAATAGGTCACTTTATTGGTGGATGGAAAAATATCGGAGCATTTTTTCACAAAAAAATTGTAAGGCAAATAATCCATACTTGAATTTATATTTGCCACTCGCATTTAGGGTGTAGTTCCCATCAATTATTTGAGGTTAAATAATCTGAAATAGGTTTTCTTATTTTTAGGTTTGTGTTAAATAATAGTGTCATTGATAACTTCGCAAGGCATTTAATTATTTATTATTAAAAGTTGATACATACTTAACATAAGTTCTTTACATTCTTTCGTGGTTGTAAACACAAACGTTTGCCTACCAATTTTTCTTTTATAGGTTAAGCTTATGACCGAGTTGGTTTAGAGGTTTGTGCCTAAATACTGAGCAAGGACAAAACTTAATTTAAAAAAAGTTAAAACAAAGGCAGTTTCCTGCTTTAAGATCCTGCACTAACATCAAATCTTCATCCCCTTTAATGAACCTAACGAAATTGTTTCTCGAAATACAACATTATGAGCGCCCTAAAAGATAAATGCACATCACCTATACCAGTTGATACACGAAACATAATCGAACAAAAAGTAATAACTTTTCTCATCTTACTAGTTTCTGAAGACCTATAAATAAACGATTTCAAGTTACAACATCTTAAGTGCAGAAGTATCGGTTTGTTGCAGCTAGAGAAGTAAATAAACAAGAAAATAAAGTCCACCATTTTTGCAAGCTTGTCCGCATATTTTGTTTTATTTTGTAATGTGATGATGTGGGGTAGGATAGCTCAAAGCCCAGATATATAAGAGTACCTAGCTTAAAAGCAAAGTGTAATTTCGGCTAAAACATTTGAAATTTCAGTGCAGTAGGTACCTTTGGGAGTTCTTAATCTTTGGGGCACTTGGTGGATGCTGTGTCTAAATCAAAAATTGCAGTCCATTGTCAGCGCTCCAAATGTTATTGCGTCCTGAACTACGTACAGTTTTCATACAACCACATGGTCTGTCGTTTGCTCTTAAATACTTTTCCGGACATGGTGTTTCTACCGCACATTTTTTCTTCTTAATATATTTGTTCTTTCTGTTACTTTGCTCTATATAAAGTCGCACAGAATAAGTATTCCATAAGCTTCCAGGCAAAAGCAAACGTTAACCAAGCAAGCAACAAAATAAAATCCAACCAGAACTTTCCTTCAGGCGAACATTTCACACGAAGAGCGATATATAAAAGCAAAATACTTCACTGTGCCGCAGTCCTTTTGTCCTCCGTCACCTATTTTCCCACCATTTGAATTTCAGTTGGTATAATTTCTTTTAACAGCTCGGCTTTCATATAGGTATATATTTTTTTGGTTGTAGGTTGATATATATTATATGGTGTTGAGCTGAGTTAAATTGTAAATATTCCCTTTGGACTGCTGAGACTATGATCGGTGCTCCCATAGAGAGGGAATGGCAGTAAAAGATTTTAGGTTCAAACTTGGTCTTTGGCCTCAATTAGAGTTTTAATAATACGTTTTGTACCCATCGTTGATGCGTTGTTAGGAGCTGAAGTTTGTGTGGAGAAGATTAAGAAAGTAGATGAGTAGGTCACGTACGTTTAAAGGCAAGGCTAAAACTAGTTTAGTTAGTTATGTGTGTATCATATCAAGATTAAAAGCGCGTTGGGTTTGATGTTTTCGTTCCGAGAGATGTTTTTTTCGGCCCCAGCTATAGGATTAAAATTTTATATCTTTTCTAGATGTTAAAGAATGTGAACAAATTTTGAATGGTATTACTAATGGGAATAATTTAAAATTGTCTGTTCGACCGGCTGAATTGCAAAACTTTTTTAGATATTTATCAGGAGCTGGAATGGTAAATATCACTAGGGGTTTCTTCAAGAGGCGTAAAATCATACGATCTCACTTTCACCGAACTTCAATAACTCGATTGTTGCACCCGCTGTGTGGCTTGTGGCACCGCCTTGTTGGAACCACATATCACTTATGTCCAATTGATGCAATTCCTGCAAAGGCCCAATGCCGCCACCGGCATGAAAACCGCACGCAAAACCGTTAACGCCAATTCCGACTCGGAATTTCGGAATTTCGGTAGTAACCGTTTAATTTGTTGTAAACTTTAAAGAGCAAAGTTGTCAAGTCGCTAATTTCAAACCCTTTATGTGAAGCCACAGCAATTTGTTTATCAAAAAAGTGACAGTAAACAATGTCCATTCGTACCTGTAGAGCCATCTGATGTAATACGGCTTAATTTTATGAAAACATCATGTGATTCTAAGCTAGATAGTAACAGCACTACTTAAATCAAAATTTGTATCTTTGCTTAAGTTTTTGGAAGTTGCACCAAGTTGCACGAAATAAATAAGTAGGTAGGTGAATAAGTTCGATATAGTTTTTTTCCAAAAGCACCTGCTTTCAGCATTCATTCACTACACACAGTATTCATGCATTGATACCTTGGCAACAGCAGTGATTCTCGCGAAAATGCCGCCGAATGTAAATTGCTTTCAGTTGAATTATTATCAAAGAAAATCGGGCAACAATTTTCTGCATCCAGACACACGCGAATGAGTGTTTCCAAGCGAATGCACTGTTTTAAAGCCCATAACAGCTGAAAACATTTTTGCGTAGACCTCAATCCACAAAAGGAGCGTGCAAGAGTAATTTACGTACGAATACATTCTTGTTCACACCATACGTTTGGGAATTTCATTCGAATAGCTGGTGCTTACATTGAAGCCGCTTTTCAGGAACGTGTTTCACTTCATTGCTTATTGCTTCGGAACTGTGGAGGGATTTTATTTCGTTGTTGTTGTATATTATACTGGGTGCTTATTTTGTAAGGTATATTCCATATCCGGTCGTAGTTGAGAATCTCTAGGAAGAAAATAATGCCATGGTATTTTTAGTTGGAACGATACTACAGCCTGAGGCGGTTTAACAGAAGTTATAATGAATCCTATGGTTCCATAATTTATAAGGCACCTGCAGTGTTGTGACCACATTGGTGTTCTCTATACGAATTTGAGTCTGAGAATTATTCCCGACGAGGAAACGGTTTCAACATTTCTTCCCACAAAAATGTACAAGGTAACACGAACACCTGTGTAGATTTGTTAAAACTAATAGAGGTGGGAAAAAATGTTCTTTTAAATGTATGAGAAATCTGTAAAGAATTACGTCAGCAGGAGATGCAATCGCACACTGGCTTATGATTTACACTCTTAATACCTATTTAGTTTGAATATTTTTTATTTATGAAATATTATTAAAAATTAAATATCCTTCTTTTCTTTTTTCTGTCGCTTCAGGGACTCTCTTTGTGCACAAAAGAAAATACATCCGAAGAATAATCATGATATCATTTCCTGTTTTATTTTTCATCTTTCAATGTCTTCTATTACCAGCATATACACGTATTGCATTGCAATTCATAGATGCGAGACAAACAATGCCTTTCAAAATTAGGCTAGGATTAAGATTAATATTTTGTGTCAAACCGATTTGATACGAGTCCATGGGGCTATATATGTACCAAATCCACTGTTAAATGTTCCCATTGATTTAATTTTGAAAGTTAGTAGTTCCTACACAACAAATGCTATCAAAAAAAGGTTACACAAATATGGCAAGTATTATTCTACGCGGGGAATTGTCTATATTTTGCAACAATGATAATTGAAAAAAATTGCCTTGAAAAACGTGCGCTATGGTGGAAGTGCAACGTTTCGTATTGGTAATTATTCATGTCCTAAATGAATTACTGAAACATAATGGTATTGGCGCATTCAAGCGACATGTGATTGATGGTTGGACAGGATAGCCAAAATCACAGCACAAGTAGATAGATTACTGTTGATGTTATTATGTTGGTGTTACTAATGTCTTCGTATCAATCCATTGCTTACTCTGATCCCAACGGTTATCCTTTTGCATCAATCGGAAGTAATAATAAATGATTCCACAAAACAATTGACGTAGGATGACTAGGCAATCTTTTACCATACAATTCCTTGATGGCGATGGCATCGGTTCACTGTCTGCACTTGATGTTAATTTGCTCGTTTACGACCAACTTTTTTCTCCGGTTCAAGAATACTTATATAATTTCATAAGCAGTCAGCCAGGCAGTTTTATAAATTATTCGCGGCAGGTTTTTGTTTGTTTGTCTTTTGGTGCTCATATCGCTATGCGCTAGTAGAACACATCGTTTGCTGAAGAAAAATATAAATTGAAATCTTGTTTGTGAAAGGAGTAAGAAGAAATCTAATTTATTTGTTTATCATTTAATGTGACATTGGAGTCTGTTCAACCTTCTAACTTAGGCGTTTCAGTTTTACTCTTCACCCTCGACTCCAAAATTTTAATGTAAGTATACAGTGTCAGAACAAACACGTTTGAGGATAATTTCCCGGCAATGGGTACACACTCAACATTATACTTAATATTCTGATCTCTTGCGAAAGAGATTAAAATAATTTGCATGTAGATTAAACATTTTGAGACAAAACTGATGGATTTAGTTTTTATTATACCTACTGAAAAGATACCAAAATATTGGGAATTTTAAATGAGCAAAAATTTAATGGAAAACAATTGCTATATGTTGCTAGTCATGTAAGAAAGTGAACTAGTCTTGTATTTTGTTTGAAATTGATAAATTAAAACGCAATTAAATTCGGACTATAATATGGGCGAGCACAAAATTATGTTATACATGAACAAAAAAAACTAAAATTATGAAAATTAGAAAGGAGTTCCATAAAACATATCGGAGATATATAATATAAGCTGCTAAATATGTACATGCTTAGTCATTAAAACATCTTAACGAAATAATATTCAAGGATATGCAAATAGTATTGGAATTTTTAAGTTTTAAAGGAACAGTAGTCAAGGAAACTGTAAAGGAGTTCCGGATGATATTTTTCTCGCCATGATTCAGCCGCATGACACAGCACGTGTAAAACTGGTTTGTCGGAAGTAATACTTAACACTTAAGCCGGTTTACTTGGATAAGAATGGTCTCCCACATTGCCGATAAATGAAACGAGGGAACTTCAGGTTGGTTCTGAGCACCACGGCCAATGGTTTACTGTGTGATATTTAAAAAATAACAAATTATTAACCAGGTTTCTTGTCACTTTTTAATATAATGATCGATCCATATCCCTCTATTATTTCTTCCAAATTCCTCTTTACTGCATTGCCTTGGATGCTTTCTAAATCAATGGAGTCATAGTTGATATATTTCGTAAATAAGTTGCACTATAATATTAATTTCATTGCGTACGTAGAAACCCACGGCAGACTTCAGCAAGTTTGATATTCAAAAATACACAAATCAGCGCATTACAACACAAAAGATGGTGAGTTTCGATTAAGAATTTTAGAGTTATTCTTTACATAAAATAAAAACATAAGCTTTTCATATTTGTGTCATCCATTATAACTTTTGTCCGTTTTGGTCTCCATTTTATGCAATTTTCCTGGAGTATTTACAATCACTTTTTATAAGTACTCTTCACTGATATACGTAACTATGTGCCATATCCAATTGAGTAGTCGCTCCTCGATTGTGCTAAGAAGTAGGAAAGTCTATTATTGAAAACATTATTAAGGAGAAGAGGACTTTAAAAGTAACACAAAGTATAAGTTAATTTTATTACGTTGGCGAAATAAGGAGACTTGTATAATTTAATGCAATTTATCTAGGCCTTACTTGGTAAAGTATCTGTTAGTGTTTTCTATTCTGTAGGTAGTTTTTTTCATCTTTACAAAGCCAGTTTTCTAATGGGATTTTAGTTATTCATATTTTGAGTGTGAATAGAAACATAAAAAAAACACAACGAACTTTGTTCATCAGCGGTAGGATATAGATTGAAATCAAAAAAAAAAACTTAAACATTCATATCAATTTTATTCGTCTTCGCATATTTTTAGAATTGCTTATTGTTACATCGCTTACCTAGTATCTTATGAAACTGTAGAGGAAGTCTACTCTCAAGACGAATTTGAAAGCTTGGTTCTGGGGGGTAGCCATCCAAAAAGTGAATGATAATGTCAATACGACAGCTAATATTATGTATGTTGCTGTTCAACTCACGATGTTGTTTTTCAAAATTGGTTGCATAATATTAATTGACAATAATAGTTCATATATGTGTACCAAAATATATTTTCTACTAATATGAAATGCCAGCTAACGGGAAACGCATTAATTTAACTCTCCACTTTATTTGAAATTAAACAGCTGACAAAAGGTCGTGTGTCACGATAATTTGCATTTAGCTGCCACAATGTAAATCAAACTACACATTATCCAAATGAAGTAGGTACATACTCGTAACTGCCTCCGGCAAAGTTCACAACCTAACTCAATACACTTGCTGGCGTTAGAATTTTACTCTCACGGGATATGGAAACGTCATCGGCTGTAACGGAACACTCAGAAATTAATGAAATTTCATAATTATTATGTGACTAATAACAATTTGCATTTCATCAAATTTCCAACAGTCAACAAATTTTGTACATATACCTACCTTCGAAAAGTTTTCACCTGGTGCTGTCTAACGAAAAAGTGCTTTTAGCTTGTATCCCATTTAGCTTAGCTCTCCCTGACATTTAATAAATAAATATGCATGTATACAAATATAAAACTCCATAATCACTACAATGAATATTCATGAGTTTTACTTAAGTTATATGAGGGAAAGAAGCTAGTTTTAATTCATGGTTCCCAATAGAGGAGGGAGAGAGCGACGACGACCAGATGAATTCACGGGAATGTAGTTTTCTTTTTTCTTTTTTTTTAAAGGTATACGAAAGGGCTCGAAAATAAATTCAATTGTCTAAAAATTGCACAACCATTTATTAGAAATTATTATAGGAAAATATCCTATACTTTTCATTTATGTTACATGGTCATGAGGAGTGCATATTATGTAGGTATCTCTCTGTTCATAAAAAAAAGAAGGAGACTGTATTCCGGTCCACTCTATCGTTTAGCTGCATGAACTTTGATCCCATGAGTTTTATTAGTACGAAAAGTTTTCATAACGAAATGATTTATCATAGTGCTGCAGTGCAGTCTCTTTTAGTTTTGCTTGCCTCAGGACAACGGTCAGAGTTATATATTATAGTAATAGTGTCTATATATGATAGTTGAACCTTTGGAAACATATCCGCAGGCATGGAGTTCAGATCCACTATGTAACGACTTCTTTCTCCTTCCATGTTGTACATACTATGACTATCGTAGGTATATGAAAATTGTGTGTTGAATAAAATTTCGACTAGCTACACCGATTCCCCTTTCTGTTCCCGACATCACATTGTTCCAACCTAATTGGATATAATGACGGCAACTGTAGATAGAGAGTTGATAGTTTGAATACCTAAGCAACGACGGCGGCAGTGAATATCAAAAGTTGCTCTATCCTGTCTTGTAGTGCTCCTTCAAATTTGTTCGGAATTCATGTACCTTCCGTACCGTAAAATATTTTGTATTCATGGAAGATGGTGGGAAAAGTTTTTTATTGTTGTCCCTTATTTTGAAGCTATGCAGCTTGTGAATCTCAGCCAATACATGTATTTAAACTACTTATACCTATTTAAAAATACTGGAAGAAAAGGAGCAATCAACTTTATAATAATATACATTTGAAGAGATGTACCTAGCCTTAAGAATCACAAAGGTGATAGGTATAATACATAGTATGAAAATATATAGGTAGTTTATACTCGATTTTATTATGCACTTTAATCAAAAAATTAAACTAGTTGTACGGTGAAACAATGCATCGACTAAATATGAAAAGTATCTATCGATGTATCGATGCACATTCGTGCATTCGTTTCTATGCCAAGAGTATTCGATATAAGTATACGCATATACTGGACCGAAAAAAAAAAAAATGTTCAGTTCATTTGTGATTTTGTTTAAGGTCGAAAATTGTAAATAAAGCCTTTTAATACATATTTCATAAAATTCGGTTTCAAATTCCACCCTATAGCCGGCACAACAAACAAAAAAAAAAACAGAAAAATATTTATCTTAATCTAAAAGTTGATTAGATTAGAGATAAACCTCAACTTTTCTCTTAACTTTATTCTTGTACTGTTAATAGAAAATTTTTACTGTATTTCAGTAATTTTAAAATATATTGCTAAGAATATAATGGTTGCGTATTTTATTCTTCATTTGTAACAACAAATATCAAATATAGAGAAATGTACTGGTTACTCGGAAAACATTCCCAGCTCAGTACCGAGAACAAACTGCTTTTATACAAGCAAGTGCTAAAACCGGTGTGGGCCTACGGTATACAACTCTGGGGTTGTACCAAGAAAACAAATGCCAATATTTTACAAACTTTTCAAAATAAAGTACTAAGAGAAATTGTCCAAGCACCGTGGTATACTAGAAACGACGATATCCACAGGGATCTCGGAATTCCTACAATCGAAGCTGAAACTAGAAGCTTCGCGCGAAAGCATAGAAACCGACTAATCGGGCATATCAACAATACAGTCCGACAAATTTTGGATGAGAGTAATTTATTGCGCCGACTACAAAGAACGAAACCTTTCAACTTGGCAAGATAAGGATTAACCGCGTCTTAATTGCGGAACATGCAGGATCTTTCAGTGGAAAGTAACCTGTCAAAAGTGTTTTTATTTCGTTATAGAAAAATTGCTTGATAAGTTTTATCTTAGTTGCAGTATCTAACAATTTATCGAAGGGTGGTGTTTTTAGTCAGTAGAAATCTGACACTACTATGAGCACGCGCTTGCTATTCTCATAGTGTCTTTGGAAGATTTTCACCTACCCTCGGGGAAAAAGAAAAAAAAAAAAAAAAAATTGTAACAACATAAATTATTAGTTAAAGAGTTTCCCCTTTGGAAATATTTACATTGTGTGTTAAAATATTATGAGAGATTAAAGATATTTGCCAATAGCTCTGAAAATTGGAATAAAAAATGCACCTGCAAGAGTGTAGGAATAAAATATGATAACAGAATTAGAGGGTTGATTATTATTCGGTACCTTCTCCTTTTATATTCTACTAGGTATTCTAAACTGCAACAGTAGCATAACCTTCATCTAAACTAACTAGCACCCCCTGCTTCTCTCTTTCACCAGGAAGTAAGGTAACGCTGTGAACCTGACATTTTTTGCTTCCTTCTCTACCTTCAAAATTACGTCAACCTTTATCGAATTGCGGCCTTATCAAACAAATTTAAATTCGATACACAAAGAAATAAAATAATGATATCTCAATTTATTGTCTTCTAAATCAATTCTTTATTGAGGACATTAAGATGAGCAAATGCAAATTTATAATATGCCTTTGTTTCACGCTTTTCGTACTACGTAGATACTCGTATATAACTTCACAATTCATTTGGGAATTTCCGTAATCGTGTTTCAAATATCAAAAGCGCCTGTGGTAAAATGAAATTCGCTTTTCATTCCTTATAGATTGAAAATCTATATATTTGCACTACATACCACCTATACATATATATACAATACATTCACACATTTTTCGCTTATTCTGTCTCTCATATAACATTTTTACTCATTCAATTGGAAATATCTAACAACATATAAATAAAACATGATTCTTCCTTTTGATGCGCACCTCCGCATCAAATTGCATACATCACTCCTGCTTACATGACGAAAACGCTAGACAGTTGTACGCAGAACGATCCAACCCTCCAGACCTTCATTTCCATGTAAATTAAATTTTATACATCCGGAGGGAGTAGTTAACGTACTTTAAAAGATTTTTCTCGTGCATTTATGTTTGAACGTTCTGTATACGTTTGGAAAAAGAAAAATTTCCGCATTCCGGTTTTGTTTTGGGCGCTTAAAACTACCTTGAGTAGATTTTGTGTGACAACCAGAAACAAAACAAAAAAAATTAAAAAAATAAGTAAATGGAAACTAGAGGCTTATAAGGTTATAAGCAAACAAAATATACGAAATTTTGCCGCAGGGAGTAGTTTGTTCCAACAAGACTCCTCCATAGTTTACCATTCTTGTTATATGGAATGGATGGAAGTTTTAGCTTAACATCCCTGAAGTCATAATTGTAAATTTCATATAATTTCAAAATGTATAAATCGTCGGTATTTTGCTTCTGGGACTTATCTATAAAAGAGGGGGAAAAAGTTTTACTAAGAATTAAGTAAAAAAAAATGTCCCTGTAAAATGCTTGGAAATTTCAACATTACTTAAGACAGATAATAATTGTTATAGCACAATGGAGCTAATCGCTTAAGTTAAAACCTAATTGGTTCATAATCGTAGACATTTTTTTATACCATTGCTCCTACTGGGAACGGGCTATAACATTTTGACCTAATAAAAATATTTCGCCTATTAAAATATTCCTAAGGCGATGTTAAAAGTGCCATAAATACCAACTTGTCGAAATGAACAATTGCTTTGAAGTGAATTTGTAGACAACACAAAAGAAAACACATATAATCTATATATATAAAAATGAATCTTGGTTTGTTCGGATGCTTAAAACTCGAAAACGACTGGACCAAATTGGATACTTCCTTCTGCGGATTTGTTCGTAATTGCTCCGCAAAGGTTTAGGAAAAAAGAAAAATTGAAAAATTCGCAACAGGTGGCGCTGTAGGCGGTCATTCCATTTGATAGCACAGTATATGTTCTTTGTGATTTGATAATTTGGGCTGTGAGGTCACGGAGGAGGGGGGGGGGCAATGAATTAACTAATGTACTGATAAAGAAGTTGTACCCTTTTGTAAATCAAGAAAGAAAAATAAAACAACATTTGAAAGAAAGTCAAATTAATTTTAAATAAAATTTTTAAATTTACTATCTATTATTATTATTGTTTTGTTAGATCGTTAAGTGTTTTGTTCTGTTTTTCCAGTTATATTCAAAATTTCAATTGCACCCTTTTCGTTCGTTTGCTTTCTGTATTTTGGCTATTTCAAAGGTAAGTTAGTGATTTGTGAAAACTGCGTGCGATTTATAAAAAGTTATGATCATTTACAGTTCGATATTTGTTACGATGCCAAAAAGAGGTCATGGTAACATTGGTCGGCGTTTCTCTTAAGTTGGTGTTTTAGGTGAATAGATTTGTTTAATTTATTTTTGATAAAGAGAGTCGACGGCCGAAGAAAGTTAAAGTCGTAGGAAATCTAAAAGAGAATTTTTAAAATTTGCGGGGGAATTCGGTAGGAATGCTGTTTGCACAAAAAATTCAAGATAGCCTTGATATAATCCTAATATTATAAATGCGAAAGTAAGATTGTTACCTTTTAACGACCGCATAACCAATTTTGATGATATTGGTATAGAGATAGATGGGACCTCTGAGAATGACATATTCCACTTTTTGTCGCGAAAACAAAACGTGAAGGGGATGAAGTTTTAATGACGAACCAATTATTTCTTAATTTAACGATAATAAAATTCATCATAGGTAAGTACGTATCTATATTTGGTAAGAAATAAATATATTTGCTGAGTATTTTATAATTGAATTTAAATGTGTAGGGCTAATTGGTTAGATTGAAAGATTAGATAGTTTCGGACCCGATAAATTGCGCTGTTGTTGATATAAATATTTAAATTTAATTACTCGAAGTAATAATTCTACGCAGACGAAGTCGCGGGTACCAGCTAGTATAATATATAATATAATAATATAATTAAAAAAAATGCCTCCAAAAAGACTGGAATACAAAAATATAGCTTGGGACATGATTCAGGTCTTTATTCCGTTTGGTTGCATTGTGTACAGAGTGACATTGGGTAGGTATATGCGAGATGCGACCCAATCGTCTTGTTTATTTAATTTTAATTTGTTCCCCAGATAGCTGCTCAAATATGCAAACTTAGTGTATATATGTATTTCCTTGCAAAGAGCAATGATTGATTTAAAATTTGTGGCTATGAGGTGACAACAGATAACCCCATTTCATAAATTTCGCCATAACTTCTTGTATTTGATTTCATGTAAATAAATATCCCATCAAAATTTTAGTATACGTTTTCATATCTCATCTTCAAAAAATAGCAACCATTCCGGCTCGACATAATATTCAATTCAAGTAATTGTAAAATATTACGGATAGTAAATATTACAGCAACGGTTCGTAATGTTCATCTGTATCTACCTGTATAAGCACTTTACACATCTATTCTATTTAGGACTGACAGGTGGGGAAGAAACATTCCTGAAAACGGTTATTTTTTCACAAAGTAAAAGTAAAACCGCCATCATGTTCTTCCTTTGCCAATAGAGAGAAGCAAACGATAGCTTGTTACGATGCGGTCCAGCATTTTATTTACGTACTGGGAAACCTTCCCTGCATATAATTTGTTTGTACATAGAATAACAATAAATAATGGCATCTGTGGCAACACAAAACACAGTTGTTCGGTTTGGCTGACAGGTTGGAACGCTCATTTTTTTTCTGTACAAACAGCTTTACTTGGTGTCCAGATACCACTAAGTAGATAGTTTTACGAATACAAAATCCCCACTAACGAAAACAGATTAAATTTATTACTATATAATTGCACAGTGTTCTGAAGTAAGTAAAAACTTAAGGGTAGTTCAATGATGAAAACAAAAATTAAAAATAAATTGTTATAAGTACTTCGTCAACTAACTTGCTCGAAGCAAGATATAATTCTGTAATTCTACATAATACATCTACATTATATACATACGATGATGAAATATTGTATGAATGCTCCTTTTAATATGGAAATGAGGGATGAAATTATGCTCATCTGGGTTGAAAAATTTCCAGTCATTTTGTTTCATCTTTACAATGATACCGTAACACCGTACTTCATCGCCGCCTTGCGATGATCAATGATGTGATCAAGATATTAATACATAATACCACGGGTGATGGTTTGGTAAACGGTTCTTTTTTGTGCCGAAAATGTACGATGTACGATATGGGTGACGACAAAGGCAGTTACAAGGACAAGTAGCTATCAACGCCCCTCGAATGTAAGCTTTAACCATCTCTGGCACATACATATTATCTTTATTTCACGGTTCATTTGCAACCTTCGATGGGACTAGTTCGAAAATGTCTCCATTATAAAAATGATATTACATAAAAGTGTACGTGTCAGATGTTGGTTGAACTTTCTTCACCTCCCAAATGGGTGCTTGTAGCTAGTACTAGTGCCTATATGTACATGTGATATTTGAATGTGTATTGTGATTAAGAAAGTATGTTCTTTTGGCAAAACAGCATATTATACGTTGATAGAACAAGAGCGTATATAATTTGAAGTTGCGATAAGTAGATATATGAGTTCGAGATATTCAAAACGTTGAGCAATGATTTATATTAAATATACCAGAGTGTCTTACAAGAGATTCGAGTTCATTATGTCTTGTAACAATTTTGGAAAAATAAGAGAAAGAAAATGTAAGTTATGGTTTACATACTTTGTGATATTATAAATATAGTATAAATGGTGGGCCACATAGTGGTTTCTTTTTAAATTTGTAGGTTTAGCCAAGTGTAAGTGAGGTACGAGAACAGACAAAGAGGTATAAATATATTGAAATACGACGATTAATTGCATTCGGAAACTCATTTGTCACATCTCTGAGTAATTAGTAGTATAAATTTGTATTGTCGGAGGTCGGACCCTGCATTAGCTTGGTTTTATTAAGCGATTCGCTTTTGTTAGAAGGGCGATTAAATTATTAGGTCATTCAAAAAGTCAGTAGAATAAGTAAGAAAAAAACAAAATTTTGACAAAACTCGATTTTATTATTCAACATACCTAGTTGCCTTCGAGGGCGATACAACGAGTATAGCGATTTCCTAACTTTTCAATACCACTTTTAGCACACGATTTCTCTTTCTTGTCAAAAAATTGGTCAGTTTCAGCAATTACTTCATAATTGGACTTAAATTTCTTTCCAGCAAGCATTCTGGTGTGTAATAGTAAAGCCATGTTTCATCCATTGTCACATAGCGACGATAGAATTCGTTTTATTTGCGGTTTAACAGCGCCAAACACTCCTCTAAAACATCAATTCGTTGTTGTTTTTGGTCGACTATGCGAGCTCACGCGGCACCCACTTTGCACAGAGCTTTCGCATACCCAAATGTTCGTGTAAAATAGTAAAAACACTACCAACTGATATCTTTATTGTTTGGTTTCCCCTAAATTTGTTTTTATCAAAAAGCAATGCTTGTTTCAAACTCACAATTCACTTTTTTCCATTTTTTTCAATAACTAAAGTTGCTTCACACAAATACTACAACTCACGGATCAATAGTCAGATTGCTATCAAATTAATATACTTAAATATATAATAAAAAAATTCTATTAACGCCATCTATGTGTCATCTTATGAACTTTTTGAATGGACTGTTATATCATAGCCGTGACTTAAGTGCCCCGATTTCAGAATTACACATTTTAATGTATTTTTTCCGTGTGTTTAGCTTTAATTTAAATTAAAAAATTACGTAAGGATCAGCCACTTCATATATGTATGAACCTTTCTAGGGCTCTTTGTGAGCGATGTTTGAAACTGCGAGTAAAAACTGACCAATTAACAGCACTCCAAGCGTTCGTGTTATTTCCACAACTCAGAGAAGTGTTAGAAATAAATTCAAATATAAAGCTGACTATACATATAAAATTAAAAAACTAACAATTATTAGTCCATACGGAAAATGTAAACAAATATGCGCAGAGGGAAATTTAATTAATAAAGAATTCCGAAAGAGAGAAAATCTCTCGATTGCAAACAAAATTTTATTCATGAATGCACATTCGACAGTGGCTTTTAGCTTGGAGTCCATATTTGAATGTCGATAGTCGATGTTGAGGCCGATTCCGGCGAATGAAGTACCAACGCAGATAAGGTTGCAAGTATAAATAATGCTTCGCGAATGAATTGAACTGACAGTGAATATGAAAATGGGTAAATTAAAAACGGTTGGAAATCAATCAAACAAGGTATTAAATCATGCAGGCAAATTAACAAATAATAATATATTTGGGGAAAGTTCAACTACTTTTTGTATTACAACTGCATACCCATGTTGATGTAATAAAATATATAGATGGAACTATAGATAGAACACTTAATATGTGTAATACTAAATGTGTATTGAATTTGAATGTATATATGTTTCGTGAACGAGTCTCGGTATCTCATTTACAACCCGGGGTACAGTATTCATACGGAACACAATAATTTTGTTTTCAAAATCGTTCTTTTGAAGAAAAATAATTGCCTGTATTTTTTTCTTATTTCTCTTGTTTTTTTTAAACACTTTTTAATTCTAAAGTACGACTGATTCAACTCTGCTTCGGCGTCGCTTTAATAGTTTGTAAAATTTGGAACCTCGATTGAGTTCCATATTTTCATTGTTTTATTTTTGTAAACGTTTAACGACATAGGCTAAAATAGATCCACAATTTAATCAATAGCTGCAAGAAATTTAATCATTAACTTGCAGCATCCATGCTTTGTTATTGTTGAAAGTTATCAGCAAGCAAAATATTATTGGTTAAACACACTCTATCAACACATTCACAACTTATTTTCCTTTCATTATACCTAGAGTATACATCCATACAACATCCACTCAATCATCTTCATCAAGGAAGACATAACAAATATTGTTTCCAATTTTAATACATTTATATAATAAGGAAATGCTGCGTGTTTCTTAGAAACACAGGTGCTGCAAAAGTCTCCCTAACATTAGAAGTGCCAAAAAGTTTGAAATGAAATATTAAAATCGACCATATGGTGTTACACGTACCGCTACCTTCCAGATATTTATGCTAACACGAGTTGAGTTTTGAGTTTAATTAACAAAAGTTGCTGTGGCCCGATAAAGATCCGCTGTTATTAAATTAAGTTGTAGCCAAAAGTTACTTGATTTATTACTTTGTCACAACAACGTTTCTTGAACTTTGAGTGTCCCATTAATCCTGAGGCACTATAGGCAGACCACTGTTAGGATTCACTTTTTGCTACAAATAAGTTTCTTATGAGTACTCTAGTGCTAAACAAAACGAAGTATACTCGTAGCTTCTACAATCAGTGATAGCAGAAGAGTGTTATAAGCAAGAAAGTCAAAAGACCACAAACAGTCAATAAAACACGATGATTTTTCAAAAACAATGGAATACACCGCACAAAGGCAAGATATGTACACCAAAGCGAGTACAACATTCAGGTGGGAATCTGCAGCAAAACTCATATATATTTTCCCACTCGTATACAAAGAGTGTTGAGCACAACTTTCCAACGAAGATATTTACACCCCATTAAGGAAAACTTTTTTTCAGGGGTTTATGGGTTTTGCCATTCCTCGAGGTAGAGAATTTGCATAATTTGAAAATAAAAAGAATGGTACCAATATCATGCCCGGAAGGTTTTATTTTCTTTCTTTTCTCACCAACCATTTCATTTGTTGGAGATCTTAAAGATATATACCATTTCTTTAGTGTTTCTTTATACACCTTTTTGGCAATGTGTTCTACGTACAAACAAAGGAGGGGTCCTATCCTGGGGTATTTTTTTTAGAGATGGGGAAATTTGCTATTTCAGACATTCTTTGGAGCCCAGGGTTTTGCTATTTTATCGGTAATTACTCATGTGGAAAGTAGTTACAACAAGACTGCGGGCAAAATGTCACAAAGTTAACACTTTTCGGGTATAAAAAGTGATAATAGCATTTAGAATTTCACTAACAGTTGTTTCCAAACTCCGCGTGATTTAAAAGTTGTTGGCACCAATTTATTTTTGTCCTCCAGCTGTCGAGTCCTATATTGCAGTTGAAGAAAAATTTATAAATTTTCATAGGAACAAAAATCTTTGTCTAACCTATCAAATGAAACATCTTATTTCATACACCGAACCGATACCCGCAGCACATTTGGCGAAAGGTACAATGTATCCAGTAAAGCAGAGAAAGATATTAATGAAAGAGAACCGGAAATTGGGTGAGCAATGTGTAAGGAATCTATTCACGCAATCTTTGAAGAAGTACTAATATATATTTTCCAACTATAGCAACTCCAACAGGCGAAGCTAAGCGACTACTTTAATGATGGATAGGAACAAGACGGCTGGCGAATAACAGCAAACTTTACGGCCTTACCCCTTAAGGAAACACACCATTCAATCCTTAGCATCACCCACTCCATGAACACGGTATTCTTCTTTGAAAATGGAAATTTATCTATCATCAGTCATTAAATTTGATTGTTCCCGGTACAGTATCAGCATGTTGCTATCTTTGACAGCAAATTTGGTACAGCGTTACCAAGGGATAACTCGGAATAAATGGAGGGCTTATCAGCTCTCTGTATTAATTATTATATCGGAAGTTTGGAGTTGCTTTCGTTGAAGGACACTCAATTCGTTTTCGCTTTAAGGAAATTGGTAGTATAAGGTTCGTGCAATCTATTTTGAAATCGAAGGAGAGGATGTAGCCACATTGTCAGTGGGGTGGGGACAATCGATAGAGAAGTCTTGGAGGAGTCTTCTTCAAGCTCGCACAGGTATAATAACTTTCGACACATACTTGCTGTTTTAAAGATTCAAAATATTTGCCTTAAATTGAAGGTTGGTACATACTACTTCACAAATGTTAACTGGTTTAGGGTTAAAAAAGCTGTATAACTGTTCCGTGTAGAACGTACAATTACCTACATTCGTCTTAAACACTTGGTCCTTCGAGTAGACTCTCAGTGAAATAAAACCCACTTTTTTTGTTTGCATAAAAACGTACCATCCAATTTTCTACCATATTCCAAATGTGTATTTTATTTCATCATTTCGCTCGCACATATAGCTGCACTTTGCATTGTGTCTATAGGTATATAAATTAACATAAATTGCAATTAATTGTAACTCATAACCAGATAAGTATACATACTATAGGGTTTTTGAACGAATTTGTCTAAATTATGTTCAATTTTGTTAGAAAATTAAGTCATGAGACTACAATTATTTGAAACCGCCGTTCTATCAAAAGCAGGCGCCATTATCCAAATGTGTTTTATTTCCCGGCAAAAGCAAATACGCAAAAGTTAATAATGATGTACCTACTGATCATATAGCAACTTGTACATAACCCATCATTACCACTCAAATATCTTTATATATAAAGATCATCATATCATATCATCATATCCAAAAATCTTATCATCTGAGATCACTGAATTTTTATCCTTTGCAATATAGAGACATTTTTGAGCGACACATGAATTATAACAAAACTTGTCCCAAATAAAGGGTAAATTTTAGTGAATGCATTGGTTATGAAATCTTTTATGCAGAATCGTAACGTCTGCGGTGAAGCCTCCTGGGGTCCTCTTCAAAACGCTCCGAAGCCTAGTTAGCGAAAAAACGAAGTTGTCTGTGGGCATTAACTTCTTTTTGTGCTTATTTGCGGAATACCCTTCTAAATAAAAACAAATGTGCAGTCAAAAAACCTGAATATGCTTCCACTTTTTTCTTCTCAAATAAACGCAGGTATGGAATAGGATCCATGTATGTAACTACCCGAATTATATTAAAATTATAGTTGGCCAATAATATTTATTCCTATGTGAGGAGCACCGGTGGTAATTTGTAAGCCCTTTAAAATAGAGTATGCTTTCCAAATAGCCGAAAACTTTGCTACGGCCCATTGTGCAATCTGCTTATGTGAGATATTAAAAAGTTGTATTATTTTTATTTTTAATTTAGAAGTTCTATACAAAAATCTGGGACTACATAATTACTTACATAAAAATTTAACTGTAATCTTTGCAGAGAAAAAAACTGCATGGGAGGGTCAGTGAGAAAAAGCATTCACAAAGTTGTATGTGCCCTTCGACAAGCCGACTTTTATGATTCGAATTAATCCCTCTCTGGTTAATACCTCTTCCCCGCTTTTATTTATTTTTTTGCTCATCCGTTTTTCGCTTTGAACTTGATATACTATGAAGACTAATTGTGCTTTTGAATTTACTTCAGATTTATTCGCATTTGAAAAAAGCGAGACTTAGCTATGTGAAACCTTGGTAAAATGTAAGAGGGGAATACCTTATACAGCTTCACTAATGTTTTAGTACTCGCACATCTGTTGAATATATTGGTTTGGTATATATAGCTAAAAGAGAATGAAAAAGAGAGGACTATTGTACTAAAATTGCAATGTGTGTAAGGACAGGAATATCCTCGTTATATAGATACGTATTCAGAAAGCCAAATCTAAAGAGAATATTTTGAACCGTGTTACATAATAATAGAAAATTGATATTAACGTTTGCAAAGTAATATTCTCTCTTTTAAGTGTGCAGTATTCACAGAGAAAAAAGAGAACATGTTTAATAAAAACTGCGCACTGCCCGTATTCGCAGATTTTTAAAGGAGCTTTTAGTTAATTTTCAAACTTTATCGGCTTTGGTTCTGAAAAGATTGAAATTATTAAATTATATTAATTAAAAGGGACTACGTATGATACATTTACATTATAACGATTACAACGTGATATAAATTGCAATGCATTAACTACCTTACACACTTATATATATGTATTCCTAACCATTAAACATTGAGAGCTGAGATATAACACAGAGTTTCCCTTTGACCATAAGTTCGGACCGAACTTTACCCTCATTTGAAAAAGGTATTGGCATAGGTATTTGTATCCCAGATTATCAGATTATCTGATTTAAAGTAAATTAATATATAAGTCATATCATCATATTCACACATTATCCTGAACCCTGAAGCAATCATCATGTTTACCTCAACCCTAGGTGAAGCAACACAAATAAATATTGCTTCTAAAGTGAAATATCTAATTAATGGTATGAATTTAAAATCTGGAGATAGACAAAGTCCACGTCTGGATCGCATGTCCTTGGTCTATACATCAAGGTCGACTTTAAGGTTACTTTCCTTTGATATAGCGAAGTTTCACCGTTTTTACTGGCTGCAAAAAGCCGACGGCAATTTCGGTTTGGAAGTTATTATCAAATTGATATTTGAGCTATCGAAAATGCAAATACCTTATTATTTATGTAGATAAGTGATTCGTCCGAAACGTGAAATTAGGATAATTTTTGACATGAAATATTAAGTAAAATGTATTTCATTTCTATGAGGAAAATACTTTCACAAACTGGAGTCCTTTTCAAATATAGCTAAAAATTCTTGTGAAGGAGTTTTTCCTTCCTACTGGGTGCTATAATAATTTAAGCAATAGAAAACTATAGTTCAGAAATGTGATACACGGTATATTGGTTTCAAACTTTTGACCCTAACAGAGAAATAGTCCTTGTTGTAATTTAAATACATTTTATGTCTACTTCCTATTTTTCGACTTGGATGCACATCGAAGTCAATACAAAAAAGTGAAAGTTTAAAAATACTTTAGATATTAATTCAGATCCTATTTCCATAGATTGCGTCTTATGTCTGCACTGGTCTTTTGATTTTTAAATAACTGCTAGTTTTGTTTCCCGTCGGATGCATGTTTGCTGCGTGGCTTGTTTTATCTTGTCCTTTACTTTGAAGCAGCATCCCCTAAAAACTATGTGTGGTATATGCATTTTCTATTACGAATTCTCTTCACTGAGTTATTTCTGCCATACTATCATGTTTGGTTAATGAATTAATTATCAAATTAAGGAACAAGTTTAAATATAAATTCCCCAGCATCTCACCAAAGTTTTGTTGTAGTGATCAGGTACCTATATAGAGGAAAATGCTCAATACACCAATGAATGTAGACAAGTTTTATTCATGGTGAAACTTTGAACGGAAGGAGGTCGCCCTTAAAAGTTTTACATGAATATAGTGACAAATGTAGGTTGCCACTTGGAAAATTTAATGCATTTATTTAAGTTATATGATGTTAAAGAGTTCTATACTTTCCCGAACACTTATCTTTGAAATACATATTGTTGGTAACTGCAAAAGTCAACTATGATTAAACGGTGACGCAGCCAAAACTATGATTATGGTGATTCTTTTCGTGGTAAAGGAATGTACAATCTTTGACTGGAAAAAAAGAACCTTTAGTAATGGCTTTTTAGGGCTGGAATTAATATTCAAATTGCGCTAAATTCTACTTTTAAATCCTGTCGCATTTAACTGCCAACTGAATTATTATTGGTTTACATTGGTATTGAAATAATATTTTCTTTTATATAATATTATTTACCCTATCCTGTCTTATTGATGTACATTTGCATCGATGCATATAAATATGTACTCATAGTACCTGTGTAATGTGCATACAATGATATTGCAAGTATTATTTTTTTTTTCTCAGTCCATTTGCATTTGCAAGAAGAAGAATATTGTGATGATAACATGTTTCTAGTTATAAAACATTATTTCACAGATTACAAATATTGTTGAAAATGTGTGATTGTACTTTTACTGGTAATATACACTTTATACCGCAACAATGATTATTTGGCCGCTATCTTCATTTTACCTCTATATGTAATCGGTGACCATATTTTACAGTTTCAAATAATAAACAAAAGAAATAAAAGCAAATTTCACCCGTACTTTATTTTAATTGTGGAGCATGATTTGCTTCGCAAGAATATATATATGTATATAAATACTTTTCAAATTCAACAACATAGTAGTCAAGGTAACTGCATATGCAGATGATGTAGTTATACATACTAACTAAAGGAAAGTTGTTACCGACCATAAGCGACCTTTTGGGAAACTCACTTACTTTTTTAAAATAAGCGTTTTTTTTTTTTGTTTTCGGTGAAAAAGAGGGATTTTTATTTTTGGAGAAGGGGAAAAAATATCGGTTTGGTGTTAAAAAAGGGGGATTTTTTTTTTAATCTGGGATCCCTGGCGCCCAGTACTCACATAATATGGCAGCATAGTCTGGTGGAAAGCCGCCAGCAAAGCGACAAATCTTAAGGCAATGACTAAATAGAAAAAATAGCATGTATAGGGACAACCAGTGCCATGAGAACCATACCTATAGCTGGACCGGAGGCGATTCTCAATCTGACACCTCTAGACCTAAACTGCTGCCACAAATGCCTTTAAGATTAGGCAAACTAACACTTGGATCCCTTGCAATTTTGGTCATGCACAGATCTTAGGTAATTACGTAGTGAAAGTTGTGACATCTGACTATATGCATATACACAGATGGATCAAAGATAGACTGCGGAACCGGTGCTGGTATATTCTTCAAGAAATTGAATATACATTGCTCAATCAAACTGCCTGATAGCAGTATTGTCAGGTTCTGGAAAGTTGCGTCAATATTGACAATACCATAAATCTTATCATTGACAGCCAGGGGACTAAAAGCATAACGAAAATTTGCTGGGTCCCTGGATATAGAGACAAAACCAGCAAGGTGAGGTCGAATGAACTCTCGAGAAATAGGTCCGTATTGGATCGTTAAGTTACCACTTTGCAATCTCAAAAAAAAAGCAAAGAACAAAATTCGTATGAAAACCAACAACAGGAGGAAAGAACTTAGCTTTGGCCGGAATATAACAAAGGCCGGACAAAAAAGTTAGTAGGGGCTCTAACTCGTCATAATTTCTTAAGATGACTACATCATGTAGAAGCTGCGGAGACGTAGATATCCACGAGGATACACCCCATTTCCTTTGTCATTGCCCGAGTCTCGTCACTTGAGGAACAGAATCCATGACTTACAAGAATTTTCTGATGTCTCACTGTTTGGTCTTTACAGGTTTTTGCGGTGTGGCTAGACAGTGTCTATTAACCACAAAAGGAGAGTGGTTAAAGCCCACCGATGCAACACCAACGGTTCACCCCAAAATGGGCATCACAATGGGTCCACGGGGACCCAAGTGTGGTATTGTAGGGTTCACCCAGCTCTATCTACCCGTCTACCTAACCTACCATATACTTGCGGGGCAAACACTACAAATAAATTAACGGGAAGCACATTGAAACTGGAATAAACTAATATGACAGTGCGATTTGTCCTTTACTTTTGTTTGTTCCTTCCCAAATAAAAGATAAGTATATCTGTGGACAGCTGTAAATAATGTCATTTATGTAGTAGATATTGCGTTAAATTCATCCGCACAAATGCAGTTGAACTGAATAAACAGATCCCTTTCCTATCCTTGTGCAGATAAGTACGTATACAACACATGACCGGTCGGTGTTCATGCTGATGACACATTATGAAATTCTTGTGTTGAAATTTCTTCACGAACAAATCCAATTAAGCGTTTGCAAAGCATTCTGCAAACGACTCCTGTCAACAAATATCACTGAGCAATTTTCAATTTATTTTCCATTTATATGAATTGTGGCACAGAATCCTCATAATGTCATTTGTACGGCCAATGAATGTGTGTGGAATTAAGAAGACAATAATACGTAGTAGCTGTTTTGTAGCTTTCCATTTATATGATATTGTGCTAAGCACTGCATAAATAAATCTGTCCATTGTAAACATTCGAAAGACATACGGACATAATACTTCATTTTTTCATGTACCTCTTTATTCGTTTATTCAAGTACGTATGCCAGTTTAATTCTGTTTGAAACTTTATTGCAAGCCTTTGACCTTGCATGAGTGGTTTATTTTATTTTCAAAATACTACGATATCTACCTAATAATAATTTATACGGTACCACGAAATTGTAATATGCGCTGTTGTGTAACGCTTTAAATAGGATAACTGGAAACTAATAATATTATAGACACTTGTTTTATTTGAAACGTAAGACTTTTATTTCTCTATTGTTCTCTCAAATAACTTAATTTGTTTTAGACAATAAACAATATTAGATTCATCTTTGACGAAATAAGAGATCTATTTTGTCAACTGGTATTTCTCGTATTAAATTTAAATTTTAGCTTTGCCATGGCTTTCTGTTTACAGCTCCTAAATACAGCTCCTATAAGTACTATATATAATAAGAAGACAATATTACGGTGTTTACAGATTAACAAGTCAGTTTTAAACATAAATCAACTGGATCAGCTAATACCAATAAATAATTGCTGCACGGGTCTTTCATTAATAGTATAATACCTACCTATTACCATATGTAAATAATACTGAGCCCCGCAACTCGCAATCCTCTTGGCGCTTCTTTGAAATCCCGCCATTTAATAGATTTAAATACTACATTTTAACTTAACTGAATGCTATTAGTCACTTATTATATATTGTTAAAAGGTGATTAGTTTGATTTATTTGGGTTATGAAACTAACTAAAGAAGATATTCATACTTTGTCAGATATTAGGGCATATGAAAACCAATTTTCCACTTCTAGTTATAATTAACATCTAATATAAGTTTTATTTATTTTGCTATTATTCTGCAACGAATAATTTCAAACTTAACGGATAAAATTCTATCAACGCTTTACCCGCAAAGGAGTGTTTCCTAGCTAGATAAAGAACAAATAGCAATAAAAAATACAGAATGAAGCTTTTTATTTCTATGCACAATATTTATAGTAGATTGGATGAGTTTTTTAATTGTCCAATATATCCAATAAATTATATTAAACTACTAGCTGTACCCGCCCGGCTTCGCCCGTGTAAAATGTGGTTTCAGAACAGTTGATGGAAAAAAAAATAAAGAAATTTAAAAATCAAAAAATCCTCGAAAGACATTGTAAAGTGAGGAAGCCTTCTTCAATAGGAGGGACTTGAACCCGATCTAAAAAAAAAACTCCCGAAGACTGAGTCTGAGTGGACAATGAAAATGAGCGAAGATAATGTTATAATGTTTAACTCACTTTTTTTTTTATTAATGTAACACTTCTTTGTATACCACTTCGTTTTGTTTCTATCGGCTAAGATAGTGATATTTCCTGCATTAATTACCCTGGAGCACGCTACATATAACTGCCCGTGCGTGAAGCAATTCTTTCTTAAATCAACTCGCGCTTTTCTTAAAGTTTGACCCTGTGACTTATTAATTGTCATGGCAGAACAAACATTAATAGGAAATTAAATCCGTTTAAACTGAAATGAATAACTGCTGGGAATTATTTGTAGGTATTCTTGTTATAAACACCGTTTTTCCTTTACCACACCCAGTTAAAATGAAAGCATCAATAAAGTTTTCCTGTAACGATATCACTCTCAATGGTTCCATTACAAAGATTGGGGGGATTCAAATTTCGAAGCAACATAATGGGGTTCCCAACTTTTAATTCAATTTTATGAGCAGGAAGGCCATGGCTGTAATGCTATTTAAAAACTCGAGCGGCTAATTTACTGCCCTTGATCGCTCTTTTAGCTTTTTTTGTAAAGGCAAAATACCCGCGAATTGGGTAATTACCCACGATCTAGTATCACTGATAGCTATACCTATTTGACATTTCTTTTAATGTTTTTTCTTTTCCTTTTTTAACAAACAAACAGCATACAGCACACTGCCTCTATCTGTCTCCCTCTCCCTTACAGGAGTAAAATAAGGTTAAAAGAGATGTATATATATCGCGCGGTTAGTATGTTTGATTTGAGAGTGAAGTGCATATCAACTCACGCAGGTGAAAATCGTAGAAATGTTTCAAATTTTGCCTATTTCTTTAAAAAACCTTTTAGTTTTCGAGTTAATGGATATCCTATGTTGTGGAATTTATAGAGATAGAGAGTTGAAACAAAGTGGAGATTGTAGGCCTAGGTATCCTCTATAGGACTAAGAAAAATGCACCAGAATATATTCAGTAGATTCTAAGATTTTTGCATTTAAAGACATGCAGTCAAATTCAATCTTAGTCGAACAGAACTACACCAATTTTATTTATATGATGATGATGATGATGATGATGATGATGATGATGATGATGATGATGATGATGATGATGATGATGATGATGATGATGATGATGATGATGATGATGATAAGAAGTAGAAAAATTGTGCATTTAAATTATAATTCACTAAAACAATAGTATAAGTTCCATTGTTGAAGTTCTACACATTCATTTAAGTATATTTTGTATATAGCAATGAAATATCTCTCATGTGGTTGCTAATTTCCTGGAAATAGTGCACTGTAACCGTAATACGTACACACAATATTGTTCCACCTTGTATATATCAGATATCATATTATTATTATATAGGGAACAGTCCTTATGATGGCAGTCACGTACTGGCAGCATGAAAGGTCGACAGATTTTTAATAGGATGGTGTGGTGACTAGAAATGTGAATAGAAATTCGTTTCTTTATTTTCTAGTCCTTGTCATATTTTTTTATATCACGAAATTGTTACATGTATAATATTACGTTTGTTTTTCGAATTAATTTTTCGCTATGAAATAAACAATTATATTAATACTATTTACATGTACCTTGTTTTCTCTTTAAATAACTCTTGGAAGATTTAGAAATTAAATTTGACGAACAGACGAACTGGATTTTTGTCATGATATTGTCTTAGCTACTGATATTGTTGTATACTATCAATGTTTCTTTCCTCCTTTAATTAATGAGGGAATTAAATGTATACAGAAAAACCAAAGTTACATAAATAGAGTTCACTCCAAATAAAAAAAAAAATACATATTTATACATATGTACATAAGGTGTTAATAAAAAAGTATCGACTAACCACCGACGTCCGTAACCCATCACCGCTTTCAATCATTTTCACCGTATAGCAACAGGGTGCAAAAGCATATTATCCTGTATCCATGATGAATCCATACACATGTAGGTCGAAAGGTAAAGCTTCTTATATCTCAATAATTCCAATCAATTTTATTGATATTGCTGTGCAATGATTTTATTCTTATTTTTTTCACATTTATTTGAAATTTGAGTGAACATGCGTGCGAGGTATGATATATTAATTAAAATAGAACAGATTTTGTTGATTTATTATTGAAACTTTTGCAGCAACCGACAAGTAAATTATTAATGTGTAGGTACGTACTATTCATTGAAACAAATTTTATTCATATAATTTTAAATCTCCAGCCACTGAGTGCCATGGTAGAAGGACTTTGTGAAGAAGATATCGTCCGAATGATTTAATTTATAATATCTTTTTATTATTTATTTATTTTTTTATTAATTTATTTATTAGGTGGTCAAATTTAAGGAAAACGTCATCCGCTACTCGAACTCACATTACGATTTAAATATTTGATTGGTTAATTTTCACTTAATCATAATGAAACGCAAAGATCTCGTAAATGATCTGCGAAAAGTTAGAGAGTGATCAGCGATCACCCATCAGAAGGTTTCCCGTTCCGTAAGCCTTGACTAATTTATAGGGCAGTGTTGGAAAGATAGGTAAACCATATTATATACATCAAATTGGTCAAGAACTCTATCTACGGTAAGAGGTTTCTCCGACGATTTTTGGAAAGTGAATATTTGTTTTTTTTTATATTTTACTAATAACTTATTTACCCATACACAAATTCTGTGTTTACTCTTTTTAAACAAACCTTATTACATACCTATCTGTTTACTATGTACCATTTTCTTAAAGATATAAAATCCAAGCAAAAGTAACAGGGCCAATAAAACATACAAAGAAACATTTCCACTCTGTGCCATTGATGTGCTTTATTAACAATGAGTATACGGAGTATAGAATATGCCTTACGCACAGAGTTGGTAGGGCTTTTACATAAGATCGAAATATAAAGTTTTATTTAATTATTGTATGTTATGAGTCAACGGTAGCACCCTCTGCCAAAACCGACCATGTGAATTATATAATGAAATCTATTAAAACAAAGCCAAATTCAAATTGAATGTACGTGAGCTGCATACACGTAGGCATACCGATGTTGCTGAATTGCAAGGTAGGTTTTCGTAATCGGAATGCGTGTTTGAGAGCAGTCGGGTGGAGATATTGTATAGTTTCAATGGAACTTTATGACAAGCTGAAATTTATAGGCCAGGCTGTTGACAGCCGTTTATTTATATGTGTAACATTTTTCCTGAAAGATATCTTTTTTTATTTAAGAGCAACCAGTAATTATGTATCAATTTTGATTTATGTTTATTGCGGATTACTTACTGTTACTGTATCTATGTAATTAATACGAATAAAAGGTGCGTACCGTAAAATATGATATATTTTAATATTTGCACTTTATTGTTGCGGACAGTTTGGAATTCTTATATCTTCCTAAATATCCACAGTATTTGTCACATTGTTAAAAAAAAAACTATACCTACCTGTATTCGGGTTATAAAAATAAACTCTAATTAAAATACCATAATTAAACCACTAAACAATCAAAAAAATGATATTCACTTAGAAACAAGCATACAGATATGCATAAATGTAGACAGCCTTGCAATAAAGTGCTTTGGAACATTTTGGATTACGCAGACGATTGTATACTTATAGAGTGCTGCTATCTCGGCGGTATACTTATCTCCAATATCTGCATTAGAAAAGGTACATTTTTTAGAGTGATTAATTAATAATGTTTAATTAATGTTTATTTTTCAAACATTGAAATGTAGGGAATTGCATGCTGGAAATCAAGGTTGATGCTAATATCATGTGGTTGGCAGTAATGCTTTTCGATACATATGGAGTAGGAATATGACAATCTCTTTTGGTTTAAGAAATCGATTTTTTTTAACTTATCTACACACTAGAATAAATACAGCGGTAAAATAAAGGTCTTTTTAGGTTTAATTTGCTTATAATTTTCCTTCCTTGTGTTCATAAAGAAGACATAATGGTAGGAAAAGGACAGATTTGTCAAACCAGCCCGTGACGCAAAAAGAAACACTTTTCAACATTCAGATGAGCAAACCTTGCAAACAAAAGAAATATTAAACGATCCCAGAGCAACAGCAAGAAGAATCTAATGTCTATCAACAATTTTTTGTATTTTTAATACAATTATTTCTGTGAAATTTTTTTATAATACTGTGTTGCGAATATTATATGCCAACAAAAATTAAGGAACTCTGCAGAGCAACGTACTCAGGGGTCAGCTTGTATCAAAGTACATATATACGTATATTTATATACATATGTATTTTTTTCTTAATCACTTACTTAGGTAGTAACCAAGTAAGCGTCACCCAATTACTGGAGTTGTAAGTTCGCTAAGCGTCCTTTTTTGTAAAAAAGGGGCAGCAAAGTATGGGACTACTCTCTGGCCTTGCCCCTTGATGCTGACCACGTTCTAACAGCATTTCGCTATTATTTACGACTATATAGCTCATACTCTGCGGCCCTTATAAAAAAAATCGATTTTGTCTTTAATGTGGCAATTATTTCGTCATTTTGGCAAACAATTTAATGACTCATAACTACAGTTAAATGGCTGCATTAAGTGTGAAACAGAAGATGAGAATTGGAAACAATCGTAAAATGTTTACATGAAGTGCTTGCTGGTGGATGAGATAGAGGCAGGATATAAACATCTAAAACGATACGATGCATACCAACGATAATGATACTAATGAGGGAGAGAAGAATATGCAACAAGAAAATGACAGGATAACAACAGACATTCAAATCGTTGACTTTCAGCAAATAGTTCTGGAATTGTGCAGATTATTTAGCTGCGAATGAGTGACAATGAATGGAAACTGGTGCTTGCAATGGGTGTAGGTACTTATATTGTGCTGAACAACATCCATTAAATATAAAACTTGTGAAGGGTGTTGTTTAGATATTGTGACCTATTTGAAAGCAGGGGTTTTTCAACTTTGATTTATTTTCAAAAACAATAAAATTACCTCTTTGTTTTTGAATCATTTTAACTTAACAATTTTGAAATATGTGTTATAACTCTTCGCGTCCAGCTTTCAAAACCGACTTCTCGCTTACCTATCGGTTTGTTTGGGACTTTCGGGTCATTTCGCCCAAGCAGCATGCCGTCGTTGCTGGGTCATGCCAGCAATATCATCGATGGGGCAACAATGCTGAGCCATCGTATCAAAATGCATTGTTGCCCAACAAACGCCAAATTGCAACGATGCTTTGTGAGTGCATTGGCATTAGTTGGGAAACAATGCTAAGCTATCACAACAAACTCGTTTGCTTATGATAGCGAGCATTGGCCCCTAAGTTTCTCAACTGGCGACATATTTGCTGAGCGCAACATATGTATGAAAAAGTTGGTCGATTTAGAGACATTTTTCTACATACTATCATTGTAAAATTAGAACTCCACAAAAGCAATCAATGAGCTAATTGGAAACAACGATCGATTGCATTTCTTTTTTGAAATCAATATGATTTTTATCGTTTAGACATATGGCTGTGGCACTTTTGGAATAATTTATTTAAATATGAAGAAACTATTGAGCTTCGAAAAATAAGACTTTATATAAACTCACATTTCTTGCAATGAATGGAAAGCATTGAATGTATGTACCATTGTGATCTTTTAAAAGTTGTCAAAGCGCCACTTAAAGCACTGCAGCTCCCAGCCTTCCCCGTGCCCGTACCTAAATGCGTTCCCAAGTGTTGACCCATCTTTAACCATTCGCAGTCAAATATAAAGTACATACTAATAGATGCGCACAATACGTAATAAATGCATCAATTCGTATTGATTTTGTATTAGGGGAACATGTGAAGCAACTTTTTCTTTTTTTAACGAAGGTTGAATGTAGGTATGAACCCTTATATCAAGTTATTATCTTTATTTCACAGTTCATTTGCAAACAACGATAAGTCTAGGCCAAAAATGTCTTTATAATAAAAGTGCCTTCATATGTAAACGTACGTGACTGGTTTTGAGCATCAGCCGCATAAAAAAAGGGAAACTCACCGTAACAAAGGATTATGGCGGTTTTCATTTTTTTTATTACCTAAATGGTCTTATCTTGTTATATAACCTAGAGCAAATAAATAAATGTGGATGAGGGAACAATTTTCATAATTGTATGTAGCAGAGTATAGTTAATGGGGGAATGTTTTGACATTTTCATTGAGTCAATACCAATGTACTACTGACTTCGGAGTCGTTGAAATCTCTCAATATAATAAAATTCAAAAAAGAGTGGCATCTGGTTTTGTACTATTCGGACTACTTTAAACGTTGCACCGGAAATTGCGCTATATACTATATACTAGCCGAAAGCCCGAAAGGTCCATTATCAACTTTCAAATTAGTGGACCCGTAATGAATCAGGATGAGTTGGTGAATTATATTACAGAATTTTAAAATTCACTTGATTTGCCAGAAATACCACACACATATAAAAATTGTAATGAAAACGAAAAGTGGTGTAATATTTACAATTGTAAAAATGTGAGGCAAATAGAACAAAGAGCCTGATGTGAAATATCAGTAAAGCTTATTAGGTATATCAGATCAGAATTCTTATCGGAGTATATAAAGGTACGACATAGGCCATACTATACAACTACAAGTCATGCTATTTAGAGAGTTTGCATCAATATTGCCGATGCGGATATAAAAAAATACGGAAATTTCCTTTAAATATATTTATTTTATGCGATGTGGACATAGCTCACACTTAGTCGTTTATGTGTGATTGTGTGACAGTTGTAAAAAAGTAGAATTTTGGAATTTGATTGACACACGGAATCATAATGTATATCTAAATATGATATTATGCACACAATGCTCAAGATTACCTACTTGTAAGTTGTAACAACGCAACCTCAATACATCTACTTTAAGGTATGGATACTAAACAAATACAACCGTATTTAATTCATAGGAAATCTCACCGAATGAAAATGTATGTCTGCAATACGATTTCATTAATTTGAACACAATAGAATCATATTATTACCTCATACCTCGGGAATGGAAACAGAAAACTAAGGTGACGGATAGTATTGACGCAAATGAATCTTTACACAACAGTCGTAAATACAAGTATTTCAGTTCTGGATTGGGAGAGATTGTGAGATGCTAAGGAAATGCGGCAAACGTACAAGGATTTTCCTCCTATGCAATATTATAGCTTTCCCATCACAAGAGGAAGTTTCACACTCCGCAAGCATTGGCATTGACTTGTATCTCTCCCATGAAGGAATATCTGTTAATTATGAGTTGCAGTTTGCAAGCATAGGCAACAATCAAACAGTAGTGATCTTACTCTATTGTTGTAGCTGTTTCAATATGCTTGACATACGAGCTTGTGTGATTGCTTTTTGGAAACATAATACAATACTGTACCATGAATTGGTATGAACAGAGATTGAAAGGAGCTTAGCTTTGTAAAGATGAAATTGATATATCGCTCCCAATAGAAACAGAAATTGTTTTGGCATATTTTGTTTCGATGCAACTCTTGCTCCACTAAAACTTTTTTCGTTATATACATATATATAGTATGCAGAAAATCTTTGCATGGAGAATAGCTGTGCAGAAAAATTCTGCATGAATAGTAAGTACGTATTTGAATTGACCGACCTCGTGTTGTATGAACATCTTAAACCATTTACCAAGGTGTATAGTTAAATAGATTACAGCTCTTTTTTATTATGCTCAAATGATATATAGATCATTGATTTCCATGGTTTACAACAAAAGTTGGATCTTGTACTATTGTTATAAACCGTGGAAATCAATGTTCTGTACAGATTATGTGAGCATAATAAAAAAAAGGCTTAATGGCAGCATTTTCTTTATTACTTCACCAAAATAATTTAGTTTCACAGCTTATTATAGTACTAATATTATAAACACATGTTACGCCAGAGCTCCGATATTTCGCCCATATATGGAGTTCGGCACCAAGACATTTACTTAATCTACTTAGCAGAATAAAGAAAGCAGCAGCTTAAAGACGCATAAAAGACTAGCGGCCTAGTTAGCCTAGTCAATTTTATAGATCCGTTACGTTATATTTCGGAGAAACGCTACGTATGAAAGTGTCACTTCATCTATTAAATGGAAACTTTACGCCAAAAGTGATAGATACACATATTTCTCTGATCAAATTTCATTAAATTGTAATAATCTGTCCGTGACAATGCCTGCTCTATAAATATATATGCCTCCTAGTCCTGAGGCTCAACAAATTACCACTCATGATGACAGCTTTTAATCACTGCCATTTATATGGGTATAAAGACTACTTCAAACGCCTCGTACGACAAGGAGGGCATGTCAATTTGAAACCCAAATTTAAATTGGGGTTGTTGGCTGTCGCAAAGTTAATGCTTCATATATTTATTTATTTTATTCTGCTGTTTGTCTTGATTTGGCAAATAAAAACATTTACGTCCTTGTTTTGTGTCAACGCATCTAGTGGCAATGCCAAAAACGTTAAGGAACAGAGATTCTAATTGAAAACATCTTTCTTGTCCACAAGAATTTAATTATATTTTACGACACACTGGAGTGTTGTTAGAAATACATTGACAACTTTTCGAAATTGCTTTAGGGGCATTAATTTAGGTAGCATCGCCCTAATATAAATTCCCTAAAGTTCAAGGAGTGACCAACGCATGACAACAATCAACTTAGCTTGCCGTATAAATCAATGATTTGAACTTGGTGAGAAAATATATCATATTATGTGTTTTGGGTTAAATCATATATGCAGTCCTTAAGGAGACTCTGAAAATGGGTTAATAACCAAGAGAGAATATTTTTTTATATATGCGTATGCAAAGGGTGTACAAGCTGAACATACTGGATTTCAAATGGCAATTGAGGTAATTATTAAATAATACAGGAAAACACTAAAAATCTGTCACTCAATGCCTCTTCTTAATTTATGTAAATTCTTGAAACACGTTTTCCATCCAGACTTGCAAGTGTTTATTCTTGCATTAAGTTTTTTTTCCCAACCCCTGCCATTTAGATCTAAATATGCATCTATTCAAATAGAAGAATGATTAAAACCTCAAAAGCGCTTTTCTGAACTCCACTATTTTGGTCCTTTATTTAAGAGGACTTATTTGATATGAATACCAAAGTACGAACATCTGTAAGAACCCAGTTCCATCAACAATTTCAAGTGTCTACATGCGGGATGGAAGTCTAAAGTATTATGACATCAACCATGAGGTTTCATAGGCGAAAATACTTTCATAGCAAGAGGCTTTTAGCTTCAAGTACCTTTAACACTTTTGAATGTTACGTTTGTATATATGTAGTGAAATCATTCATGTCTTCGCAAAAGGCTCTTATGTTCATATTTAAATGTTTGAAACTTGAAAGTCATTATAGGATCTTTGAATTAGAAGTTTACAAAAAACATCGACATTGTCTTTACGCTTCTTACAATGGGTATAAGGTTTATAAAAACCCCTCAATTCTTTTCGTGAACTAAAAAAATTCCCGGTGGGTTTCGATGTGGCCTGTACAAAGAAAGTTATCTGCTAGTATAAGCAGTTCATATCGTTCAGGAATTTTAAATTTAAAAACCTACTTAGAATTTGCACATTGACCTTTAACAACTTCAGACATAATTGTAAAAATATTAATTTATTATATAAAAACTCTCTTTAGGAATTTCCAATACAATATGATACTGGGATGTTTCGAGAGAAAGATTCTCCGGTCGATATTCGGTGCAGTTTGTATTTATGCAGTGTGGAATAGAAGATTTAACGACGAACTTTATGGGCTATACAGCGACGCTGACTGTTCAAAAAGCTATGGATATAGCGGCTAAGATGGCTGGGACACGTGGAGCGATTGTTTTATTATGTATATACATACTTATTTCATTGTTAAAGGAGAATTAGGTATAATACACAAAAAACTAAGGAAAATATTTTACGAACACGAGTGAAAATTCATTCAAGCTATCAAAACTCAATGCAATGTAGGTGGCTGTGCTTTAACTACCATACTTCATTTCAAATTTCAAGCCTCTAATTTATAGACTCTGAGCTGTTCTTATCTGACAGAAGGTATGTAGCTTTACAAAGGACAAACTGGTTATTATCATACGGGGTAGTTGCTCAAATTCAAAAACAATATTTATAAGAGGCTATCAAGTCAAGTTTCCGGGACTTTGTTTTCTATTCATCGGCATCGTAAGAAAGTTTTTCTAATAGAGAAGTGTTTCTATACAGAAGGATTTATCCATTTTCTTTCATTCTTTAATGTGCAATTCAACCACTTGACTTTGCAGCCAATGAACACGATTATAAAAGCAGAGTAAACGTAAATGACTACACTTTTCTCGGCTTTCTATTGAATGGATATCCTATATAAGAATATTTCCTTGCTGCACGCGTAAGCTTTCGCAAATCTTTAAAAAAAAAAATGTATTCATAGAAAAAAAGTGTTGAGCAAAACTTTGTTCGATTCATCTTACGTAAAAATAGAAATGATTTTTCATCCTTTCATTATCAGTCCGTTCAACGACATCATATTTGGTTCAATATCAGAATATTTTTCTTTAAATAATTTAAAATAATAATAATTTAAAATATGTATTCTGGTATATTGTCCATCTTCAGTGAAACGCAGGTATTTAATTAAAGCTGCTCCGTTATTATTCCTCAGATCGTATATAGAAGTGTCATATTTTATGCCTTGCCATTAAATACTATAACTAACAGCCGAACAGTGCTTAAATTTAGTGATGCGATTATATGAGAGTACAATCGTTCTCACTTAAGCCTCTCACTTCCAATTCCTACTATCACCTCCACGTTGGTGACTGGTGGGTGCCTACCTCGACTGGAGATTGGGTAATTAATAAACCAACCCTTTTGGAAGGTCGTTGGCGGTAGCAACGACTCGCTTACGCATTTACTCTTACTCCAGGCGGCAGCGAAAGAATTCCCTAGATGGAATCAACGGTGGCGTCTACAGTTCCTAGCTAGGCTGAACTATCAAGTGCAATCCCTATATGAGCTGCTTCGAAATACTCGGATACCAGATCTGTTTCTGTAGGGATCTACAATACTGAACTACACTCAAAAAATATTTAGTATAAAAATACAAATGAAATCTTTGTAAAAATACGAACAGAGAGAATTTGTAGAATACACAAATATTTGGTACATAATACAAATATTTGTTGTTTTGGGAAAATTCTAAAAATTATTGGATTCGTAGACTTTGTACATTTAACGAATTCACCTTTGTAATATTGTACAAAGCCGAAATTGTTGAAGGTACGAACATCGTTCGTAGATTGTACAAAGGCTTGGTAAAAAGTACGAATGGCGTTCGTAAATTTACAAATGACGTCAAAATTTGTAAGATGGTAGCTTTAAAACGCAAATAATATATTCGTAGAAATACGAATATACAGCCGTTCGTAGATTGTACAAAGGCTTGGTAAAAAGTACGAATGGCGTTCGTAAATTTACAAATGACGTCAAAATTGGTAAGATGGTAGCTTTAACAACGCAAATAATATATTCGTAAAAATACAAAACTTCAGCGTTCGTAAAATTTACGAATCCTTTGTACATTCTACGAACGCCGTTCGTACTTTTGTTAATTTGTAAGAAATTAAATATTCGTAAAAATACAAAACTTCAGCGTTCGTAAAATTTACGAATCCTTTGTACATTTTACGAACGCCGTTCGTACTTTTGTTAATTTGTAAGAAATTAAATATTCGTAAAAATACAAAACTTCAGCGTTCGTAAAATTTACGAATCCTTTGTACATTTTACGAACGCCGTTCGTACTTTTGTTAATTTGTAAGAAATTAAATATTCGTAAAAATACAAAACATCAGCGTTCGTAAAATTTACGAATCCTTTGTACATTTTACGAACGCCGTTCGTACTTTTGTTAATTTGTAAGAAATTAAATATTCGTAAAAATACAAAACATCAGCGTTCGTAAAATTTACGAATCCTTTGTACATTTTACGAACGCCGTTCGTACTTTTGTTAATTTGTAAGAAATTAAATATTCGTAAAAATACAAAACATCAGCGTTCGTAAAATTAACGAATCCTTTGTACATTTTACGAACGCCGTTCGTACTTGGTAAGATGGAAAGTTTAAGAACACAAGTGAAATATTCGTAAAAATACGAAACCTTAGCAATTCGTAGAATGTACAAATGCTTTTTACATACTACGAATGTCATTCGTATACAAAATGGCAGCCGAATTAATAAAAAATAAATTATTCGTAGTATGTACAAATGATTGCTATATAGTACGAGTGCCATTCGTAAACAAAATGGCGGCTGAAATTTAAACGAAGTATTCGTAGAATGCATAAATGTTTAGTGCGTAGTACAAACGTGGTTTGTGATTTACAAAATATTGTCGAAAAATGTTCATGAACATTCTTTGAAAACTTCAAATGAAGCGTGCAGCTACTAGATTGCTCTGCTTCAGTTCGATCAAATATTTCATAGAGTCAAGACGTTTCCATAAGTAGTGCCAGAAAGGAAAAATAATAAAAAAAAATGCAGATTTTTATTCGGGTTTCAAATGGAATTGTAAGTCGATTCCGCAGGTAAGTGTTTTAATTTATTAATTATTATTGTGTGTGCGAAGTGATATAGGGGCTTTTTTTAAACGTTTTGTGTGGAAAAGTGTATTTTTATTTACAATCGACATTCGTATTAAAAAAAAATGTTGCGAAAAAGTACGTGGTTATTGGTTTGGAGCATTGCAAAACAGTTTGCTAGCGTTCTAGGTAGTCATTTCATATTTGTGTTTTTGCGTGAAATTTGTTCAGCTTGCTGTAATTCATTTCGGTGATTCGGTACTCATAAATTGGCGCCGGCTCCAGAGGACTAAAAATGTTTCACGCTAATGGCATAGTTCCCCTGCTGAATAACATTATACCTCAATGGTTGCCGGTAAGCCGAGGTCAGTTATCTGACTGGTGAGGTACGAAGGCTTATAGCATGAATTTATTTACAGCGCATCCGTAAAATAGATCGACTGCAAGCAGCCCTAGCAAAACTGTAGCATTTCCATAATAAACAAACTAACAAATTTGTTAAAAAACTGTACCTACATTATAAAGAAACTTTCATACACAAAATGTTCGTTCGTATTAATTTTTATTAGATTATTACATTCTACAAAATCGTTTTTACTTTCAGCCGACGTATGCCTGACGGGACTGTTTACAAACATCGTACGAACAAACAAGTTATTTATTATAATATGTATTATACTAAAATTTTCCATTCACGAATAAATTCGTATTTTGTACGACATAATTCCTACGTTCTATAAAATCTCTTTTACTTTTAGCCATATTGTAGAATATAAAAAGCAAATATCCAAAAAATTCGTAATGTGTACAAAACAATTATTGCATGCCACTAAATCTTTTTTTTTTTCTTTCCAGCATACGAACACCTTTGTACCAGTTCCATGTATTGTTCGAATGAAATGTTTCCATTTTTTTTTACAATGCCTTTGTTAAATGTAAAAATACATTTATTCGTAGAAGTACAAATATATTTTTCCAATAAATAAATGGATTCGTACAAAATTTACGAACGAATTTGTACATTTTACGAATGCATTCGTAATATTTACAAATATTTATCGGTACATAGTACAAATATATTTGTCCATTAAATAAATGGATTCGTACAAAATTTACGAACGAGTTTGTGCATTTTACGAATGCATTCGTAATATCTACAAATATTTTATTTATTGGTACAAAGTACAAATATATTTGTCAAATAAATATATGGATTCGTACAAAATTTACGAACGAATTTGTACATTTTACGAATGCATTCGTAATATTTACAAATATTTATCGGTACATAGTACAAATATATTTGTCCATTAAATAAATGGATTCGTACAAAATTTACGAACGAGTTTGTGCATTTTACGAATGCATTCGTAATATTTACAAATATTTATTGGTACATAGTACAAATATATTTGTCCATTAAATAAATGGATTCGTACAAAATTTACGAACGAATTTGTACATTTTACGAATGCATTCGTAATATTTACAAATATTTATTGGTACATAGTACAAATATCTTTGTCCAATAATATATTGATATATACTTTTGTTCGTTCGTACATTGTACAAACAGCCACATGTAATTTGTACAAAGGCGTTCGTCTGCTGAAAAGTACAAACGGTTTCGTAAAATGTAACAACTATTTCGTGCATATAACGAATTTTTTTTTTGGGTGTAGGGTGTTGGAAAAGAGTTGGTGGCGGATAAAGCCTTAATGGGTCAACGGCAACGTTCATATCCCGAAGTATGTTACTAGCAGCGGAATATCCGGCCTGCTGTCCTAGGGTCAAATTAGAGACTGCTCCTCTGGGTTCGGTGTTGTGCCGTCGGAGTAACATCCAGTAGTAAGTATTGAATGCGTATACAGCAAAAAGGTGATAGGAGATGAACACAAGAAAGCGCTGCAGCGCAAAACAAGGCAGCGAGGGAAGAATATCGAGTCAGGAGAAGGGAAGCGAGAAAGAAGAGGGCCTACGCAGCGTCCCAGCTAAAAAACAAAATTGTAAAGATTTTACGGACTTTCGAATCCGGAAGTTTTAAAGACATCACCGTTTCTTTTGGTGTTCTTAAACCATTAAAACTAAAAATATACATACTCGTATTATTCCGTAACACCCTCACTTTATATTAAATCAGGGCTAACTACAATTTAACAAAAAAGACAAAGCTTACTCCTTTCCTTCTTTTGTAATGCATATTCTATCGAAAGTGATCTATGAAATGTCTTACATAGTATTTTATTATGATACGGGTTTTCCCAGTGGAGGGTAGATATATGTATTCATGAGTACTCTTCCTGCATGGATTATAACATACCCTTTCTTAAGCATAAATAAGCGACCAGCAATTGGAATCTGAAACCTTATTTTGTAGAAGTATGAAGTAAGGAAATATCGGAAATATTTTCAATAAATTTGCATGTCGATGTCAGCATTTAATACCATAAATGTACTTGAAGTTATATATGTGTACCTATATATTAGAATATAGTATCTATATAAAATATCGTATGGCTTTGTTGCGATGCTTTTCGCATTTCGAATATGACATCCTATATTGATGTATAGGTAGAGCTATCAAAATATTTTATGTCAATTGTTTTTTCTTGTCCCTTTATTTTATTTCCATTTTTGTTTTAGGCTGTAGTTTATTATACGATTTAAAAAGGTTTAGGAAATCTGTTTTGCTAAAAACATATCGGCGAAAGTCTACAAAATTTGACTTCGCGTTGAATTATGTTGGGTCCCTCTTAACAACTAACTTTTACTATGAGAAACTTGACCTTATACTAAGTTTTCTTATGCAAGATAATGTATTGTACTAATATGTTTTTTGGATTGTTCTGATTTCTATATTTCTGGCCAGCTGTATTAAACTTGCAAAAAGTATCTAATCAATATGTTCCATATATTAAATAAAAGAAAAAAAAAACAGTGCTTATTTGGCTAAGCTAAATTCACGATTTAAGATATTGAGAACGTGTTTAACTATTCTATCGATTTTTATCATAAGTTCTATAAGGAAATCACTAGCTAAGAGGCTTAAACAAAGTATCAATACAGCAATTCTCATCCAAATCTGAAATAACCCTAAACAGGATTCTGCACGAATACTTTAGCTATTTGTTATATTTAGGTATATTTGCTGGAAGACCCACCTCAAAAAATACACAAGAAAAAAAAAACACAAATATTGTAACAATTTTTTTGTTTCATCTTGAATGATCATAAAATTTGTTTTTATGCACATAACTTAAAAGTGATTAAGACAAAATATGCAATTATGTTCGAAATAAAATTGGTTTCAATTAATTGTATGAAAGCTTCAGAAAGGATAGCATAAATTTATTGACGACAGTTCATACGTTTCAATTAAAGCCCTAAGCTCTGATACCCATCAGTGCTTCACAAGTTCAATTAAGACATTAGTTTTTTTTTTTAAGAAAATACGGGCGGTCCTTTCACCATGGCGAGGTCATAGGCTTTTCCTCTTGATTCGTCCATAAAAGAATCCGGAAAGAGATAATGTCTCGTAACTTGTGCTATAATTGCTAGGTCCCATATTTTATGGGGGGACTTAAGAGATCTTAAAGTAAAGATTTACCGGGAAAAAAATCACAACAAAAAAAGCGAAATTAATACAATCCCACAAGAAAATGAAAGAAAAGAGAAGAGAAAAGGTGGAATATCCTTATCTGATTTATATGGGTGGCATCTACCAGGTTCCCTCTCTTTTACGATGTTCATATCTACTAAGCTTTTATCCCCACAAAATTTTCCTCTTTACGGTAGAAAACAGTAAAGGAAAATTTGATAATTACGCTTGACGGTCAAAAGGATTTTCTTTAAACATCCTACTTTATATCTAGACAGAGAATAGTGCAGGGTATTTATTACTTTTAAGGTGCTTCTACATAGACATTATAGGACCAAGCTTTATCCAATTGTTTCTCTATCGGATTCTGCAAAAACTAAATTGGTATAAAGCAACAACGGTAACGAGCTGTAAAATCAAAGGATTCCTCTCGGGTTTGGGTTCATCAAATGCAAAAGACCTTATCGCGACTGGTTCCTGCTTGATTTTTTTTAAAACAGTACAAATAAGAATTAAAATCAGCTTTAGAAGTTAAGGTCGACTGAACATAACATTTTCATTTCTGTAATAGGAAATTAAATTGTTAACAGATCTATATAAAACCAACTGACCGGGCGAACTTCGTACCGCCTAAAATTGATTAAACTATTAACATCCCTTTTGATAGTTGAACCTATCTATTGAACGAATGGAACTTCCTTGGAATTAAATTAAGTCAGCTTCTTGGTCATCTTTTTCCGCGCTAATGATTGAATCGAGTCCGGTCAGATCTTCTCAATCAACCAAATCAAATAAAGCAGAATGTGGGCAGAATCGGCAATCCTCGCATCTGCCATTCGAAAGAGTACATCCAGAAACGCGATTGTCCAAAAACACTGTGCTTAACGATAAAGTCCATGATCGTTTTGAGGTTTTGTTTAAAAAATCGTGCGTGATGTCATTACCATGTGTATGACATCAGCATTACACATTAGGTTTTTTTTTTATATGGACAAAATCAAATGTTGACATAACTCACCAACCCGTTGACCAATTTCGTTCAAACTGTAGATAAATCAACTACACGACCATGCAAACAAACCCTAAAAATTTTATCGAATTCGGTTTGACCGTTCGCGAACGTCGGACAAACATCCGAGAGTATAACTGTCATGAAAGAGCTTCTTAATCAGCCGTTTGGCTTTGGACTCGGCATAATATAGATCCCTTCTATTCTTCCCAAAAATGAACACACAAAACGAATGGTTGTGAGAAGCTAGGACTAGGGTTTCTGCAGACCAGTTGCGCATTTAGTTCTTTATTTTTACAGATTCAACACTCAGAAGAACACAAATGAAACCACATAAAATTTTTTTCTTTTCATTGAGTCACCAATCGCTGTCGTCTGAAAAAGATCGGTGAGTACCTATACATGATAAAAAAGCCGAAATTTGAATTCGCCATAATATTGTAGATCCTTCACTTTTGGGATCAAAAATAATAAGGCAAATATTATATTTAATCCAAAACCATGGTCACCTAAAACTAAACTTTCCTTTGTTGATTTTATTTTGGATCTAACTTGGTTGAAATGCAAAGTGACCCAAATTCATATATAGATATATCTATATCTTTTTTGTTGGCTTACAGATATTGCTCAGATACAGATTAAACTTACTTGTTTCCTTGAATAGCTATCATTTTATTCTTTACAGATAAATTTTGACTGATAATTATGCGATTTGTCCTTTAGCATATAGTAAATTATGAACCTAATGTATTTATTTTGTATTTTTAAGTTGCAGTAGAAACCAAAAATGTTTGTGTCAATCTTGTTATTTAGTCATTTAAAACAGCATCTTCAGAATTCTTTACCGAATACATAACAGTCATCAACTGTAATGAGTAGGGACCAATTGAACTGTGCTCCTATTTCTTGAGTGCATCAAAAAAAGGGTCCAATTGTCATCCTTCAGTATTTGCTTAATGTCGCATGTCTGTATGAAAAACTCTTGTCCACAATCGACTCTAAAGAAGTTAAAAAGCATTCAAAGACCCAAAAATTGGGTATAAGCATTACCCAAATATTTATCATAATAAAAAATATTTGGAAATTTGCCAAAAACATTAAATGTTGTATCTTCCCACAAAACTATGCCAAAACTTCGCTCTAGTGAGTAGGATAGTTTATTGTAATATCTACCTCATGAGATATGGAATGAAAAGAATATCAAACCCTATAGAAAGTTCGTCGACTTATTTATATATAAATGAATGGTGCGCCCGCCGATAGGAAAAAAAAGACACAAAAAATGGGACGAATGCCAGGTCGTGTGGCTTCCGATTAGTAAGGCAGAATACAAGATTATCATCCACTATAATATAAAGAGACAAACGAAGTGCAATCATTTTTTTTTTAACTAATGAAGGCTTATAAGATGTACCAAAGAAGTAAAGCATAAGAACTCTTAGGTAATAGTAGACATTCATCGTCTTTCAAGGAGAAGAAAATATTTTTTTTTAAAACATCATTATCGTGGTATGCCATAGTTCAATGCAAAATAAATTCCAAAAATGGTGGTAACGTTTTCGAATCATTTTTGATACCCGGTCGTTCCTTCTTGAGTTGCTACGCTTTATTGGGGAGTTTTTGGAGCAAAAAAAAAATGTGCTTGAAGTCCAATGCTTTTTATATAAATATCTTTAAGTTATATGTTACCACAAAAAAGAATTGACAAATGATCATTAGGTATATTAAGGTACATATATTGATACCAACAATTTCGTAAACTTTAAAAATCCTTAAACTGAACTCTTATGTGAAACCCGTGTAACTAATGGGCACGAAATATGCCGAATACAGTTGGCCCCACTTGAAATCCCGCCAATAAATGGCCTCCCGATTGACATCAAGTCCCAGCACAGAATATTCTAAGTATGCGTTAGGCAGCAATGGAGCTCCTCTAATCTGTACCATCACGAATACTTAGGAAATCCGAAAGATGGCTCTTAGGCAAATGTACCGTTTGGATCATCTTTGGTTTTAACAATTAATCTTTATTAGCGCCAAAAAATCCAGTAATTCGCGGAAAAATATCGCTTAGATCTCTGATGTCATTATCTGTCACAAAACAATTCAGCAGTATTCAGAGTTGACACCATTCTGGGTTTTATGTTGTTTTTTTTTGTGACATCATCGTCACGAACACATGCAGATTTTTTGTTCGGTAGAACTAATATAATATATGTATTTGATTTTTTGGTTTTTCTGTTTAATTCAACTTAATTTTTTCTTTGTTTTATCAAAAAGCAACTATCGAATCAGAGAAAAACCAGAAAATAAAAATAAAGAAAAGAGGGCGGCTGACATTTTCAATCACTTATCAATTCAAACTTATTATGAATTCAATTTAAGTTATTTTTCTGTGCCTATCATCTGGAAAACGATATCACTCACTTCTTGGTAATGTAGGTATGCAAAGATTTTTCATAACCGAACATAATATACTAACCAACAAAATACATGGTACTTGTAATATTTGGAAAAAGAATGATGTTTTCGTAAGATATTTATAATTTGTTTCGCACTTCATTTAAGTAGAAGCAGATAAGAAATATTGTGGATTTAATTTTTATAGCTCATAAAAATCTATAACCCTTAAATATGCTGATTTCTGTAAGCGCAGTGGTTGAATGATTTGGACACCACACTAAAATCGAATATTTTCCTGCGCTTTATGTAGCCACTATACATTTTTCTACATTCTGTATATGTAAATGTACCTGTAACCATATATTTGGTAAGTCGTATTTTACTGTACTTTAATGAGAATGCCGACAAAAAACGTATCACTACCATTCCAAGCAAAAGAAAACTGTCATAAATAGTGTTACTTTTCATTTATTATATTTTCAAGCGGGTATCCCACGTCCCACTTCTATAAAAGGCTTTTGTGAAAAATGTAATATAAACGCAAAACTCTTAACTTTTACGCCTTTCTCCGATTTCAGCGCTTTCCTCTTGGAGAACATTTTCAGAAAACTAAAGAAACCAAAAACTCAAAAGAAAAATTATATTACTTTTGTGCAATTCCTTTCCATGCAAATGTTGAGGAAAAACTTTTTTAATATTCCTTCAAATGAAATATATGTTGTAAATATTCCATGCGATGTTAGACTTTTTGCGATTGCGGGATTTTGATTTATTGAAAAGCAATAAAGCTATTGCCAGAACAATACTTTATTCGTTTAGCTTGTAATTACATGTGATACTGTGAGCAACTTTGAATGTGCAGGCAAAATTAGTCTTGAATATGGATGGTCCTAAGAAGGCGAACTTAAAGCATGCTTATCTACTTGTTATGTCTTCGTTTGATATCCTCACCCGCTAAGATAATGGGAAATACAGGTCCTTCGCATTTAATTAAGCAGAGGTGCTGGGATTAAATGCTAAAACTTAAGCTACTAAATTTTAATTTTGAGTTATATGTCAAACCCAATTTTGCGGAATTTTGGAAATCTAATTCCTGTCTCAAGAGGTGTTCTATGTTTGATATTAAGCATCTTCGACAATTAAAAAAATGCTTGTGTGAATTTGTTAGACTCATAAGGATATGCCCCACCTAATGTTTTCTCTCATTTGCGTTCGTTCATGTCGAAATACATGTGAGGCAAAGGAAGGGTCTGTAGCTGGATTTGTAATTAAACGTACTCTTTTTCAACTACGCAACTCAAGACTTTTCAGTGGGTTTTGTATTAATGGGTAACACAAGGGAGATTGGAGTTATAACATGGGTGCATTGAAAAAGCGCACACATTCATATCCAAATGGCTGTAAATTAAAATGTTCGCTCATGCGATTCACACAGAGATAATCGCAGGAAAAAGGTTATTTTCTTTAAAAAGCAAAACGTACACATATGTTTTGCATTTTTTGTGAAGGTAGGTAGGTATAGGTTTTTTTGCTGCAGCGTTTTTCTTGGGGTTCTAATCTGAGCATATATAGGTATACATACACATCTCTGGATTGCAAGTTGTCATCTCATTTGTCTCTTGTATTGTTATATTGAGAATATTGACATCATTTTGAAGCTGTCTTAATTCCTGGATAATGTGTTAAGGCAGCTTTAATAATATTAACTTGAGTTTTGTAGAAGTGGATCAATGTTTGTTGTTTCGCTTGAATCAAAAACAGATTTATTTTGAAATGGTGGATCAAGTGAACAAAATACAAATAAACATCAGGCAAATCTACCATACCAACAGCTCGGATATCACTTCAAACAACTATTTAGCTACAGTTAAAATTGCACAACCCTGGGATTTTCTTCTACGAGCTGATGATAGTTATTCTATTGCTTCATTTAATTGGTTTAAACTCTTTATCCGTTAATCGATAACGACTTTCTTTCAAATATGTTACTGAGAAATAACATAAATCCAAATAAATCCAACTGCCTGCTGGTGCTTCTGATGCTTTATCTACAACCGGTGCCACTCTAAGCTTCCCCTTTACAACTTTCAAATAAATGCTGTATGCGAGTATAATCTACTTCTACGAATATTTAACTCACCCCAAAATTATATAACAATTTCAAGGTTGTGACCCTCAGGCAACTCTTCCGTCAGCTTGAGAATTTGAATTCTAATTTTAAATGTTAGCTTTACAGCATAAAATATACATAGTCACTGACATTCAGGAATCAGGAGTAAGGGTCTATCGAAATGGAATACCTACATAAATGTGTAGTTATATAAGCATAATAGAGAAATTGAGGAAATAACTTCTGTTCGCGGAAAATGACTAATATGTCTTTCTAACGCAGTTTCATAAATGAGGAAATTAAATTCATAGTTTATTTCCGAGGCGATTATATGAATATGAAATGTAAAACCCTTTCATTAGGAAATGAAATTTGAATAAATTGTTCACAAAAGGAGATTATACGCGATTTGCGGATGATTTATTTCGCGGAACAATGAAAATTGTTCGGATATGTGTTTTGTGAAATTGCGAATTTGGACTTAAATGAAAAGGCAAATCATGAAACATTTTCTAAAGACTGAAATAAATGCGAATTAGTGATACCAAAATATATAGAGCGTCAATGTCATTTATTTTGTCCTAATTGCGAAAATCCTACATATATATTGGTAAATTAGTGTTTTTTTTTACCCGACTGGACACAGGAAACAAACTGTTCTGTAGGACTCAACTTCTAAAATATATCGACAAGTAATTGAGAGAGGAGAGCAAAATATGTAAATATTCAATACAAAAATAGAAATCAATGAGCATCCTACTTTTGTTCTGATTATTTTTACTGTGAAAATGTCTGCCGATACCAACAAATTTTAAATAGATAAGGTATCCATCAGATGCTTGTACTCGAAGAAACGTGACAATCAAAAATTTTATCAAATGAAAAGGGATTACGGTGTAATAATATTATATACCCATATCCTTTGCAACATATTTCCCTCCTTCCTTTATTCCTTAAAGAGCTCGAGAAGTCCTGGAACTTAAAAATATAAAATTCAGTGTAAACATAAAATGTAGAACAAGAAGTCTTCGTTGAAACAGAAAGCATGAAAGTATAGTACAAGTATCGTTATCGTTAGTAGCTTTACGAAAGACAATTTATATACGATTCTGATTTTTATTTTGCAACCTCTCTTATTTTTCTTTCATATTAAAGTTAATGCAATTTAGATACAACAATACTATTTATAAAACAAAAAATTGATAAGATTTTATTTTTTTATTTTTTTCTTAGCTCACTGAATTAAAACAGAAATTAGTACATAATACGATGTGGAGAATGTGAGTCCATATTAAGCCTATCCGTTGACGAAAGTCTGTTAAGCTCGAAAATTCGTAATCTAACTACAAAAATCGTACTTTGAGTATGCTTTTTGGTTAACCTTTAATTCTTATTTTAAGGATCTTCTATAACAGTATTAAGAACGTGTATAAGCATTAATTAAGCCTAAAATCATTTCATTGTAGGCTTACTATGTATTTTTTAACATAACGCAATAAAGAATGTGTGAGCTTAAATTAAGCTCAAAAACAACTTATTTTTCACCTATTTATCAGCAGTAAGAATAATGCTTCCTAAAACCAAGAATAATAACTCTTGAAATAATCTAACAAAAAACTTTTTTCGGAATGCTTCAAGAATGTCATATCCCAATTTAAGATTCCACAGTTTTATTTGTCGAAAAGGAGACAGCTTGTCAACACCTGAAAAAAATCGCTGAAATAATTTATGGCAGTCACTCCAAGAAATCTACCGGACCGGACGACATATCAAATTTCATTCCAAAGAAGTTCCCGCTTTCCAACAAAATTGAAGACCGCTAAGATCATAGCCATACCGAACGTGGCAACGTAGCTGGATACTGGCCGATTTCGCTCCTATGTACTGTGAGCAAAATATTTGAAGAACTCATCCTACAGCGAGTAAAAGATGTACTATTCAGCCAACTCAACATTATATTGGACAATCAATTATGATTCACTCCACATTACACCCGCTAATCAAATTTCATCGTGGTGTTAGAATTGCTCTCAACAAGCTTTAAGTTACAGTCGCATGCTTCCTAGACGTAGAGAAGGCATTCGACTTAGTATGGATTCAATGAATTGTTCACAAAAAAGAGCAAATAAGTTTCCGGAATTACAAAATTTTACGAGAAAGCCAAAGTCATACCTCTGGAAAAGTACACAGTTTTCCAGAAAATACTCAGGAATACCTCCAGCCATTCAAACCCACTCGTCCAAAGGATTGCGGACCAGCCATATATGCCAGAGCATCGGTACCTTCATGTATACTGGCTCTGCAACCTTCATGACCCGGACACTCTGAAGTCAACCCAGACAACGATGCCTACGATGAATCTGAAAAGACAGACACAATTAATGTAAAATATATTTAAGAATACATACATTGTATACCGTTGGTGAGCCAACACATTTAAATATTAATTATTTACCACCTTTTGTTACCATTTGTGAAATTGTACCTACATACAAAAAAGTTCAATAAAAACAAAAATTAGTTTAAGTCCAACGAACACATTTTTTATTCGCATACAAAATACATAAATAGAGATAATCTTCGCCTACTAGAGCTCTGCTGAATTCTAAATGACCTAAGCGAACCAACTTAAATAATACGTATTAAGTTGCTGTGTATAAATTTTGCTCTTTTAGCCTTAACGGTTTAACCAATACTTGTGCGATTCGTCTTTTTAATGGAATAAGTTTGATTATTTATCTACATTATACATAGTAAAATTAAGTGAGAAGTGTTTATATTTAATAAGAGTACCTCATTAAGTTGGACGCAACAACACATTGGTTTCGAACTTATTATGGTAAAAGCCCAGTAGTTTATCAAAACTTTAAAAGTTTATTATTGGTATCTGCCTAACTGCAGATATAAGTTCGCAGATCAAAATTTTCTTATTTGCATCTTAAGTCGTTAGTGGTTTCCTAAGCCGCAGGTGTGGAACTTTTATATGCATCGAAAATTCGAAATCACAAATGTGTGTATACTGCCGACATCTACACTAAGGGTTGGTCGGCGAAAATAACTTCATTAATTTAAACAGGCTTTTCAAACAAAAGTAATTTATGATCATTGGACACAATACCACAATGATTGATTATGTGTGGTGGTTGAAATTCTGTAACACCGGCATGTAATGCTTTTATCAAAATAACTCATAGTATTGTGATTTAGAGGATTTAATATTTTGATAAGGCATAATATACTTTAATGTGCCGCTCTAAATCAAAAGGTAAGGGGTCGTTCTGTAGGCGTGAGTATTATAGTGATAAACTAGAATGTTATTCGGCTTTACACACAAATCATTAATTTCACTCTGATCCAGTTAAAATCGTTTATCATTTGTGAAATACTTCGTTTCAACATCTTCAAACAAATTATAAATGGGTCTTTCGAGCACTTTTGACAAATTAATTCTTAATGAAAAGTGATTCCATACAAAAAATGCTACTCTAATGCTATGGTTTTGATTACCTGTAATAATCTACGTACTAGTATGGAGTGAACATATTTTTAAATGAATACACTTTTGATTGTCATTGACAAGCAATAAAATAAGCAGATTATTTTATAATGTAGACAAAAATGATATATTTATAAGGCAACGGGAAAATTTCTTGTGACCAATTGTTTGAAACATTGGATGATATAATTTGTAATAGGACGGATAGTCTAACCAAACCTTAAAAAAGTCTATCTCGCTTATCTAAATATTTTGATTTGTGAAATTGCTTTGAAGAATATATAACATGTGTTTGATCTTTCACTCGAACGTTCGTCACGAGTAGAGATCAACATTTTTGTATCTTTTTTTTAGGACCTCAAATATGGCTGCCGTTCATCTTTATTTATTAAGGTAACTAACTAAAATGAGACATTTTATTTGCATATGCGGTAAGCACATCTTTCTAGCGTCATTTAATCACAATCGAAGTCAATAACAAATTACACACAGCAAAGCAGCAATTTGCCTTTTAACGGCATTTGTAAAACATGATCATTCTCCACTAGATATATACCCTCCTTGGTATACATGGATTATTATATCTTACCTTAGCCCATTTAAATTTTAGGATGGAGTATATTTACACATATTCATTTTACAGATAATCGAACCGAAAATAATCTTGGCACTTTGGAGATAATCACCTCGCGTTACCTTGTTCAACTATAATACGGATAATCCAAATCATTTGGCGGGTAGCGGATACCTGCTTTTTTCCAGGTTAAAAGGATCAAATCGCCTTGAAATATAAAATTTCAAGAAATAATAATTAACTAGCTGGTCTAGCGTTTCCAAATTAGCCGCATTTTTGCTTCTGTTCAAAAAATTAATACTTAGATACTAGATACGGCCTACGGCACGGGCATGAAACATGAAAGCGTTACCACAAAGATACACTTGTATCAAATTAGCTACATTTTTGCTTCCGTTGAAAAAATTGATACTTAGATACTTTTATTTTTGATTTTGGTTCAATTAGATACATTTTTCAATTAAAATTCTGCACAATCTCCCTTTTATATGAATTTTACATTTTTTTTTTCAAGTTCAAATTCAAATTTTTAGATCTGGCTATAATAATTTGTTTTCTTATTTTTGATACGGACTATTGCTCATAGTAGTTATGTACAAAATTTATGTAGTAAAACTTAAAAGTTGCTAATATTTTATAAAAATGCAAAAATAAGCACCCCTAAAATCTCTTATTTTTGACACTTCATTTGTTAAGATTGGTTGAGTATGTTAACCGCAAGAGGCAAATATACTACTACAGAAATAATACCTAATAGAGTGGAAACTACAGAAATAATAATGGAGCGGAAATTGAAAATAAGTTCACTGGGAAATTGATGGACCAGAAAAATCAAATAGTTGGATTTTCGCACACTATTATTTTAATGTACTAAATTAAATTCGAATTAATAAGATTATGTATATGTTGTTTAAGTTTACATATGTTCGAGTTTCTACCATGAGAAGCAATGTTTGCTTTCACCCTCTTTTCCAACCATACAGGTAGATGATCGGCTACATGAACTTATTCAAGATAGGCAGCACTAATCCGAACGTCCAGCTGTATTGCGCTTCTCAACTGAAATAGCCACGTATAGAAACACGTATGGAAACTCTGGGTGATATGAAGGAAACATTAAGTCACTATGCTGCCAGTATAGAATGCCTTTAGGTTCACACGAATACGTTTCAGATAAAAAGTTATCTCTAGATTTACGCAAAGGAAATAATGAAAGAATGATTTGCTTTTTGTTGCCCTTGGCTATGAACTAACTAGTCCTTTAAAATAATATAAAACAATGGCTAACAATGCAGCTATCCATGGAACAAGATATCTCTTAAATGTTCATAACGGTTCTGTAAACACTGGGGCACCTTATGACTCCAATTGAGCACGCATTTCTTTGTGAAAAATTGGTTCTTCAAGGGTACAGAGTGGTTTCAGTTTGCGGCCATTTTCTATTTCCCATATTGTTATATAGTAAGGTGTCATTCAAATTGCCACCATTTTGTTCAATCCACCTTATAAGCTCATGACTCCTTACCTTATTACAAATCAGATACATAAAATGACCGCATACTGAAAGCACCCTTGAAGAAGCAATTTTCCACACACTACCGATCTCATTAAATTCTTGATTCTAGAAATGTAATCTCTCAAGCAATAGGAACTGACAGAAACACATTTATTGTCAGTTAAACGGGACAACCGCTCTATTTCAGGCACAACAACTTTCCATAGTTTTGGCGACTGCATTAAATCATTCACCTGAAAACTGGAGCATGAATAATACTCTTCATATATGACTGAGACTGTATATTTACTCGTACCTATATGCCATTTCCGATGAAGAAATAATATACGAGGGCATTTCATGGCGCATTGACCTACAAAACTAGGAAAAAATGCTTGATGACGAGTAAAAAAGGGAGTCAGTAGGTCCGACTCCCTTATTCACAGGATGATGTCCTGAATAAAAACAATGACAACTTGATGTCACGTCACCACACATATTTTAAGTGGAAATTGGAATTTCTTTTTTGTGGTTGTTGTATTGTTTATTTACAATCACAAGTGGTAATTTTTTTTTTTTTTTTATTTTAGCAAAATAATATGGCATTCGTGAATATACCTACACGTAAACATAAGTTTTTGATTTCTAATAAATTTCAATACAAATTTGTGTGAGAATTTGTACAATCCGAAAATTGGACAAGTGTCTGAAATTTTCTGCATTGTAAGCGATAATAGGCGTGCGTTCATTAGTTTAGCTTTTTCCCCATAAAAGTTTTGGGATAGCAAAAACAAGTAAAAGCCCACCACAAATTTATGTTTCTGAGAAGCTTGGCCAATGGTTCTATAAAGGTCTGTTGCACCCAATACTTATTTTTGTTTTTCAATAAAAGCCGAGTAAACATAATATCGGAATTGTGATGTTTACTAAATGGTATCTCACATCGTTAAGGGGAAAGTGCTTTAAGTTGTTGTTATTTTTTAAAGTTCTTGGATATCACCTTATCACATGATTGGAGTACTACTTTTTCCTTATGTGCAATATTATCGTTAGAATAAAAACCTCTGCAGTGGAAGAACATCCAAGGCATAATCCTCAGCGCTTAGGTGAAATTACCTCTCCTTTAATTTTCTGATATACATAATTCTTATGAATTTAATGAAAAGACAGCGATGGATGAGGAACACAATCATCATCACCGGATATCCTCGTGGTAGACCAAGGATTATCCTCTTTTTACCATCAACCCTTCTTGTGGTGTATTTCATTGCAGTCGCTTTTCCTTCCTCCAGTTATTTATACCCTGCAAGGACTATTACTTTGAACGGGAAATAATTAATTTAAAAAGAGAGAGAGATTTTAATATTGGCTAAGTAACTAATTCACAGCATTTCAAAATTAGAGCCATTTCAAATAAACATCCTCTATTTATACTAACTTAATATATATTTGATTAAAATAAGATTTTAAGCCATGTAACTAGTACCTCGGTGCGAAACATTGAACACAAAGGAATAAAGGAGCAGTCATTTCAATGCTCTCAAAAGCTCAAATCAAAGAGAGTCCAAGCACAAAAAAGAGCCTTTAACTCTAAATTGAGCAAAAATTCGAATACGGATACAGATGCAGAGATATTCTGCTTCAATAGGTAGGTCAGGAACATACTATTGCGCAAGTTTTTACAGAAATAATCTCTTAAATGTCCTAGTTTCCCGAATCTCATAGGCAATATTCGCACCCATACTGTCGTCACTTTTTACGATGTAATGGGGAATGGTACCACGAATACAAGTAAAATAATAGAAAAAAAAAGCTAAACGCAGCAATATCCACTGAAATAAGCATCACATTTTTATCACTGGGAGCAAAAGCATCTTTTACAAACTTTAGAGAAAGTTCTTGAGATTGTGTATGCCGAGCGGAGTCACTTGTTATAGGGTAAAATTCGAACCGTGGTGCTGTGGCACTTTTAGTACATATTAGAACGCGAACTGTATCAGTCAAAAAAATCACAACTGCTTTCATATGCTTAAAATAGGAATACAAAAACAAATCTTGTAATAAGTTTCATGCAAAAAAAAAATTAAAAGTCCTATCGACAAAAAGAAACAAATTATCCCGTGCTTTTATTCTTTTAGAATGGTAATCGTGCTGTGAGTGATTAAATCAGGGACACGAGTTTCCAAGGATATTACCCCGAAATGTTTACTCCTCGATGCCGTAATCATATGTTTTGTTATCAGTGTTAAAATGTTAAGAGATATAAAAAAATAATGTGTATATAGGAGAGAGTGTCTAACGCAAATTACTAGATCGTCGGCCATGATTATTTCCCTTTTCGGTTATTTTTTTTCATTTTGATGAAAAGCAAATAGTTTTGCTTTCATTAATAAAATAAATGACCCCTAAAATGATTCCAAATGAATGCAAAGTTCTGTGTTAAATAGTTATCACGCGTTTTTCCATTTTGTTTCCAATCTTCTAAGTTCCCAGTTTTAATTCTCTCAAAGGTTAAAGTGTAAGTGCTTACGATTTTACCTACTCTTAGTTCCAGTACATTTGAACGGCTTAACGAATTTTTATTCACCAGTTCATACACAGCTCCAAAAATGTTTTATGGGATTACCTTTGTTTCACTATGGATATTATATGCAACTTTTTGGATACATTGCACAGTTGCACAACAATCGTTGACAGAAAAAATCCCACTTGGTAAGTGTATCGCTAATTATTCTACTCGGCCAGAAAGATTATTGTCGGAGGAGTGCCATCATACTGTCGGATATTTATGAAGACTATTGTTCCTTTTATCGTATAGGTGCCATATTCGAACAAGGGACAGATGAAGTTCAGTCTGCTTTTAAGTATGCAATGTTAAATCATAATCTAAATGTATCTTCGCGGCGTTTTGAACTGCAGGCATATGTTGACGTTATTAATACTGCAGATGCATTTAAGCTGTCTCGGTTAAGTAAGACTTATCAGAAGAAGTGGTTGTAAGTGTGACTGACTGTTTGCTGATATCGTACTGATATTATAAACTCGCAATAATTTGTTTTTTGTGTGTAGTGTTTCGAAGAGTGTAAGCAAGGCAATTTGGTGAAGTACTAGTTATTCAGTTTTCAGTGCACTATTGAAAATAACAACGAAAGAGAACTGTGTTATCGCATTGGGCATACATATTTCCATACTTAAAGTTAATTTATATAACCAATATTTTTAATTTTTGTCCGTCAAAGTAATAAATCTATAATTATATGTCTTCGAAGACAAATTTAAGATATTGAAGTCAACTGAAATGGCAATCCAATACTTTTGATAAAAGATTATAGGAACGTACCTACTTGTAAGTTTTTAAATTTTAACGAAATATTTCCATCGGCGAGACTTGACAACGAGATTTTTTTTCGGAAGAAATAAACACTAAACTAAAGCCTTTTTACGTAATATTTATCAATTGTCAAAAACATCAAATAGCAGGTTTATAAAGAGTAAATCCATGAAATCCTGCAAGATCCTACATATGCCCGAGACGCAAAATCCAGAAAAAGCAAAGACTCAAATCATAAAATCTTGAATTACAAAGACTAAAGTCTAAAATCGCACTGATTTTCGGGATTTTGATTTTACCCTGGCAAAAGCCTTCACTTTAAAATTAGAAATAAAATCTAAAAAAATCTCAAAACATAAAAAAATTGCGCGTCCTTAAAATAACGCTTGTTTTGAAACTTAATGTGATTAAGGGAGCACTACCAGATGAGAATCAAAAAGAAGGGAAAATAAGCTTCTTAGCTCTTTTAAAACAATTAAAGATTTACGTTATACGCTCTCACACGTTAAACTAAACCGGTTCTGATAGAAGTACCTACACATTTTTCTTAATCGTTTTTTATTGGAAGTACTTTCACCCGACGAGTTATTTTACTGCTTAACATGGTAAAAAAAACTCGATAGGTACCTAGCTACGTTTATACTTAAGTGAATAATTAGTCATTCGCTTTTGTGAGAATCACAAAGTTTGAACAATATTATTTGTTTGGTTACGTTTATCCGACGGGTTTTTAACCGAAAATACAAAAACTAGATACAAGTATTTAAGAAGCAATTTAGTAACAACAACTGTTGTATTGGGACGTTGGCTTAAAGATAAGTGAAGGTTCCGGTGTAGTGAAGTCAAATTTTCATTTGGCCTTTTGGTTAACCCCGACCACCTTAATTAAACCGATTTTCCTAAGACGACAAATTATTTATTTTGATAGATTTTATTAAATATTTCAGTTTATTAAAAATTTTATTTGGACCAAAAACTATTTTTGACTGTTTGAATTTTGACACCAAAAAAGCATTCGATAGTTTGTTTTTTCCTCGACTTTGCCTTTCGGGCTTTCTCCAAATTAAGATTTTTTTTTTTTGATTTTCTATTTCGATCAAACGTTGGTTTTTTTAAATTTTAAATAAAGATGTTTGTCTTTCAATTGTGCAATTATCAACCAATTATAAAGTGCAATCTAGGTACATATTCATAGAAAAAAAAAGTTTAACAAAATTGACAAATTACGTCTTTTTATTATTATTGCTTGACGAAAACGTAGTAGGTATAGCCTAGCCTTTTCCCTTCGCTAAATCACTGTAGTCGAACCCAGTCGTAACAATGTTTTATTCGATGATTTTTATTGAATTATTCGCTCTTTAACAGTATTGCTCAGTGGTCAGCATAAGCAAATCATACTGAGACCTCAACTCGCAATCCTCTCAATTATTTTTCAAATTTAGCCATTTTGTTTTCTTATCGTAATGTATTAATTAGAATGTAATTAGAATCATTAGAATCATTGCATGAAACATTGACAATTTTTCATAAATATTTTGAGCAAATGTACGCTTATTCCTAAACAAATAAGTCAGCAGCTTTGCCCACAGTTGGAGTGGCATAATGTAAGGTGCGAGTGTGTTGGTGAGCCAGAATTTTTGAAGTTACGTGACATTTGTCAATAAGAATTTCTATGTAACAATACTAGCGCACTCAGCATTAGCCACCCCAACAAAATATAGCTTGTAAACAAGTTACCGAAAATCGGCCGAAGTTGGTGGTCTCAGTATGGTTTGTTTTTGTCAGTGTACTAGACGGGCTGTTCAACGAAAAGCATAAACCGTTGTAATATTGTGTGTATTTCGATTTCGCTTGTTCCTAAAATAAAAACACACAAACGAATAATGGTAAGAAGGGTCCGTAATGGACCTGTAGAGTCCACTATTTATTTATTTGACATAGAAACTATCAAATTCCACTTTTGTAAGTTAATTAAAATTTCTTAGAAGTGGCAAATAAAATTTCTTGGCCTTTAATTTCAATTTGACTTAAAAAGGGGTGACGAAATCGAGTTTTTAGAAATTCAAAGTTGAAGTTTTGTTTTTGATAAAACTCATTTCTGAATCTTTTAAGATGCATTATGCATGGACTTCTTCTTCATTTATCATGCTACCACAACTATACTTACTTCGGCCTGCGTATTTTGTTTTTCATCAAGTACAGTACAACCTTTGTTATGGAAATATCTGACGTAAAACTAATTCGAGTTTTTAGCAACTTGTATGTTGTACCTAAGGGTGGGTAATCATCTTATAACTAGGCAAAGAACCACTTTCAATGCTTAAACACAACATTTAGCTTGATTTTTTTTTATACAACTGCTCAAAGTCAAATCACTGCCTCATCGTCTTTAGACATCACTATGTTATAGCAGTGTGTTGAAAGAGTATAAAGAAAACATAAGCAAAAAATGTAGATATATGTACTCTGAATTTAGTTTTAGCTTCCTTAAATACGTACTGAGGGATTTATGACAAACAATACCTATATTAAACCGTTTTAGTGTGTACGCCATAAATCTTATTTACCCATCCATTTTTTTTTCCAAAAAACAAGCGAATTTTCAAAGTCAAACATATTCATAAACTTAGTATTAAATATTTAATTACTGAAATTAATTAAATATAATTAATATAATTAATGAAAAATTTAATACTTAGTTTATGCTTATATAACTAATCGTAAAGGAAATTGATAAATGCTAAATATCTATCCATCCATCCACTCAATATTATTTCTGTAGTTTCTATAGTTTTATATTTACCTCTTGCGGTTTACACGCTCAACCAATCTTAACAAATTAAGTGTCAAAAAAAAATATATTTTCTGGGCGCTTTTTTTTTGCATTTTTAGTTCTTTTTTGTAAATATGAACAATAAAATATTAACAATTGTGTACAAATTTTCTTTCATTCATTATGCTCATGCCCAGACACAAATGACGCTACAAAAAAGAGTCGACGGCCGAGGAGGATATTTAAGAGAAAATTTTATTTTAAAAATCTGCGGACCGTTGTGCGACTAAAGTTGCAATTTGGAACTTTTTTTTCGAAAGCCTTCCACAATTCTTGCTATTTTGGTCTTTTTTTTGTCAGTTGTGATTTGTGCACAGAAAATTCAAGATAGCCTTGATACGAGTATAATCCTAATATCATAAATGCGAAAATAAGATTATTACCTTTTAACTACCGCAAAACCAATTTTTATTAATTTTGGTATAGGGATAGATGGGACATCTGAGAATGACATAGGGTACCTACTTTTTGCAGCGAAAACAAAACGTGAATGGGATGAAGTAGGGGATTTAAGTTTAATTGATAGTAAAATTCATCATAGGTACCTATATTTGGTAAGAAATAAATACATTTGCTGCGTATTTTAGTGGTGCTGTTGTTGATGTAAATATATTAATTGAATTACTCGTACCAGCTGGTAAATTTGAATTTCTATTTGCATAAATTACTACATATATACTCCCTGGCTATGTACCTATAGTTTAAGTTATAGGTATAAAAATAAAAAATAAAAATTTATGTACAAAAAAAAAACACATTGCGCGATTAATAAATGAACTTAGTGTCCAGGCTAGATTTTACAACTCATAACTGCGAAATTTTACATATAAAATTACCCTACGTGACCTACGAAATATTTGTGTATAATTCATGAATAAAAATGTATCAAGCGGCCAACAATTTCCCTTTACGGATATGTTGACTTGTTATTCATTTTAAATAACACTTTGTTCAATCTGTTTACATATGTTACAAATGTAAACAAATTTATTTAATTTTGTGTCTTTCCTATTTTCTGAGGTATGCTAAGTGCGAGTCGTTTTTTTTTTTAATTTTCGCCAAGTTATGAGTGCAAACTGATTCGTCTAGTGGTTACATATTAACCCTGCTCTTCTGTAATACATAAAGTTACCTGATGCTCTTTTATTCGTGTAAATCATAGTTATTAAACATAAACGACATATTCTTTTAAGGAACATTAACGTTAAGTTTTATATTGGTATATAAACACCAATAAGAGGTGTTATTTTGGTATTCAAAGAAAAATGACAGTTTTTGAGACAAATGATCGGATGTTTATTTCATAATAAAGAAGAAGGTATGCCGTTAATAATGAAAACCAACATCAGCCAAATGGCCACCACGAGCACGCAAACAGGACCATATCCTTTTCATAAAATCTTTGAGGTCTTGAATCGACGCTGGGCTGTTGGCGTAGACCTTATCTTGGGTTTTCCGAGCCCCAGATATGATAATTTTGCTTGTTGACGTAGCCACCGAGGTGGAAATGGGCCTCATCAGTCAAGATGATTTTTCGATGGAATTTCGGATCATTTTCATGCATTTCAAGGACCCAATCAGCGAAGACACGACGTTGTTGATGATCGGCCGGCTTGAGTTTTTGTGTTAACTGAACTTTATAAGCCTTAAGACCCAAGTCTTTATGCAAAATACAGTATAATGACGTTTGTAGAATGCCCAATTCCAAAGAACGACGAGGAATGGACAAACCTAGGTTTTCTTCAACACTTTGGGCTACAGCAGCAATATTCTCAGTTGTTCTTGAGCGACGTGCACGGGTTCTATTGTTGACATCACTAACTTGTCTTAACAGCTCGAATTTTTAAACCAATTTCTGTATTGCGGTCCGACAAGGTGCTTCACGACGACCAAAAAATGCTTTAGTTTTGCGAACTGTGAATGCAAGATTTTCACCATTTTTGCAGTGAATTCTAAGTTTAAGTTAAGTTGAAGCATCGTTCCATTTTTAGTAATGGCGTAGTTTCTACTTGTCAAATGTCAAAAAATAAATAATATAATTTCCACCGAGGTGGAAATGGGCCTCATCAGTCAAGATGATTTTTCGATGGAATTTCGGATCATTTTCATGCATTTCAAGGACCCAATCAGCGAAGACACGACGTTGTTGATGATCGGCTGGCTTGAGTTTTTGTGTTAACTGAACTTTATAAGCCTTAAGACCCAAGTCTTTATGCAAAATACAGTATAATGACGTTTGTAGAATGCCCAATTCCAAAGAACGACGAGGAATGGACAAACCTAGGTTTTCTTCAACACTTTGGGCTACAGCAGCAATATTCTCAGTTGTTCTTGAGCGACGTACACGGGTTCTATTGTTGACATCACTAACTTGTCTTAACAGCTCGAATTTTTCCACCAATTTCTGTATTGCGGTCCGACAAGGTGCTTCACGACGACCAAAAAATGCTTTAGTTTTGCGAACTGTGAATGCAAGATTTTCACCATTTTTGCAGTGAATTCTAAGTTTAAGTTAAGTTGAAGCATTGTTCCATTTTTAGTAATGGCGTAGTTTCTACTTGTCAAATGTCAAAAAATAAAAGCTTTAAAAGTGACAGCTACCGAAATAGCGGGTTCACAGCAACACCTCTTATTGGAAAACCCTTTATATTTATAGTTCTAACTTCTTTTTGACAGCTCGATATGTATGCCTGATGTTATATATCCCAATAACTATGATTGATAAAGCCACCTATAGCAAAACTCCACTCTTCGAAACCAGCTAATATAAGTCCCATTTTAATTCAACAGTCAATATCGCTACAAAAACCACATATATTTTATATATTTGTTAAGATATTTTAATCCAACGACGTACAAATTATAGTATGTAACCAATTTTCGAGAGGAGTGTACTCAATGCTAGGCGCAGTTTCCCCGGACTCGTTTGATACACTCCATTCGTACAGCAACACATTTCAGATGCCATTTGTGACGCCTTGGTTTCCGGAGAAAGTACGCAACATTTAAACTTAGTCTCGGGTAAAATAATTATTGTTTGTTGTTTCAGGTATTAACACCCTCATCTGGGTTTCTTGATTTTGCAATAAGTATGAGGCCAGACTACCATCAAGCAATTATCGATACAATACAGTTTTATGGATGGCAACGAATAATATACCTCTATGATTCGCACGATGGTAAGCACATATTTAAAAATTAATAATATTGCTATTTAATTATGATCGGTCTTACTAATAATCAAACACTAATGTCGACGATTAGCTGGTTGCCAGCTTTAGTAAAAATGTACAGCATTAGTGAAACGGTACCAATAAACAATTAGACCTCCACATTTGGTAGTGCGACAACTTTCTTAGAATTTATTACATTGCTTGTTATCGCAGAATTAAAATTCCATAATTTGTTTTCATGTAAACAAGGTCTATGGTTTATTTCACAACGAGGATTTTATTCTAAAAAAAGGAATATGTATATAAATTGCAAATTAATTTGCCTAACAGATATCTTTCAACGGCTTTTTTGAAGCTTATTATAAGCAACATACAAATTACAAAACAGAAAATGCACAAAAATATCCGCTAATCTTTCAAATATTATACGCAAATTAGTAATGCCTTATCGCCCGATCGGACACAATTCGCAGTACTTTTTCTAGTACACTTTTCTTTGTTTTATAATACGTCACGATTTAGTACGCTTTGATTTATTCCTCGGCTGATGATGCAAATCAAAGCTTATCGGTAGTCTTAAGATCACATTTGAAACATTAACAAGTGAATATTTTTAAAAGAAATAATAGCCTGCTAATTCATTTCCGTTTGCATTACAATTGAGGACCTTGCATCAAAAGGGGGGCAAGTCCAAATTTTACTTTTTGTAGGAAATCAAAGAAAACTCTTTCAAAAATTAACTACTACACGAATGTTTTAGAAAGATATGCTATTACGAAATTAGCATATTTTCAAATTTTTTTAATCAAGTTTTAAGTTTAATAAACAATATTAGCAATTTCTGCGGTTTTTTTAAGTTTGGATCTGCCCCTCATTTGCACCAAAATGTAATAAATTTGCTTCCAGATTTTGATTTATGAATAATAGAACACATAAAAGTTAGTTATTTTTTACATTTTGAGTTATCAATCAATACTATAATAGTTAAACAACAAGTAGAAGAAAAAACCAGATCATTCAGGAAAGCGATGAGTAATCTTTTTAAAAGACGAACTCCTCAAAAGAGTATACAGGTATTGAACTAAAGTTCCGTTCTTATTATGTGCTGCTGCGTTATCTGAGAATAAGTAGTGTTTTAACTGAGCTCGATAAGATGTTATTTATGTAGTGATTTATAAAAGATATTACTTCGTTTGGTGATTTACGAGCATGTACTAACTTGATGCATATAACGCAATATTTTCGTTTGTAACAATAAGAAGGCAGGTCCGGACCTGCCGCCTTTTTGCACCAAACGCACTAGAGTGGCCCTTATTTTTAATCGCAACTGCCTCGGTTATGCACCAAAAGATAGCTTTTTTTTGTTCAATTTGTCAGTGAAAAAAGCCGTTAAGCTAAAAATATGGACTTGCCCCCCTTTTGATGCAAGGTCTTCAATTTGCCAAGCTACGCAACAGTAATTGCAAAACTATATGAATGTGTATAAATAAATATAATTTAATATTTTATAATTGAAAGCTGTCATTTGTGTTCTCTCCTATAAATTCTAAAATAAAACAGAATTCTGAATATCTTGAATTTGCATATACTAGGTACATGATAGCCCTCCAGAATTTCCTCAATTTATTATTTTCCGTGGATTTTGCTGAATGCTGATTCAAATTCAAATTTTGAATGGAAAACCAAATCTTTACTTTTGATAATTTAATATATGTTATGTAATTTTTGTTAAACTGGAATAGGTCTCCTAAGATTGCAACAAATCTACCAAGGACTTAAGCCTGGAAATGAGTCATTTCAAGTGGAAATGGTCAAACGAATTGCAAATGTAACAATGGCGTTAGACTTTCTCCGCACCCTAGAGGACTTAAGTCGGTGGACAAACAAATACATTGTGTTAGATTGTCCAACGGAAATGGCAAAAGAGATCCTTATAACACATGTGAGGGATATTTCGCTAGGCAGGCGAACATATCACTACTTGCTCAGTGGATTGGTAAGTTTTGTTTAACGTCAACAATAATATTCGCTTGAATAGAGTATGTGTAGTACAACAAAATAAAAATAAAAATCCTAGGTGATGGACGATCGATGGGAAAGTGAAATTATTGAATTCGGCGCTATAAATATAACTGGTTTTAGGATTGTTGACACAAATCGAAGATTGGTACGTGAATTCTACGAAAGTTGGAAGCGATTAGACCCAACAACTTCAGTCGGTGCTGGAAGAGATTCAATTTCGGTAAGAACTGGTCAACTATGAAAATATGACTTATATGTGTTTATTTGAAGTAAATTGGATCTATAATGCAACAACAAAATGGTATTTATAGGCTCAAGCAGCTTTGATGTACGATGCAGTATTTGTTCTCGTTGAAGCGTTTAATAAAATCCTTCGCAAGAAACCAGATCAATTCAGAAACAATGTCCAACGACGGAGTCAGACACTCCTGCCAAATTCGGCGAACGGAACAACATCATCAGGCGGTACTAATGTGGGAACGAGCACACGTGCTTTGGACTGTAACACCTCCAAAGGATGGGTAAACCCCTGGGAACATGGTGATAAAATTTCACGATATTTACGAAAGGTAAGAAAATGTCCGATGGATTAAGTATAGATGTCTATGTTTTGGTGTGTATTTGCTGAGTTTCGTTGTTCAACATCGGATTTTACAAGTATACGAGAAAGTTCAAAACGTATAAAACTGTCGCCTGCAGGTGGAGATAGAAGGATTAACTGGAGACATCAAATTCAATGATGATGGCCGACGGCAGAATTACACACTTCACATTGTCGAGATGACTGTAAACAGTGCTATGGTAAAAGTTGCTGAATGGTCTGATGAGGCTGGTCTAATGCCATTGTCAGCAAAATACGTGCGCCTCCGGTCCCCATATGAGTTCGAGAAGAATCGCACATACATCGTTACAACACTTCTGGAGGAACCCTACATAATGAATAAAACTGGCCTCGGAGAGCAGTTTGAAGGTAATGACCGCTTCGAGGGTTATTGTAAGGACTTAGCCGATTTACTCGCTAAGAAATTGGGTATAAATTGTAAGTTGTTATGCTTTTATATAGCCCTATATGTATATGTAATGTGCACTTTGTTCAAGATGAAATGCGTTTGGTAAAGGACGGTGGGTACGGTGCTGAGAATCCAAATGTGCGAGGAGGATGGGATGGCATGGTTGGTGAACTGGTGCGACGGGTATGTACATATATAAAATGAATGCGTTAAAAGTTCGTGCAAAGGACAAAGTTTATTCATGAAAATATTTTGTTTTTGATCATCATAAGGAAGCGGATATTGCAATAGCTGCTATGACCATCACGGCAGAGCGTGAGCGTGTCATTGATTTTAGCAAACCCTTCATGTCATTGGGAATATCAATTATGATCAAAAAACCAATTAAACAAACTCCGGGTGTGTTTAGCTTTATGAATCCGCTATCTCAAGAAATATGGGTAAGTAAAAACAGGAGGTAATTCACAAATATATAATTATATAGTTATATCTTAACTTAATGTCTGCGCAAGATTATTTTGAATATACTTTTACTCGTATCAAAGCATAAAACCTATTGGTTATACACTTTTATTTATACAATACAAATTTGAGAAGTTCTGATGTGTTATCCTGGATACATGTAGGATAATTGCGGTGACCATCCATTCATTCTATAATAATGAACAGTTCTCTATTTGCAGAATGAATTATTTTGTAAACAAAAACATATTAATGTTTTGTGTTTGATAAGTTGTGTAAAATGATAATGCTAACATGTACTAACTTGCTTTAAAAAAATGGTTATAAAGTACCTATTCGGCAAATGAAATAAAGAATTAATTAAGTACTTTTTTCAAATCACCCCTCCAACCTAAAGCCCACTAAAAAATGATTGTATTTAACTCCTCTGCAAAAAACCGTTATCCTTTTTTTTTAAGTTGTCATAGATTTCCCCAAGATTTTTAAAACAACCATAGTTTTCACAATCATATAAACGCGAAAGTACCGTATCGACTTGGACCTTTTACTCTCTCTGTTTCTAAAAATTTATCACCTAAATAATAAAATAATAAAAAAAAAATGCTTTGTTTTGCAGGTGAGTGTCATCTTTAGCTACATCGGAGTCAGTATTGTTCTATTCTTCGTTTCACGTTTTTCACCTTACGAGTGGCGAATCATTCAATATTCTGGTAAGATTATTAATTCTTATTCATAAAGCAAAAGCAACATTTAATACAGCATACCTCCCGTTTAAATTGTTTAAGAAATAAAGCATGAATACGTTACGCATTTACAGATTCGGTAAACCCGCATCAAGACCAGATGCAAAATCAACAACAACAATCTGGTGGTATTGGAGCCACATTTGCCATGCCCGGTGTAGTTGTAAACGAGTTCAGTATACTAAATTCATTTTGGTTTTCGTTAGCGGCGTTTATGCAACAAGGGTGTGACATATCTCCACGATCAATATCGGGACGAATTGTCGGTTCCGTTTGGTGGTTTTTTACTCTCATACTAATTTCATCATATACAGCAAATTTGGCAGCATTTCTTACAGTCGAACGGATGGTCACACCAATTAATTCACCTGAAGACCTTGCTGCACAAACTGAAGTGCAATACGGAACTCTACTGCATGGATCAACATGGGACTTTTTCAGAGTATGTTAACAAGCAAATCTGGTCAATTCCTTTTGAATATTCGCGAAATAAAATTTGAGCATGAAAGTAAAACAATTATTCCTGTAATATAAGATCGATAAACCAAGGCGTTTTCGATTTTGAATCATTCTGTTTTGGATTTATACTTTTAAACTTATTCATCCCATTTATTTACATTTATCGCATAGCGATAAAATCTGTGCTTTTATACCAACATCCCTTTTCAAATTGTTCTCTCACACGTAGCCCTTCTGGACTACTTTTGCATTAGCATTTGCCTGCCATTGAGTTAATTCGGAATAATAGAAGGGTTCTTGCTGTTAGGTTTCTCAGGTTATTTTTATATAGATGAGTTTTTGCCAAAGCTGACTGAATAGTTCACTTGAGACGAGCAAGAATAAATGACCTTCTTGATAACATACTTGTTAGACCTAGGCAGCCCGTCATAAATTTTCCGGCTATGCGTTGCAACCGTTCTAGCTTTTTGAATGTGGTGACTTCGTTAGTCGCTGGTCTAACCACGAGCAAATACAGCCAAAATATCATCCGAGGTCTAAGTCCCCAATTGTTACCCAATTGTATTTGGTATCCCCGTTTACGGTGCATTGTATTTGCTGACACTGACAACGATTGCTACGTATTCGGCATATCCTGTAGCATATATGCCTTGATTTGCCAAGGGCTGAAGAAAATCGTCAATGACAAGAGGGGCGAGAGGATACCCCCCTGTACATTAGCAAAATCTCGCTTTTACCAAGTCTCAGTTTAGAATGAAGATTTTCGCAGATCTAAATACAATACTAAATTGTCATTTTTCTTTAAATTAAATTTAATTTAAAACATATTTTATGCGTGTGTATATTCTTTTCTTTTCTAATAACAGAGATCCCAAATCGGTTTGCACAATAAGATGTGGGAATATATGAACTCCAGAAAACATGTTTTTGTTACTTCTTATGATGAGGGAATACGTCGCGTAAGAACATCAAAAGGCAAATATGCTCTACTAGTTGAATCTCCAAAGAATGAATACGTTAATGCTAGGGAGCCATGCGATACGATGAAAGTCGGAAGGAATTTAGATACCAAAGGATTCGGTATAGCAACTCCTATTGGATCACCGTTAAAGTGAGTGAAAATATAAGCATATAGTGCTGCATGTGATTTTTTGCATCCATTTTTTTTTTCCAGAGATCCAATTAATTTAGCTGTACTGTCATTAAAGGAGAATGGTGAACTTATTAAATTGCGAAACAAATGGTGGTACGACAAGACTGAATGCAATCTTAACAAAGACAATCAAGAGACGTCGCATAATGAGCTATCACTGAGTAATGTTGCCGGTATATTTTATATCCTAATTGGCGGTCTTCTAGTGGCAGTCTTTGTTGCAATAATTGAGTTCTGCTTTAAAAGTAAGTCCTCTTCGTCTTCATCGGCTGCTGCAGGAGGTCGCCACCAAAGAAATTCCCTATCAGATGCAATGCATTCAAAAGCCAAATTGACAATTCAAGCGAGTAGAGACTATGATAATGGTAGAGTAGGGGTAAGTGTTTATTTATGCAAAAGGAATGTAGATTGCAACACCACTCACTAAATAGGAAATAGAAAAAAATTTATAATTTTTTAAATTTACTCTAAGTTTGCCATATTAATAACAAATTTTAGTCTCGACTTTAAATTTACGAAAAATCACAATTGCGAAATTGAAAAGTATAGCCACTGTGAACTACTAAAATTTAGTGTCGAAACTAAAAATGTCTATTGGTAAGGCCCAGTGTGCTTAAGCATATTGCGTCAAGCAAGCACCATATTGTAATCAAGTAAATTATTCCTTAATAGCATGGCTTCCTTTGTAATTTTTCGCATTTTTTCCGTTTTTGTACCTTTTTCGCTATTATATTTTTGTCGACTAAACAACTTGAGTTACCTATTTCTAAGTCATTATTAGAGCATCATCTAATTAATAACAGGTTATTTCAAATTGCATTAATTTCCAGTACTATCCACCAGCTCAAATCAATGCCACCTCTGAAACAGAATCAATGCACATGAACGCTCATGGCCAAGTTTGACGAGAACATGCGCAGGAGTCGCGGCTTTGACGCACTCCTTGCGCACCCACAATTCGACGGATTATGGCTAACAGTAGACAGGAGACTGAGAAAATGCTTAGCAACCACGATGGTCTGTCAGTTGGAAGTCAGAATAATACCCTAATTCGTAACCCAGACATAAGTAATCCCTATGCTAAGTAAACTAATACTAAACGTATGCGTCGAACAAAGATTCATACCCTAATAAACATCACTTCATTCAAACATAAAGTATAGTAAGATACATTCACATCATAAGTGTGAACTGGACGTTATTTTGCTATATATAGATTAAGAAGAACTGACTATTGTTATGGAAACACATAAGTTAAACAAATTATTTAAACAAATAAAAAAATAGTTAGAGAGGGAGTCGTAAATGAAATAGAAATAAACAAAACATCTTTTTACAATAATATTATAGATATAATCTATACTGAATAATGAACTTTAAGGCTCAACCGAAGTGGTAAAAACAAGACAGAGCATTATTCGTTATATCTGTTTTAAATGTATACTGTGCCAAACAAACAAAAATTATGTATAAACCGAATTAACTCGTACCAAATTCATTCGACGCTTTAAGAGTGAAATTGCAGAACAATGAATGTGTAAAGATATTAATTGGCAAAATATTAATTATACAATTATTTTTTGAGCGACAGAAACCTAATCAAAAATTCGACGTAAAAATCAAAGTCATTTTAATGCGTCCAAAGTAAATAATATAAAAATGTAAGATAATCTATTGTAAAATAACGTACCTATATATTTAATTGGTTAAGTTTTTATATATTATTTCTTTTTGAAGCTGCCACAGCATTAGTATCCCTCTTTGATTGTTATAATCCATAAATTGATAAACAAAAGTTGAATCAAAACAGGGGTATTTACGATCCGATGCAACTGGTCTAGTAGGTATCATTGCGGAAGTGCAATCTTAAGGTTTTTTTCCACTTCACCGCCTCTAGAGAACGTCTGACAAACATCCGAGAGTATAACTGTGATGAAGGATCTTCCCAATTAGCAGTTTGGATTCGGCATAAAATTGAAGATCCCTTCCATTCGTCCCAAAAATGAAAAACTTGCACAAAACGAATGGTTGTGAGAAGACAAGCTTAGGTTTCCTACGGAGCTGTTGCGCGAATTATCAATTTAATTTTTGGTTACACCGAATCGTGAGTACCCCTAATATGTTTTTAGAAAATCCTAATGCCTTTCATATAAAACAATATTGGATTTTGTTGTAAACAGTTTTTGTACATAAAACAAAATTTTATGGGTCATTATGTTTATTTGATATCCATTTTTTTTTCTTACAAATATCATGTGTGTTATATTATTCCTTTATAATATATACATATGTGGTATGTATCTACCGTATATATATTTATATATAATTTATTGTTTATGTCTACTAAGATATGAAAAGTTGACTCCATATCTAGTTTATACTTAATGAAAATATTGTTTATTTTATTACTGTTATTCTGTATAATGTTGAATGCTCGCTAAACAAAAACAAAAAAATTGAAAAATTGGGAGGATTCTCCAATATATCTTTAATTAAAAATGACTGAGAATTTATATTGAGTGATTTGTTAAAAATAATTACATAAAATTTGTAAATCTAAAAGATATTTTGTTAAATGTACCATTTATTAAAACTTGTTAAATTTGCAACAGAAATTTGATTTACTAAATTACAACCAAACTGTTAAGAAACAACAAACCAAACTTTTTTGTGCCAACACCATAAAAACTACTCTCAAGATAATAAATACATAGGTAAAAAATAAATGAAATATTAAATCAAAACGTTTTCTTACTCCAATAAAAATGTTTTTTTTAAGACATAAGACATAATAGTTTAGAATTGGTAAAGAAACGTAGTACATCTAAAACATTACCAATGTAATTAAACAAATAACTTAAAAATAAAACTAAAATAAACAAATTAAACATATAAACTGTCATTAACATCATATCCAGGGTTAAACATTTAGAAACTACACACAGACATACAAAAAAGTACGCTCCTTTTTTGTATTTAATATTAAAGTAGTTTTAAGCAAATTGTTATATACAAATTATAAAAATAATCCACTAAGACACTACTTTTAATAAAACAAACCAAAAAGAAAAAACAAAATATATAAAAAAAAACTTTGTGCATTGTGTTCATGTTACAATAAAAATAATCTTCGCAAGAATATCTAAAATGTCTGTTTAAAAACAAAATATGCTTAGACCATATCACTGTTATTTTTAATGTACAGAAAAAAAAGTGTTATATTTTTTTGACTTTTTTAAAAGTGTTGTCATTTTTCAGATGGGATTGTTTTCATTTATAATAGGGGTTTTATATAAATTAATCGGTAACTTTGATCCCTAAAAAAAATAATTATTCGTACATATTTCAAAACAAAATTTATCATAAGTAGATATCTATTGTTTTGACGATTTTGAAATCTTCTCCTATTCGATTATTTTAGATTTTTTAGTGTTGCTAGATAAGAATGAAATATAACAAGATCGCAAAACTGCAATGTTTTTGAATATTCTCCTTAATGTGATGCCAGTCGACTTGCGATTCGTTATGGATCATTTCAGATCATTGATGACATAATTTTGTGTGAGGTGTTCTTAAGAGGTACCTACTAAGATTCTGGGACTATTGTACAGCTGGACCTTATTTACAGGTTTTATTGAAACGATTTGTAGTTGTTGTAGAGGATAAAAAGTAAGTATTCGAGTGAGTGCGCATCGTCTTTGGTTGCTGTAAAAACATTTTAGAATGTCAGCGTCTCACCGAGCTGGATTTTTATTATTTTATTTGGGAAAGACGCTTCTACATCGTTCAATATACGCAGACATACAATATAGTATGATGGGACATTTGCAAGGACACGTGAAATTATTTGCATGAGACTACAAAAATTAATAAATTTTTCTGCAGTGAAATTCTTTAATGGCTCTTTAGAAACATGTTTCTTAAAGTATTTGGGAGGCTGTAGGTAGACAAATATTATACTAAAATCGATTTTTTTTTTTAATTTTCTTGAATTTAATCTAAATCATAAAAGACGCACCTTCTTCCATCAACTATTTTAAGACTTTCTTTTGATATCCTATTTTGAACAAATTAATCAACTAACCAAACTCGACTTAATTGAAGAAACTCATCCCATACATTATATATTCGTAATATTGGTTGGTAAGTCAAATTGGAGCTGCTGGTGCTGCTACTGCAACTGTACATCATATGTATTTACTCGCCCTCACTTCACTAAATCAAGAGAGTGAAATAGATATCTGATCTATCCCTGGTGCTATAAACTAATGGCGTTTTTCATTGAAGATCCGAGAGAATTGCTCCAAAATTCAAAATTGCTCTTTTGCACGAAATTCATTGGAGCACTTTTGTAAAAGTGACACCATAATCTGAAATCTGGTTTTCTGTTGCTACTTTGTTTGTTTTCTACAGTAAATAGCTATAAATATTTCAATAGGCCAAATCAAAATATTTCAATTTCAATTTACATTTTGAATGCATAATTGTATATTTTGGGGTCACAAGAGAAAAATTTGTTTCTAATAACACAACAAACATTTCAATCTGACATTTTGCCAGTGTGTGTTTGTGAGTTCCAGAGCAATTCTCTTTAAATATTTCGGACACTTCTGTCGTGGTGAAGAATTGTATTTTTTTTTTCAATGAAACATAGAATACATAGAAAGAGAACTCTAGATTTGCTCTTTTCATAGAAAGTGCAATTCTTTTCTTAAATCGAAAAAGCTAGAAGCGTAAATTCCCGATAGTGTCAACAAAAAAGTAGAACGCGTCAGTATCCCAACATCATTAAAGACATAGACGAATAAGTATTTAATACTTAGTTTATGCTGTGAACCATACATAAACTAAAACTGCTTGGAGGCCGATTCTCTTAAGTTGTCTGAGCTGACGGTATAATTAATACTTAGTTTATGCTGTGCTTTAAACAAAGGAAGAATAATGTCTTAAGAGAATTTTTGAAGACTCTCCCGTTCACAGGCAGATGCAGCTGCAGTCTGCTGAACACAGTCAATAAAAAGAGCCTACTCAATGAAGCATAGGGAACAGTACCTGGCTGGATGCGTATACATAAGTAGCATTTTTTAGCTGCTAATAAACAACCAGCTGCACAAAGTAATTTACCTAGGTAGTTCAAAAGGTTTGAAAAAAATACACAACACACAGGGAGGCGTAAGGATAGTCTGTCTTTACGAAAGTGTTAAGTGGGTCAAATATGTAACAGGAAAAGTAAGATATTAAGAGGCTAGATAGAGGAACTATAAGCTCTTGAATGGGTTTTTTTTTAAAGGGACTCCAAACTCTGGAACAATGACTATCCAATGCAACCATTTCGAGCTTTGTGGGCTTACAGTTCGGAGCTACTTCTTTTTTTCCCACATTATCCCTATTGTTAACGATACTTCCTATACCTAATGGTTTTAAAAAAGTTTAATTTTTTTATTTTTTTCGTAAACGGCTTCAAGAATTTCAATCTAAGTTCTTATTTGATATCAAGTAGGTAGGGCTGAAATTGCTGCATTCACAGTTTTTCGCTAAAAAAAATCGAATAATGGTACTTTTGAAAATTGGACTTTTTTCAAAAACTGTGGATACGATTGCACCAAAACTGTATTCCTAAGGTAAGGTTGTCATTCCTAACTTGATAGCAAACTTAGTTTTTCTTTAAATTGTCATACAACGACTTTTTGAAAAAAAAAAGTTTTAGGCATTTTTTTTAAGTTTACTTAAAAACGCACATACCGATTTCGTACTTGAGTAGAATTGATATTTGAAAAAGGATTGCATCTATTTTCCATTCGAATAAGGTCCTTTTAAAAATTGTTCAAAAATATTTCTTTAAATTGACCCAAGTCCCGATCCCGATGTTCAAATACGGTATATTTTTGTTTATTTCAATGACTCACTTTCACTCTCCTTGTAGGTACATACTCGTACTTGAATATCGTGTAAGGTGTAAGAGCATATGAACAGAAATTTCTTTTTACTAAGACCTTAAGCCTCACATTATTATTTGATCCACTTTCATCTGAAATTTATATTAAGCCAAAAGTGCACTTTATTTAAGTATGTTCTCATGTTTTCTTTACTGTTTGTTCATCTAGATTCTACGTTTCTGAGTTTTTTACCTACATAATTATCCAATAAAACAGAAAGCAATCAACCAAACTGTTGATATGAAAACGAGAAAGTTTCGTGCAACCAAGTCGTGCACTTTATTTCTTTGAGATTTTGTGATTTACTTCTCTAGTGGTCGCCCCGCAATCTGTCGGAAAATTTTGTGAACAAAATCAGTTATCCATAATTAAAGCTTATATTATAGTAGGACACCGTATTCAAGAAAAGTTCTAAAACAAAGCTGCATTTAAATTTGTTAACACACTATTTTTTCATAAGGTATTAATCCAAATGTACTAATACTAGTTATTATAAAAACTTATGTGAAAATATCATAAACCGTTCGGATAATCATTGAATTCATAGGTCAGAGCACTAAAAGCTTTAAAGTACCTTGGGGCTCACATTTAGCATAGCAACATGAGGTCAAACTCTCCAATAGCTTATGAGTGAATATTATACAATTGTTTATGACGTCACTTGATAGCACACATGTTTTGCCATCATCAGGAGCACCATAAAGAAAATCCATCGTTGGGATCAACTATAGCATTCACTCAAAAGAGGGGGGCAAAAATGTATCGAAGTGTATGTAAACATCAATGTACGAGTATATGACATCCTTAACTCTCTTCTACAGAAAGGATGGGCCGAACAAAATTGTTGTTATTGTCGAAAACATTTATGCATAGTACAGTTTTGCAGTCGAAGAAATCAATAGGACTTTCACAGAGAGATGCTCTCCGTTACGAAATTCCCGGGTTAAACGCTTGCGCGTTCTTATTCTTTAAACATTTATGAGGAGTTGTAAGGCCTGGCATAAGTGACGTATATGAAAAAGGAATACCACCAAGAAGCTTCCTTGACCACACAGGAATACTTACAAAAGAAAAACACCTAGGTTTTTATTATTCAGTTGCATACAAACTTCAAGAAAGATAGACAACTATATATTATGTACACACGTAGAGAACAAACGACATTTCATATGCCTCCTTTCAGAAGTGTGTCATCGTTTTATAAAATTGCCAGTAAAGTTGCAAAATTTATCCCTATGGACGTAGGATATATTCCTGGATCCAGGGATTACATCTACATGTGATATATAGACCTTTTTTCATGCTAAGCTTTCAAACAACGAATTTCAAAATAAGCTTTTACTCTTCAGAAGATATACCAGCATTTATTTATATGGGGAAACAGATTAACCTCTACTTTGCTGACTTCGAACGTAATACGGGACTGTGTTCCAACTCAACCCAAATGTTCAGCATTAGAATGGATCATGAATATGATAATGATAATAATGACGACGACGATGAAAAAACAAGATGTTTTGATTCAAATGATGAAGTTGAGTACCTACATATCGAGTTTCAGATTGTGCTTGCGTGATAGCGGCCTCGCCGCATTTCGTATTGTGTACATTGAAACAGCATCAGGACAGCTTTTTGTGCAGAAGTTTTGTATTTGTATGTCGTCTTGCCTTTGTATAGGTTTTCGTTCGGGAGTCAAAAGTAAAATTTGCCTGGTCGCACCCTGAAATTTCTTCGTGATGTAAGTTCTGGGGCAGTCGGGCTCTGCAAATTCGCTTGTTTTTAACTTGAGGCTTATCTCTGTTCTTATAATGTGTAAAATATTGTTAAAATTTGTTAAAAAAATATTTCATTGTTTCAATACCACTATAAACAAATGCAAGTATCATATTAATCCCAAAACTCAATAAGAATATGTGTGTATTTTGTATATCGGGAATATTAAATGCGAAGGATTCAACCGTGATGAAGTAGAACATTTTAATTCAACTGGGACAAAATACTCAAATAAATGTCTTGCAGTGAAATCGGAAAATTTAGTGTTCAACAAATAAAGTGAATGTATAGTGAAAATTGAAAAAAAGAAAATTAAAATGAAAATGGATCCACCTAACTACTGATTGAGTTTTTTGTTTGAAATTCTATTTCTTATGATGGAAGTTCTTTCCAATGTTTTAAGAAAAATATTGTATCCATATAAATACTCACATAAAATATGGAGCGTATCAATTTTAAAAAGACGTCGTTATTACTTAAAATTGAAGCGCATGTTTAAATAGAATCCTCAATTTCGGTGTCCTTTATGACTTCTTTAAAATTTGTTTATTACATTATATTAAGTTATAATACTATTGTAACATTAGCTATGTTTGAAAACCAAATATTAATAACAAAAGAAAACACTATCTTCCTACATATTTTTTCCTGCTTTTAAGATTTTCATATATACTTATATACCTAATTTTTTTCCATTTCGAGCTTTCCTCCCGTAATCCTGATTTTAAAGGATAGATGAAAATTATGATAACAAAGAGAGAACACCTAACAGAAAAGAGAAGAAATGCAAAAACACAGAAAATAAATACAATAATGACCTTATTCGTCTGTTTTCTGTGTTATTGCAAAGCTTCGTCCTTAAACACACATACACTATCCTCTTCGAGTTGCTTGAGCTACCTACTACTCTTAGCTTTGTGTACTCGTATATTGAGACTGAGTACGTTACATTTTTGTATGTTCATGTGTCCCGCCCAGGTTTCATTGCTATTCTATTTTGTCCTTTTTACGCTTACCTTTTCAACAGCGAATGCCTAAACAGGAAATGCAATAAAACTGAACAAAGTGCATAAAAATGAATAAATATACAAGTTAGTGATATAAAATAATGATGTCCCAAAGGTGTGATGCAATAAAAGTGTGTGCAATAGACAAAAGTGACTAAAAAGTAAGAGAACAAAAGTAAGGTAATACCGAAAGAAAAATAGTGATATGGTTAAACATGGAACACATCAATATGATGATGGGGTGTTTTAAAAATCCCAGGTACTACCTAGTCAACACAAATACTAAAATAAACTTGGAAACCTGCAGGCGGTGAGATGAACTTGTGGGCATACGTAATTGGATGACATAGTGTTGTTGTACTGTACAAGGGATACAGTGATACGTAGTTGGAGACAGAATAACCAAATAAGACGACGTACTAAGTAGAATACCTATCCGGGAACAGAAATCAGTTCATCAGCACAAAAGGGCTTTCGAAGCAGTTCCCCTTTTCCAAACAATTATTTTCCTACGTTTATTTTACTCGCTTTCAAACTCCAAACACTCAATAGGATATACAAGGAAACATAAAATGAGTAAATCGATAGTAGAAAAATTCAGCATAGCGCTGCCAAGAGCTCGATTAATTACTCTATGGGTGGCATTCAACTTAGCTTTCATACTGCAGGAACCTTCAAAGAAATTGGCCTCAGTCGATGCAGCGTAAGTACTAACTTTTCCACATCACACATAACACACATACTAGGTATGTACGTATTTATGTAACTCAAGTAAAGTGTTTGACACCTTTTATCTGCATGTACTTCTTTATCTCTTTTATTGGACAAGTAGCTGCTAACTGCCATAATGCATATTTAATTATTAACTCATTAAATTTCCTTGCTACTAATGATCACTTTTGTGGCTCTTAAAACTGCTAAAGTATCACTCGAAGCCAGCTGAAGGATCTGCTTTGTGCTTGCAATGGAAACAACGTTTCTGCTTTCTTCTTCAGTTTTAAGTGAATTATCTCAAGTAGAATCTTTAGAGTGTACCCTTTTGGATTTTATCGATAGACGACGTAAAGTGGAAGCAGCTTAAGGATGCAATGCACACCCCACCGCAAAACTTATTTTCATTTGTCTCTGGTTTCATTGTGCAATATAAAGCTTAAAAATTCTTGATTTTGAACACGAAGAGAGTTGTTGTTCTTTTCTAATTTTCAAGTTTAAGGAGGGATTTATAACAAACTTAAGCATTGTTACAAACCTTAAATTAATATTTAAAGTGACAGTTTTTCTGCAGAGCGTTGAAGCTTTAGAATGTAAGCTTTTGCTCCACTACATCTCTACATTCTGCTGTGAATATGTAGGTATAGTGTGTTTCTGTTAAATGTACCTCCAACAACATGTATTGAATTGAACCAGTGTTTTTCACTGGTTTCTTTACCTTTATAATATAGGTAGGTATACTTTTGTACACATCCATTTGCATTTAATGTTAACTGTAACTGTGATTTGTGGCTTTGTAATACTTTTTGTAAGATAATTTTGTTTTCCTCAAATCATGTTGCTTCGAACAGATACCTTTTGTAGGAACAGCGAACTTAATGGAATACGTATAAATGCGTATAAAATTATTTGCAATGCAGGTAATCAACTTGTCCCTGATAGTATATTCTATCTATTCTTTGGAATCTCCATTTACTCTGCATTCATAAATCCATATAGGTATCGAAAAATGTTTAAAATGTTACATAGTTAATCAACGTCGTTGTATTTCCAATGCTGCACTGTTTAATTCCTATGTACCTCATATATCAGCTTCTAATTAAATTTTTAGTTTTGACATATTTTGTTTATTTCATTTAGTTGCCAATAGTTAAAAATGAATCGATTCAACATTTTCACAAATTTAGCTACTGCATATTTTTTTGGATTATTAATTCGACATAATTTTTAAAAGGAGTAACTTTGATTGTTGGGAATTTCCCCAAAGCTAAATTTGACGAATAAGCACATGTATATATTATTATGTGAAGGACTTCTGCGCACTATACTCATAACAATGTTATTTTACGACCTCGAGTACAAGGACTGTTACCGTATTGAAATCACATCAAAAATATTTAGGTATATAGTTCACCACGGATATAAGAAACCTAAAATACAAGAAATTTGTTATCCAAGTTGTTTATATATTCAAACACGCATATAAGAAACAAAGTTTCTATTTAATAGTAGATTTTGTAAATTAAGGATCATTTCGTATATCCGAATGATTTTTATAAAGGTTCTTGAATCAGCTAAAAAAGCAAAAAAATACACGGTGTTTCCGCATGCGTTTCTTATAAGCGATTTTTTCTTATATGAGTATTTCTAATATCCGTGTTGTACGGTACTCGTAAAATTTTATACATATTGTGAGAAGATTTTTAAAGGTTAATCTGAGAACACACTCTTTTTTGATTAAATTTAATGCTCCCGTGCCAGCCAGGCTCCAGGTATAGCAAATTACTGTCCTCTTAAAAAAATAAACAAAAAAAGACCAAGCGCTCTTGTATCGGCAATGGCTTGTTCTCTGAAACAAACGTTTGGTCTTCCTTGTGGTCCTGAAGGTCTACATCCACATCCCCAACCATATCTTTGTACAGCTCATAGTGTTTGCGATTGTATCTTCTCCTCCATTCGCCCTCTTCGCAGACGCATAACGCAATGGCTTAGTGGTTAGTGTGTTGCACTACTAATCGAGGGGCCCCAGGTTCGAATACCGAAGAAATCCAAATTCCACCTTAAGGCTTTTTTGAAGTGATAACATCTTTAGGCGAGTTGAGCACTTTTGATATGGGATAAAACCATTGAATTCGCGACTCGAATGTTGTGTAACGAATGTTGCGACACCAGTGTTCGTGAAGACTCTTGAGGCGCGTTGGGCCATTGTATATAAACATTTGTTGGGCAAAACAAGTTGTCTGATCTGGCGTCATCTTTTCCAGCAACTTGTAACGAAGAAATGCTAAACTTGAAAAAGATGCCTTGCTTGGTTGAGATGCTGCCGCGGTTGACAGCATTTATTTTTGTATTTTTTGTAAGTTTTTGCATGACACACGGATTCCCAATCGATATAACACCGAGAGGAATACAAAAGGGCGAATTTAAAAAAAACTGGGGGGATTGCGAGTTGGGGGTCTCAGCATAAACTAGTATTATTATACTTAGTTTATGGGTCTCAGTATGATTTGTCTCTGATTCAGGGTACCTAATACTTTTATTTCATTCATCATGCCCGTACAAACGACGACACGAAAGAGAGTCGAGAGCAAAAGGGAGTTACAGTCATAACAGTATAATAGTGGTAACATGATACTCTTATGACTCTTCACATGTGTTAACATTCCACTGTTCACAAATAGGAAATCTAAAAGAGAATTTTATTTTCAAAATTTGCGGGGGAATTGGGAAGGAGCGCTGGAGCTTAGTTTATGAACAACATTTTGTGTAAGGTAAAATTTTAAAATTTGGCATCACTTTGTTATTTCAAAACATACCTAGTTTTGTTGTCAGTTGTCAATTACACCGAAAATTTTCACGGAAGGGATGGGACCTTTGCGAATGATAACGGCTACTTTTTGTCGCGAAGACAAAACGTGAAGAGGATGAAGTTTCCCAAGTTAAGGATAATAAAATTCATCATGGGTAGGTACCTACCTATCTATACTTTTGGTAGGAAATAAATACATTTGTTGCGTGTTTTACCAATGAATTTAAATGTGTAGGGCTGATTGGTTGGATTGAAAAATAGGATAGTTTCGGAACTGATAAGTGGAGCTGTTGTTGATATGAAAATGTTGCCACTTCTGACAAAGAATATCTTTAGTATTTTATATAAAAGTAGATAACGACGTGATAATATCTTCCCTGATTGATATAGACGCAGTGAATGTTCACATTCCTAACTATTATTATATTTATATCCATCAAAATACCAAGGCACCTACTTAAATTTTTGCAAAAACTCCGAAACAAAGCATTTATCCCAGCAGTGCAACCCATCACAAATGGGTGATGAAAACGAAGTTCCTAAGACATTACGTTTGTGGTGGATATAAAAAAGTACATCGCTTTTGTGTCTTGTTTCGGATAGCTTCCAGCAAATAGTCTTCATAAGCGAGTGCAAGGTCATCCGCATAACCTATTTTGTGACCATTAAGAGGTAAGCTAAAAACTCAGTTAATAAACCAAAAAAATTTTTTCGCTCAATAATCGATTCTTGCGGCTTTCCAGTATTTGAACATGCCTCTCCATCGCTTATGAACCCATCTACTCTTAGCCTTTGATTTCTATTTCGCAGAAAACACTTAAATCACTCAATAATGTTATAACAATAAATTAAGTAGGTATTGAATAGACCGTCAGCTCCAGCGCACCTACACGATTCCCACCGCAAATTTTGAAAATTATATTCGCACTTAAATTTCCTCTCTGTGACTGTGAATACATGTAAAGCAGGAACAAAAATCGTTGTTACGTACCTTTTTTAATTAAACCCAAGCCCAAGTTGGCTGACACTGCGACCTGAAAGATCTATTGTACCAATGGGATAATATAACATATTATAAGAGATATGTTACCTCCCTGATGAGGGTGAATAACTCCTTAGTAGCTCAAAAGACGCTGATGTACGAGTCTCTCTATTAAAGACACGTTTACTTTATCAATGAAAAGCGGATTTCAGACAGAATCTGCATTCTGTAGTAAATATATGCAAATCTAATTCATTTGTTTAGGCTTCGTTTCGAGCTATGAGATGACGATAAAAAGATAATATTTTTTTTTGACATGGAACTACTTATTTAAAATTCAAACGCAAATGCATAGTTACGTACATACTTATTTACAAATTTTTATTTCAAATGCGTTGTTTAATAAAATTAAAACAAAAATACCCTAAACTATAATTAAATTACATTTTAGGACGGGTGGCGGTAGTATGTTGGGCGACGTCAACATATCCGCTATTTTGGATTCCTTCAGTGTAAGCTACGATAAAAGAGTAAGACCAAACTATGGAGGTATGTATTCATATTTTAAACTATTATTATGTTTTACTAGCTCATAAGAAAATGAAAAAAAAAAAACATTTTAAAAAATAATTTGATATGGAATAAGCATACGCAAGCCAGATATTTTATGGAAAATATAATACAAACAACCTTTTCTTTCGTTTCGATTAATTTTTTTATGTATTCAGAATGAAAATATAACCAAATTAATCCGGGATATAGAGATTTTTTCTAAATATCAGTATTGGGATTTCTAATATTTCTTTAAAATTAGCCTTAAATAATTTGTTTTTAACAAATTTTATTTAAAAAAAAAAACCTCAATCAATTTATTTTTAGTTATTACTTATCAAAATGGTAATAGCTAGCAGAAATAACTTTTTTATCCAGATATCAAAATCTGTACAGAACAGAATAAAATAATAACAATCTTAACATGAAAAAAGAAGGAATTGCTAAATTCTGTTCGTGTTTCAGGACCTCCGGTTGAAGTTGGAGTCACCATGTATGTGCTATCGATCAGCTCGCTGTCTGAAGTGAAAATGGTACAAATTAGACCATGTACCTACCTTTTACCTTGTTCATACACAAAACATTTTTTGTTCTTAATTATTTGTACTGGAACTTTGTTTTGATTTTTGTTAGAAAGTTGTTTCAAGTTCTCATATTTGTTATTTAAGTTTCTGTTCGGTTTCTGTTCTTATTAATATCTTTATTATTAATAATAATTTTGAAGTCTTATATTCTGATTGTATTATTGACAATGGTTACTATTTTTGTATTCATTTTATAAACATCATTGATATACAATGATATATATAGTTTTAAAGATATGAGGAATAGTAGGGACATTCTGGAATATTTCATAAACTAAATGCATAGATGCGTATACTCAATTTCGTAGATAAGGTTTCCAATAAGCAGTTAAATGTACATTGTAGAGCAAAGAACATGTGAATTTTCAAGACCATTTATTTAAATATAGACTCAATTTTTTGCCATACAAAAAACAAAATTACTCCTTACATAATTTACTTTTGATGGTGTTTTTCTCCGCCTTACACAAAAAGATGTGTTATGTAGTCGCAATCAGTTATTTAAAAAATGTCTGTTTTTATTATAAATCCCGCATACATTCACCGAGATTCTTAATTAATTAAAATTGTAAATTTTATTTATTATCTACAAATGGTACACAAGTCAGTCCTTAGTCCCATAATTGACGATGCTTAAGCATTCGGGGGTAAATAAATTGGGAAAATGTACAACACCATTTTGGCCTATAGATTTGATAGCATTATAAAGTCATGAAATTATATATTATGTGATTAAGTTAACAATATGTAATTTGCAAAAGGGTAGCTCAAGTTTTTGTATTGTGATTTGTTTAAGATTTAGCAGTTAATATTGTATATAAACAACAATATTTAAAAACATTGGGATCTATCTATGTGTGCACCCACAAAAGTAGGGATCTGCTTACAGTAAAATAAGGAGCTATAGACTTTCATTTTCGTACACTTGAAGTTATTTTCTGAATATATATCTTTTGTTTTATTACGTTACACATATATTAAAAAAAAATGTTTATCACTGTGCTATATTTGTTTACTTGACAGTTTCATGAATTCAATGAATTTTTCGACATGCACTTATGAGTAAAAATATACATGTCCGAAAACAAATCAACTTTGTCGGCGTATTCAAATCACCCCAAAATTTTATATAAGTCCTTTTATCACAAACAACGATGTGTAGAGGGAAAAATAACTAAAATGGTTTTACTTTGGTATGTTCGGAAAAGTACATCGTACTGCAGATTGATTTGGTTTTCATTCGCGCGTCATCATATTTTTAATTTTTGTTTACTAACATTATTTTTTGACCCTAGTCAGGAATCTTTATCAATAAAATAAATATAGAAATAGATTGGCAAACATTATAGGCAATAATAACTAAGAGTAACAAAAATTTTATACAAAAAAAAACTTTTTGAAGTTATTAATTAGAAGAAAAAACGTGTGTGTATATGTTCCAGGTCCCCCTGTGGAAGTTGGAGTCACTATGTATGTCCTCAGTATCAGTTCGGTTTCGGAAGTTCTTATGGTACATACGTAACAAATACAACAACAAAAAAAAACATTTTAAAGAATCTAAATTGCATTTTCACCACATTACTTAATTTTCGAAAATAAAATGGGACTTATATATTTTTTTTTTAAAGTTGCTACGCATTTAACATTCAAATGTATTTTATTTCTATTTTTTTTTTTTTTTGTCATCATAAATTTGAACCAAATACAAAATATTTACAATTTATATGTAAACATCATCAAACAGCAATGCAATTTATTAAACCAGACTTTTCTTATAGATGTTGTTCAATCAAAAACTCTGTCTCTCTCTCTCTACAACTCTATCTCTTTTTCAACAATACATATTTATTTGTTTATGAGTTGATCCGCAAATTTACACTTCACTGTAATGTTTTTAGTTGATTTTATTTTTCTACCCCTCATTTTTTTTTTTTAAATAAATTGTTTAATACAAGTAATTCTTTTGTTTGCATCCTGTTCTATATCAATTCATGTACATTAACCGAATGAACTCATTATTTCAAAATTAAAATAAATTAAAAAAAAAAATTGGCTTATCTACTGCATACTTCAAAAAATATTCGTACATAATATGAAATATTTGTGCAAATATTAAGCGATTCGATTAAATATGTAAAATTTGCGTAAACATTGATTATGTGGTATAGAATGCTTTTAAGATCCTCTGTGTACAAAAATATAACATAAAGTAATTTATATGTAATGTAATGTAAACAAGTCCATAGAAAAATAACGCAACACATTGTGGAATATTTTTTTTTTGTGTGTGTAATTTATAATATATACGTGCAAATATGAATGCATGTATATATACACATTTGTTAATATACATAATGTTGTGTAAACAAACAAAGCAGTCCCAAATACTTTGGCTGCGCGCATGCATTAAAATTAATTATAAACACATACAATACTTAAAGCCTTCATGCAAAATGGAAATAAATAGGAAACACGCAGTTAACGCTACATTACCAATAATTATAAACACACATTTATTGTTATTATTATAATTTGCATAACTTCAGGAAGAAACATTAAATGAACCATTCAACATTTCGAAATCACCCCAGAAGAATATCAAATGTAAGGAATGAATTGTAAAAATCATTTATTCTCTGATATCTGGGTTTTCAAGTGCCAACGTTACTAATCACCTAGCATTCGATAGAAATTTAGTACTTACTTTCTTAAAAGCAATCGATTTCTGTGTTGGGTTTAAATATGAAACCTTCCATTAAATATTCACCACTGTAACCTGGTTGCGCTTTTAGCAATGTTCCTTCTTTTCTAAATTGAGTACCCAATTCCAGGAAAAGCAATTACATACATTTACTCATAAATTTAATACCTCCCTAATTTCAAAATTCGTAATCGTTATTTAAAAGCTGTTGTTTTTTTTTAATAATGGTAACACCGATATCATTGCTTTCTAACTATCATCAGACTTTCACAATTAGTTGTCTTCTCTTTGTATGCAACCTTTGAACCTTGTTGAAATTTTGATGATAAGTTTAATTCTGGCCGATTTTCACTACATTTATTTATGAACGGAATTGTAATCTTAAACTCAATATTTCTGCACTTAGTTGCTACCTTAAGAGGTCTATCGTTTAGAAGATAATTGTGTGAAAAGTACATTTATTTTGACAAAATTACAGGACTATTCCTAACGTAAATAAATAATTGTTGTGGTATGCTTAGGCCTAAGGGGCTCCCCATTAACGGGATTCCAAGTTAGAATATTTTTCGAAACCGGTGCCGTGAAATAACACCGAGTTCCAAAATTCAGGGTTATTTTACTTTATAAAGGAGAAATAACGCCGAATTTCCTTTTTCGGGTATTTTTCACTTTGCTATAGTGAAATAAATCCCAGTCGGCTCGCTCTTATTATAACTATAAACTATTCGAGCTATTTTTGTAATGTTGTTTTCTATTTTTATTTTTTTTTTCATCTTGTTACATTATTTAGAATTTGAGAAAATAATAATTAAAAATTCGAGCGAATCGTAAACCTTTATTTCCTCTAAGTTCCCCTCTAGTTATTTTAGCCTTTAGAATTTAGTTATAGTTAAAATAAAATTTACATCTATCTCTGCAAATTAAAACTATACTTAAAGTTCTCGGCCATTCTGAAAATATTCGCTTAGGCTTTATTTCACAAGAAATGTTCGGCATTATTTCACTTTGTCAATATAAAATAACGTCGAGTTTTGGAATACGGAGTTATTTCACGACCTAATTGGCAACGCGAAAAAAAAGCAACACTCTCTATGCCTCACTAACAAATATGAATTAATCTTGTTTAACAGGCATCTGATAATAGTACTATCATTTAAAGATTCATTACATAATTTTTAAGCGGGTTACAGTTGATGGAATGCAGGAATGGAATGCAGATAGTTGGCGGCCAATTTCGAAAATTGACGCTTTATCTTTTATTTGTGACTTTTTGTAAAATATTGAGTGCTACTTTGGTGATCGATTAATATCAAAGTAGCAACTAAACAGTTACTGACTGACTAAGTGCTTATAACTCTAAAATTTTGAAAATGAAGTAGGCTTTCAGTCTACGCGCTACTGTTCTTTTTATTTTCTCCTTTTGTCCTGCACAAGCCAAAGCACTATGTGGAAGTTATTCCCATCATTTGCTATTGAACTTGTATAAAAAATCATCTTTTAAATGCAACATTGCGAAGGTTGTATGTTCTACTCATTTATTTTTCCAACATGTATGCAAGCTTCAAAGTCTTAGCACATAATATGTTTTAATTGAATTATTCTTTTCGTAGACATAAACACGAAAAACAAACGCCATTAAAAAACATTCATAACAATGTACACTCATGCAAATGCATACAATTCGTTAAAGGTTTTGTTGTGCTTCTTATTATCTGTGTGTGTGCCTTTAATCGTTTACAAATAAATGAAAGGTAACTATTTTTTTTTTATTTTTTTTTGTATCTTGTTTCTCCTTGTCTTTGTTCACTTTAATTATTTAATTAAATTTATTTTAACCATAAAATAATTTAAAAAAATATTAAGTTACAATTTTGTGAATTTTTTTGGCGAACAACCCGAGTGGAAACCAAATCAATTGTTTTTTTTTTAATGAATTCTGGTATGAATTATTCTAGATGCTGGTAAACATATCCTTATTTTTCCCAAATTTGGTGCAATGAAGACAAAACGCCAATTTTCTTAAAACCATAACTAATAGCATTTATATTTTTTCATTAATAAATAATAAAATAGGAAGAAAAGCTGATACTGCCACTACAAATACAACCTAATGGTCACAAAATGACGTGATTTTATTATTATTCGTGCGTTTAACTGCAGTAATAACTTGAAATCCTCTCTTATTCCCCCATCTGTTCAGTAAATGAACATAGCTCAGTAGATCATTACTATATACATATAGTATATAAATATATAAGTATATATAAGTAAACTGAATACCTAAGCTAGCAGTTTACTTGGACCCTGCTTCTATTTACCCATATAATCTAAAATAGAATTTATGAAAATCATTACCTTGGGCATTCCAACAGTTACAGTGATTTTGTGTTTAAAGGCCTACAAAACAGTAAACAAATATGTTTTCCACATATGTTTTCTTTTATTTTTATTATATTTTATTTTTTTTAGTTTACTTAATATATATTTATTTATTTTTTTTTTTTTCTGTGCTGGTGTATGTTGTTCTGCATGGTGCATTAATGCTTAAGCATAGATTTCAATACGCCTTATAATCAATGGAAAGATCTTAAATTAAAAAAAATTAAACTGAAAAAAATATATTGAAACGAAATATTTAATTTTGTTGCATGGGTTGTAATTTTTAAAATATAAACTGTAAGCTGTAATAAACTTTGCAAAAAAAATTAAATGTATGGTTCTTTTTAGTATTTGTTACCCTATTCGAATTATTATTTCTCCTTGTAATTTCCTTTCGTAAAGGCAGTTTAGTTTTAGTTGAATTATACTTTTTATAGTTTTACTAATGTTTATTTAACTATCGCTTTTTCTAACGCATTATTTGGAACCTTCTATTTCGGCTAATGTCATTTATTATTTATAGTAAATCTTAAATATTATGAATAAACCAAAAGTTGGTCTGATACTACTAAGCATGTACTAATATTGGTTCTTTCTTCTTCGCTAATTTTTTACTCTTTCGTGAATACATAGGATTTCACTTTGGATTTTTACTTTCGTCAATTTTGGACTGATCCACGATTAGCATATAGAAAACGACCCGGGGTAGAAACACTATCAGTCGGATCAGAATTCATCAAAAATATATGGGTACCTGACACCTTTTTTGTAAATGAAAAGCAATCATATTTTCACATTGCAACTACCAGTAATGAATTCATTCGCGTACATCATTCTGGATCAATTACAAGAAGTATAAGGTAAGTGGATTTTTCTAAAATAAAAAAACCCTAATCAGGTAGTGAAATAGCTATATGGATCGAATGAAAGAAAGTATCATTTGATTGGATTATAATAAGCCATAAAAAATTAATAGTTGGGGTTAGCATACAACAAGTTTTATATGGACCTTTTGCGCCATATATTATAATTTAAATATCTCGTAGATTATCTGTGAAAGTTCTTATCAAAATAGTTCCAGTTAATAAGTTCAAAAAGAGAATAAAATAAACGGTGCACACACATTCACTGTGCTAAGCTTAATTTATCTAAAATAACAGATATTAGGCCTTTTTTTATAAGGCCCCAATTATCTATATAGGTCAATGATCATCTTGTACTATTATTGTAAGCCGTACAAAAACGTCTATTAAAACATAAAAATTGTTTTTCTTCTATCACCGAAAACATACAAAAATTATGTCTATTTAAGTCGGAATGAATCTATTTGCGCCTTACAATAATGTACAAATACCTAACCAAATCCTTAACCCTGGTTAGTAACCGTTTTGTAATATCAACATTCTTTCAGGTTAACTATAACAGCATCTTGTCCCATGAATCTACAATACTTCCCAATGGATAGGCAGCTATGTCACATAGAAATCGAGAGTTGTAAGTAACGTTTTTATTAAAAGTAAAAAGATTTTTAAGTTATGACATAAATGTGAAAGTTTTGTATAAGTTATAAAAACGTCTTAAAATACTTAATAATTACTAACTAACTGGGAACTCATTCAGAATTGAAGTCAATTCTGTAACCTGTATCGTACTGTTTGTTTCTTTTCTGAATTTTTTTTGTATATACGTATCCATCTGTTTATATTATATATGTATTCGCATACCAAGTATATTACTATAATATTATCAATTTCTATTATCTCGGCAAAACAACATATTAATAAGAATTATCTCACAAACAGATATACTTAAATCTTATATCTCTATACCTACTACTGGCACTAAATATCCACTGCTTTTTACTAACCAATTTAAGCAGACTACAAAAAATCTCTATTTTGAGTACACATTAAGTGTATATAGTGTCCCTTAATAATTATCATTTCCTACAAAAGAAATTTAATATTAAAAGTTTTTTTTTAACATATGGCAGCGAATCGTTTATTATGACCAAGCTTTTAATTTTAAATTTAAATTTATGTTTAACCTAAAGAAGAGCATTGCATAAAATGCGAATATTATAACAATTATTGTTTTGTTGGTTGGTTTTCGGTCGCCTTCTCTAATACAGCAACCGCAGAAGGTTGATTTCGAATATCGACTTCTAACTTTATGTATACAGTTTCAATAACAATCTACATTCATTGGTTGGAAACAGTGGAATAATTATACGTGGTGAAGTTTACTACGAAATGCAACAAGACGCAAAAAAAGTAAATTGAACAAAAAAATATAGTAAAAAATGTTATTTATTTTATTACTTACATCAATCGCTTTTCATACTTAAGAACTAAATATATGCACCGCTTAGTATTCCTTATACTTAACATGCAAGTATTCAAACCAATGCACATGCCATTGCACCGTGCATCTGTAAATCGTATCTTCTTAATCAGCTAATTATCTGCATTTGCTATATATGAACAAAAAAAAATGGGAAGAGTATGCTCACAAATTTTTAAGTCGAAACTACCCGGTCTGCGACAGTGAACAAGAACATGGGTTGGGTACCCTAGCCCCAAAACCAAAATCCCCAAATACAAAATTAAACACTGTGTTTAAGAACTGTATAAATTCAAATTGTTTATTTGAGGAATAAAAATGGTAGCCATCAATAAACATTTTTTTCTTTTCATTGCCTTAGATTTGTGACAAATACCATAGAAGAAGTGAAACGATTAGCGCTAAGACCTGTTTGCTAAAATCATTAATACAAAACGCTTAGCGGCACATGCAAATGTACCTATATCATTGTCACCAACAAGCAGTGTCCTGCGTTTGGGGATTTTGGATTTGGTAGATTTTTGGATTTTGTGCTTGGGGATTATCAATTTGTGTATTTTTTAAAAACTGTATTTTGTTATTCTGCGCTTGGGTATTATGTGGGTATCCCAATGAACATCTCTAAATAAAACTGTTTTATTTCTAAGACAATAAAATACCTTGATTTGAGTTTAACATTTATTTCCTATTATTTGTTATTATTACATTTAATTTGTGATTGAGTATAAAAAGGTTTATTTTTTTTGGTATTGTTATGCGTGTCATGCAGACAACATTGTCTATGATCTAGCGCAGACAGGATTTAGGATGTTGTTTTCCCAAAATGGATAGAGGAGATTATAGATTACCATTTGAAAAACATGGATATGGAATTACTAATTTTATTCGAGGAACATAAATTACCTTTAATTTAGTGTTTGGGCAAATAACTATTCAATAAATTTGGCGTTTTGAAGACATTTTATGTATGGGCGAATTGTTAGGAAAGCCATTCAAGAAATCTTTATACTTTTATTAAGTAATAATTTGATTTAAAAGTATTTTTTAATAATTGCATGAATACATGAATTGAATGTTTAGATTAATGTATACTTTTCATTCATCATATTTTGAGAAAACTAATTAGCTAAAAAATATAATTGATTCAGTTTGAGATTGAGTCATTATAAAAACTCAAAAAAAAAAAACAACTCAATTATTATATCAACACTATGAATGTGTAAATTAAGTCTTTGTCTGATTTTTAATGCTCTATTTATTCGATGCACATAATATTACTTTTATGCTACTTGCACAAAATTTTTGTATGCAAATATTCCGAGCTTTTATTGGACAGATTTGTTAGTGAGCTGAATGCTTGATTGTTAATAAAAAATTGTATTTTTTTTTCACGCGACGATCGATTACCTATTATTTTATTATTATTTATTTATTATTTTGGAACTGCCTTCGCCTTAACAGAGGTCTTTCAAACTGCAGCTTATATTGAACGGCTTATTTTTCTCGCGGTAAATGTTTTTAACTCATTTATATGCATTTAAAGTGCAATTGCCTTTTCAATTTTCCTTTCACGAACACATTGAAACACATATTTGCTATAAAATAATTTTTTTTTAAGTACATATCATGTTTGTATAGGTATACTTTATACATATAAAATCAATAACCAATGAAGATTACCTTTAATACATTCGAATAATAAAATAATGATAGAGATATGTTTTCAAAACAATTCGCTTATTCTGTTAATATCTGTGCGCACATTTGGTCCAAATTACATTTAAATAAAATACTTGCTATGAAGCCAATTTTACTAAAATTAAACTTTCTATCTAATAATTTTGTATTTTTTTATTTATAAAAGGATGCAAGTTTTTAAAGTTATGTTATTAGCATGGAGAACAACATCGAAAATATACCTATTACATATACATATTCATATAGGAATATGAACTCTCTAATTCAGTTCAAGTCTTTATCGCTTTGGTATGAGTTCCGAACTCATGACCTTTTACGTATTATCTGCAAGGTTAAACACCCTAACAGCGTTTTTCTTTTTATCAACAATTCTTTTTATTAATATTCATACTTACTGAAAGCCACATCACCTTTAATATTTTGCACGAATTTTTTTTTTCATTTTGCCAGACAATGAATATAATAAAACGTCTTGCCTTTACATTTGTAAAGATTTTATATAGCAAGCTATTTACAAACAAAATCTAAAAGCTATAAAACAAATTAATAATTTATCATGAATAAGAGACCGTTATTGTTTTAATTTTGAAACAAAAATTGGGAATGATGCCATTTTATGTATTGTTTTGGCTCTGGAGTCGGTTACACTATGCGAGATATCCGCTACTTCTGGAGAGATGGACTGAGTAGTGTTGGGATGAGCAGCGAAGTTGAACTACCCCAATTCCGCGTTTTGGGACACAGGCAGAGGGCGACCGAAATTAACCTAACCACAGGTACCACCCAAACTTGCAAACAAAACTAAACAAAAAATACTCAACAATAAAACACCAATTTTTTTATTGTTCAAGCTATAATTTAATTTTTTGTAAAAAAAAAAGCTTTACTAACTTTTCACATATTATTTAATATTATGCTACCTACTATTATTACTTTATCGTTTTCTGTTTGAATTTATTTATTTTTAGACTATTTTGCACATAATTTCCAGTATACTTAATCCTATCTTCACAAGATACAGAAATCTATCTTACCAACAACAACCCTATTGTCAAATAGTTATCAAAAAAATTATCAAAAATAGAGTTAAAGTGCCGATTATACAACAGGATATTAAATGATTAGGTAGCACTTAGGTCATGTATTATGCTTCTGAGGAGGGTAAATAATACTGTTTGATTTTTAATACCACTTGACACAAAATCAAAATTAGCTTAGGCTAACGAAAATTTTGCCCTTAATTTATTACCGCCAACTAAGTAATCCAGAATGTAAGCACTCCTGCCATTCACTACTGCCAATAAGAACAAACAGTAGCCGTACGTTTAATTGGTATTGCGTATTAAATTTATTTAATAATAGTTAACGATTAAACTATAAAGTTCTGAATGAGACTATTAATAAAGAAAACCGCTATATTTGGTATATTCGTTATATATATATATATATTTAATAAGATTTAAATAAGTATCACGAAAAAAAATTAACTAAAACAAAATCCTGTTAATAGTCTCACGAATATTATTTTGTTTATGCATTTTTTTATTTATTGCAAAATGAACTACTACCTACCACTACTACTGATACAACGAATCATCCTCCTACTGATAAATCGACCGCAAATACCTACTACTAAAAAAAATTTAAAATTAAATATGATTATGTTGTAAAATGATATAATACAGTTGGATATACCATGAGAGATATACGATATAAATGGAATGAAGGCCCAAACTCAGTGGGTGTCTCCAGTGAGGTATCACTTCCCCAATTTAAGGTCTTGGGTCATCGCCAGAGAGCTATGGAAATCAGTCTTACCACAGGTACCTGTAGACGGTTACCGATTTTGATTTGTTATTTTTTTTAAGAATTGTATCTACTCTTTTTCCTTTCTTTTTTTTAATACGTTAGTAAATTTATATTGTTGGTATTTGATTCACATAAATAAATATGCTATATAACAAATATTGGCTGTGAAGTAATAAACAAATACTTTGTTAAAAGACAAATGCAAATGACAAATCAAATGCCTCAATACGGATTGAATACCTTTAGTGGGATTTTTTTTTTGTTTTCAGACAAAATTTGTTAGGTAATAAAACAATATTGAAAAAGTTAGCAGTGTGTGCTATTTGTGAATTCGTAAACAAATGTGCATGCATTTAGTCAATTGCATGTGATCAATGTGAAATACATTATTTCTGTTCTATTTTAGAAATATTAAATATGTACCTTTTTTTTGCTCGTATATCCTGCAGCCGCTACACCTTTCCAATGCCCACGCCCCTTTATCTAAAGCGCCATATATTTATTGAATTTTTTACGCATTTGGCTACAGGGTTCCACGTTTCTCTTAGACTTTTTATTTTTTCAAGGAATGAACCATCAAAATGATGGCGATTCAGATATGAGTAAATAACTTTTTCTTATAAACATGAGAGATTTCCCGGCAATAATTATCACATAACAATGAAACCACACATAGTGGATCTAGCAAATCTGTAAGTAATATGTGTGCTTCCAATAGTAAAAAGCTTACAGCAAGATAAGAGTACGATTTTCTTATAAAAAAAAAAACTGATACAAGATTTAATTATTAAATTTCAATAGATATATCCATTTAGCAACCACCTTTTTCTCTTAAACAAAAACTGATCGACTAGTCGGTCAAATGACTGACAATAATTTTTAATTAAATTTATCATTGATTAAACAGAAAGAACATAGGAAATTTGTATACTTTGTTTAAAAAAAAATAGAAATAAACTAAAGGTATTATAAAATCCGTACTTTAGCATTTAATTTAAAATGTATTTAACTTAAATAAATTTTTTAACATGGCCATAGAAACGCAATATTTTTCAACTTAGCATGTTACTACAGCTTAAGCTAATAGTTACTAACATAAATATATCAAATATTTTACAATTTATTTTTTAAATTATTTTTTTATTAAAATAAAAACATAATCTTACTAAGTGATCATAAGCTGAAAAATATTTGATACTTTAAAAACATATTAACACACCGACGTGCATGTTCTGCTGGTCTACTTGCTCGCAATAACAAATTAAATTTGTGTTTCCTATTTTATTATCATTTGATATGTACATATTTTTTAAATAAAAGTTTATACCAAATCAGAATCAAAAAGCAAATCACCAGGCAACCAAAAATGTATTTATAGTTTAAACAACAACACCCTTAGCTTGAAAACAACAATATACATATTAACTAGAATTCTCAAAGAAGACCACAGATCAAATATATAAAAATAATTTCATTATTACATTTCGAATGTTAGCTGGCTTTTAAAATTAAATGAAGCTGAAAAATGACACATTAGCCTAATGAAATATATATATGACAAAAGCCCTCCCCAAGCATGCTTTTTTGTTTTATTAACTAGAACTACATATTAGATCCAGGTTTATTAAATTTATTGCTGAATTATTACCGGAATCAAGTCTATCTATATCCTAATGAAATCATTCTTGTTTACATTTCCCACATATATTTTTGGTTTATTAAACGAATCATGTAGTCATATTCAGCCGAAAATACCTCCCAGTTTATAAGAAATATTTTTTAACAATAATTAACACAATAAAAAGAAATCATATTTAAAACTGATTTAACACAATTTTCATTTGCTTTTTTTTTATTAGGAGATTAAAATCTTACTCATTTAGGCAGAAAATTTCTTAAGGATACGAAATCACTTATATACTTTTATTTCTTTTGAATTGATCTATACAATTGCTTTATTTTTTCTTAATAATTTGTATTTCTTATTACCAAACAAATAAACACAGTAGCTTTTTATTTTGTGCAAATGCTTTTTTACTAACAAAATTGAAATATTTTTTTTTCAAATTATCTTTGTTTGAATATAATAGATATTATATATACTCTGTATTAACATGAATTTTCTTGTACATTTTAAAATAAAAATATTTTTCTTTTCTTTCTTCATTTTCGATTCTCCCAAATGCGTGTTTGGTGGAATTTTCTGTTTTCTTTTGTTTTTTTTCTTTTTTTCAGGAAACTATTCTCGACTTGCTTGTGAGATTCAGTTCGTAAGATCAATGGGTTATTATCTAATTCAGATTTATATACCATCCGGATTGATTGTTATTATATCATGGGTATCGTTTTGGCTGAACCGAAATGCGACTCCAGCGCGTGTTGCGTTGGGAGTAACCACTGTTCTAACAATGACAACGTTGATGTCGTCGACAAATGCTGCATTACCAAAAATTTCATACGTAAAATCAATTGACGTTTATCTAGGAACATGCTTCGTTATGGTTTTTGCTAGTCTTCTGGGTAAACTATTAAATCAAAAATTTAATACTTTTTTTTTAAGTTTTCTGTCTCCTTACAAATTATATATAAAGTACCTACATAGAAATTTAGCAAACAAAACCTTTATTGTATCTTGCGTTCATATCTGTGTTCGGTTTTTTTAATTACATTTCTTTTGCTAAAATAGTAGAATATAATATATGTACCTCGAATATATATTATAGATGTTCTGGCACATAAAATTTTAGTTAAAATTGAAGCTCTGAAAATTTGGAGAATGCGCCTAGAGTCTTGTATATATAAGATGGATATGTTTAAATACATTTGTGGTCAAGTTCATTCATATTAAAAGTAATTTGAATATAATATAAAAATTAAAAAAACACAAAATCGTAAACATATTCATACAGGTACCTAATATATGCAAACAAAAGTAATATTTCGAAATTTTCAGATTCACTTTGGTATATGTAAACCTTGCACAGATACGCATGATACAAAAGTAACACAAAATATATGTCGCAATTTTCTTTTCTACACAAAATGCAGTAAAAAAAATAATTTCTTGAACAAACAATACTTTAACAGAAATTATTTTTGCTAATAATATTAAAATAAATCAATGTATGCGTACATATATTTGCTATATTTAATAGATATGCACATACTATATGTACATATACGTACGTACAAAAAAAAACAAAATCAAATCTCTTTTTTCGTATTTGTATGTTATTGTTAATTTTCGTATAAGGATATATTATCATTTTGAGAAAATTAATACAAAGTCATTGATATGCGCTTTTCAAGTACAAAGGTTAACCGAGCTTTTTTTCATGCGATTTTGTAAATACAGATAAAATAAAATTAAGTCTCAGAAGCTTTTTCAAGTTTCTACTAAACAAAAGTTTGCAAGAAAACAGGTTGTTGCCAAATCACGTAGTAATAAAATCAAAGAATAAATAGAATAGATTTATAATATCAAAGAAAGGTAGACTGAGATAAATCCTAAAGCATCAATAAAGATTTAGATCTTGATGTATTTTCCTTTAAGATTTTTCAGAAAAAAGTATATTTTGCCTATACATACTTAGTGAAGTATGATTAATATATCCTTTGTTTTTCCCCCTTTTAAACCTAATTTTGTATTAGTACTATAGCAGTTGTTTTTCAGTAAAAACTCATTTTACAATACCGCTCTTTATAAATGATATTACAATTTGTCTTATTACAAAGTGATTAATGAACAAAATAGCAGATTAAATATATGTTTAAAAAAGCATCGGTTATTTTTTACTTGTTGTTCGCTTGTTCGATGAATTTATATTATAAAGGATTTTCTTTAAATGGTATTATAATGAAAACCTAAATTTTTCGGTTGCTATTAATATAATTTCTAAAATTGTATGCATTGGAAATTCTTATATAATTTTTTTTTATGTCACAATCGAATGGAACTATTTCATCACCACCTGCTATTGCACTACATTTTGTTTTTAAGACTTAAGTTTCTGTAAATACCACTTTATATGATTTTTATTTTAAATAAAAACTACCTACTTTTTTATTTATCTTCAAACCATACGTTTGGAAAATATATAGACAGTGTAAATTCGCGTAAAGTCTGTTTCAATGCGCGAAAATAATATTAGTTCACTTGTTATGAATTTGTTATTTATTCTCAACCGAACAGGTCATTCATTTCTTCAAATTCAAGTGTCAAATTACAAGTAATAACACATAAATCGACAAAAAAGTTGCATTCAGTATACCTATACCTATCTGCTTCGGAAAAAAAATTCACACTGCGACTTATTGTTTATTTTTGCTCTATAGGATTTTTACCTGTTTCTTATTTTGTAAACATCTCTTGCTTATGCAAATAAAAAAAGCTATATATATTATTTTTCTTGAAATTTGTTGGACATGGAAAACAATACAGAACATTTTTGTTTGCATCTTTTTTTAATTTTTACTTTTTTGACTTCCATCAAATCAAAAAAAAATTAAAATCATATAGAATACGCTACCGTCGGTTACATGGCAAAACGAATTCAAATGCGAAAACAAAGATTTATGGCGATCCAAAAAATAGCTGAGCAAAAAAAGCTACAAGTCGATGGGGGACAACCAACGCCAAATCCTAATCCAAGTGGGGATCATGGACATGGGCATGGCCATGGTCACAGCCATGGGCATCCTCATGCACCAAAACAAACAGTGAGTAACCGCCCAATTGGCTTTTCCAATATCCAACAAAACGTTGGTACGCGCGGTTGCTCGATAGTGGGACCCTTGTTCCAGGAGGTGAGATTCAAGGTTCACGATCCTAAGGCTCATTCAAAAGGTGGTACTCTTGAAAACACTGTCAATGGTGGACGAGGTGGTGCCGGTGGCGGAGGCGGGGCGGGCGGTGGTGGAGGAGGAGAGCCAGGCGGAGGTGGAGGAGGCGGCGGTGATGCTGAGGCTGGCAGTGCTGTCCCAGCACATTTACTTCATCCTGGAAAAGTAAAAATATCTTTGACACACATAATTATTCTGAATTCAAATGTATTGATTCTCTTTTATTTTCAGGACATCAATAAGCTTCTTGGCATAACTCCCTCGGATATAGACAAATATTCAAGAATAGTCTTTCCCGTGTGTTTCGTGTGTTTTAACCTGATGTACTGGATAATATATCTGCATGTGAGTGATGTCGTCGCTGATGACTTAGTACTACTAGGAGAAGAAAAGTAAATTAGTTCGTTTGGAAAACAAAAAATCTACAAAACTACGGACAAGGATAAATATCGTTTTCGTAAAATTTAAACCAAAAGATAGTCGTAAGATAAAACAAGATACTGAAACATTACCATCGCAATAATATCCAGTTCAACACAATAAATAGCAAATGTAATTCTTACAAAATATATTCCCGATGCTGAGCGCATAATTACTTTACCAGCCCAAAAACAAAAAAAATAATTGTCATCAACTTAAACTCGAAAAATAACTAGATTTAAAATTACAATTTAGTTTTATAAATAAGAATATGTTTTTTTCTAAAATATTATTGTACAATAATGATTTTTACATACATGTTTATTATATAAATCGTATGGACAATTTGCGAGTGATATATCCACTAAAACACGCTTCCTACATAAGATAGAGTAAATGTTTTTCAAAACCAAGAACATAATAAATATAACCCTGAAAAGAAAATATTCAGTTTTAATATATAATGTTTAGTTTAGTGAATTCTCGCAACGGAATAAACTTAGTAAAATAAAAAAAAATAAAACTGCACAATTATAGTGCCCGCACCAACGAACAAAATTCTAAATTGGTTTACCAATACTATTCTCAAGAAAAAAAAAACAAGTGTTAAGCATTGTTTTAGAAGAGCGCAAAATCAATTCTCTATTTTCTATTATAAAAATAAATAGTTAATAAAATTCGCGCTTCCAGTACTATTTGCCAAATTTATTTACCCTTGTAAAGTTTCAATTGAAAAGAAATCTTAAGTATTGCATTGCACCAATTTGTTACCATAATATTTCTCAGCACATTCAAAATAAAATTGTCTCGAAGTATTTAGGTGTGTGGGAGTATAGACTAATATATAACTCGTTTTAAAACAAAAATAATATATTTTCCAATTCACATAAGGCGAATAACAAGTATTGTTGCTAATTATTTTGTTTATGTTTAATTTGTAATATACATCAACATGAGTACATTCAAATGAATCTTCTTTTTAAGTGCCACTAACGGGAACTTCAAGCTAGACCATTCCTATTTTATACATAAGAAAATTTAGTTCTCACAAAGATCTTATGACTTTTTTTTGTAAACGCGTAGCAATACCTATGGCAATATCATTCCACTTATTTTTTTTTGACATTGAATTTTTTTATTTTAGTCTTTTCATCTTTGATGTGTGTACGGAGCGGGGAATTTACTGCTGTATGGTTAAATAGTACAAATGTCATAAAATGCGTTATTTGCACTAGAAGTTTCCCTTTCTTTTTAAAACTATTTTTAGTTAGAATTGGTCTTGCATAGTTAGCATCACTTTATCGGTAAGATAGCTAAATCGGTTTAATCGGTACACGTCACCCAAAATTCATTACAATTTCGTATTTTAGTGATATTAAATCTGATAATAATCGACACATTGAAGCTTTAAGTTTCTTCATAATCAACAAATTCCGCTCAATAAAAATGCTCATACACGAGAGTTCCAAATTAATTTCTATTTTCCCATTGAAAAATTCGCTCAATTTCCAAAAATAAGCATCGGGAAAATAAATTAGTGAAAACTACTTACATGAAAAATAGATACGTTTTATTGGTTCTAAAAAAAATATGTTGCGATACAAATATAAAAGGACTTAAAGTAACTACGACAGTTACGCATTTTTCTGTACTTGTACCCATATAGAGTTCTGCAGACTCAAAAATAAATCCTAATTGGACTTTTACTAGGACAACTAATGTTTTATTTCGCACCCCGCATTTCGAAAATGCAATTGCAAGCCCAATGTTGCAGAAAAGTTTATTAAAACGGTTATGGCAACACCACTCAAACCTCACATCATAAAAAACAACTTTTTTTTTAATAAAAACAACATCTAGCACCTTTTCACAATCGCAATGATTATAATAACTCAATTATAAATTGAAGTATACAAGAACGATTATAATATAATACATAAATAAAAGTAATGTACATACTTATTCAGATTGTACAAATAACAATACTAAGCAATTCCAATGAAAATATTTAACATAAAATACTTTTGCGAATAGGTACCTAGTATTAAAAATAGGGAAATTATTCTAGATATTATAGGAAACAAAAATGCAAAAGATAAACCGTATTCAAAGAGAGAAATCGAAATAAATATTTACATATTTGTTTTGAAGGTCAAGGATATAAGTAAACATAAGAAGAAAAAACCTAACAAAAATTGTATTTTGCACACTACCATACTCATCACCTAGAAATCATCTTGAGCGAACCAAAGATGTTAGATTATTCCAATGTACATACAAATTGATATACATAGGTATATCAATTTTTAACTGAATGTTGTAGGTCTACTTTTGCAATGTCGTACAAGGGATTATTAATGAAAATGGGGAGGATTGTGATGTGAACGAATGAACACTTTCTACATAAATGGTGGATGGACGTCAATCCTTATTCATTACATGTGTCTAAAATTAAAATTATTGACATTGTTTTATATTCACATAACAAATTTTGTATATGGAAGTATATCTACCCATAAGCAGTGATACTTAAAATAACGAAGGAAAACTACTATAACTGCCTAAAACATATGCGATTCCAAGAAAAAAACCTTTATTTTGATCACTTCTCAGTTTGAACGACAAATATATAAAAACAATGCGCTAAATCTTTTTTTGAAATGGTATAGGTATGCGCTTAGTTTGTGATTTATAAGTCATTTTAGATTCATTGAAGTCAGTCGCGCAGTATTTTATTTTATAAGTATACGCATAGTTATACTGATTTTTTATCAAAATACCTATATAAAATGCAACTGAACTTGTTAAGAATTCAACAGTTTTAAAGTATAAGTTATAGAAGTCATGCTATAAGAATGTTATTTCTTATAAAACCTTTGATAATTAATGGGCACTATTCGTTTACAATTGCTTGTCATTAATAAGACAAGTTCTTGTACCGAGCTCTCACTGTGTTCTCACTCACTCACTTTTATTTCCGAATACAAAAATGAATGGGTTCCTTAAATAAAGCTTATGATTATCTTACATACACATAGAGATTACGAACAATCATATTATAATTACATACAATGAATGAAGAAAAATAAACCGCACATGCCTACTACTACTGTGGAACTACAGAAACAATATTTTCTTCATAATAGATATTTTAAAAAGTGGTAGGAACAGACTTCGCAGAATATTTATATTTGTTTTTATATTTGTTTTGAAATTTTACTCTGGAATAGGTATTGTGGGGTAAGAAAGATAATTATTATAGTTTTGTTAAAAAACATATTAATACTAATAAAATAGCAAATCATTTAAATCAAACGTTAAATACTTTTTGTCGTCAATTTCTCAGCAATTATATGTAAATATACTGCTACTATTCGCAACTGTAATTTTCCTCAAATCAAGTATACTTGTCAAAGTAATGTTTAAAAGCTCGTATTAAAACATAGGGTGGGGATTTATAAAAGCAAATATGTATTTGTGCTTAGTCTTCGCTAAATTTTCGTTGTTGTTGCCTTTAATTGCATAAAGCCGCGATAATACAATCTGCAATACAGTATGAAGAAAAGTATCTAAACGCATTATGCGTATTGTAAATGTCTTCAATATGTTAATATATTACATTTAGATCTGTATATTACACACAATGTGGAACAAGACGCTGGCAAAAAAAGCAATGTAATGTGGCGAATTATCACAACGCAAATAATATGCAAGTTGCCCCGTCTATAAGAATACTTAGATACATGAGATTGTGTGTGCGTTTGTGGTATTTAGATTTTGTATCTATTTTGTAAAATAAAAAAGCTAGGCACAATAAAACCAACCTCATTCATTTAAAATGCTTTCCTAGTAAATCAATATTATTTTGTAAATATAATTACATGTACCTACCTATTAATGCATATTATGAGTATAAAACACTGATACGTTTTATATATAACACTTAGAGCAATCAAGAAGTTATAAATTATTCCACCATTGACAAACACCCTCTCGAATTAAACAGCATTTATGTGTAAGGAAATTAAACAAAATAGATATCGCACTATAAACGGAAATTAAACGTAAACCCAGAAATAATCTATATGTGTCTATTACTATCAAAAGGGCTCATTTCCACTTTTTATTAAAAAAAAGTTAGAAATGTCATTCGATTCTCCACACAAATGTCTATAGACCAATTTGTGTCTGCAATAACAAACGGTCTCATTTCATACTGATTTAGCCAACCGAAAACAGGTATTACTTTCAAACTGGTACCATTTCCTGTTGCTTTGACTTGTCGAACGGTTTAGACGTTATACGTTTTCCGCGTTTTTCTCAGTTCCACTTAACATGCCAATACGCCCTTTTGATACTAATAGACACATATAATAAACAAAACCCAAAAAGCAATACCTTTTACTATCTTTTTATGTAGATGGACAGACCCTTTAAATTGAAGCATGAGCTATTCCTCAAAATAACAGAGCAGTCGGCAATGTGTCTCTAGAAATAAAAGTACATAAATACACAATAGTAGTAGAGTAAAACTAATTGGGAAGCGTTTTGCATGTACATACAAAATTAGTTGCGCCATTTCATGATGTATATATTTTTAACCGATCAGGATCCTATTTTTCAATCTATCTTAAGAAGCAACATACACGTACGAGTTTTGTTTTCATATTTTTTTTAAATCACTGAGCCAATATTTTTTCCACATCACATTTAAGTGTACATACTACTAATATGTTTTATGCAGCAATCAGTCATTTAGTTTCGTACATGTATGCCGATTAGCAAAATGGCTATTCCAGAAGCTATTTTACGAAATTTATTTCTATTTTAAGATTTGCAGATTATAACCGCAAAAATTGATTGCTTGAAGGAATAAAAAATATATTCGTTTACTGCTCAAATATAATAGTTCTCAGAAGCATTGTTTATTTTTATATATTACCATAAAAAACTAACACAAAAACTCTACAACTGTTATGAATGATAATTAGTATAAATAAGATAAAAACGGATGCTCAACGGTTTCGGAGCCTATTTAAATTAAAAAAAAAAAGTAGAAACATAGACAAAATCGTAAGCGTAAACATTCCTTGTATCTCCGCAACACACGTTTATATAAACACACAATAAGACATACACTTTTTTCAAATAAAAAAAAAACAAATAGGTATACATTTATTTACGACTTGGAAAACATACATTTGAACACAGAACAATTACAAAAATAAGTGAAACCATGAAATTCTAAAATATAATCAAGTAAGTGAAAACATAGCTAACAATTAAATTATATATAAATAAATATACTAATATAATAATAGAAAGATAAAGAAGAGTCAAAAATCCATTTTGTTGCTTGTTTTCAATAAAGGGAGAAATGAGTTGTTTTTTATATTCATACACATGTAGACACAAATTCACTTATATAAAATATATATGTAGGGTAACGAACAAAAGAAAAGTAATTTTGAGATTCTAAAACAAAACAAAAATAAAATAAACTTAAAAAAATAGTTCTATACTTTGATGCATATATACATAAAACATAGTAAACAGTAAACAACTCAAAATACGCATGGACAGTTATAATATTGGAATGAAACCAAAACTTTTATTCTTTGTTAAGCTTTATATCCAAACATCTTGTTTTTAACTTTACATTTCCACTTTTTTCGTTGATTCTTTTTTATTATGAAATTAAATTCGAATACCATTGAATACCACCCCGGTTGTTTTTGATTCGTGCATTACGCATTTATGGCCAATAATATTGTAAAAAAGTTGCAACAGGGGCCAACTGTTATTTAACACTTTACTATAGTTATTATACTTACTCCTTATATTAAGTGAGCAGATATTTATTCATTTATTCTTAAACATTTCGATTGACACGATTTTCCGAACACATATATTTATGCTATTTTTTAATATCGTTTTGGAATAGAAAATTTAACGAAACGAGCTGATAGCGGCTTATTACTTATCATAGCATTGCAATTCTTAATACCTTTTTTTATTAAATAATTTAAATTTTAACCAGGGAGATAGTTTTTTCCGTTAAATAGTATCTAAGCTATTAAATTTATTATTTATCCGTCCATTATCGCAAAAGTTCCTATAACTTTAACTGCAATAAATGTCTCATCAAAAATGGATTTTACAATGTATTTCAATGAGTAATAGAGATTTACTGCATTAATACATTACTTAGTCACATTATTGTCTTTTTCCAATTTAAGTAAGATCGATATTCTTCTTAACTTTACAAAATATACTGCTCACTGAAATTCGGAATTTAGAAAAATTGTTTTTCCGTATAAAAACGATATGGCTTTATTTTGTTTTTTTTATATGATTACAAAATGGCAAAAAGACGTAAACCTTAAATTATACTTGTTTTTTTCAATAGCTGTAGTATAAATGAATTCTAAACACAATATACATATTTGTTTATATACTTAAATATGAAAATAAAAAAAACAAGAAAACTGAGATCGTTATGCATACATAACGGTCCATGCGATAAACAAAATCTCTTATTATAGAGGTATTAAAAAAGGATTATATATATACATATTACTGTGTATAACAACTATATAAAAAAAGTACGTATGTAAAATGATTGATCAATGATCACAATTTTTGACTGTGTTAATTTCATTGTAAAACTTACAATATATTATTAGTAAAAGAGAAATTAAAAAAGAATAACTATAAAATTAAGTTTAATACAAAACAAACAAAAAAAATACGGAAGTACTACAAAAAAAATATAACAAAAATGAGAAAAAAGTAAAATAAATTAAATTTAAATTGAAGCGAATTTTGTTTTTATTATCAATATTGATTATTGGAAAAGGCTTACATAATAATATAAGATCCATTCGTACACAATATAACGCTCGTTATCCGTAACCGGCTGAAGGTGAGTACGTTTAACATTACGATTTCAATATTATGCAAATCAATTGCCGTGTTTAAGCGCTATACAAGATAAAAAAAACTTATGTACATTACTCCACAATTACAATTCTGTTTGTGGAAATGCATGAAGCTTATAACCAAATTTTTTAATAGGTAACAACTGAATTAAAGTTAACGTGAAATTTTCGTTATTTGCTCACATTAAATTCACACACAAAAGTTTTGTTTCGGGTTAAGTAACATAATACATATTTTCTACATACTTCACATGATCAGGACATATCCACCCTGCACTTTCCATCTTAAGAATAACATTATCAAAAAGAATTAAAAAAAAGTTTTTATATTTTGTTTTTTATATTCGAGCAAGTTGTTGGTTTTATTTTGGTTGGTGGTTGGTTGGTTTAAGGGGCTGAATTCCTGTCCTCTGACGCCGAAAAACAGAAATAACGCATTGAGCGCCGTTTTCAGACCACAACTAACGGAACCTGAAATAGAAGGGCGATAAAGGAAGTTGAACGAGCTCAAAACCAGCCCGTGGAGTTGAGAAATTTGATGATTTTGTTGAAATGGATACATTGTATGGCGGAAAGGTAATCAAAGAAGGGATGACCTAGTACACTGAGTCTGGTTTTAGCTAGTGCCGGACTTTCACAGAGAAGATGAAACACTGTTTCACTCTTGTTTGTATCAGCGCAGCTACGGCAGTGGGAATTATGGGGGATACCAAGCTTTACCGCGTGGGTTCCCAAGGGCCAATGGCCCGTACTAATTGCCGTCAGTCGAGCGACATCTACACGCGTTCTGGCTAAAAGGTTGTTTGTTCTGGCATCGTCGTAGGTAGGCCAGATCTTTCTTGAAATAATACAGCAATTCAAGTTCGCCCATCTAGTCTCAGCCCTTGAGGTGAAGTGCAGGAGGATTTCTCTCTTAACGTACCCCAGCGGAGGGAGGACTTCCTTTGCCTGAGACACGCAAAGAGCAGAGCCACGCCTGGCAAGTTCATCGGCTTTTTCATTCCCGTCTATGTTCCTATGACCGGGAACCCAGACGAGAGTGATTTCAAACCGATTACAAGCTCTGGTAAGTGACCTCCTGCATTCCAGAACAAGTTTGGACGATGACTTAGTTGAGCCGACAGCCTTAATCGCGGCCTGACTGTCGATGAAAATGCCAATTTTTTTCTTTTGAGTTGTTATGTAAGAGAGCAGTCTGCACGCCTCCTTGATTGCAAGTACTTCCGCTTGAAAGACGCTGGTTGCGTTGGGGAGGCGGAAAGATTTGGAGATGTCTAATTCTGTTGAGAAAATGCCCGCTCCCACTCCACAGTTCATTTTGGAACCATCTGTGAAGATAGGTATGTCGAATTCATTTACGACTGCATTATCCTCCCATTCTGACCTAGAGGGGATTCGAACAGAGAAGTTTTTATGGAAGTTGAGTTTGGGTACAATGTCGTTCGTAGATATACGACCTATGCCATCAGGAAGGGAAAGTAGGATGCTGTTGTGGCCGTAGGGCCGTTCGGACCAACATTTAGATTCCTTCAATCTAACTGCACGCAGCAATGTTTTTTATGTGTAGATCCACTGGCAGAAAATTGAGAATTACATTGAGCGCCTCGGTCGGACTTGATCGAAGGACCCCTGTGATTCCAATTCCAGCTGTTCTTTAGACTCTACTTAATTTAGTGATGTTATAAGCTTTGCTTAAGGCGGGCCACCATACCAGTGACCCGTAAGTGAGGATAGGACGTACTACTGCTGTGTACATCCAACGAACCATCTTTGGTTGAAGACTATACAGGCGTAGAAAGCTATACTTGCCTTCTTCACCGAGTGAAGTTCGATATTAGACTTCCAGTTGAGTTTAGGGTCGAAGATGACTCCTAGGAATTTGGCACTGGTGGATAAAGTGAGATATTGGTTATTCAAGCGGGGAAGTGAGAAGGTTGGTATTTTGGTTTTGGTGGTGAAAAGCATCAGTTCAGTTTTGCTTGGGTTAACGCTAAGACCACAACTTGTAGCCCAACCGGTAATCTTACCCAGTGCTCTTTCCATGATTTCGCTTATCACGTTCGGAAACATTCCTGATACTAGAACAACCACGTCATCCGCATACGCAACAACTTTAATACCTACCCTGTCGAGACTTGAAAGAATTTTGTTGAGTACCATAATCCATAAGAGTGGCGAGATCACCCCACCTTGAGGTGTTCCTCTGCTTACTGATTTGTTTAAAAGGGTGTTACCAAGTTTTGCTTGAATTAGTTTTATTTTACTATTTTAATACATGTTTTCTTTAATTTTACTATATCAACAAATTTTTGTAAGACTTTAAATAATATACATTTATACGTACTTTTTATTTCGTTTGTTTTTTACCATTAATTATTCGACTATTCATTACATCTATTTATATTTTACAAGTTTAATAATAGCACTCCTTTTAAGGTTTTTCTATATATAGTTAACAGAATCCGAAAAAGGTTTCTTTAGTTGTAAAAATAAACTAAATAAACAAAAAATTAAACTATTGCAAATTAATTTAGTTTTGCACTTGTCCAAAATGTAGGCTGCCTTATATTTATCAAACTGATAGAGAACTGAAAATACGTATCATTTTTTTAACAATATTTTACTGATTCCTTTACAATTTTATAACTATTTATTTTTTAAATAAATTAATATTCATTTATACATTTACTCATTTATATTAATATTCATTTTTTGTTATAGGTTTTGAAACTATCTCATAATTGTTAACATGCTGATAATCTGGTTTAATTCAAGAATCTACAATTATTTGTATGTTGAGTATTGTATGAAACAATTATGAACGAGCATTACATTTATTGTTTTGTATTACACTGTGTACCTAAAGATGCATAGGTATGTACTTATTTGGTGTCATGCAAAGACATGGTTTTTAGTAAATGAAATTGCAAAGCAATACGCTAATATTTCTATAAGCATATTACGTAATTTTGCGATCCAAAAGGTAATGGGAACCGTTATTTGCAAAGAACCCTAAAAACCGTTTAAGTTGAATAATGCATATTTACATTTTGTCACATTTAGTAAGTAGCATGAGTTAAATAAAATGAGAACTTCTAGAGCAATATAATTTGTTATCAGTTTATCTAAAGCAAATTGCGCCATTATAACAGTTACTCGCAAAAGTAACACAAAGTATTTTACCTCAATTATATTCCCAAATCTTTAGCGTTTACAAGTTATAATGTATTTGTGTAGGCATTGCAGTGAAAATAACGCTGTAAGTACGATAACAAAACAAATAATACTGAAAAAATTGTGAAAGCTGCATGGTTAAATGCGCACTCTTTGGAAAATCAATTCTCATAATTATTATGTACTTGCTTACTTATGGAACATAAACCTAATATACGTCAACAAACAAATTAATTAAATTGCTTATGTAAAAATCGTAATGTAAAGAAATTTTCTACAGATGCAGGATAAAGTTCGTAATAGTATTCTTATAATGTTTTAGTTTTATTATAAATAACATTTTATTCACCATGGAAATATTAGTTACCAAGGTTAATGTTTACTTTAAATGAAAATAAATTGACAATAGCCAATGCAATTCAATTTAAAGAAAATACTAAAACTGATGAGTGATGAGTAATGCCGCGCTATGACTATCAGTATATAAATAGCCTAATTCGTGAATACTATGAATAAGAAGTGATTAAAAGTGAGCATTCGTTTCGTGTTTTCATGTTTTAAGAATGTGCTTATGTTTCTTTTTAGCTTTTATATACTATTACGCTTTTACAATAATGTACTTTGTTATTGATAAATTTCCCTAAAAATCTATAACTATATTATGCGTTAGATTCTTTTAAATTTTGTAGGCGTGCCAACTGATGGGGTGCTAGTTCTTCGGGTATACTAGCCCTACCACCGATAACCTGTTTTGGAGTTTCACGTTCCGTTCCGGATGAAACAAAGGCATCATCAAAGTTAGCTTCAAAATTAGCTTCGAAAATGTTTTCACCATCGTCATGAGCTTTATGTTCCGTTTGTTTTTCCTTAAATGGATCTTTCGGTTCCGACGTTAGAGGTTCCGCCGCAGATTCAGTGTCAGATAGTTGTGTTTCCTCCGTTTCAAAAAGCGGTTCAGAATCATCGTTCACGTTTTCATTCTGATCGCAGTTCCTTTCGGCGCTTCCGTCTTTGGCAGTAGGGCGATTATGCTCATCGGCAACCTTAGATCCACCCCTTTCTCCTACAGGGGGGAAAGATTTATCTGTTCCATCTTCAACCATAGGGGTTGCAGCTGTAACAATTATGTGTGCCATACCTAAGTTTAAAGTATTATCTCCTCCTCCATTGGTGGCGGTCACTTCCTCTGCAGATATTGCACTTGGCTGTGATTGTTGCGAAAGAGCTGAGGCTTTACTTTCGGAATTGCTCTCCTTGAATAACACAATTTGAAAAAAAAAATATTTAAGTAGATTTACCTAAATATTAAGTATAAGTTAGTTGGGTATATTTGATTAGAATTCAGAAGCTTGTTTATAAATGCCTGTTTAGAAAAGCTCGGTATAAAAATAATCGGAAAATTAACACTAACAATTTCTATAATGTTACATTACCTCAAGTTTTGTTTTTAAAGTAAACGTCACACTATTCTCTAAAATCACATTAGGATAACTTTGAATTGTAATAACATTGACTATTTTATATTGAATATTAAAGAATAATAATAATGAAAATAAATAAATATATACGTTATAGTTAATTCAAGGAACAGTAGTGTAGTGGTTTGCAATAAGTATTCCGATGATTCCATTGTTCCATTGTGATCTTCTGTAGCCAAAACCGCTTAACTGATTTTGAAAAGGGAGGTTTCATTGGATACATATTCTTCCCCGGAGTGTCATAGCTAATATTACTTTAACACCAAACCCCTATAGACGCCTAGGGATTCTCAGTGATACGAACGGTACATATTAAGCTAGAAATGTTAAATTAAAAATCCCCGAAGAACCCGAATCACTGTAAAAAAAAAAAGTATTAAAACAAAATCTGATTGGCCTAATTTGCAATAAACTAATTGTCAGTCGGAGGCTACGAATATTTTTGCTAGTATGTGTAGCTGGTAATAATTTGTCAGTTTATTACAAATATTGATCAGTAAGATCGTGTTTACATGTTTTTAGTACTTTTTTACAGTCAGTCGTGTTTTCTTTTACTGTTTTAGCTCTTAAATTTACGATAGTGGGAATTTCTGGCGTAGCTAATTTGTCACAGAATGATCCCTCGAGGATCCAGTGAGTAGTGATGTGGCTTGTCGTCGTCTCAAGCAGTCAAAGATACAGTCAAGGAGTTTCAAGATTCGCCGTGGAATGGAACGTTTCGTGTACCGGGAGATCCTTCAAAGTTTTATACTTTCACACACTGACAGCAGCAAATATGCAAAGAGGGAATTATTTGTTTGCAAAGCTGTAAAATGTTCCTCCTCGCAAATTTCGTTTTACCAAATACAAATTTTCAAAGTGACAAGTATACCTACGTTTCAGAAAAGTTTACAAAGAATTCTTCGATTTCGTTTCGTTTGTTAGTTAAAACAAATAAAAAAAAAATTAAAATTTTTAATATGCGAAACACCCACACTTTGCATTTTGCGAAAACTTCTAAAAAATTGCACAATCAAAATCGGGAAATCTTAGTTTTTTAATGAAAATTTTTAGGAAATATTTATGTTACAAAATTCCAAAGCGTGAAGTGAAAAGTGGTTGGTGAAATTGGGCCAAAGTACTCTTATTAAGACTGCTGCTGAAATAGGCTTGTGATAGTAATTGTTGGTGATTGCCTTTAGTTATCAAAACTATTGTTGCTAATATTTCACTTTGCTTTTTATTTATTTTTCACGTTATCATGAACAAGCATTTTCCTGAGGAATTATGGAATAGGAATAATTTAAAAACATTCCACATTTTCTTCTTTTTGCAAAAATAATTTTCATTCCCTTCCATACTAAAACAAAACTTTTAAATATACATAGGTACGTATACAAACAAATATAAAAAACCATAATTTGTAGGTTCCCGAGGGCCAACTCTCTGATTCATGCTATCACAAACTAATACCTCTGTTTTTTAACATAACCTGTGATAAGTAAGTAATTTTAATTTGGGTTTTTTTAGGAACGCCTATGAACTTGCGTCATAAGTACGTTTTCTCAGTGCCTTTATTTATTTACCTTACTGTCCGGTTCTTGAATGATGACTAAGTAATAAAAGACAGAAAAAAAACATTTTGTAGTACAAGTATAAGTGGAATCTCATTTGAGTTGGTGTGTGCATAATATTTAATAAAGTCTTAAGAGCCGTTTGCTGATACATTGAAACGTTTTTTACATTTAACTACATTTATCGGTCAATGCTTGGTTTGAACAATGACAATATTGACAATGCCCCCAGTAAATAACGGTAACCGCATTTGCGATTTCGTGCAAATAAGGTGGATTAGGTGGAATTTAATGTCGTTTTCCATTGAACAAAAAGAAGCGTCCGGAATTGAAAAAATCACTACTGAAACCGTTCCATTGGCACAAAAAAATACTCTTCTGGTGATTCTGAGGAGACAATTTTGCTTCTCGATTTGAAGTCAGAATTCACTCAAGAAGCACTCACGCAAGTGCAATTCATCATCAAGAAGCACTCACACAAGTGCAATATTTGTATTTATTACAAGTCAGCTGACAGCAGCCGTAGATTATTTTTTGGAATTTCACCAATACTTTTGTAGATTCTTTCAAAAGCAGTTTTGATGTTCCATTGGATTTAAGAATGAGTGGATCTAAGAGTGAAACCAATAGAAATCGACATAAGAATTCAAGTTTAACTTAGATCGTTAGGACTCAATTCAGCAAACGGGCTTAATAGGTTTATTTAACATTCGCAAAAACTCAGAATAGCTACAAAACTGTAGATATATAATAAAAAAAAAAAAAACTATCGATGCTTTATCACAGATAACAAATTGCAGTAGAGATTTTAGAGACCAACACACACATAATAACATAGGTAATATGTATATGAAGAGAACATTTAAAATCTTCTAGTTTACCTCTAGGGAGTAGAAAGTAGAGTAGAAACATGTATATAAAGTAATTAGATTACTAGAAAATATGAAAAGTATTGCTTTACCTGGAGGAGGAAAACTTGGAATGCCATTTGGTACACAGCTTGTGGAATCGTCGTCTGAAAAAACACAACTTTTATTAATCAAGTAGAGTTCTCTAAGCTTCTTAAAAAAAATAAAGGTATTTTGTGGAAGCATAACATACCCGGAATATCAGTAGATTGGAACATATCCTCATTCAATTGGTTGACATACTCTGGTGGTAGTGGCGGTGCCATTGGTAGTGCTATGCTAGGTGGTGCCGTTGGTGGAGGTGATTCGTCACCACCTTCTGTTAATGGCTCACCATTTTCGTCGCATTCTTCAACAACCAATGATGGAAAATTACCAAATTTACCTTCAAGTTCTCCTTCCCACCAGCCATCATCAACACCGTGCGCGCTTTTCGTAACAATCTTTATGATTTGTCCCTCCTCAAAAGTTAGCTCGTCTTCGGCTGTTGCGTCGTAGTCGTACAATGCGATGCAATACTCTTGATCGGATTTCTTTTTGTGTGGAGCCATTATGACGGACACCTGGTCAGGTGACTGTATTGAATCTGCAGTTGGATCCTCATTATCAACTGTATAATCTACAGAAGAAAATGAAATTTGGGATCGAAGTTGATTTGTGTTCGTAGTGCCATTGACGGCGTCTTGTTCTATGTCCAAATAGTTGTGTGGAACATAGCCTTCTTCACCGCGGTAATTACGGGCACGTAACCAGCCATCACCGTCCCCTTCACCGATAACTTCCAGCTGCTCGTTTTCAACTATAGTTAGTTCGTCAGGATTTTGGGCCTAAAACATAAAAATACTCGACATAAAGTGTATAGCTCGAGTGGAAGGGGACATCATTGGTTGGTATACCGTGTAACTGTATAGTGCAGTGCATTTAAAAATTGGTTCTTTTGATTCAGGAATTACAGGGTCTTCATCTCTGTCCTCGGCTCCCCAATTAACTTCGGTAGGATCTTCCCATGCCGCCATGGTAGGTGCAATTGCCTCAGCAACACGCAATTCTTGTTCTGGTTCTGACAACAAAAGTCATGATAATATTAAAAGTTATTTAAGGTCAATTCTATATTTTCACCTTCATCACTGTCACTAAAAGTTCTTGTTCTTGCCAGTTCTTTTTCATCTAAAGGTGTCTTAACATTTGAAGTTGCTTCAACGGCTTCCTCTTTATCGCTGTCATAGAATGAATCTGAACTAGGATTCTCCTAAAAATAAACATTAACAATTAACAACAGAAACCAAAAGTATTAAATTAATAATTGTTGTATTTGTAAGTGTTGATTGCTGTGAAAATTGATCTAAAAAAAAATAGATTATACTATATTTTTGAAAATATCTCTTGACTTGCCATTTTAGGAAAAGGCTTTTTCATAAATTCTAAAAACACTTAGCTATTATTGTTAGTTGTATTAATTTGAAATTGAAGGTTTTTGTCCAATCTTTAACTCTTCTTCCACTTTTGAGGGGTTAACCGTTAAACTTTCTAGCCGCTTAGAAAAGGGAAATGTAACCCTAAATATTATTGTTAAATGATATCATTCTTGTTTAAAGGGGCCTTTTCATTGCATTCAATAAACCGTAAAGTACATCGATTTAAAACCTTACTCGTTGATAAATATAAAAATAAAACTAAAAACTTAAAAGTTTGAATGGTAAAATATTTAAAAAAAAAAATACTTAAACTTCTTTACCAACTACCACAACAGTTTGTGCAATTTTACACAGTGATAGGAAGAATAAAGTAATCGGACTCGTGTGTCTGTAAATTTTGATTTTAGCCCAAAAGCCCGTTTTAGGGACTGTACCCCTAAGGGGTACAATTAATTTTTGTCGAACTATCTAGAAATTACACCGCAGGTTAGACTCTTGACCTAGCGAGTGAAAGTTCGCTGTGTGCTTCGCTCGATAAAAATTAATTTCAAAAATCCGACTCTAAATGGTAAAAATATAGTGCTATTGCTAATCATAACTCATTCATATGGCACCTGAAAAAGCGCAAGTCATAATAAAAGAGAATTAAAACAGAGAAAAGTAAACACTTTTTAGTACTTCTGAAAGTAAGGATGGGTGACAGACAAGAATATATTGAAGCAATACAATTCCTTCCAGAGCATGGGCAAAACCGGAATTAGTTTTACTAAATATTTTTTTGTTTCGATGAAATTTTGCCAACTTACCCCTTGACCCGAAGCATCGGTTCTCATCGACAGTGAACTAGCTGACCTTGTAAGTTCCTGAACACCCATTATCTCAGCTTCTTGTACCCATTCATCCACGTTTATGCCGCCATTCCTTAAACATTCTAAGCAAGCTTCTGCTTTAGCCTTTTCAGTTTCGGATCTTCGAATAGATTCACGGAATTCTTCAATTTTTGTGTCCAAATCGGGGCCGTTGGGATCATTCGGGTCGGTTCTCTGACCTGAGTCCCTCAGTGACACACAGAGAGCTAATTTCTTTGCTTGCTCCCTCACACTATTATTCTCCTTTACTACACGCCCTGCAAGATTCTTGGCCTCTTTGGTAAGAGTTTCAGCCGCAGACTCATGTTCAGCAGTCACCTTGTTTACTGGATCGTTATCGCATGGCTCGAAATCGTACTGAATATGTTGCTTTAACACTGGATAAAATAAATAGCAGCATTGCAAATTATAATCTCTTGTCAGTTGCTGTGCTTGATCGCGTATCTTTCCAAATGAATTTTGTGTGGCTGAACATGTAAGAAGTTCCGTGCGTCCCATTAAAGTTAAATACTCAGCAACACGTTCGAATACATAATTTTCCATTGTAGTCATAGTTGTTTGTAAATCTACCGTAAAATATCGATTCTGATGAGCATTTGCTGCAGCAAGACTGAGAATGTAGTCATTTCGAGCTCCAGTTGACTTCTCCTCTAACAATTCTTTACGCGAGGTAACACGTGCGCTATTTTTTTGTAAGGACGTGATTGATTGAAAGAAAGATCCCTTTTTCTTTTTAAGTTTTTCTTCTATATCACGAGCCTTATCGCGGACATCATGTGCACAATGCTCTTCATCAAAATATTGCTTTTTCGTTTTGTCAACATCACCAACGGACAAATGTAGTTCTTTCTGAATATTAACGACTTGATTCAGACTTTTTTTCGAAATAGCCAGTTTGTAGTCTCGTAGTACTTTTGCCTCGTCTGCAATTTGTTGTTGAAAGACCTCAATTGCCGCAAGTCGTGCGCGAGCTAATTTCTCATTTTCTTCTAAAACTGTCCGCCAAACACTCCACATGTTCCTACAAAACCGAAAACGATAAAAAGCGTAAGTGATTGAATGCAAAAAAGTTGGTGTTCCATCGAACTTGATGCTTGATGGATTGAATTTATAGATAACATAATAGTCAAAATGAAAACACTCTTAAATTATGGGATCTTTAAATACACAGCACAATAGTAGGATTGAATAATTTATAAGAAGGTGGTCGAACATGTTTATCACAAAGTTAAGCATAAAGGTACTTGTATGTACAGTCTTATGTCTTTTTCGTAAATAATTATGACCGTGAGTGCTTCCGTACATTTCAATTGTAAACTCAAGACTTTTTTTTTGAAAAAAAAATGGAAACAAAAACATGTTAGTTTATAAAGGCTAAAAACTGTTCAATGAGCTTATAACATATAACAAGTTAGAAGTTAAGAATTTATAGGTCAAGGACATTTGTTGGTGTAATTTTGCGTTCAAACTAAGGGTGATTTTTAGAGGCTGGTTTTTCGAACTGACATTCTGTGGTCAAATCTAGCAACTCTAATGTCATTTATGGTCAGTTTGGTTTGCCATTTCATCATGAACAGGTTGACAAATGAACAACGCTTGCAAATCGTGCAAATTTGTTTCGAAAATAATGGTTCAGTTCGCGAAGTTTACCGCAAACTCCGTTCATTTTATGGTCGACATAATCGTCCATCAGAGCAATTAATTAGGTTAACCATGGATCGTTTTCACACTACGTTTACTCTATGTGATAATACGCATCAGCTGAGACGTCGAACAGTGCGCACCGAAAAAAAAAATTGCCGCTGCAGAGCAAAGTGTTGAAGAGGACCCGAATGAATCGATTCGCCACCGTGCACAGCAATTGCAGCTTTGTCCATCAACTTTATGGAAGATTTTGCGCAAAGATCTTGGCTTACAACCTTACAAGATCCAGCTTGTGCAAGAATTAAAGCCGCGATGCAATGCGTCGTGATTTTGGTGTATGGGCCGAAAATGAGATTGATATCGATGCTGATTTTCATCGAAAAATTTTGTTCAGTGATGGGCTCATTTTTGGTTGAATGGCTACGTCAACAAGCAAAATTGCCGCATTTGGAGCCCGTATGGCAATCAATTGTGACGGCGCCCATTTGCCTATTATCATCTTTTCGACTTGACCAATAAAATTCTAAAGGTTCAAGTAAACAAAATCAAAAAACATAATCGAAGTTTTTCATTTAGAAAAAAAATTAAAGCCAAACAACATCGGATGACTTCTTTTGGCCCACCTTGTATATTTAAAAGCAATTAAGCAATTAAGACCACCTCTATATCATAACACATTCTGTAGCTCTGAAAAATAAACCATTAATTCATCTTTACATAAACTACTAATAGTTGGTTTTATTGTTATTTGTTGTTATCAGTCGGACAAATTGTTTTGTTTAACACAAATAATTTAAGTATATAGTTGAGTTCGCTATAAAGCAAAACAAAATTAATCTAACGTTTTTGGAATTCTTTCCTTTTATAGCTCTATATAAAGAACATAAATACTTTCATTGCATGGTTAAAACTGCAAGCCTTGCTTATAAAAAATAAGAACCCAAAATGCATTCATCCAACTATTATCTATAAAATTTGTTTCAATTTCTAGGTCAGAGTTACGAGTAGGTATATTTAATCTGATAGAGGACTGCATTTAGAGACACAGAGCAAAGAGCGTGTTAAACATTTTATTGGGCGCTGTAACTGAATTTACTTACCACCTTTCTTCCATCCCCTCCATTTTGATGTCAGGAATATTTGGTATCTTTTTATTCAAATATGCCGAAGAGATTTTGAGTAGAGCTTCACTATATGACTTCTCAATGCTGGACCTTTTAATAGTGAATTGTCGAATATCCTCTAACAAATCGCACTCATGCTGATTCTTAAGTTGCAATTTAGCAACTTGTTCAGTGTGTAAATTTTTTAAGAATTTTACATAATTTCCCTATAAAAAAGAAACTGTTTTAATAAAGTTGATTTAAACAGACAAAAAAAAACAAAATAACAAAAAATTTAAGTTTCAGACAAATACTTTTTTAGAATAAATCAGTATGAAAAACAGCATCAAAAGTTTCATCGTACGCACTTGATTAAAGGAATAAGAACTAAATCATCCAAAATTCCTACAAAGCATTTTTATGTCGTAGTTGTAAGGTAAGGTTACGACTTATGTACGTTGTACAAAGTAAAACTGGTATGCATTTGAGAATAGTGCAATTTCAAAGTGCTGAACGAAATAAAAACAACATCGTGTATATGTATGTAAATAACTAGTAGTGCAATTTTAAAGTGGCAAACTGAAAAAAAAAACATTGTGGGCCTAAATGTGCGCACAACCCGTTAAATAGTAACTTAATTACTTATGAAGTTAATAGTGAAAAAAATGTATTTATGACACTTACCTTTCGCGGTGGTGGCTGCATTTTTTTTCCTTAGAAATTGTTTGTTAATACAGAGCAATAGTCCAATTCTTTAATTAATAATTTTTTGTATTGCATTCAAAACTGTCGATGGTATTTAGTCGAAATAGATATTTAAAGCTTTGCCTTTAAATTATATTCGAAATGATGTCACGGATGTAAATGAAGCAATAGAATAGAATAGCTTACGTAATGCAATGTTTAATCTAAAAAGAAATACCAAATTCTCAGTGATTGCTAAAAAGGATATAAGGTACCTAATTAAAATATTTTATTCTAGGCTTACGCTTTTGCAAAAATGGATATCGACGGTTAACTATGAATACCTCCTAACTCGCAATTTTTGTGAAATCCCTTTTTGATGTAGTTTTGTTAAGAATTTCCATTCGCTTCGCTTAAAACATCCATTCTATCGATATCATCTGTCGAAATGCTTTTATCGTATAGTTTTAATACCTCCTATCATTTTGGCGCCTTAAATACCTCCTAAAATATTCAGTTTTTTGTGTCTCCTGTAAAGTTTACATAATGCGACATAGGAGGTATTCATAGTTAACCGTCGATATGCTAAAATTACATTGCATTCAACTGCTTATAGCTTCAAGTTTTATAAATAGCGTTAGCCTATGGAGTAATTGTCAACCTTTTTATTAAAGTTAATCTGAACAAAAGGCAGTATTAGCAGATAAATCTTTTTATGTACATACATACATAAATTGAAGCAACGAAAAAGTATTCATATAATTATTATCATTATCTTTTGAAAACTAAAAGTATATTTATCTAACGCTTTTCTTGGCCATTCCTTCCAGTTGCAAATCACTTCTTTATCTCGTTGGGTATAGAACTACTTTATTTGTTGTTAATTTATTCCTTTCGCACTCTTTTTCCTTTAACTTAATGCAGGAGTTAACAAATTTTAGGAAGAACTGGCAATTTTCTTCTTGTATCGATTTCAATGTCCGTCTAGAAATCGTTCCTTCTGCTTTCCAATGAAAGCTTTTATGAAAAAGGGATGAACATTTGTTGTATGTAGGAATTTATGTATATTCATTTAGAAGAAATGACATTTGGAAAATAGGAACCGTAACGCGCAACCGCTATCTCACTTCATGTACCTTATGCCAACATTTGCCACAAAATAAAAAAATAAAGTCGATATTGTAATCGTGAATTGAGATAAGGGACAACAAATGCATTGCACTCTCCACTTTTAAGAGGATTCAAGTTTACTATGTTGTTCACACTTAGTCGTTATGACTGCACTTATATTCAAAAATATCAGACTTAGGTTACATTAAATAACTTGTTAACTTTTCAAAAAACACAATATTTATCAACAAAAACTGTGAGCACGTCAGAGGCTTATGTTATCTGTGAAATACGCTCGTATCTCTAAAATTTTAACTGACATTGGAATTGGGAATGGACAATGTTATCGATATAATTTTTGTATTGTAGGGTGATTCAAATCTATGGTTACCAAACACACATTATTTATATGTTAAGAGAAAGACAATAGGTATTTTATAAATTTTCAAATCCAATAGTAAAATTCAAATCATTCGTTATTTATTTTAAATTGTATTGGTAGGTAAATATATGACCGAGGAACAGTTTGGTCGCGCTTTATAAAATCATTAAATTATTTAGTGAATATCAATAGTTTTCGTATGCTTCACTTACAAAACAGTGCAGTGTAATAATCCAGAGCAAAATTACGATGCATTTTATAATGCTGCGGTATTTTACTCCGTGAAAGGAATTTATAAATACAATAGCTTAAACGTTGGTAGCTTCGCCAGGCATTAAAAAAAAATTGTTTTTTTAACAATTTACGTAAAATAATGGATTTCGGCGATTTAATTCAAATGGTATATCAGATGGAATTATTATTGGGATGCGAGGAATCAAAACGTCTTCGCCTTTGAATTTTTCATTAACAGTTGTTGTACCTTTCACATTTCCAGTGATTGAATTTGAAAATTTTGTAGGATAATTCATAAGGGTTTTGTAATTTTTTGTATAGTAGATCTACCTACTACTAATTATCTACATTTAAAACAAAACAAGTAAAAGTGTTATCGTAAGTCCTCTCACAAAATTTCACTTACCTAGGTAGATTTGTTTCGACGCTATCGTGTTTTCAACATGTGTTTTCAAATATTCAAATATTTCTATGGGAGGTACCAGAACTACTTGACCAATATAGCATATTTTTAATACCAACCCAACGACGATAAAAATAAGTCCTTTCACCAAATTTCATTCGCATAGATTGATTCCTTTGGAAGCTATCGTGTTTTCAACAGACAAACAGGCGGACATGGGTAAATCGATTCAGAATGTGATCCTGATTCAGAATATATATACTTTATGAGGCCTCCGGTGACTCCTTCTTGGCGTTACAAATCTAATGACAAAGTGAATATACCTTCCTGTGAAGGTTAATGTGAAGGTTTTACTACAATGAACAGGCACTACGAACTAAGTCCCAACAGAGACTAACTTCCACTAGCCAAATAACCTAAGTCCCACCAATTTTGCAGTGGGATCTGGTTCATATTTTTGGGAAGATAGTTCGTAGTTCATTATGAACAAATTCTCAATAAATTAAGTCCCAATTTGAGAAAGTGGGAGCTAGTTGATTTAACATGTTTCGAAGAAAAAATAATTCTGCTGAAAGTGGGAGTTAGTTCGTTTTGGCAAAAAATTGGAGAAACCGATTGCACTGTGAACATAAACCGTGGGATATGTATGGGGGGCATGCTGGCCACCTGCAAACCACTGCTTGGGGTCACAGTTGGATTTAGAGTAAGTGCGAGATTGGGTGTACGTAAAGTTTCTTTGTCATGAATAATAATAGTATGATTTGTCTCTGATTCTAGGTATATCACCTTTATCGGTGATTCTTACTTCCCGGGCATATTTTGATTAGAAAAATCGTGCCAATTAGATACGCCATAGTAATTACAAATTTGTTGCTATACCTTAGTATTTCCCTCAAAATCCAGGCTAAGTACCTATCATTAGAGTTATAATGAGGGTCACTTATTAAGTGAACCGGACTTGTAGTTGTAGCAAATATTGAAACCAAGTGAATCGAATACATTTTAAGGTTCTATCCACTGCGCCACATCTCGCGAACGTCTGGCAAACATCCTATAGAATAAATGTCATGAAAGAGATTTTCAATTAGCCGTTTGAACCCTTCCATTCGTCCCAAAAATTAAATACCTACTTACACAAAACGAATGGAAGATAGGCCTAATATCCTTACAGATCTCTTGAGCCAACTGTTTTTTTATTTATTTATTTATTTAGTTTTTTGATTCAAGTACTTGTTTACAAACAAAATATTAAGAGCTTCATTAGGAAATCAAAGTCAGAATGTATTTTCAGAATTCACCAAAAGCGGGCAATGAATGTATTAAACTTAAACGAACGATTAACACAAACAACCTTTGTCTTAGACAGAACTTCTCAAGCACACACGACTTTATTTGGTTGTATAAATATATTAATGTCATTAACAGTATAGAACCTAGAGCTATTAACAAAAGAAACCAGCTTATCTCCATCATTTACAGACTCTACCCTTCTTTCCAGAAAAAAACAACAGCACGAGTTATCGTTCTCCAATTTTAAGTTTGCTGTGCACACTCCGTATGACTTTTCTACTTTTGTTACAACAGCAAGCATGCCTTGAAGTATTCCTGTACTTTGCTCGTAGTCTAGAAATCCGAAATCCATTTTCGCCTTACGAACTATATTTTTGAACTTCTCAGAGTAGCCTCCTTTCTTTGATGCATACTTTTCCGTTATTGCATTTGATCGTCGGCGATCTTTTTCAATTGCCTGAATTAGTAAGTTAAGTTCGGTATTCGAACCTGCATATTTAGATTTTTCTTTTGTAAGGTAAGATTTATTTCTCCGTGCTTCATCATCTGAATCGCTAGAAGACCAAACAATATTATAGTCTTCATTTGCATTGTCTTTTGTAATTACTTTTGAGCTCTTTGGTCCGTCTTCAGAATCGCTAGAAGACCAAACAATATTATAATCTTCATTCGAGTTAGTATTTGCAATTAATTTTGAAGTCGATGGACAGCAATTTGCCAAATTTTTATTAAGGTCATTTCTCTTTGGATCGATTTTGTTTCTAAATAAAACTCCTTTTGATGTTCGCGAATAACCGTCCAACTTGGAAACAATTCTTAAATTCGGTGTATCGTTTTGTTTGCCACATCTCGACTTCATATATTTAGATTTTTCTTTTGTAAGGTAAGATTTATTTCTCCATGCTTCATCATCTGAATCGCTAGAAGACCAAACAATATTATAGTCTTCATTTGCATTGTCTTTTGTAATTACTTTTGAGCTCTTTGGTCCGTCTTCAGAATCGCTAGAAGACCAAACAATATTATAATCTTCATTCGAGTTAGTATTTGCAATTAATTTTGAAGTCGATGGACAGCAATCTGCCAAATTTTTATTAAGGTCATTTCTCTTTGGATCGACTTTGTTTCTAAATAAAACTCCTTTAGATGTTCCCGAATAACCGTCCAAATTGGAAACAATTCTTAAATTCGGTGTATCGTTTTGTTTGCCACATCTCGACTTCAGCAGGTTCGAAGAGTTTGCGACTTTAACATTTTCGCTCGATGAACTGGTTTGCATCATAGATTTTGACTTCACACTATCGTCAAAGTTTTTAATCTCATGATTCAAAATAATTTCTGATTCTTTGTTTTTTGACCGGACTTCTTCTATTTTCTTAGGTTGTATTCCTCTGCATTTATTAGAAGATAAAAAAACATTATCTAGTTTTCGAAAATTTGATTTTTTAACAAGCTTTCTTCTGTAACAAGGTTTTGAATTGCCGTTTAAATGTTTTCTTGAAAGTTTACGATCGGGTAATCCCTTAATGGGGTCAAAAACGCTTAGTACGTAACGCCATGTTTCCTTATTTTTTTGAGAGATCTAAAATTATTCATATATTTGTTAGGTCCTTACTAAAAATAAAAGTGTTACATACTCTTTGAATGTCTGATACAGACAGCTGAGTTTCCTCATTGCTATTGCTATGAAATACAAACTCGCATGAATTTTGCACAATTTGGGAACTTGATGATGCCCCTAGCACCGATCTTCTGGCATCGGACATTATAATTTACATTATATATTTTCAGCAGAGGCTAAAATATGGTTAGTCTTAATTGCGAGTGGAGTGTAGGTACCTAAAGGGTAGTGTAATAATTAATGCGATCCAATCCGAATCCGATAACTTCCCGTAAAAGATGAATTAATTTAATGATATGAATATCTTTCCTGGTTTATCCCCCTATCACGAACCCAACAAGGAAAGAATAAGAAATGAGCATGCCGTTTCAATCAACTTTCCCGGAAAACAGCTCCTGGCAGCTTTGGGATTTACATTACACCAAAGATAAAATGGAATACAAGATATGTATATAAGTAATTCGAAAATTCAAATACTTTGTTAGGATTTACAGCTTACACCAAAGATAATCAATCCAGAGATAACACTTTCCAGTGGATAGGCGGTTGCCTACAAACTGTTTTCCCGAAAAATTCAATACGTTACACATTTATGCTATTTTCTTTTCTAGTACAGGGTGGGCCAAATACAAGTTTATTTTTAATGAACATAAATAATTTTTTTACATATTTTATGGCCCTTATAGTAAGAGCAAAATTTCTCATTAATTATGGAACACAACGTCGTTCAAGTGGCTGCCTCGGCAAGCATAACATCGGTCCTTCTAGGTTCCCCACAAAAAAAAGGGGTCGAATTGCGACTCTGAGGCGGCCAATTGACATCGCCAAGACGCTTTAAGAATTTGGTGCGTAAGAGATCGATTGTGGCACGGGCTGTGTGGCATGAAGCACCATCCTGCATGAACCAGAGGTCGCCCGAATCCATGTGTTCAATTTCAGTAAAACAAGTAATTGATTGCAAAAGCGGAATAATAAGAAACGGGATTATAAAAAGCGGGATTTTAAGAATCGGGACTATAAAAAGCGGGATATCGAACCCAACCCATTTTGAAATAGCGCATTCTTGATTAAAAATCCAATTCATGAACGAAAAAACCAAATGAGCATAAGTGCGTGACTTCATGAATTTTTCTGGCAAACAGCTTGTAGGCAGCCGCCATTCCACTGGAAAGTTGTATATCTCTGCATTCCATTATAAATATTTGACTTACACGATCCAATCATACTTTTTTGTATTTGTGTTGCGCTTCTCTGTTTTACTAAAAATGTACCTATGCTATGAAATGCCCAGCAAACCAAATTTGACAGCTGCTTTTCTATTTGCTTTTTTGTTTGCTGTTGCTCTTTGTTTTGAATTCATCACAAGTGGAGACAGCGTGTAACGGAAACGGATACAGAAATGGAAAAAAGCAAATACAAAATAGACAAAAAGAAAAAACATGAATTGGATGGGATTCCGCTGCCAGTTCACGACACTTGCGACAAAACATTGATGAAATCACGCACACATGCATATATTTTCTAGAATATGTGAGTTCGTGAATTGGCCTTTAATGCAAAAATTCGGTATTCCAAACCAAAACAAATTCAATACGAAACACAGAACAATTAAACGATATGCCCATAAAAACAAGAGGATAGGTGGCTGGCCATTAAGATCGTATGACACTACATTTTTGCATTTTTTCACACTCTTAAAATGAAACCACAGCAGTACGAAACATTGGAACGAAAATTCCCGATAGGGGTGAGTGCGTACACACCAACCTCATTAATGTAGATGCGTCAAAAAAATGCATTAAAAATGTATTCAAATGACATTTCCAGCTGCAGCTTTTTTTTGACATTTCAAGATTATTTGAAAATAAATTCGTTTGAAAATTTGCGTTTGCTTTGCAAACAATTGCTACCCCGGCGGCACTGTCCTTTTACTCAGATCGGTATGAATAAAACTTATCAGACAAAGCAAATGCTATGCTAGAACTTGTTTTAATGGTAATTCTGAGACGCGTGGTGGTGTTCTTTCAAATATCGAGAAAGTTAAATCTTTCCTAAGGTATTTAGGAGTTCTGGGCTTTCAGGTAAACATTTCAAAATTCGTGGCTTAAAAAGTGAACAATTTATGTGTTTAGGTTGTTGTTGGATAACATCTTCGTGTTCATCAGTCAACCATTTCGTTAACTGATTGGTATATGTGTCAAAAAGTAGTTCAACAAGCCGATGATTGGATACATTTTCCGACAACTGAGGAAGAAATCAAACATCACCAAGCGATTTGGTAAATAAAATGTCCCCCGTATTAATAAACAAATGTGCATTTGACGTAACTTCTGAATAACGAGTTGATAACTCCTACGCAGCGTTTATTAATAAGGGGGTTTTTGTTTCCAGATGGAATTGGAACTTTTGATAATTTTCCCATATAAATTTAAAAATAAATTCAAAATAAACGAACCACCGGACAGGTGTCACTCTTGTCCACTATGACAAAAAAATGCGAGGCAAGAACATATACAGCAAAGTAAATGCTATGTTCGATATTTCGAACTTACTTTAGCAAACTAGGTTTTTATTCATACCTAGTCAAAGAATTTGCTAAGGGCCTTTATGGTTAGATAAGACTGTATGCCAAGTGGTCATAAAACGCCAATTTCTTACTAAAACCTTTTACTCGAATTTTACCAAATTCTGTAGAAATAAGGCTGCTTATGATTAATTATTCTTCGTTCGCTCTTGGATAGATCTAGCTATTTAATTTTGACAAACGTATTAGGTACCTACGACGGCAAGTTGACTGCTAGATAGAGTGTTTCGCGAAGCCCATCCTTTCATAGATCGGCTGCCCTATAGGGTAGTTCGCGACAACGTCAGTGTCAAATAAGTAGAAGTAAAAACCAAGTGACAGCTACAAAACTTGTAGGAAAACAAAACAGATTTTATATAACTGTAGCATAATTATTTTACAAAAATATAGAAAAGTTTATAATGAAGTGCAAAAAACATGATAAATTATATAAATGAAAAATTAAAATTATAGCACATCTATGAAAGTATGGGCCAGAGATGAATGAATAAAAGAGATGGATATCTTTCGTACGGCTATTCCCCCAAAACCCATTTGTTTACATTGTTGTTTTTGTAATTCCAACCCCCGTCTGTGAATACGTGTGACAGAAAAAAGCATATTATTGCTAATGGCCGGCCACCATTCCTTTTGCTTTTCTAGGCATCGCGCTGTTCAATTGCCTTGTGTTTCATATTGAACTTGTTTGGTTTTTGTTAAGGCTTCGAATAAAATAAAGGAAATAGTGAAAATAACATTTTGGAATAGCGAATTCTTGTATTAAAGTCCAATTCATGAACTCACAAACACTTGAAAAGATATGAGCAAATGTGCCTGACTTCATGAATTTTTCGGAAAAACAGCTTCTAGGCAGCCGCCTTTCCACTGGAAAGTTATCCAACTCGCGAAATACTCAATTCCATTCATTTATCTAAGCGCTTAGGACTATTGAACATGGTATGTTTTTCGCTGAACCGACCAACTGTCTAACAAATAAGTAGGTACGTGAATTTACTTTTGGTTTTAGGTCTGTTTTAAAAAAAGTCACATCGCGTTAGCAGAGATTTTTTGCGATTAAGTTTTACTATACATTATTTCGGAAATTTGATGAAGTTATTTTTATAGTTCTATCCTATTAAAATACTTTTAAAAGAAAGTAAGTTTTACAAAAATTGTTGTATACATATATTTATTTGAAAGGATATACATATTAGGTATTAAGAAATTAAATTAAATCAATAAATATTTTCCACGAAAAAATTGTAAAAACAATGATCAGTAACTTTAACCAAAACATAGATTACGAAAATTTAATATTTCAAAGTTTATTTGCAGTATTACTAGTTTAATCAGTAAAAGCCATGTCGAAACGAATGGCAGAGGAGGCAGGTAGTGCCAGTGGTTCCATTGTTGGCCAGCCTCCTATAAAAAAGGTTCATTTTGAACCTCACTTAATTGGACCGGTTTCCACTCTAGAAGAAATGGATATTAAAGTTTTGGAATTTCAAAACAAGAAACTCGCTCAGCGTATTGAGCAGCGGATGCGAACAGAAGCCGAACTTCGCCATAGAATAGAACAGCTAGAAAAACGGCAAACACAAGATGATGCTGTTCTAAATGTCGTCAATCGGTACTGGAATCAATTAAATGAAGATATTCGCGTCCTTCTGCAGCGTTTTGATGCAGAAACAGCAGATGAATCTGAAAATAAAAACGAAAATGAAGTCACAACGTCGTTTCTAACCCAATTATCTACTTGGGATAAGGAAGAGCTTGACGACAAGCTTGCCAACAGAGTGCAAGTTTCTAAAAGAGCCGTTGCAAAAATTGTTCAAGTTATAGATCGGCTTATGCAGAGAAACGAAAAGATAACATTAGCATTAAAAAGCGATTCTAGTAAAGAAAGCGACAACATTCCTTCTATTGAAGAAACTCTGAAGCAGTCGCATATCGAAATTATGACAGAGAATAGAAACTTGCAAAATCTCAATACGTCACTTCATGAAAAATTCCATACAATGTCATTAAAAATGAAGGAATATCAGGACGCGCTCACAGCTAAAGAAACTGAAAATGCTGAACTGAAGAACCAAATTGATGAACTTCAGTATGATCTTGAAAAGGTACATTGTCGCAATGACAAATTAGAAAACCACTTAGCTGAAGCTATAGAAAAGCTTAAAGCTTATCATCAAATGCACGGTGATCCTAGCAAGACTACTTCGTCTACTGTCAAGGGCACAACACCAACTAATGTAAATAATCAGCACTTTGAGGATCTACAAAAAGAACTTGAAGAATACCGTGAGTTAGCCAACAATCGATTACAAGAACTTGACAAACTTCATGCCACGCACCGTGAAACCTTGAAGGAAGTTGAAAAACTAAAAATGGATGTAAGTTTTTAAATAAATATTTTTTTTTTCAACTTTGAAAAACATGTTTATCTCCTCAGATTCGTCAGTTGCCTGAATCAGTAATAGTAGAGACTACGGAATACAAATGTTTGCAATCACAGTTCTCTGTACTCTATAATGAATCAATGCAAATAAAAACAATGCTCGATGAAACAAGAAACCAATTGCAAACAAGCAAAAACCAGCATCTTCGTCAAATAGAAGTTATGGAAAGTGAAGAGCTTATAGCTCAAAAGAAAGTTCGCAGTGAAATGATTCAAATGGAAGACGTTTTAGCTCAAATTCGTAAAGAATATGAAACTCTGCGAGTTGAGTTTGAACAAAATATGGCAGCTAATGAACAGACAGCGCCTATCAACCGAGAAATGAGACACTTAATTACTTCCCTACAAAATCACAATGGACAGTTAAAGGGAGAAGTGCAGCGGTACAAAAGAAAGTATAAGGACACATCTGCCGATAATGTTAAGGTGAAGATTTTATTTAAAGTTGGTTAGTTGAAAAACCTTAACGTTTATCCTTACAGTTGAGAAAAGAACTAGAAGAAATGGTTACAAAATTGGAGGGAAGTAAGAATCAGTCTTCGTCTGTAAGTGATGAATTTAAACAAGAAGGCATCTTAAAAGAAGAAACGGGTTCTGATCCATTAGTGCTGGTCAAAGAAGAAACCGCCGAATCACATATTAAAGGTTTTTTTTTTGGGTTATATTTATTGTTATATTCGTTTTTTATATATAAAATGTTATAACTTTATTCAAGCCGAAGGCGAAGATGCTGATGATGACTCTAAAGAACTGAAGGATGGAAGCATTAAACAAGAAAAGAATATATCTGCTTCGCCAGGTGATAAAAAGGATAATCAAACGAGCGCTGCGGGTTCTAATATTAAATTAGAAAGGGACGTTAAAGATGGTCAAAAAGGAAAAGACAACAAAACTACTGAGTCTGAACTTGTAAGAGACCTTAAAGCTCAGTTAAAGTAAGAATGATATGAAAAGTAGTCATTAATTTTTCTTTTATTGATTTACATTTTTACATTTTTAGAAAAGCTATAAATGATCAAAAGGAAATGAAATTATTACTTGATATGTATAAGGGGGTGCCCAAAGATCAGCGTGATAAGGTACAGTTAATGGCGACTGAAAAAAAACTTCGTTCTGAAATCGATGAGTTGAGGCAACAGATTAAGAAAATACAAGAAAGTAAACGAGAAGAGCGCAAAAAACTTGCTGACGAAGAAGCCATTAGAAAGATCAAGCAACTAGAAGAACAAAAATATGAATTACAAAAGCAGGTTGCAAGTCAGAAACCAGTGGAGAGCGCTTGGGGGGCAGCACCAGGTTATGTACGACCATTTGTGGGTTCACATGAAGAAGAAGCACTTTTGAATGAAATGGAGGTCACCGGGCAGGCATTCGAAGACATGCAGGAACAAAACTCGAGGCTTATACAACAACTTCGTGAAAAAGACGACGCTAACTTTAAATTAATGTCAGAGCGAATTAAGGCAAACCAAATGCATAAGTTATTGCGTGAAGAGAAACAAATGCTTGAAGACCATACAGCTACAAGAGATACGCAGATAGAAGCTATGCACATAGTATTGCGAAAGCTAGAAGAAAAGGAAAGAAACTTACAGAATACAGTAGCGACTATTGAAAAGGAACTTGTATTACGTCAACAGGCAATGGAAATGCATAAGCGTAAGGCGATTGAGTCTGCGCAATCTGCAGCTGATCTAAAATTACATCTCGAGAAATATCACTCGCAGATGAAAGAGGCCCAACAAGTTGTTGCTGAAAAAACAAGTTCTCTTGAAGCAGAAGCCTATAAGACTAAACGCTTACAGGAAGAACTAGCACAATTCAAGCGCAAAGCAGAACGCATGAAGAAGATAGAAATGGCAGGAACTACAATTGATGAAGTAATGTTAGAAGAGATACGCGAATACAAAGAAACCCTTACCTGTCCCTCTTGTAAAGTCAAACGGAAGGACGCTGTTCTTTCAAAATGTTTTCATGTTTTTTGCTATGACTGTCTACGCACCCGTTACGACACGCGTCAAAGAAAGTGCCCCAAGTGCAACTGCGCCTTTGGTGCCAATGATTATCATCGTTTATATTTGACATAAATGCTTAGCGTTAGTTTACAAAATAAAAATTATACTTATATTTAAGATATAGAATTACTTTCCATGAGTATAATGATGAAGTTTATTTTATTTTCAGAAAGAATATGCTTTCATTATGGCTTTTATGGCGAATCCCATCTAGAATAAAAATTATGATAGCACTGAAACGAAATCTGTTTGCATAGCATTTACTATTTTCCCAATGATCCTAGATTTCGACTGCATTTTGGTGCATTTGTGGTTGTAGCTATACCTGCTTGACACCTGCGACGCATTGGTTAAATGAATAGTGAGTTGGACTACCGATTGATGGGTCTAAAGTTTTAACCTCAATTTAAATTAACCAATGTGCACAAACCTTTTTAGCAGCTGTGTTCCAAACTTGTTGGACTTTGATTTGTGATCTCATTCGTACTCCTGTATTAGCATTGACTGCGGACAAACGGATCTCTCTGTCTCACATCGTGCAAAAATGGGCGTTCGCTTCGTAATGTTGTAAATGAAGCATAAAGGTTTCTCTGCTAATATTTAATATTTGTCATTTTTAGATTTTGCCCTCAGATTTTCGTGGCCAATGCTCCAATAGAATATGAAATGAGAATACTCTTTTACAATTCTATTTCGAGTCAGCGGCTAATGTCTTTCATGTCCCGGTGTCTCCACGAGCAATATTTTGTGGCGCAGGGTCATAAGTCCACAGGCCAAAAGTCCACAATGGACTTTTGACCCACTTAGGTGGGTTATAAGTCCACAATGGATTTTTACTTATAACCCACCTAGGTGAGCCAAAAGTTCACATTAATTTGGGCCATAGGTTCACAATTTTAAAATGAAAGTAGGCTATAAGTCCAAAATTATACATATGACTAAAAAATAAATTAAAACAAGATACGTGTTGCATAAAATCCTGCAAGGCTAGCTTGATTTACGACAGTTAAAAAAAATATCCAAAATATGTGATGCCCTTCATCCACATCCTGACCAATTGGATATGTTTAAAAGGAAGCAACTAATAAATTTTTGTTGACGGCACCTTTAATGTTCTTTCATTAGGTGAATGGAAGCAATTATTAGTTGTCTGTGTAGCACATTCAGAGCATGTATGTATACCGAGCATTACTTACTTATTCTTAAAGTTAATTAAGAAGTTGGTCTTCATTGTTAAAATAATTTTATAATTAATTTTATTTAAACACGAAAAGTTTTTCAAAAACAATCTATAATTTATAATTATTTATTTGTGAATTGTTCCAAAAATTTATAAAGTTATTTTGAAAAATTCGCGCGAATTTATTATTATATTTTTTACCTACAATAACTTTTTTTTCGGGTAAACAAAAACGCGCTTCAACAACTTCCTTTGATAGACTCTTATCAGCAAATGAAGGCTTACCGATATACTCTGAGATTGAAAAATTAAACAAACATTCCCACCTAACTGAAAATAAGATCTGCCTAAAAGTACTAACAACCAATTTCTCAACTCCTTGTATGCTTGTGTAATTTGTTTACATTTTGTGTCAATCCGCTCCTGAAATATAGTTCAAGAGACACATTATAGTCTAAGAGAGAATCAAAGAAAACCGTTTAATTTTGCTGTACTTTATATTATGAGAATTGTGGACTGTCATAGTCCACCATAGTGAGCCATAAGACCACAGTCAGTGAGTCAAAAGTCCACAAGAATTTTGTGTGGACTTTTGGCTCACCTAGGTGGGTTATAAGTCCACAATGGATTTGTGGACTCATAACCCACCTAGGTGGGTCAAAAGGCGCAAGGAACACTATTTTATTTTACAACAGGTTATGTGCCCAGTAAACGCGAATTCATATAATATAAGGCGTGTTTTTTTGAGCTTCGATCTCAGCAAAGCAAAGTAAAGTAGGATTTTCAGCACACATTTTACAACAACTACTGCGAGTCTCGAAGTGTCAAGTAGAGCGTAGTTGTTGTAATTGCGTGCTGAAAATCCTACTTTACTTTGCTTTGCTGAGATCGAAGCTCAAAAAAACAGGGCTATAGTTAAAAACAGAATAAAGGAAAAGTATTTATCTTATTAAAATAGCAATTAAAAAAGGAAACATATACGCACTCCATCACTCGGAATTGTGAAGATAAAACAATCATTTTGATTGGGCCAAAAGGATTTTTTCATCGTTGCTACGGATAGAAGAGGACCTCTGATTGGCGGACAGGTTTAATAAATTCTTTTATTTGTGCGTTTTGCTTTGGGATATTTTTTTTCTTCTATATTGTATAAGCGGGATTTGCTGGTTACAAATAATCATGTCGGATCTTGAATTAAATAAAATTGCTCAACTACGCAATGCTTCTGACTGGCCAGTATGGAAATTCCAGGTGAGGGTAATCTTGAATGCCGGTGAACTATTCAGCGTTGTATCTGGCGAGGATAAGAAGCTAGAAGCTGATGAGGATCAGGCTGCCAAATTAAAACTGTGGAAGCTGATGGACAGTAAAGCGCAGAGAGTCATAGCCACAACGATTGGACAACTTCCGTTGATGCATATCATGCATTGCACTTCGGCTTAGGAAATGTGGGACAAGCCTAGAAGTATTTACGAGCAAAATTCCGGTAGTAGCCTGCTATTGCTTCAGCAACAATTTTATAGTCTGGTGCGAAATACAGATGATTTGGCATCTCACATTTTAAAAGTAGAGGACCCCGCACATAGACTACGTGAGGCAGGGGAAACTATTTCCGATTCGATAATCATGACCAAGATTTTGATGACGCTACTTGAAAATCTTAACTACTTTCAAAGTGCGTGGGAGTCAACTTTAGCTTCTGAAAGGACATTGGCCAATTTAACATCCATACTTATGAGGGAGGAGTCACGACAAAATTTCCAACGTGAAGGCCAACGGGAGGAGCGGGTTTTGGTAGCGCAAAAGCAAAAGGCTAAACAAAAGAAGATTTTTAAGTGTTTCGCGTGCAACAAAACTGGACACTTCAAGAGGGACGGACGATGGGCGAAGTTGGATGTTGGATATGAGAATCGTAAATTAGTTGCTGACACAGAAGAAGTTGCTGTCGATGATGAAGCTCAACTGTAAAATTTTGAAGTGAATGAGCAGCCGGAAGTATCTGAGCCTGAAATAATATCACACAGAGACAATACTGAGACCCCCAACTTCGCCGATTTCCCGTTACTTAGCCTACAAGCTATATTTTTTCGGAGTGGTCACGATTTACTGCGCTAGTATTGTTACATAGAAATTCGTATTGAAAAATGTCACGAAACTTCAAAAATTCTGAGTCACCAATACACTCCCAAAAAATAAGAGCCACTTCCGCTGTGGGCAAAGTTGCTGGCAGTGTTCAAAGAATTTTGTCCGTTAAATTTGTAATTGTTCGTTACGTGTGAATAATAATTTTTTTAGGAAAAAGTGTACATTTGCTTAAAATATTTACGAAAAATTAAGAATGTATGTTGGTTGAATAAAAATAAAAACATTTTGAGCAAATTTTCTTTATTATTTAAGAAAAAAATACACACGAAACCGAAGTTAATTTTATCCAAAAGCAGGAAATACACAACCATATTTGTCCCAATATATTTCTAGTACATAAAACATCTCCTTTAGATAGTTTTCTTAACCACATAAATACAATTATTCACCTTTAAAAAATTTATAATAACTAACCAATGGCATTCAGTTATGCTAAAATGTGGTATTCCCGAACTCTTTCATGTCATTCGGATTCCGAATTGACATAACACCGATAGGAAAACAAAATGTCGAATTTGAAAAAAAACCTGAGGGGGGCCAGCGGCAAGAGGATTGTGGAGTTGGGGGTTTCAGTATGGTTTGTCTATGATAGAGATAATATCTCTCCGACTAAATCTTTGACATCTATACCATACAATTTTCTCATATCTGTGCTGGGCAAATCATATCATGGCATTTCATTTACGTGTAAATTGTCATTTCCAGACAAAAAGCAACAAAAAAAACAAGCATCTGTCAAATTTTTGTCAGACATCCATGTCAAGAAATAATCGCAGAGATCGATCGCTGACATCCAATCATGAGATGAAATGGTGTGACTCCACGTGATATTTCATCTCATGATGAGCATTATGAGGAAAATTATCTCATGTGGGGGTTAGATGTTACCCACAACAGGATAGATGGCAATTGTTTTTGGAAGAAGAAGGAAAGTGTATATTACGAGTTATTGTCAAGATTTGTTCCCGGATCGTCAATATGTTTGCTATTTCTTTTACGTTCTTCAGAAGTAAGCAACTTAATAGCGGTTCATCAAACAGGGGCTTAAGAAAAGGGATGACCCCAAGGCAAGGAATACCTGTGGACGTATATTTTTTATTTAATTCTTCTTACCTGCATACAGGACGTGAGTATAAGCGGACATCTTCCTCCCCCTTTCTCGTAGGACCGAAATGTTAAAAAAAAAATATGAACTTCTAAAAGCGAAAGGTGCGGACCGCCCTGTTGCTCCTAGCTCGAATAATACTGACCGCCAAATGGGAGAAAGTGCAGAGGGTACACTTTTAATCATTTCGGGCGGCGAAATTTGGAGTGGTTCATGCTTGAAGTAGGGAGCAGAGCCACAAGAGAGGCAGACGTTAGTTGGATTGCACAAGAAACTTGTTGAACAACAATAGGCGTGTATTTTGAGCTTCGATCTCAGCAAAGCAAAGTAAAGTAGGATTTTCAGCATACATATTACAACAGCTACTGCGAGTCTCGAAGTGTCAAGTAGAATGTAGTTATTGTAAATACGTGCTGAAAATCCTACTTTACTTTGCTTTGCTGGGATCGAAGCTCAAAAAAACAGGGCTAATAATGCTATGGCCAACTTCCAATGAAGCTCTCATATGATGGGCATCACAGTGGGTTAGTATTACACAGTGTCTTGTGGAGTGCACCTCGCTTACCCTCAATCCTAACACCGGGTCTCCACGAGCAATATTTTATCGCTTGCTATGTGCCAAGAAAGAATGATAGTACCTATGCAATAAAATGTAGAGTGGGCATTTTATAGCTTACTATTTCAAATGTCGCTGAGAAGAGCATGTCGTTTCATTCTCGCATTAGATGCCTTAATACTTCGTCCATTCACCACTCAACAGTTTTGAACAGTGGGATTCGATATTTTTGATTCTGATAAACACACTATTTGTTATCCAACAATTGATGTTATTGCCGATCTTCTTACCAAACCTCTTCAAAGTAAAAAAAATTGAAAAGGTAAGTTTTTGCCTTTAATTTTAAAAATTGTCAATGCTGTGATTCTTAAGAAGAGGTGTTATTCGTGTATAATAGTTTTAACGAAAAACACATGAATTCATAAAATATCTGATTATATTTGAAAAATATCGGTCATAGAATCAATTAATATTGGTCCGCTCCTCTTCCTTCTTCTCATAAACGACTTACCATCTTTCATATCTGAATCCAATTCCCTTTTATATGCTGATGATTTAAAAATATTTAAATCTGTAAACTGGCTTTCTGATGCGATTCAATTGCAAACAGATCTTAACCAAGTTAATGCCTGGTGTACTATGAATGGGTTATATTTTAACATAACAAAATGCACTGTTATGACTTTCAATAGAATCAAATCTCCGTTAATTTTTGATAAAAATATACAAGAAAATTTACTTAAAAGAGTTACTGATCAAAAAGATCTAGGTGTTATATTTGATCCTGAATTACACTTTGCGTTACACATAAGGCGTTTTTCTTTTTTAGTTCAGAGCTGAGCTCTGAACTGAGCTCGAGCATTAAGAGCGCGCTCTGAAGCGAGCGTGCTCAGATTGTTCTGAGGTATTTATGAAACACACTTGAGCGCATAGTTGTCATAAATGCATAAATTAAAATTCATTAATTGTTATTTATTAAATTGGTTAATTTTCATTTCCAAAACAACAAGGTTCGTCCACCATTTCAACTATTTTGCTTATCCTGTGTTTTTTTTTTCTGTCTAATGTGACTGGACGTGTGCGATCTATACACTCAGCCTGGTCAGTCAATTTATTAGGCGTTTTTCTTTTTTAGTTCAGAGCTGAGCACTTTTCAGTAATTTTTTAACATAATTAGACTACATCCATACAAAATCGGATTTATTTTCCTACAAGTTTTTTAGCTGTTACTTGGATTTTTCTTCTTCTCATTTGACAATGACGTTGTCGCGAACTACCCTATACGAAATGAAATATCATGGCATGATTTGCCCACCACAGACATGAGAAAATTGTATGGTATAGATGTCAGACATTGTCGGCGCAGTGGCTTAGTGGTTAGTGTGTTAGAATACTAAGCGAGGGGTCCCAGGTTCGAATCCCGAGAAAAACCCAAATTTTTCAACTCAAGGTTTTTTTCACTGCGCTACCTCTCGCGAACGTCTGACAAACATCCGAGAGTATAACTGTCATGAAGAAGCTTCTCAATTAGCCGTTTGGACTCGGCATAAAATTGTAGATCCCTTCCATTCGTCCCAAAAATGAAAAACTCACACAAAACGAATGGTTGCGAGAAGCTAGGCCCAGGGTCCCTTTCGACCTGTAGCGCCAACTATTTATTTTTTTTTTTTTTAGATGTCAGACATTTAGTCGGAGAGATATATCTCTAGTGGAGTCGGCGTGTTAAAATGACGTGAAACAGCTGTGGTTATTCGTGCAGGATGTGTAAGTCTGAAAATTTATCGAGATCTACAAAAAGTGAACCGAATCGAAAAAAAAAAAATTGTTTTTTTTGACCAATGGAACATGAAAATTCATATAGATCAAAAAAAGAGATTGATTTTTTGTCCCAATGGAAAACCACATTAGAAACAATATTTAATGACATTTGGTTAGATTTGGTTTTATTAATTATAAAGCAAATTTGATTACGAATGATAAACAACCCCCTTTATTGTACTACGAGCGTAAAACAAAAACTAAAAAACCTTTCTCTAAACAATTGTTAGTTAAATCATCCGACATCATCGTAACCAAAGAAAGTTATAGAAACCAATCTAGAGCTGAATGTTTATAAGGAGATTGATATCTTTCTTAGTTCTATCCACCAAACCCCATTTTTTACATTTTGGTTTTGGTAATTGTTAGTAAATGGCCGGCAACAAATCCCTTTGCTTTTATGGGCATCGTGCTGTTCAGTTGCTTTGTATTTCATATTGAGATGGGTTTGTTTAGTGTTAAGGCTTTAGTTAAATTGAATTAAAAATAATAGTAAAGTAGGTTCACATAACGGAATACCGAATTCTTGCATTAAAGTCCAATTCAAGAACTCACATAATACTCACATATCCATTAAATGAGGATATTATGTGTTTGACTTCATGAATTTTAACGAAAAAACAGCCGGCTCTCCACTAGTAGCTATAATGTATCTATGTGAAACTGCATTTTACAACATCACTCTCTCGCATTTTTGCGCTAGAAGCTGTTTTCCCGAAAAATCCATGAAGCCACGACCTGATGCTCATTTCTTCCCTAGAAAATGCTAGTTTTTGAATTGAACTTCAATGCAGGAATTCGGTACTCGGAAGTGCGTATTTTGCAATGTTTTTCAATTGAATCAATAAAAACCAAACAAATTCAATACGAAACGCAAAACAATTGAACATCGCAATCGCAAACGCAATGCCCATAAAAGCTAATGGCGTTTTTCATTGAAGATCCGAGAGAAGTGCCCCGAAGTTCAGAATTGCTCTTTTCAATAAAATTCGTTGGAGCACTTTTGCAACAGTGGTAGACTTTCTGTTGTTACTTGTTTTTTTTTATTTTCCACAGTAAATATGAAAGTTTTAATAGCCCAAATTAATATATTTCAATTTCAGTTTAAATTTTGCGCGCGTAATTGTATATTTTCGGAACACAAGCGAAAAATTTGTTTGTAATAAAACAACAAACGTTTCAATCTGACATTTTGCTAGTATGTGAACGTGAGTTCAGGGCAATTCTCTCAAAATATTCCGGACACTTCTTTCGTGTTAAGAATTGACCTGGAAGTGCACTTTTTTTTTGAATGAAACATAGAAAACATAGAAAGAGCACTTCTAGATTTGATCTTTTCATAGAAAGGTCACTACTTTTCTTAAATCGAAAACGCCATAAATGATTGGTGGCCGGATACAAAGATAATGGAATAAAAGAGATGGATATCTTTCGTACGTCTATCCCCCCAAAACCCATTTGTTTACATCCTTGTTTTTGTAATTTCAGCCCCCGTCTGTGAATACGTGACATAAAAAAAGCATATTGCTAATGGCCGGCCACCATTCCTTTTGCTTTTCTGGGCATCGCGCTGTTCAATTGCTTTGTGTTTCGTAGTGAACTTGTTTGGTTTTTGTTAAGGCTTCGATTAAAATAAAGAAAATAGTGAAAAACACATTTCGGAATAGCGAATTCTTGCATTAAAGTCCAATTCATGAACTCACAAACACTTGAAAAGAAATGAGCAAATGTGCGTGACTTCATGAATTTTACGGGAAAACAGCTTGTAGGCAGCCGCCTTTCCACTGGAAAGTTATCCATCTCTGTTTTCCATTGGCCGCATTCAAGAATCTAGTCATCTTAAGTCGACTAGATTGGTCTGGATGAGATGCAACCTGAACGCAAAAACTAGATTGGTCAGGAACGTCACGTTTTCTACGTCAGCCACATATGAGAACTGTCAACTTAGTACTCAGTCACGAATTTCTCGACTAGATTCGTCGGCTACCCCTCCATAAACGCCAACTGAAACAACTGCTCTCTCGACCGATTTCGACCAATCAAAACCGAGATTCACTTAGTGAGAGAGCTGTCAGACTTACTAAACTAGATACTTGAACGCCCTCATTATCTTTGGCCGGATAGCTGTAAAAAAAATGCATGTCTTTAAATTAATTTATCTCTGTTTCCAACCTCTTACACATTTATGAATAGTGCAGGGCTAGCGTAGCGCTAGGCCTTTTTGGATTTTTTGAACGCGTACATTCAAATTGCATTGCTCAAAATGTAGTTCAAGCTTTGAACGCTGGGTGAAGTTGCATAAAAATCGAAAAATATTTATGCGGACTTGTGCATATTAAAAAATACGAGTGCTTGTTTTGTAAATGTTTTCTTATTTTACATCGAGGGTGATGAGATAATTTTGCGTTAACAAAAAAAGAGATAAGAGGCAAACTGCAGATTTATTATGGGCGCCGTTATGTTCAACGAAGCACAGCGTCGGTCAGATGATATTTGCAGCACAGTTTTCAATTAAACCAACAATGTTTATTGCCAGTTCGAAGCTATTCGACTAAATATAAGGTACCTGCCTATTTACTGGTTTATAACATAAAAGTAGTTTGATTTACAGACGCATATATATTTTTAGACAAACCCTTTATTTTAAATACAATTTCAAATACATTACAAGGGGTATTTGGCTCTTGTTTTGTTAAATGAAAACTTGCTTAGATGTAATTTTATTTCATGAAGTGGACACCATTATCAATATTTTGCTGCAAATACATTATTCATAATGCGCTTAAATATGAAAATCAAAACAAATCTAAAAGTTTTTGTGAAAATTGATTGAGTGATTGAAACAAATTCTGTTAACTTTGTCATTCACAAAGTTAGTTACAAATGGGACAATATGATTTTTGTTTCTTATACAAAGTATCGATTGATTATTCTTACATTTGGTTTGATATGCTGTGGGTATCTATCCAAATGCTATGCTTTTTTTGTTTTGTCTTAGAGGGCAAAGACCAATGTATTATTATTTTGTAAGAATACTGGGCAAGAATCAAAGAGATATTTTATTGATTCATGTGCTTTATCAACATTATGTATAATATTTATAACAAAAAGGCTATTTGCGCATCGCCGTTGTACTGACTGAAATTTTTGACTGGCTTTTAAACACGGCTGTGGCCTGTGGAATCTACGCATCGTAATAATTATAATATGTACAACATATGAATTTCAAAACGTGATCGTGCAGGATGTATGCCTCTCGAAGTATACACCACAACTGTTTAACGTTACCTATATAAATTCTATTTTTTTATTTTTTATTTAATTATTATCTTACTTACAAAAGAAATGCCTATGAGTTTGAGTTGAGGTGAGCTTGATGCAGTTTTTACCCGACTCCGACTGGTCACAAGGAGGGTAATGTTTTTTGCGCATATAGGTAGATACTAGGTACATATACATATGTCTTAATTTTTATTACTTTTTTTTTAAGCCATAAAATCTCGGCCTCTTTTGTTAAAAATTAATCTAAATTGCTAACTGACTGATAAAATAGTCAAACTTTTCTTTTTTTCGTTTCATCACTTTTGCTCGAACTTATTGAAAAGGAAATAAACAGCGTGCACTATTAAAATGACCTTCTTCATAATTAAAGAGTCACATCGAGCTTTGAGGTCTGTGCCTCAGTGCTCAATGTCCCAGGTTCAGTAACAAAACACGAACACAGATTAGGTAGGTACATAGATCCAATTGGAAACAACAGACATTTAAAAATGCAAAAGAGTGAACATTTTTCTTCTAGTTTTCTTACTGATACCTACACAATTTAATGAAATCTTAAATGTTAATCATTAATCTTAAATCTTATTCAATATAGGTATAATGTATGTACCTAGTATGTAATATGTCTTACATTCATATAAAGTGTGTTGGTATACATATAAAGAGTTATTTTCTTTTTATAATGAAAAAATGGAAATAAAATAATAAACTAGGTATTTAATTGCTTATATAGTATGAAACCGAGCACGCTGCAGTACAATTGCATAATTAATGCACCCAAGCATACAAAAAGTTATCAGTAAAGGAAGCTGGAAAGATGGGTTCAATTACTAAACTATTGTCCGAAGATATGGTTGCTTATGGAATCAGTTGAGCGTATTAATTGTATATGAGGAAGATATCATATATCATAATGTATAAGCAAATGATGCCTTGCAGTTTAGTGCACATAATTCCCAAACTAGTTTCCCTAGCTCATCCGCTCTTTATTATTTCTGTAGTTTCTATAGTTTTCATATAATATTAAAACAAGTATATAGGTGCTATTGTATTATTATTAAATCCGGAGCAATACCTATATTAATTTTTGCGTATATTCGCCTATATCAGCACATAAACAACTTTTTCAAAATACATAATTTGTTAACAATATGAATGACATGCACTTATGCATATGAATATCGTTGCTTTATGCTTATACTTCTGAGAGCATTATACCTGAATAAACCACACTTTAAAGGGCAGTAAGGTCCACCAAGTGGTGTGCTCATTTAGTTGATATTATTCTTGTCGGTGTATGAATTTTAAATTTAATTAAATTTTAGGGGGTAAAGTACAGACATCTATTTTTAAAACAGTTTTAATTATCTTGTTGACTTATTTATAGGAAGAACTAATAAATGCTCTCATTGTTTTTTTATATTATTTTGAAAATGAGGATGTTGTATTGATATATATATATACTCTTATTTTTTTATTACAGCATGATATACTCATAAAAATGACAACTTCATCTACTATGTACCATATATCAGATCTCGCAAACTCTCAAAGTTCAATTAATAATTCGTTCGCAAGCGAAATCACTTCAATGAAGAAATCTGAAGATATTTGCGAAGAACTGTTAAGCAATAAAATTATCGGTGTCGATATAAGTGACAAAGTGAGCAATCCCTGTGCCAAAGGACAACATCATTGCGATGGCAGTGATAGCGGAGTAGACATTGCTACTACATTAAACATATGTCTACAGCGAGCATTAAGCAGTAATAGTGGTGACTATGCTAGTAGCAACGGTGGATTAGATACAGAATCCAATTTAAATGACAATGTATCATGTGGGTCCAGTATGATAAGTTGTACATCTGATTTCGGCGGCGAACATAAATCCAGAAACATAGTATTAACTAATAAATTAAACTATGAGTGTTGCAGTGAGAATGGTAGCGAAAGTTCGTCTGTTGCACCTGGATGTAACTCTCGTAAATCCAATAACGTAAAAAAAAAAGTTGGTATGTTAGAGCCAACATACTTAAAGTCGGTATGGAAAGCATATCCGTCCACACTTCCAACTGCAGGTCAGTTAAACAAAATGAGGTCTCGCGTAACTAGTACGTCGCAAACAAATTCAAGTTGCCCTTCATTACAAACACGTGATCGTGCAAGATCTCGTGAAAAAACAGAGAAATCATTGTCAAATTCATCGAGTAAAACAACCACTCCACCATTCCGCTCGACTCCTATCAGACGTACTCCAAAGCCTGATTCCTTGCCATGTGCTTTAAATTCGACCCAAAATCTTCAACGTGGATCACAACGTATGCCGTCGATGACAAGAGCGCGCACACCAGGTACACCATCCGATGACGGACGTTGGCCCTCGATTGGAAACAAAATAACTGCCATGGGAGTAGGCGCCAAACGCGGTAGCTCAGTTACACCTGATTTTGGGTCGCTTAAAATGCGTGGACAAGTGATGTCTTTTGATTCAAAGTACGTTGTCTGCAATGGAAATTCTTCTAATACTTTGCCACGCAGAAGAAAGCCAAAATCAGTAGAAGATTTAAGGGAGCGAAATTCGCGTAGTAGCTCAAACTCTAGAGATAATAATAATGGCATGTCATCATCTATTACAGTAGCATCAAGAAAAAATGTTACTACTTACTGCACACCATCTAAAATGTACACCGCGCCAGTAAAAGTCAGTTATAGAAAGGTTGCGCCGAAAACAAGGATTTACCATGAAATGGGTATACAGACAGTAATGACTAGAGAAGACGTTGAAAAAGCATTTACAGGTGACTTAGGCCGTTGCATTCCGATAGATTCTGCTGAATTAGTCGAGAAGCAAACACAGTCAGATATAAGAGATATGGAAATGGAAAGATTACGTGAGGAGGTACAACAACTTGTTCAAAAACAAACTGAGCTAGCATGTAAGTTAGAAGAAAAGACTCAAAGAGTTTTCAATCTGGAGCAACAAATGAATAAGGAGAGAGAAGAAAAAATAGCCGCTCAAAGAGAACTCAACCAAAATACCGAACGGGTGGTGGGTATGTTAGAGTTGGCTCGACACACACCATCGGCTGAGAGTAGTTGCGATAGCCTCATGATGCTGGAATCACAAATCCAAATGTCCGGTCATGAATTGGTTGAGAAGCAGCAAGAAGTTATTAAACTTCGAAAACTATGTCGTTCTTTGCAAACCGAGATGGAGCGAGCATTAGTAGCACAAGAGTGCCTGATGCAGGAAAAGATTTCCATGGAGCGTGAATCTATTGAGTTGCAAGATTTTCTTCAGCACGAAAAAACTGCAATGTGTGACGCTCTCAATGAAAGTGAATTTGAATTTCAGTGTTGTAAAAAGGCGCTTTCCGAAAAGGTAGATGAGGTTAAAGTTCTGCGTGACGAATGTCGACATTTGGTGAGATTAAATGAGCAACGCAGGTACATCTAACAGGATATGTTTTTATACCGCTTACTTCCGATATTTTTTTTAGGCAAGAAAACAAGCTCATGCAATCAAAGTATGCAGTACTAGAATCAAAAACTAAGGACCTTAGACAGCACCAGAATACAGCTGTATCTGGGGCTTCAGTGGCATTGTCAGGACTTCATACTCGACTCGACAGTTTAGTTGAGCAACTGATCTCTTCGTATAACATTTCAGAGCAAGATTTGGAGGTCAGTTTTAATTAGGGACGGAAAAATATATCAAAAATACCTAAAAATAATAAGTGTTAAATAGTTTTTATGACATTAACAAAAAAAGAATATTTTATGTTCACAAATGTTAGTAATGTCGATTGAATAGAAAAGAGCCCCGTATTTTTTGCTCTAGTTCACATAAACATTAAAAAAAAAACAACAAACCGATTTAGCTCAAATTTCCAAATTCAAATTCGTTCAACAATAGCCCTGTTTTTTTCAGCAAAGCAAAGTAAAGTAGTATTTTCAGCACGCCATTACAGCAACTACGCTCTACTTGACACTTCGGGACTCACGTGTTGTTTTAATCGCGTGCTGAAAATCTTACCTTACTTTGCTTTGCTGAGATAGAAGCTAAAAAAAACACGCCTAATATAATTGAAAAGTAGGCGCAGTGGCTTAGTGGTTAGTGTGTTGGACTACTAAGCGAGGGGACTCAGGTTCGAATCCCGAAAAAAACAAATTCCAACTTAAGGTTTTTTTCATTGCGCCACCTCTCGCGAACGTCTGACAGAGTATAACTGTCATGCTTTTCAATTAGCCGTTTGGACTCGGCAAAAAATTGTAGATCCCTTGCATTCGTCCCAAAAATGAAAAACTCTCACAAAACGAATGGTTGTGTAAGAAGCTAGGCCAAGGTCCCTACAACCTGTTGCGCCATCTATTTTTTTTATATAATTGAAAGAATTGATATAACTTTTGCCAAGTCCAAAATCCTGAAAATCGAACGATCTGTCTTGTGCTATGAATGCACACACGGGCGTCAGTCTCTTTTATATACCTATGTACCTATATAGATTTTTAAAATTATTATATTGTCAGCTTTAACCTTGAAATTTAGTAAAGTTATAAAATTAAGGTTATAAATGCGGGATCTAATACGAAATATAAGCAACGGGCTAAGCTGGGCGAGTACAACTAGTAATTAAATAATTATTTGAAACTATATGGGATGATCATTGCGCAAGTTAAACAAGAAAATATGTGATAGGATTTTATTTGATTTAGATTAACTTAATTAGCTTTTTTTAAACTCAGATGAATTGTTTGAGTTTTTAATTCGCAAATTGAACAAATCAGTAAATCTGATTATTATCTAATTGCTTTTTACCAGGATGCTGTTTACCATAATGAAGCATACCCCAATAGCGCTAGCAGTTGTGACGCAACACCGGAGTATGAAAATAATATCAGTGGTTCAATAATGGACCAATACGATGGATCGGTATCACCACAAAGAAATCAATCATTTATTGCTGCCGTCATAAGTGCCATTCGAAATGCGACGGTACCATCTGGGAAGAAACTGTCATCTTTTAATGGAAAACCTTCTGATGCTGGAAATGGGGGTATATGTATATATAAATAAACAAAATTTGTTTAAGGATCTTATGAATAACGCTTTAAAACATACATACATACATAGATGAATCTGATTCTACAGAGATGCTTGATTCCGAAACCGAACCGTGCCTCATGATGGACAACGTCTTAGAGGACGTAACAATGCCCGATTCCCATTCGCATAATATGGTGTCCTCAACCGGAATTGCAATTTCTCAAATCGAATTGCCTCCCGATCTTGTTCATGCTGGTGACGAATCATTATACAATCTTTCACAAGCTATTACAAATCGACAACAAGTTGAGTTTCAAATAAACTCAACAACAGGGACTGCAGTGGCTCAATTCAGGTAATCAGTATAACTGACTTACATAATATATTTTAAGTAAAAAATTATTATTTTATTATGTCATGATTTTGTAATTCGAAATATTTTAAGTTCCAAAAAAAAATTTTGTTAAAAAGTTATTGTTGTCTCTAAACAACAAATCAAAATATTTGTTCCTATTGTTAATCATTATTTATGTATTAGGCAAAAGTACACACTTTCATCGGAAAATATGAAAATATTGTCTTTGAAAAAATATTAATGTTGGATAAACGGGATAAAGAAAATAGCTAGAAAGAACAGGAATTCGGATCATTAACCTTATTAAGAATATCTAATTGAATTGAATTTAGTACTAACATTTTATTTCCTAAAACTCTAGTAAGTTCATAATTACGTTATTGTTAATTCAAGTAAAAATGCTGACAATAGTCTGGGTGAAGACGTTAGCTTTCAAGAGTCTGTAGCTGAGATGCCATCTATTGCGGAGTATTGTTCAACGCAGGCCCTTATCGATCAAGTTATAGAAGTAGATAATTTGATTACAAAACTACTCAAAGTACTAAGACTGATACAAATGGATAATGATATCTGCATTCAACAACTCATTGCTGATAAGTAAGAAAAAAACGACTTAAATGCTAACACATTCAAAACTTCTGAAACTTTTGTCTTTTAGAAATAAACTTCAGCAAAATAAAGAAGACATGTTGGAAAAATTTAAGGATATGCGAGACATGAACACTAAACTCCAAGACGAATTGATGGATGCCACACAGGAGTTGATGATAAAAAGTAACGATCTCTCCAGTTCAAAAGCCGATATGCAGCGACACCGAAATGAAATAGATGTAAGATTTTGACCCTCACACAATAAGTAACTAGTAATTTTGTTTCGATTTAATATAAATTAAATCGTAGTTCCAAAAAAAAACTATTATGCATACGTTTCTCTGTTGTATTTTTGATCCTCGTCGTTTACACCTCTTGTATTTCTCATAACTCTACTTTAAATTTTATAATTTTGAAAACTTAGCTAAACACAAAATTAAACATATACATACCTACGTTATATTTTTAAGTTATACATTGATTTTTTTTGTCATTTTCTCATTTGTTAATGGGCTAAGTGTGTTTTCTCTTCAAATTCATTCGATCATAACCGTAAATAAAACGCATGTATATATTATGTATAATCCATGGAATACACATTTTCTTTTTTTATTTTTGGAACAAGTAGAAAACAGAGTTTTAACTAATTTATCAAAGCTTTAAGATATTATTTGTTCTGTGGAAACTGATATGCTATTGAATTTCTTAAATATACGATATCTCATAAAATCTTATCCTTAAACATATCTTCTTATCAGACCTTTGAACGAAAGATCTATTCTTTTTGTGTTTGCTTTTTTGTGAATTAAAGTTTGGTACCTGCTGTTAAAATGGTGTCAAATATTAAAAACTCAAGTTATAAAACGTTTTTCGAACAAGGTGACATGAAGCGATTCTGAATTAGATATTAACTGTTTATAATGCTAGTATCAAGTTCTATGAGCATTCTTAAGAGATTATAGCAAAATCAAACGTTTTATAAAATTCCCTGAAGAAAACTATTGCTCATCATCAGGCAATGATCAGAAGAAATAAGCCAACATGTAAGTAAACAATTTAAGCAACCGTGGATATGGACGCACTGGAATATAAACATAATGTAATTAAAAAGAGAAAATGTTTTTGGATATTTCTTGAAAAGAAAATTATTATTTTTTTGAGCTATTACTCGGGCTCTATTAGTTCTAGTTTGAAATCAGAAGTACTTCACATCTGTAAAAAATATAGTTGCAACAAAAATATTACAGTCAATTTAAACAAAACGCATAATATAAATAATGACAACTCTGTTAAAATTTTAAGACTTTTATTTTAAGTAATAATAATGAATAACGCACGCATCCTCATCTTATCAACTTATGTGCTTTTCCATTCGAACAAAAAAATACCTTTTTTTATCTAAATCACCATTCCATGGGGCAAACAAATATTGTGATTTTTCCAAGAAAGAATGCAATTTGAACAGCTGCTATTGATCATTGCTGTGAAATAACGCCCTTATCCATCTACAAAAACAGATTAATATAGTCCCATGTTCCATAAGCCGTGTAAAATATGAGATCTAAAAAAAAAATCTGGTGCTCCAGATATACACAATAGTATTATCCAAGATTGACAATGGGAAATGCGCCAAATCTTCTCTACAACTCATCAAAACACCATGAAAACTCTATCTTCAACTTTAATCAACAACATACTCACGGAAGCAGGAAACTAACCATATCAAACACCCATTCAAAGGGCTTGCACCCTTCCAGACCACGTGGCCAACGTAGGTCTTAGTCAGTAATCCAAATCTACCACCACCAACGAGATCTACAAGACTATACCTAAACATCGCCGAAGAACACAAAAAATGCTTTGTCTGAAAAATCATCGGACGCCTCCAAAACTGACAACAACACATTATTTGCAGTTGTCGACATTTTTCCGTGCTTTCAAAAAGAATTCAAATCAAGCCTCACTAAAGCACACCTCCCTCCTGCAAGAAAGAAAACTTTATCTGCAAAAACATAACCGAACACAAACTCTCTTATCTACTACTATCAAACATCAATTCAAAGAATTAAAAGTTTTATCATCGCCCTCGCCGATGCTTTGATACCCTCCACTGCATACAAGTCATGCAAAATTGATTTTGTATGGGAGGTCCCAGAACTACTTGACCGACATAGCCCATTTTCAATACCAACCTGACGACGATAAAAGAAGTGCTATCACAGACAGACAGACATGGCTAAATCGATTCAGAATGTGATCCTGATTCAGAATATATGTATATACTTTAGGAGCTCTTCGGTGACTCCTTCTTGGCGTTACAAATGTAATGACAAAGTGAATATACCTTCCTGTGGAGGGTATAAAAACATAAACCACGTATAAAAAATTATATTCACCCTCAAACTCGATTACTCTATATAACATCCCATTCACTTATATTATGACACTAGTCAAAGTCAATGACCTATTTAAATACATTACCCACTATTGTGATTTGGCAGCGACAAATTGAATGTCACCAAAATGCTTTTAATATTAACCGATAAGCATTTCATATGGGGAATTCTTAACTTAGTTAACCTAAACCTTACCTTAAATTTTGGGATTAATACATATTTGTAGTAACTGCTTTGTCTCTGAATTTATTGCATTTATTTATTTGAAATTTTTAAATATATCAAATTTACAAAACGGATTCTTTTTTAATTTATTTACAAAGTTTACATTCCTTGTGCTGCTTAACAATAAAAACCAATGAACGCTGCCCTTTAGAAAATACTCTTTTTCTCTTTTCTTTCTAGAAAACATGTATGAAGATAGCGTGTGAAAGGAATTTCACAAAATTAAAGCTTATTAAAAATTATTTAATGTCCACAATGAGCACTCAGGCTATCTAATCTGGGTATCATGACTATAGAGCAGGAAATAATAGGAATAGGAACGTAGGAAAACAAAATTTTAAAGAAGTTTTCTGTTTTTATTTTTATTTTTTGCGAATTATTACAGGTTTGGTGGAAGGACTTCTTTTTATCGTCGTTAGGTTTGTATTAAAAATGGGCTATGTCGGTCAAGTAGTTCTGGTACCTCCCATACAAAACCAATACTAGAAAACACATGATGAAAACACGATAGTGTGGAAAACAACTACCTAGGCAAGTGAAATTTTGTAAGAGGACTTACTTTTATCGTCGTCAGATTGATATTAAAATTGGGCTATGTCGGTTAAGTAGTTCTGGTACTTCCCATACAGAACCAATTTTGCATGGCTTGTATGCAGTGGAGGGTATCAAAGCATCGGTCAGGCCGATGATAACACTTTTACTTGTTAACCATTTTCATTCGTTTATGGTGTGTTGAAACTTTCAATTATTTCTACTCAACTCTACTCATACTTATCCACATTTGCTTATTTACGAACAAAATGTTGATTATCTATACCTGGCGATGAAAGTGATTCGGAATTAATCGAATTTCTTCTTAATGAACCCGAGAATATGGAAGAGATTGTACTGATAAAGCTACAAGCATTCGAGAAGAGAGAAAAACGACACGGCGTTAAAACTTACTGGGTGGAGATTGTCTTTTCTTATTCTTTACAGCGAGGAAGCATTTCTTCGCTACTTTTGAAAAGAATCTTAGGAGAATATTCAATTTTATTTTCCCGCCTGCTGATCCCCTCTATATTATAATTATATATTTACCTCTTGCGGTTCAAACGCTCAACCAATCTTAAAAAATTAATGTCGTTTTCCATTGGGACCACCAAAAATCTTTTTCAGGAACATGCAACGAAATTGATCTGCTGAACACCAAGAAAATTGTTGAGTCAAAATTCATAAGATTCTCAGTGGAGGGGTAATATTATGTATCTTGCTCGCTCGATGAAGTTATTTACACGAATTTTTCGAGTTAGGAACGGCATTGAGTAAAAATTCAAAAGAATAAGTAAAAATTCATAAGATTTAAAAGTAAAGGAACAGACCTTCAATGTTTCTAACTATTTTGGCGTATCCAAAAGCCTATTCATCTGACGTCTTCAAGATTTGTCTAAACTAGATTAATCCAATATTTTTTATTTCTTATAATTTAAATATTACATAAATGTACACTGTACAGTCTTAAAAGTAGTTCCAGTTACCAGGGCTTATGGATAGGCAAACAATATATGTATTAGTTTAAGGTAACATTTTTTACTTGTGTATCAATTTATTGATGTGTTTCATTTTTAACATCACCTCATGCAATTTCACAGTCGCTTCCATATCAAAATTTTACTAATTTAAACTGACTTAAAGAAACAAAATCTTTTTTTTAAATTGAATAGAGACTTAATGAGGACATCTGCCAACTCAGCACTTTATGTAGCCAAAATAATTCACAATGCAATTCTCTGGTACAGGAGGTAACACCAAACGAGGTGTTGCAATTGTTGCGAACATGGAATGAACAAGGACACTTTGTGGAAGCCGATGTCAAGAATTACTTGACAAGTCTATGTATTGAGGTATTGTTTAAGTATGTACCTTCGCATGATATAAAGTTTATTAAAGTAAAGAAAATTTTCTTAGAACCTTGACAAGTCCGATGAAACTTACAATAGCCAACAAAAAATTGCGAACATCTTAAATGAAAACTCTATTCAGGAAATTCGGCGCCAGTATGAAATAATAGACAATGCACTGAACGTACTTAATAAACTGCAAAATATTGTCGAAGTAAACCCGACATTACGGCAATTGCAACAAGACCTGGAGAAAGCCAATTTTCGTTCCCCACATACGCTACCTTTATATTCAGTACTTCTGCGCTCACCTAATAATAATTCGCAAGATCTTATAAATGCCAACGATTCATCAGCAACTTTGGGAACGTTCAATTGTTCTGATTCCGAAAATCAAACGCAGATTAATTCACCTATTTAATGGTCTCAAAAATGTGGCATTTTGGTATCGCATTGGCTTCACAATTTCTCAAAATCTACATAACAGAAACGCATGACGTCCATATAATAGCTTCTGAATTATATTTATATTGTATCCATTACAAATCTGAATAAATTGCCAATCAAAAACGATGCATTCACTATAAAGGTATCTACATTCATATTACATTATACTTTACTTTATTGTTTAATTTATTATGAACTTTTTTTTTCTTTGCTTGCCAATCACATTATTAGTTCTAAGCTTACTTGAAAAAAACATAATATTGTATCTATTATATGCATAAAGAATTGAAAGCCATTTAGAAGAATTTATATACTCAGTCAAAAAACAATTATTTAGATGTTAATAGTTTTCCAATATTTTAATCCAGATCTTATATATATTTATTAGTGCAAAGGTTAAGGTGAAGTTAAATACACATACATACAAAATACATTTAAATTTATTGTAATGATGGACGAGTTTTTATTTACTCCAAATTTTTTTACAGTAAATTAAAAAGAAGATCATTTAAGATGATCGACGCTACACTACGCACAAAGTACTAGACGCAATAGCTCCATAAACTTATTATTATCCTCTAAGTTGTCAAAGAAGTACCTGCCCAGGTGCTTCCTTCTACTCCAAGCAATTGCTTGACACTCGCACAGAAGGTGGGAGATATCTTCCGTGATTTGTAGGTCCTCACAATACCTGCATATATCCGTATTGGCTAAGCCTAGTCTCATGGCATGCTTCCTTAGAAGGCAGTGTCCAGAGAGTATTCCTACAGTTAACCTTAACTTTGTTCTACTGAGATTTAGTAGTTCTTCAGGATTTTTCCTATTTAAGACGGGACAGAGTGCCTTTGAGACCCTATGTCCTTCCAACTGTGACCATCTTGTGGCTGCTATATTGGAGGTTTTCACAAAGATAACCCTTTTAGCTACGGCCATCGGTGGTCTGATACCCTTTTCATCGTATTTAGTAGGAGCACCGCTCCTTCCTTAGCCAGAACGTCGGCTTTTTCGTTACCTTCAATATCACACTGCCCTGGTGCCTTAAGCATTGTGCGGCAATTCCTGACTAGTTCAAATTTAGTGGTATGTGATTCTAGCGCTTGGAGCGCAGCTTGGCTATCAATGTAGATGGCGATATTCGTATTGGATATCGATCTCATTTCAAGTTCTTCCGCAGCTTTGAGTACGGCCAGAATCTCTGCCTGGAACACACTGCATGTGTCTTGGAGTCTCAAGGCCATATGTAGGTCCAACTCGCTGGAGAATATACCTGACCCCGTACCCTCACTGGTTTTGGACCCGTCAGTATATACTGAGGTCTCATCTTCCCTCGAGACTAGCTTTCTATGCCAGTCTTGTCTGTCCGGGTACGACACATTGTATGGAGTGTCAAAATCAAGTGTACCAAGACTTTCATCCGCTTTTTCCTGGATTTCGGAGCATAATTCCTTTAAGATAGTGCTGTGTCCTATCCTTTTGTTATTAAAAAGCTCTGCGTTAGTGAGCCGTAGCGCACTATTACCTGCATTTGCTTGTATTTGTAAGTCCAGTGGTAAAAGATGCAAAAAAATCTTTCAATGCAGCCGTTGGAGTGGTGCGTAAAGCATCCGTAAAGGCAATGCAGGCTGTTCTTTGTACCCTGGTCAACATATCCCGTACATACTTCTTGTTCGTAAATTTCCACCAGACAAGAGCCCCATAAGTAACTATGGGCCTTAATACCAATGTATACAGCCAATACAACAATGATGGCCTAATGCTCCATTTCTTTCCTGCTGCCCTCTTGCAAATGAAGAGAGCGTTATGGGCCTTTTGGACTCTTTCCTGGACGTTAAGTTTCCAATTTAGTTTCCTGTCTAGTACCGTACCAAGATATTTTGCGCTCTCCGAGAGGGAAAACTCCATTCCAGCAAGTCTGGGTCTGGGCAGCTTGAAGGGCGGTATCTTGCATTTTGTACTAAATAGTACGAGTTCGGTTTTCTCCGGGTTGACTCGTAGTCCACACCCTTCCGCCCATATTCTGAGCCTATTGAGGGCTGTTTCCATAAGTTCGCTTATTGTATTAAGGAATTTTCCTTGAACAATGATAACTACGTCATCCGCATAAGCAGTGGCGCTGAATCCTGCTTCCTGCATTATTTAGTTCTTTGAATATTTCATCTATTACCAGCATCCAGAGAAGGGGGGAGATGACTCCTCCTTGCTGGGTGCCTCTAGTGACAGATTTCCTTATTTAACTATTTCCGAGAGTGGAATATTGTGTATTTTTTGTTCTATTCTCGGACATTACGAGGACGTGATAGACAACGATCTCATTACTTGGCCTTGTTATAGGAAGTTTAATTTTTTGTCACTTGCTTTATCTATTGGGAAACAATTTGCTTATTTACAGCAACTCTATAATGACCAGATAATTTAAAAAAAGGAGACAAGGCCAACAGGAAACTTTGCTTTTAGAATTGCAGCCACACAACCAAAGCTTGGATTCATAATTTTTTCATGAAAGTGCCTAGTAAAAGATATAATGAAATTTGGAAAATGAAGTGGAAATTATTTCCAATTTATTAGCTGAAAACAGTTGTGAAAATTGTTTCGCAAGTAGCAGTTGCAATTTTAATTATACGAATTCATATTTTTTGTCAGTTGTTCTCACTATACAACCGACCTCTATAGTCTATTCCATATTATATGAATTATTACCTAAAATTCCAGCTTGTGCTTTAAGGTTATGCAAAGAATAGCGCGCCACAGGAGAACGAATCACTAGGATGGGAAAGGGACTATGGCTCTGGCTGTTGTAACTGTTAGTTGTAGTTTTATGTTGTATCTTGCATAAATGATCTTGTGATGTGCTTGTTCTTGGTCCTGCACACAGTAGGCAATAAGCAGGCAGTAGGCACAACGCACAAGCACAACAACTCTATATTTCTCAGGATGGAACGAAAATGAAAACATTCAAAATGCTCGCCCATATCGATTTCTAAACATTTGTATATAAATAATTAACAAAAATGTATCCACCCGTAAGCAAACTCCACTTGTCAAACTCAAACGTACTTGTATTGGTAAACCTGAAGCAAATCTGAGAAAAAATCCAGATTCGCAAAAGTGCTCTGAAATCTGAAAAGATTGTTTTGCTCTGAGAACAAAAAAAGTGCTAGAGCGCCCAATCAAATACCACATAAGACATATGTGATAGGAGAATTTTTTCGGAAAGTAGTATCGGAACGGTTATCTTGAAATCGATGCATTCGGATTCGATAGCTTTTTTTATACCATCGATAGGCTATCGAAGTTTAAGCCTGACAAATCGACAATCACACATACTTTCACTAATACCAATGTGTATGACACACAGCTGGCGGTTACGAATTGGTTATCGTTGGAAGATTGTTTTTTTGACTGAATTATTAATTTTTCGAGTATGGATTTATCGATTTTTTATATTAAATTACTTCGAAATGAGTGCTTATAATTTATAAATTTGTAAAAATCAATTGAAAAAGATTTACAGTGCAAGTAAAAAAAAAGTTATAATTTGTGTTCATAAAAATCAATTCATTTATGTAGATATCCATTGCAGCTACTAAATCTCGTCGTCTAAAAAGTAAATAATAACACATTAGGTGAAATACTGCTCTTAATCTAAATGTGCTTCTTCTGTCCGAATGGAAAATGGAACTAGAAAATAATAATAAAAAAAAGGTTTGTATTTGTATATTTATAAGCACTTAACAGAGTGACAGAAATATATTATTGCAATAAAAAAATGTTAAACGAATCAAATCTACTAGATATTTATAAAATAAAAATGACAAAAACTAAAATAAAGGAAAAATGTGTTAGGCGTTTAATTGGGGACGTTCAAGTAGGTATCTAGTTCAGTCAGTCTGACAGCTGTCTGACTAGATGTATTTCGGTTTTGACCAATCTAGTCGACTTGATAACTAGATTCTTGAATGTGCCCATTGAATAAACGCACATATTTAAAAAAAATCAAATCTAGAAATGAAATAAAAGTAAAGTAAGATTCAAGCCCTATTATTCAAATTCCAAATAATATCTAAATATATTTCGATCAAAAGTTTTAATGATAAATTTTGATCGATATATATTAACATACTTTTTGTGCTTCAACGTAGAGCAACCAACTGATCTCTTCCTCTAGCTACCAAATGAGAAGCAGGTGCTCTTCCTAATGATGGAACCCGTTGCTTCGGTTTATTCACACGCAGCGCTGCCACTTTGCTACGATCGTAGCAAAACTGCTACGCAATTGCCCGTTTGCTACGCTGCTACGCACTCTCCCTAAAAACGCCTATTTTGCTACTTTTTTTTTAAGCACGAAATGAGAACAAAAATCTTGTAATTAAGGCAATGCTTACATGCAAAGCGCCTTTTAAGTGAAGTTTTTAATGTTATTTTTTTTTTTTTTGTTTGATTATAGTTTTGTAAAATATATAGTTTACCAACTATACTTGTACTAGTCCTTAAAAAAATATTTACTTTGAATAAAGAATTAAGTGTTTTTTGTTTATTTTCGAAAAAAAATTTATATTTTGGACTTTTGAGTTTTGCTACACAAATTAAGTTTTGCTACGCAAATTTGCTACGCAAATTTTTTCCCTTGTGGCAGCACTGTTCACACGTAAGCGTCTGCTCTGAAAAAGTTTGAGCAGGTACAGGTGTACAGCAAAGACCGTTTAAAATGTGCAAACATAGTCTGTTTGTATTGAATCAAATATTTCTAAATATTGTCAAAAAAATCTTACTTCAAAAATTATTAACTTAACTTTGTTTAAAACTGGTATTTTTTCTTTTTTACTTACGTTTTTTTTATACTTCTCCTTATAAACATGTGTCTTAACTTAATATAATGAACTTCTGTTACACCGGCCAATTTGTTTGGATCCCTTACATATTGCCATCAACCGATACTATACTGTAGTTATTTTCTATGTCCGTCTTAAGCAGAATACACATGTAGCATTTGTTGACAATAGATTAAATAAATAAATAAATAGATAGAATAATTTTTTGTATGAGTATTTAAATTAACTATTTGGACTCACAAACACCATATTTGAAAAGAACAGATGATACAATAATGAGTAGGCGTTTTTCCAATTTTCTTATTTTTTATTTCTTCGTATTAGTAAGTAAAACAAAAGAAAAACCTAAATGATGAAAACAACTGTCTCCAATTTTACCTAAATCTAAGAAAACAAAATTTTAAATGTTCAGAAAAACACAATTTAAGTGGAACAAGGGGTCTTAATTACAGCACAAAATCATAATAAACCGTTTCCATTAAAAAATAAAAGAAATAAAAATAAAAAGATTAATAAACACTAAGATATGTGTACATGCATGCTATCTTGTACGAATATTTGTATGCTCGGGAGAATTAGTTAAAGCTATTTCTGGAGCACAACGGACTGGCAATATATACATTTTTCCAATATAGATACAGTTCTTCAATTTATGATGAAATCTTTTACATATTATGTTTTCCTTTTCTATTTCGGCATGCAATTTACATTGAATTTTTCTGGTTTGTTACCACTTTTTGAATAAGGTCTGACTAATTATTGTTTTTAACTTAAAGTCGAAATAATTTCTTTACTACGTGGTCTGTTCTGATACATCGCACACTCTGGAAATTGTTATTGCGGGTGGATTTTGAGTCTTATTATTTTCGAAATCCGCGCAACCTACGCATTCGACGATTGACTATATTATCCGAAAAAAATCATATCATTGACGTTGATCAGATACAATCGGTACGTTTTATTTTTATAATGGTTTTAAACAGCCTGCTATTTTAAGAAAAAGAAAACACCATTTTATAATCGATTTAAAACACAATAGCTACCAATTGGCACTGTTTAGCAATTTTTTTAAAAGCTTTAGATATGCTGTAATAATGTTAATAAAAAAAAAACTGAATGCTTTTGATAATGTAAAATCATAAATCTGACAAAAAATCGGCAGACATATTGAATCCACCTGATAGTATTAATCATTTTGTTTGATATATGGAATAATTCGATTTGCAGTAAACAATAGCTACCTACCTTTAGTACCTACCGTACTCGATTTCCACTGATCATACTTTAAAGGATATAAATATTAACGAGTTGAACGTCACGAGCACGTTAGGTATTGTTTGGAGTTCGATGAGTTTTATTTTTTGTATAACCCAACAAAAATCTACTCTTTACATTTACAAAAAGGAAGATTTTATCTGTAGCATCGTCTCTCTTGATCCATTAGGTCTTTGATGTCCAATAATAGTTAAGGCCAAAATCATTTTGCAAAGGTTGTGGATGGAAAAGATTGATTTAAGCTTGAAAATAATGTAATTCGGCAATATCAATTTCATCACCTCACACCGGTGATCCCTGGATAACTATTTTTGTAGTGAACGAAAGATGAACATGCACTAAATCTGATTTTTTATCGTACACGAGGAGCTGAATACTCGGATCAGCGTTAGCTCAGTGGTGAACTTAAAAAAAATCGAACAAAGTATTAGCCTCATCGGGTCTCTGATTGCTTGCGGTCACAATCCTCACAAAAGAAAAAAAAAAGAAAAATGGCGTTCCATAAGTAGGCATACATACATAGTCCGCGATAATCTTTTTTAGTGTCCAGGCTAAATTTTTCGAACTCACAATGGGGAAATATTTCCATATTTCCATACAAAATTGCATATTGTGACTTACAAAATAATTAGTGTGAGGGCTAAAAATGATTATTAGTAAGCCCCAGTATGTCATGTAGAGGTGCATGCGAAAGGCATGCCTCCAGTATTTTAAATGTCCTGGCATCTTGCCGGATGTACGACCATTGACATAGTTGCTAGGAAACTATGAATCGGATACAAGATACGGCCTTCAATAGTGTGTAAACACCTAAACACGATTTTCAGCAACCTAATAGGAGTTGCTTAAGTGCCGTTTTAGGCCAGAAAAGTCTATAACTGGCTAAATATATACAAATAACGGCAAATCTAAGAAAAGAACTGACTCTAATTGGTCACCCCCAAATATATGGTGATTATAAGGTTGCCTGATGTCGCAGAGATGAGCGGAACAGAGTTATATCTAATTTTGGCACTTGCCATTAGGCCTAGCGGTGAATAATTGCAAAACTAAATATGTCGTCATGATTTCAAGGTTGCGAAAAACTTTGCTTCCATCAACGCTTAGATCGAGTAAACAAGAAGAAGCTATAATAAAGAAACTGTGCTGGCTGTATTTGAATATGTATCTAGTTAAAAAGAATCGATATATCGGCTAAGACGACTGAGATATATGGACCGTATATGCACATAGATTCTGCGGTCTGCAAAATCTTTAACTCTACTTCAGAGTGAAAACATCGTATTGGCTCAAGCTGGCTGTAGAAGCCACGATGTTCTTAAGGATTTAAGGAAATGTTCACGTGTGCAAATAAAGCTTTTACTGTTTTTAAGCTTAGTTTCTCAAATAATACTAACAACATAGTTTTGTATTATATTTAAGTAAGTTCAGGTTATTTGCCGTTTTACTCGTAAATGGCGTTTAATCAATATTTCGATTTGGAAAAAAAAGGAAAGTTATTAGCCCTGAGGGAGAAATTACTTGGTGTGAAAGCAATCTGTCGGTCTTTAACTCCGTTGTTTCTTGTTGCGCTGATTAAGGAAGAAGTTTTTTCTATTTAGCCTATTCCAGAAGCGACAATGCTTCTTATATTATTTAACTATTTTTCCACAGGAAGGTATATTCACTTTGACATTACATTTGTAATGCCAAGAAAGAGTCACCGGAGACCTCATAAAATATATATATTCTAAATCAGGATCATATTTTCAATCGATTTAGCCTTGTCTGTCTGTTGAAAGCACGATAGCGCCCCAATTAATTGAAATTTGGTGACCTTTCACCTAATTTCATTCGCCTACGTCATTTATTAATTGGGGTGCTTTTTATCGTCGTCTGGTTGGTATTAAAAATGGGCTATGTCGGTCAAGTAGTTCTGGTATCAGCCAATCAAAATCAATATTAGACCCATGTGTCTCTCGATAGCGCTGAATCGAAAACACGATAGCGTATGTATGCAGTGGAGGGTATCAAAGAATCGGCCAGGCCGATGATAATACGTTTACTTGTTTTTTTTTTTGTATTACAATTGAATTTCGACTTCTTCAGACGCTTAATTTGTAGAGCACTTGTTCCATACCGGCATACTCCATAAGTAATATATATAAAACAAAACAGTTTAGACATAGCTAAGGTTAGTTCTATAATGGTTCTCTAAGACCAAGACGTTTGAGCTCACGATTTTGTTGTGAAGTATAATGTCTTGTTTTATAATTAAAATATCTTAAATGTAGATCTGATTCCATTGGGGCTTTGTCCCATAACCTACCTTAATCTTTAAGAGTTTTTTTTTAGAAACTAGCGTGTTTACAATATATGAATTGAGTAAAGGAGTAGAAAAACATAACAAATGCGGTAAGGTATTATGTGTATTATCAGTGGTTAAAAATGGAAATTCATCAATTTAAAAAAAAAAAAAATTAATAGAATAATTTATTCAACATTTCCAATGGTCACTATATTTGGAGACTGACCGAACGAAAAAGGTACGGATACAATCATAATTTACGTTTATATTTACCTTTCCATTTAAGAAAATATTGATTGGCAAATGGAAGTGGAATCTACATCAAGATCAAATAGAGCGCTTTAAATTTTAAACGCTTATCATAGATTATTTGTAATTATAATAAATTGTTTGTAACCTAATGTAATGTAATATAAAAGAAATAAACATTATTAAGGCTGTGTTTGCTAAAAATAATAATGTTTTTATCGAAAACAGATAGTTGTAAACGATATATGACATTGTTTATAAATTTTAGTGAGAAAACACACACATTATTCTCATTATTTTGGTAGATAGTTGATTTAATTTAGACGTTTCCGAAAACATGAGTTCAAATTATATTCCAACTTAAGCAAATGTAATACGTGAAGTCTCACAATAAACCATTACACAAACACTTCCATACTTCCATTTTGTGGGATTGGCAATCGACTATCCAAAATTAATTTTTCATGGAACTTACAGTATTTTCAAAAGCAAAAGCATTTAACGGGTGTATTTTTGGTTCACGCATACATCCTTGCTGGTGCTTAGAACGATAATACGGTAAACGCAGAAAAAAATCAACGGAACTATGTACATACTGCGTTCTGCTTTCAGTTGAGAATTGATCTCAGAAGAATCTAGTGATATTTTCGGGTCAGAATAATTGTGTTTACTGATATCACCGTTTAAAAAATTCTCAAAATGAGCGACCCAATTGTTGTAAGTGCTTATTTTGATTAAATGCCATAATAACTGCTATGTGGCCAGAATCACATTTTTTTAATAATGTTTTATTAATATGTATTTTGAAATTATATTTTTCTGATGAGAATATAGAGGTACCTATATAAAAAATTCAAAAGTGGAACAACTCTTTATTTTACTAACATATAAAGTACGCATAGTGTATATAATTTTTTTTTTGTAATTTAACATTATTTACTCTATATTTGGCATTGCAAAAAGATATAAAATATAGCTATTCATTTTAAAGCTTTGTAAAGTCACTCTATTCACATTTTCCATTGAAAACCTTCTTTATGCCAATACATAAATAATTTAAAATTATTTCTTTAAGGATGAAGATCTTACTCCAGAGCAGATTGCTGGTAAGTAGTGTATAATAGTAAATTTTCCATAGTCTTCTTTGCATAAGATAATATATAATTTAGAATTTACCTGGTTAATAACTTAAAACTAATTTAAATATTAGTTTATATCTTTTGTACTAATAATATATTAATTTTTAATCACAAACATCCATATGTAGTATGCGAAAGCTCTCTATTTAGCTGTTTCATGTCAAGTTGTGTTTCTTTTTGTAACGGACTAAAAGTCGACAAATATACCAGTTTATAAAACTTTTTAACAAATGTAGCACAAAAGTGTCTCAAACAGCCTCCAAACGTATTTGAGAAACTTACAAGTTTAAATTGTAAAGTACTTCACAGCAATTTTGACTATATGGGTCGAGTAGCCACAAGAGAGAACACATCTCATCACCAACAAAAACGGCTAGCCCCCAACAAGACCTCAATCGCTCTGCTCGCTCTACTGCACTTACCCATCAACCTTACCTAACCTGTAACATATTAATACTAGTATACTTTTTATTACATTATCTTTTCTAACAATTACGTATATTTTAAGTCCTCCAAAAGGCATTTAACAGCTTCGACAACCAAAAGATCGGAAGTATCTCAACAGAAATGGTATCTGACATCCTTCGCTTAATGGGTCAACCCTTCGATAAGAAGATCTTGGAAGAACTCATTGAAGAAGTTGACGAAGATAGTAAGTCATGATATGAAAGATATGTTGATCTAAAATACATAATCCTTTTCCATGTTTAATTAGAATCTGGGCGATTGGAGTTTGGAGAGTTTGTTCAGCTTGCCGCAAAATTCATTGTTGAAGAAGATGCGGAAGCTATGCAAAAGGAATTACGCGAAGCTTTTCGCTTATACGATAAGCAAGGCAATGGATTCATCCCCACCACCTGCCTAAGAGAAATCCTTAAAGAATTGGATGACCAGCTCACCGATGCTGAATTAGACATCATGATTGAAGAAATCGATTCCGATGGTTCTGGCACGGTAGATTTTGATGGTGAGTATTTAAGCATTAAAACTACTCTATTATCAAATCAGTCAAATTTAATTTAGCTACAGATGAAATAAAAAAATTGTAGATTGTTTTAAGACAATCGCTTAATGTATTGCTTCCAGCGATTATGATAAGTATAACCCTTAAAGCAACAGATTAACAGCTTTCATTTGCATAAAAAGTAGATTTATGCAGTTTGATAAATTGCATAGAAAGATATAGACGAAATTAAATGAATGATCAAGTAAATAGGTCTCCAACATTATTACAATTAAAGTTAATAGAATTATTCACTTTTATTCATTTTGTTTATTTATGCATGCTCTAAAAATAAAGAATACACATTTTTCCTCCATTAAAAACATCCATACATCCTACTTCCATGAAACTAGAACCATTTGCATTTATTTTTGGATATTTTCGTTTTCTCGATTTTCTGTGTATTCATATAAATCTATTTTTGAATTTACCTTAGAGCTTTAAGTCTAATCATGATACACGCAATGTGATAATTCTTATTCTTTTTTTTTGCAGAATTCATGGAAATGATGACCGGAGAATAAAATATCTTCGAGCAATCTTAACTCAATTTCTTTTTTATTCGCAGAAAAGAGAATTTATTGTTTTTGTTAACGAACATCTTTCATTAATTATTTTAAGTTTTATAAAATATTTTGTTTACATCATTTTAAAAGTGACAAGTGTTACATTTTAAATATGCATTTGTTGTTTTTTATTTGGACGGAACGTCAATGTTTATAATTTATTTTAGTCCACTACGATTTGTCGACAATACTTGATTTTCCTGCTACACCAAACGTAACATAAAACCGTTATGAAAATATGACTTTACCGGCTTTTCTGACTTGTATGAATTATACACTGCAAAATATTGTATTTTAGTACTTGCCCGGGAGGTAAAAATCACCGTTCGGATAGTTTTTTTCCACTTCACTTTTGATAAAGGTGCTCTAGATAAATATCAGTAGTTGCGACTTGTATGCTGGACTACTTGGGCGAGTGGTCAATTTGTTAAAATAATAACATATACGAATAAAGAACGCAATATACATCCCCTTTCCTTCTACTAAGCGATATGCGCCGTACGGCCTATGCACATATAGGCCACATGCTTCATCTCATATTCTTTAATACTTCAGATTTGGGCCCACCACCCCAAAGAAGAGCAAGACCAGAGCTATTGGGTCAACCATACCCACCCACAAAATGTTATTTAAATTGGTTGGGTGGATTTGGACATCGACAACAGCGCCACCTATCGGGCCCAAAACTATGCTATCTTCCTTGCTGGAACCAAACATAACCATCCTAAAAACCCATTTGAAATCAGTTAAGTGCATTCGGGGAATTACAATAGCGCCACCTGTCGGGTGGGCACCAAAACTATCCTATCCTTTAAGCTGCAATCAACAATTTTTATTTAAATCGGTTGAGGGGTTTCAAAGGTCGACAACACAGGTATGTTCACTAAAATGCCTATAAATCGCATAACCAATACATATACAAATACATATAACAAAAACGAAATTTCTTCATCAACCAAAGCAGAATGTGGGCAATAGGCAATTCTCGCTTCTGCCATTGTACCGAGTACATCCAGAAACATTGTGCTTAACGATGAAGCCCACTACCGTTTTGAGCTTTTGTTTAAAAAATCGTGCGGTGATGTCACGGCGGTGGCTCGAAGAAGCCCGAGAAGTAAATAATTCGATAAAGGCTCTAGAGAACATTAAATATCAGTAGTTGAGACTTTAAAACACGGTGGCTCAGTGGTTGGACATTAAGGACAGCGTCATCTATAAGGTCCAAAACTATCCTGCCTTCCCACCTGGAACCAAACATACTCATCCACAAAATTTAATTTAAACTGAAATACAATGGAACAGCAAAACTGCTGCTGAAAGAATCGACAAAAGTAATGTTAAAACGCCAAAAAATAATCTACGGCTGCTGTCAACTGTATAAAAACATAAATTACACTTGTGTGACTGCTTCTTGAGTGGATTCTGACTTCAAATCGAGAAGCGAAATTCTGTTCTCAGAATCACCAGAAGAGTATTTTTTGTGCCAATGGAATGGTTTCAGAAGTTATTTTTTCGATTCCGGACTCTCCCGGACGCTTCTTTTTGCCCAATGGAAAACGACATAATGATTGCAGGTAAATATTTCAGCAGTCCATCCAACGAAATTTCAGAATTGTCCCAGATAATTTGGCTTTTTGTTTGTATTATGTAGGTATGATTTTCTTACGAAGCTAATCTGTCAACCACAGCTATAAGATCAGTTTCAGTTGCAAAAAAATAATAGATTTCAGTGTTTTCTGTAATAGTTTATCGAAATTCTTACCTATTTAGAAGACACAAACCTCGTTAAGTAAAATTACTGCGGAAAAATGTTTATAAATCACAATTTCAGGAAAGCCACGTAGAGGCTGCGTAAATTCTTACACGATGTTTAACGAAACAATATCGTAGAGGCGTCGTAAGAGAATCTAATAAATAAATTTTTAAATATTTAAAATATTTAAAATATAATAAATATTTTTCCCGTTTTCTGGGTTAGTTTTCCCTTTTCCACTTTAGGGTCGAAAAATCCCGAAAAACGGAAAAAATCACTCAATCTGCAATCCCTGGTTGTGACACAGGAATCGAGCTTACTCCATCTATCATCCGTCGCTGCCAGTTTTTTATTTAAAAATTAAAAGTTTTTGGGGTAAACACATCAATATAAAAAAAAAATACAGAAAAGTTTTTGCTGATGCAATTCTTAGAGAAAAATACTGATAGATGAGTGGGTATGGGTAAAAGTAAGGCGAGGAGGCTCTCGAATAGCGATGAGTAAAGGTGGTAGATTTCGAGTTCAGGTTGGTAAAATTTCAGAAAGTGTAAAAAGTGGTAGAAATATTACTTAAGTGGTAGAAGTCCCATCACTGCCTTGCACGTTGTTGATGTTGTCAAAAAGTGGGAGGAGTTTCTCTTTTTTTGTGATAACCTCATTTACACCATCAAGGATCCGAAGCTTTAGAAATCGCCATTGGTTCCCCGTCAGCTTCCGTTCAGGATTGCCGTAGTCTACTATAGTGCATTGCTTGTCTGCTACAGTACCATGGAGACTGTTATGGCGTTTTCGATTGAAGAAAAGAATTGCCCTTCTATGAAAAGATCAAATCTAGAAGTGCTCTTTCTGTATATTCTGTTGTGTATTCTGTTGTTTCATTGACAAAAAGTGCACTTCCAGGTCAATTCTTAACACGACAGAAGTGTCCGGAATATTTTGAGAGAATTGCCCTGAACACACCAACACACACTAGCAAAATTGATTGAAATGCTTGTTGTGTTATTAGAAACTAATTTTTCGCTTGTGGTTCGAAAACATACAATTACGCGTGCAAAATGTAAACTGAAATTGAAATATGTATATTGATTTGGCCTATTAAAACATTCATATTTTATGTAGAAAACAAAAAAACAACTAACAACAGATAATCTAATCACACATATTATGATGCCTACCACTGGTGCAAAAGAGCTCCAACGAATTTTATTGAAAAGAGCAATTCTGAACTTCGGGGCATTTCTCTCGGATCTTCAATGAAAAACGCCATCAGTTTTTTTGGGGGCGTTTGTTGTTGGTGGGGAGTTAAGTATGACTCTTTTGAAATTATACTCGCGACGCGGAACTAAATTCAGTGCATATGCATATAAATCGGTCAAAGACTCTATGTGAGGCACATTCTTATATTTGTTGTATTGCGATTACATTCTGTATTCTAGCTAATCTCAAATTAGTTTAAAATTAATACAAGGCGTTTTCTCCATTTTACCTGCTAGGCTGCGCCCTCCGTGGCGCGAGAAGCACTGCTTTCGAGAAAATTGCTAAGATGCATTTCTATATCTATGCATCCAGTGACCATAATTATGCCCTTTAGGCATAATTCCTCAATAAGGTAGCACTTATTTTCATTCGCAAATGTGCGTTATGCTTATTTTCCAATTCTTAACTTGACTTACTCGACGAAAAACAAAATTATATACAAAAAAGTGGGAACAAAACCCTCGATTAGCTTCTTGGAATAGTACAGTGAGCAAAAAGGTTTAGTTACCGATAGATCGTCGAACAACATTTTGTTAACAAATTTAAATCACTTTTTTTATCTATTTCACCATAGCTATTTAAAAAAAGGCATAATTTTGTCCGGGTTTAGCCAAAACAACTTTGCTCCAAATTGGCATCACCGGCCAGATCGCTACAATATTAGAAATTCTAGGGCGAATTCTAGTAATAAAATATTGGATGTTGACAATGGAACTCTTAATCGAAACATTAACAAAATAGTTCTCTTCCTATTCGAGATAGAACATTTTTTTTGGTTTGTTTCAAGTTTTAATAGGTATACCTACTATATTTCTGTTTGGGGTTTTTAAATTTAAATATCATACTCAGTTTTCCATCATACTACAGCTGAGGAAAAAGTAATCAATTAAATAAATCACAAGATAAACCTATCACGCATATAAAAATGTAGCCAATACATTACATTTTTGCTATCTTATCTTAAGCGATTAGGCAAAATCAAAATAACAGTGATAACTTTGATAAAAAAAACTGTTCAGCATTTTAAATTTGCTCATTCCGACAGCAGTTCCGTTAGTGTAATTTTCTATAATAGGTTCTACTATAAAATTTATTTTCACTGTTTTTTAGTTTTATTCAGCTTTGCTAATATGGACATATATTTCAGTTTTGTGTCATCTATTTGGCAATTATTCGCTCATTCTTTACTGATTGTATCTATTATAATAACGGAGTATAAAATTTAACAAACTGTGTGTTGTAATCTCTCATTTCCAACTAAAGAGTTCTAAAAGAATACTAAGACGTGTGCGTTACTTTAATCAAGTGATATTGACGTAAAAAATACGAGTAAATAATAATTATTACGTTTTTGTGCACTAAGATTTTAAACGCATATAATGAACAGAAAACAGTGCGTCTTTAAATGTTTTCAAAAATTAAAAACTGTTTACCTACCTTATTTTAATATTTTTATTATATTGAAAATTGTTTTCTTTTACATTTTTTTGAATGTAGAACGAGTTTTAGGGCCCAAAAAAGGAAAGGAAAATCTCAAAAGGATCAATTTTGCCTGAATCTGCAAAGAAATCTTGCCCCTATTCATCTAAGGCTTTAAATACTCTTATAGTCTCAATATAATTATTGCGTAGAAGACAAGAAGACGCTATTAAATTTCTGTAGCAATAAGTTAAAGAAGCTTGTGTCGTTATAAGCCGACATTTTTATATCACCTTGTTTCTCCTTCTTAGCTTTCTTTTGGCCCAATTCCTATTACTCCCCACTGAATAGCATTGTTAGTTTATTTGGTATATTTTTTCATATTTATAATAAAAACTTCAAGACTTAAACTATATTTACTTTTGAAAATTAGCAACATTCCTCCCACACAACCTATAAGTCAATATAAGCTTTTCGTTAATGCTGTCGATTTTTTGATCATGCGTATGTATCCTGAAGATGATGTTATCGTCGTTGGTGACTTTAATCTTCCACGCTTACGCTGGGCCGAGCTAGATGATAAAATTCGCCTGATCGCAATAAATGCCACTTCTGATAAGGAAACCTTATTCACTGATCGGCTGTTGGCTGCTGGTATTTATCAATTAAGCGGCGTCCAAAACAGGATAGGTAGGCAGTTAGACCTAATTTTTTCGACTGATTCCGAAAACGGTGTAGTTATTGAGAGTAGCCACCTTTTCTCCAAACTTGACAACCATCACCCTCCCCTATTTTTAATTTTTTTTGCATAACAGCATGAACTTGAAGATCGATCCCTTGAGGCAACGCAAATTTAACTTTCGCAAAGCTTATTTCGAAAAACTTTCCGAACTCATTGACAATTTTCATTTTGACTTTATCCATGACAAAACTGTTAATATTGATGTTGTAACTTCCACTTTCTACTCGCAAATATATGAATGTTTCCATAAATCTGTTCCTATGACAACTTTAAAAAATAGTTCTTCCTCCCCCCCCTTGTATAACAGGGAATTGCGATTTCTTCGAAATAAACGAAATAAACTATGGCAAACATATCTCCGATGCAGATCTATATCTAACCCCTCAAACTATCTTCTTGTTTATAATAACTTTTCTGTTATGTGTGAGCGTCTTTACTCCGAATACGTCATCAGCATGCAGAATGATCTAATTTCCAATCCCAAACGTTTCTTTCAATTTATAAACACCAAAAGGAAATCGGATGGGTATCCTTCTACCTTGAAATTTGATAATTGTTCGTCCTCAGATTCTAAAATTATCACCAACCTTTTCGCTGATTTCTTCAGCCAGGCGTTTGCCAACGATGACGTTGAACCTGACCCTAACTACTCCAGTTACATGAATAGCTGCGCTCAAACCTCTTTTATATCTATTAACATAAACTCATCTTTAGTAGTTGAAAAAATTAACCTCCTCAAAGACGACTATTCCTCCGGTCCAAATGGTCTCCCTGCCATTGTTTTAAAGGAATGTGTTAAACAAGTAGCACTGCCCCTTTCTTCTCTTTTCCAGCTCTCAATTACACAGGGAATTTTCCCTAAATTTTGGAAGGATTCGTTTATCATTCCCATTCACAAAAAGGGGTGTAAGGGTGATATCTAATTATAGACCTATTGCTAAACTCTCTTGTATACCAAAGCTATTTGAGAGCGTCGTTTACGATACAATGTTTTTCTTTTGCAAATCAATTCTCTCCACTAAGCAACATGGAGTTTTTAAGGTTCGATCTACAACCACGAACCTTACAGATTTCGTCTCTAACACATTATGTGCTATGGAAAATGGTAAGGAAGTGGATGTTGTAGCTACTGATTTCAGCAAAGGGTTCGACAAAATCTCTCACAAAATCATACTCTTCAAACTAAAAGCGATCGGTTTTCCACCGCTGTTTATTTCATGGATTAAGTCTTATTTAGAGGATCGCAAGTATAGTGTCCTTTTTAGATTTTATGTTTCTAAGCCATTTTTGGCGTCCTCTGGTGTACCACAGGGTAGTCATTTGGACCTTTGATCTTTAATTTGACAATAAATGATGTAGTGCATGTCATTTTACTATCTAACCTGGAGATTTACGCAGATGATATGAGATTTTCTAAACAAATATCTTGCACGGCTGACTCTCTCTCACTTCAAACTGACCTTAACCACTTCTACACATGGTGTCAACAGAATCGTTTAGATCTTAACGTGAAAAAATGTCAAGCTATTACATTCTCTCGCAAAAGTCACCCCTTGCCTCAAAAATCTTATTTCATTAACAACGAGTCTGTTTCTACCGTTTCATCTATTCGTGATCTGGGCATTATCTGCGATGCTCAACTTTACTTTCGGCCTCACATCGACAACACTATTATCAGAGCCAACTCTGCACTTGGCTTCATTAAACGTTGGTCAAAGGAGTTCTCTAACCCCTATGTTACTAAATCCCTTTATACGACGTTTGTAAGACCACTTCTTGAATATGCAATGGTCACCTTACCATCAGGTACATATTCTGGAAATCGAAGCTGTCCAGCGTAGATTCCTTCGTTTTACCTTACGTGGACTTGATTGGGATGACCCTCACAATTTACCTCCCTACGAGAATCGCGTAAAGCTGCTCGATTTACAAGCTCTTAAGACTCGACGAGATATCGCTGATATAATTTTTATTCACCAGTTACTAGCCGGAAACATAGATTGCCCACATCTGCTGCATCAGATCTCCTTGAACACTAATCCTCGTCGTTTACGTTCAATTCCCTTTTTCCGCCTTCCCTATCACCGTACTGACTATTGCCAGCACGAGCCTTTAACAAGAATGCTTTACAAAGCAAACATGTTTCCCAACTTATTTGACATAAATTGCACTAAATCAGCTCTTAAAATTGCGCTTCACAATTTACCCCTAACTTGAATATTCCATTTCCGTCTAATTAACGAAAATTATATTAAAAACTCATGTTATATTTTATCTTATGCGATTTAACCATCAATATTTGTATTTAGTCTTAAGTTTACTTAAGTTTTGCTTTACGCTTGTATTAAGCAATATATAATATATGTATTGATCTAAGACTCAGGGGACCTCAAAACATATAAATTTATCAGAGAATAATGTTTTTTTTCCATCGGGATTGCTTTTCATGTTCGGTTTGTGCTTAATTTTTTCTCAGATTTTAATATACTTCATCGTTGGAAAGAGTGCTTTTTTAACTGAGTTATTAATTTTACGCGTATAGAAAAGAGTTTTTATATTAAATTATTTGGAAATGCATTATTACAAATCTGTGAAAATCAATTGAAATAAATTTCTTAAGCAAGTTAAAATTTTCTTATTTTGCGGCCAACTCAATACACACAAGAAGCAATAAAATTCGGATTTAATATTAAAATTGGCAACAGAAGTCTGAAATTTCAGATCAAAATCTGAAATGCCAAATTGAAAACGATATAAAATTCGAATATTTACAAGGTTAAACTATTATGTACAGAGGTATGTTATACTGAGACCCACGACTCACAATCCTCTTGTCGCTAGCCACTTTTAATAAAAGTTCTATGCAACAATACTTGCATAATTAAAGATAAAATGTAGAAGCTAAATATTATTTTATATATGTATCCACAATTTTTGTAATATAACTAAATAATAAATTAACATTCTATGGGCAATCAGTCAAAATAGTCTTCTGGACAAACATTTTTACTGTAGGTACTACAACTTGAATAAGGACTTCGGTATAACATTTTTGCAATTACATAAATTGCTGTTCGATTACTTAGTAAATGTTTATTTAAAATCTCTTCGGTGCTTTAAATTTTTAAAATTCTAATTCGTCAACAATTGTATTAAAAGTAATTTTACTTTTCTGTTTTTATTTATCGGAGGATGCGTAATGAGTAAGTTTAACAAAAAATATATATACACATAGTTAAACTCATATTATGGTTAAGTTATTCCTTTTTAATTTATTTTCTAAGTAGTAATTTGTTAACTGTTAAGAAACGCATTGCATCAGGTGGAATTGTTAAATCTGAGAGCGAATCTCAAGAAACCCAATCGAATACAACATAAATATGATTATTACTTCCGGAAGTTATGAACGGATGGTAGCCGGAACTTGTGCTTATTTCCTTTTTACGTACCGATAATTGTAGGTAGAATGTCGATGAATCTTTATACTCCATTTACAAAATCACGCCTGGGCATTTTTGCACGAGACGGAACGGAATGATTCGCTTGTCCACAGTGTTAATAAGGGCGTAAGAATGAGATCCTGCTTTTGTCATGTCAAAAGCCGTATTTTATTATCAGCGTGATCTGATCCGGATCAGATCACGATAATAAAACAATACGGATCATTGAAAAGTTTAATTTCTGAATTGTGGCAACAGTTGCTTTCAAAAACAAAGCAGATAATAGAGGGGTATTACAAACTTCATATTGCTACCAGCCATATTGCAAATATTCTGCTCAACGTGACGTCACACAAGGCACTTGACATTTCACTTGAAATATCGGGGGTGTTACCATATTTAATGGAATTTGCATAATTTATCTTTTCCAAATTTTTTTTAATAACAAATTTATTTCATATATCTACAACTATGCAACACATGAACAATATTTTGCAGCTAGCACTTGAGTTTATTTTGTCATATTAAGGTGTGTCCAGACCAGCCAAACATTTCAGAAATGTTTATGAAGCAAATCGGACACATTTCATAAACATTTGTAAAAGATTTCTGAAATTTATTTATTAACCCCCGTATTAATAAACAAATGTGCACAAGTTAGTTAACTAGTAGACATCAGATAGCATACAAAAATTTGACGTAACTTCTGAATAACGAGTTGATAACTTTTACGTAGCGTGGTAAATGTTTATGAAATATTTAAATTTCATCCTTTTTTGGATAAGAAAAAAAAATATGTGGTAGGATTATAATTATCACGCGGCACGCAATTAAATTCAAATAATTGTTCATTCATCACTTTCTCATTACGTAGGTATCCCAAGCTTTTCTTAACATTTGTAATTTATTTACAAAAAAAATAATCGAAAAACAGCACTTACTTTCTGCAGAAAAACTTGTAAAACAAAAATTATTTCCCATCACGATTGGGAAACTGTGAAACATTTCATAAATGTTTTCAAACCAGCAACACATTTCATAAAAATAGTTTTGTTTAATAAATGTTTATGAAATATGTAGGTATTTAATTGTTTACCAAGTGTTTGGCTGCTCTGCATATACCTTTAAAGAACGAAAAAAAATAACTCGGAACTCGAATGCGAAAAAATCAATTGATTTTTTTTTCCACTTTCTAGTCTGGCAACGTGATTGTGTGGCTATCGTTTGCAGGCACACCAACACTTAAAAATGAAACAAGCCATCTAGTGGGAAATAATTTTCAGATCATGTTTCATGATCTCGATGAGAAGCAGGATCATGTGCTGTTGTTGTAATTGCATGTAAATCGATGATCTATATGGATCATAGCTGATAATAAAAAACAGCTAAAGATACGGCCCGCGGGCCATGACCGACCCTCGAGGCAATTACCTACGGTCCGCGACGTCAATTTAATATCTTCTAATTCTATATGCATTTCAATGGCAGTCGCAATGCACCTACTGTATTCAAAATAATATTTCAGCTTATAATGTCCCTGCCTAGAAAAAATATAACTTTTTCTGAAATAGTATATTTTTTATAAACTTCTTACTTAAACATACTATTAAAATTTCGGATTTCATTTTAAATATATCCCGCTGTCATGCTAGAGACAAAAAATTATGTCGTTTTCCATTGGACAAAAAGAAGCGTCCGGGAGAGTCCGGATTCCGGAATCGAAAAAATGCTGTTCCATTGGCACAAAAATACTCTTCTGGTGATTCTGAGAAGAGAATTTCGCTTCTCGATTTCAAGTCAGAATCCACTCAAGAAGCACTCACACAAGTGCAATTTTATGTATTTATTACAAGTCAGCTGACAGCAGCCATATGTCGTTTTCCATTGGTTTCACTCGGGGATCCACTCATTCTGAAATCCAATGGAACAGCAAAACTGCTTCTGACAGAATCCACCAAAGTATTGGTGAAATGCCAAAAAATAATCTATGGCTGCTGTCAACTGACTTGTTATAAATACATAACATTGCACTTGTGTGAGTGCTTCTTGAGTGGATTCTGACTTGAAATCGAGAAGCGAAATTCTCTTCTCAGAATCACCAGAAGAGTATTTTTGTGCCAATGGAACAGCATTTTTTCGATTCCGGACTCTCCCGGACGCTTCTTTTTGTCCAATGGAAAACGACAATAGATTATTTTTTGGCATTTCACCAATACTTTGGTGGATTCTGTCAGAAGCAGTTTTGCTGTTCCATTGGATTTCAGAATGAGTGGATCCCCGAGTGAAACCAATGGAAAACGACATTACTCTTATGAAGTTTGAGTTTGATACCCCTGTCCTAATCCTAACACCGCGACTCCACTCTCCACATGAGATAATTTCGCTCATAATGCTATCATGAGATGAAATATCATGTGGAGTCACTCCATTTCCTCTCATGGTTGAATGTCATCGATCGCTCTCTGCGATTATTTCTTGACTTGGTTGTCAGACATGAATTTGGCAGATGCTAGTTCTTTTTATTGCTTTTTGTCTGGAAATGTAATTTTACAGGTACAACAACCTCGCTTGCTATTGCGATACGAAATAAAATGCCATGGCATGATTTGCTCAGCACAGATATGAGAAAATTGTATGGTATAGATGTCAGACATTTAGTCGGAGAGATATATCTCTAGTTGAGTCGGCGTGTAAAGTATCATGAATATTGACCAATTTTGTCAACAGATTCGTATTCTTCCCCCGACAGACATAATGGTTTAGAAAACAACCTCGCTTGCTATTGCGATACGAAATGAAATGCCATGGCATGATTTGCTCAGCACAGATATGAAAAAATTGTATGGTATAGATTTCAGACATTTAGTCGGAGAGATATATCTCTAGTGGAGTCGGCGTGTAAAGTATCATGAATATTGACCAATTTTTGTCAATAGATTCGTATTCTTCCCCCGACAGACATAATGGTTTAGAAAACGCTAAAAAATGACAAAAAACCTAACTGTAAAACAAGAACTAAAAAAATGTAATCAAAAAACAGGACGAATTCAAGTACCTACCTTAATAAATAACTTATTTTGTGACATATTTTTGTTTCCTAATTAATTTTTTTTCTTCTCAGTGTTTCTAATTGGTCATTTAGACCAGTAAAAAGACGTATCACCGCTGGCACAAACCGAATGAACTTGACAGCTACAAATCGGTATAATGAAATATGTCAAAAAATGGCTGACGCAGAGAAAGACGAAGCGAAGAATTTAGTAAGTTTTTAACAAAATTTTAATATGAAAGCCATTTTCTTATAATTAATAACTTTATTCATTGGATTATAAAACATTTACTTTCATAATACTTATGACAATGAGAGTGAAAGCATCGTACATACTTATGACAATCCAATTTTTGTTATTGACTGACTTGTCAGCTGATTACATCGCATAAAAATTATTAAAAAAAACTACAATTGTACGAGTTAAATATTGTTTTCAGCAAGTGGAATTCGAATGGGTTCTTCGCGACGAGGTGCATCCTATACTAAAACAATTGCGGATTATTCTTATAGTAAGCTAAAATTATCAAGCCATATTACAATATCATTAATGACTCGTTTAGGAGTGTGCCCACCGTTTTCCAGTGCCTCTGTATGAAAACGAAGGAAAAAAGACGGAAAAATTTATATTAATGGCCCCGCATGATCAATTGAAGTGTGCAGTAACATTGACTGGAGATAGCATTACTCAAGCGGTACAGTAGGCTTCTTCTATTTTGTTTTAATTTCCTTTATTTGCTAAAATGTGCTTAGGACATCAACTTTAAGCTTCAAAAGGCCCCCAACCATGTACAGAGAACTTCGATAACACAAGACTCTCCGTGGAAATTACAACAAGTTCAAGATGCTGCCAATCACTTGCAGCAAGCAATAAATCATATTGACAATGTTGATGATACTTATCATTTTAAGTAAGTGATTTATAATAATATGTAATAATTTATACAATTTGGATGGATGGTCTAATTTTTCCGATAATACTATCAGAACTTCTGACGAAGTACTTCATATTGTTGGCGATATTCTCGGTGCATTACAGCGAGGGCGAACTAGCTTAATTATTCCAAAAAAAAAGCCAATCGATGAGCTGATAAAAGGAAGGAATATGGTAATTTGTATATTAAAGAATTGACACAGAAAATGTTATTTTTATATTTCTTAGAAATCATTAGCACCTAATCTGCCTGAAGACCTAGCAATCAGTTTCTATCTTCAAAGTCATAAACTAATAATAGCGGTCTATCAACTAACAAACATTCAAGGAACTATGAAATACGATTCCTGTCAAGCTGAATTTTCAGTTCCGTGGCTTAATGAAGTATTGGTATTGTTTACTGTAGGATTGCAACTATGTCAACAATTAAAAGACAAGGTAAGCTTAGCATATACGTAATGTGTTTATTATTCTCCTGATTTTGACAAAATTGACTGATTTTTTGTATCTGAATGTAAGTAGGTACCTACATCGATAAATTCGTAGCTTCTGCCATTGCTTTAAACCCCTAAGGACGCAAAAGAGAGTCGTTATTTTTGTTTTAATGTTGTATTGTCCAACGTAACTTCATACAATTGTTTACGTGGAAAATGCAAGCTCCGCTGCTAGCTTTGAAAAAAAAATTGTTTTCTTGTCAAGGACTGCAGGTATTCTTTATTTTTATACGTATACGCAGTGATTTATGGGTTTTTCGGTTGTGCAAATAAGATTTTGATCTGAGATTTGACCCAATCCAACATTAAAATATAAATTTATTTTCTGTTTCTCGGCATTGGAGTTGCCGTCAGCGTCTTCTTGCAAATCCATTTAACTGTTGCAGACCAAGAGGAATGAACTGCATCTTTGTCATAAGTTAATATAATCTTTAAATTCTTCATTCCACCAATAACTGCAGCAAATTACAGGCCATTGGAAGCAGCATTTGCTAAAAAACTTCAAAAGCGTTACAATACGTCTGTTCCCGCACAGAAAACATCGTGCATTGTAGTCAAGTTTGGCAGAATTTGTCAAACTTCGTTGCAGAATGTAAAACTTGACAGAAGGGAGCAAAACACATCCCTTCGGAAAAATGCCCGCACATTTAAACCCAAGAAATTTCTTTCGATTTAATGGAGATTTACTTGTAACTTCCATTCTTTCATTCTTTATGTACCGACTTGGACTCTATTTTATTATTTTAAATGGAATGGAAAATAGGAAATGCAATTAGCGTCTATTGAGAGAGTAACTATTGCACTACATTCTTTGGGTTTCTCAGGATAAAATAATTAGTTTAAGTCGATATTTTAACATCAGAATCTTTGAATATTATCAATCCACGATCCTTGTAATGAATAGACAAATCTAAACATTCTGGGTGAATGTTTATACTGCTTTGTCGTATACTCCATAAGTGTGAATGTGTGTCGTAACTGCGATTTTGAGGTTAACATCTTCAAAACCGATCTTAACGGCGCACGATCGACAAACTGTTTATAATAAAATAAATATTTGGCGCAACAGGTCTATATGGACACCATTCCATTCCATTTTTGGAATGAATGGAAGGGATCTTAACGTTTTATGCCGAATGCAAACGGCTTATAATTGAGAAGCTCTTTCATGGCTATACTTTCGGATGCTTGTCAGACGTTCGCGAGAGGTGGCACAGTGGAAAAAACTTTAAGTTGTTTTTTGGGTTTTCTCGGGTTTCGAACCTGGGACAACTCGCTTAGTAGTCCAACACACTAACCACTAAGCCACTGCGCCGACTGTTATAATAGACCACCTAATTACTCTATCTGTGAACACGTGTAAACAATGGCCGTAACAAACTATAAAGGTTGCTAGGCAAGAGTGTGTCTGTGCTTATTATTTAATCTAACATAAATCCTTCCCTTATAGCTTGTAGCACAGCCTTTTTTTGGTCTCAGCTGGTGGAATTTTGCATAATAATTATTAACAAAAACAGATCTTTTGGTATGTGCATACTAAATACATGCAATTCTGAAAAGAACTTAATACCTATTTATCCCTACAAAAGAAAAAAAAAATATGTTAGGATAATTATTTTGGTAACAAATTCTTATTTATTATTTTGTTTAAATTAGTTCAGCTTTTTTATTTACAAGCAATTTTTTCTTTTATTTTGCATTACAGATATCCGTATTTTCGCTGTATAAAGACTTCACAGTTGGTTCCCGATCACCATCTGCCCTTTCATATTAAAGTAACAATTTCAATCAGTTAAGTTTCAAATTTTTGTTGACTTAGAAAAATACACCTTATAATATCTGAAACTATCGATATACACCATGTACATTGTTTATCGAATATGAATCAACTCTCTCTACTAAAAGAAAAAGGACGATATGTATTTCAATTTTGTTTGAGTTAGTTAATTCAGTACTTTTAACATTATTTAATTTTATAGTTGAAAGTAGGTAAATATTTTATATATAATATTTTTGTTAAATTTAATTTTAACTTGGCGCTTTACTATGTATGCTTCTTATTTTTAGACACAAATACATAAAATAAAATATGTTTGTAACTAATTCTAAAACGTTTGGCAACGTTTCTTTTTTTGCTTATATTTATCTAAAATATTGTTCTGCGGGCTATCATTATAATAAAGAAGCAAATTACCGCCCAACAGATTTTCGGAAGATTATTAACGGATATAAGTTAAAAGCTGCTGAAATAAGATTACTTCTTCCATACCATAGTGAAGAACTTGAAGGGGTACATATAAATAAGTGAATAGTAGTAATTTTTCCATCCGCTTGCATGCTTATGAATCATTTTCGGTGACTTCGTTTTTCATTGTGCCTATCTATTACTCTACCCATTCATGTCTCTTTTAAAAAACTAGGTTCGCCGAGTGGCAGAAAGTTTATAATGTTTATAATTTATTGCTTTATTCACAGAAAATTTAATTATACCATAACAATTGTTCATTAAAAAGAAGAATACATTTTTTTTTTAATTTTAAAACAGAGATTACAACTAAAAATCTTTATGCTAATTTTTAAATTCGTTGTGATCAGCACAAAACGAGTTAATATAAAAAAAAAACACAAAAAACCCTACTCACTGCAAAAAGAACTGAAAAGATGTAAACAAGGCACAATTAAGTAGAAAAAACAGAGGTTTCTCTTAAGTTATCTGAGCTAACGGCATAAATGTTTTTTTTTTTTAAACTCCTTCCACCTTTTCGATTTTTTTTTTGCTGCTTTTTCACATGAATTGACACTCCCAGATAGGGAATTTAAGAAAGAATTTAACTTTCGAAATTTGCTGGGGGAGTCGGGTAGGTGCGCCGAAACTGACATCCTGGCCATAATCTAAGTATTAAATAGACCGTCAGCTCAGCCAATTATGTATTAATTCTTTGTTTATGGGTTTGTCAACATCTCGCAGATAGTTAGTGACTATGAATGTGATGCCCCTGAATAAAAATTATACAATTGCTTACCTTTAGGATAGTGGTAAGTTAATTGCAGTCATTTATGCGTAAATGAACTACATCCAAAAGAGGTTCTAATCTAAGATTATTTATATTTGAATACGTTAGTATTTTCATTTGGCGGCGACGAGTTGAATGTCACTAAAATGCTTTCAATTAACTGACATGGGTTTTGTATGGCGAATTCTTGACCTAATTTTACGAGCGTTAATGGCGACATATACACACGATTTTTGGTTTGTGCACATCTATGACACTGTATTTTTCGAATTATATAAGTTTTATTTTACTGATTTTATAAAATATGCTGAAAATGTGTACGGAAACATTGGATATTCCCGTATTAATATGATAATAATTTTCAACCAATTTAGTTTTTTAATGTTGGTAATTATGATAGATACAATGGTGATAGGAAAAAATTCCTAAACATTTAAAAACATTGAAAAAAACACAGATTAGACAAAGGTGTGAAGCATTTTCTGATCAAAAAAACAATTCAAACGCTATTTATCCTCACTAATCTAAAATTTAAAACTTTAATAAACAAAGCACTTTGCATAAAAAACGAGATATCCACTTCCCATACAATCATTTTTTTAAATTATATTTTTGACAGCTTTAGCCTTGAGTCGGGTAGGTGCGCCGAAACTGACATCCTGGCCATAATCTAAGTATTAAATAGACCGTCAGCTCAGCCAATTATGTATTAATTCTTTGTTTATGGGTTTGTCAACATCTCGCAGATAGTTAGTGACTATGAATGTGATGCCCCTGAATAAAAATTATACAATTGCTTACCTTTAGGATAGTGGTAAGTTAATTGCAGTCATTTATGCGTAAATGAACTACATCCAAAAGAGGTTCTAATCTAAGATTATTTATATTTGAATACGTTAGTATTTTCATTTGGCGGCGACGAGTTGAATGTCACTAAAATGCTTTCAATTAACTGACATGGGTTTTGTATGGCGAATTCTTGACCTAATTTTACGAGCGTTAATGGCGACATATACACACGATTTTTGGTTTGTGCACATCTATGACACTGTATTTTTCGAATTATATAAGTTTTATTTTACTGATTTTATAAAATATGCTGAAAATGTGTACGGAAACATTGGATATTCCCGTATTAATATGATAATAATTTTCAACCAATTTAGTTTTTTAATGTTGGTAATTATGATAGATACAATGGTGATAGGAAAAAATTCCTAAACATTTAAAAACATTGAAAAAAACACAGATTAGACAAAGGTGTGAAGCATTTTCTGATCAAAAAAACAATTCAAACGCTATTTATCCTCACTAATCTAAAATTTAAAACTTTAATAAACAAAGCACTTTGCATAAAAAACGAGATATCCACTTCCCATACAATCATTTTTTTAAATTATATTTTTGACAGCTTTAGCCTTGAGTTTTGGTTAATGTACATACTACATAGATTGCCTGCTGGAAGCATTTTACATAATTGTGGCGTTACTCTCGGAGCTAACGTTGTGAAATTAAGATTTTTGATGCGGAATTTAATACGAAAGATAAAGCACGATGAGTACAGCTAGTGCTTACTAATTATGATCTAGGCTTTTTGTATTATTATACCAACTACATTTTTAAGTGCCAAACTGTATTTTTGAATTATTTATTATTTCCATTATTATTCAGTTTTGTATACATACCTAATGCAAGAAATATTATGCTTTTCCGTTGCATAATTTAAAAGTATGTACTTAATAAATAGGTAAAACTCATAAAGGATTAATTTTTCAGGTTCTGGTGCAAAGACTACAAGAATACTAATGAGATGATTATGGACAATGATAAATTTTTGCCTATGACTCCTAGGTGATATTAGAAGAAAAACTGGTGGATTTACAATTGTTACGTTAATAAAGGTTGTTTGTTAGATGTGTACATCTGGAGCTTCATTAAGCGCCAGCGAAAAATTGGTAGATAAAAACTGCAAATTGCAGACAAATTAAAATTACTTTAAATATAATTTGAAAATGACAATAAACTATGTTTGCATTTTGAAATACACATCTAGTTCAAATTGCAATACTTAAACCACAGAAAAAAAGTTAAAACATGTTAAACTTTAAACTTCCTTTGTAGTGAAAATGGCTGTTAAGCCTTTGTGTTTGTTATTTACTTTCTCTACTTTCTATATAAATACAGATATTAAATACAACAATAAGTATGTCTAAATGCTTTCTTGCCTTAGAATATTCGAATGCTATAATACTTATTTATAATTTCAATTTAGCTATATTTAAGGAAAACTAAATCATACTGTAAGCAATTTGAAAAATCTGGGAAAACAATATTTACCTCATCTAAATAGGTACAACATTATTAAAAAATATGAGATTCGTTATTTTTTAAATAATGGCCCTTAGAAATAGGAAACCATAATAAAATTCGACTCTTAAACATATTCAACCATTTAATTCTTTCATGTATTGCAACTGCTCCAACAGGTAGAAAAAAGTACTACCTAAATTAGTTTGTACTTTAATCAATAGTAGCATGAAATAAAGTTAGTTACAAAAATAACGGAAGTAATCCCTTATCCAATTTAAAACTTTTCTCCGTTGTTATGCTGTACAATTTATGAATTTGAAAAATATCACGAAATTATTCATAATAATACGTACCTAGTTCAAATTCAGAATTGTAGTGGAGGCATTCGCATGGCACAATGGCGGATTTGGTTTTTGTTACTTAAATCACAGTTAATTTGCTCTAAATCGTCTAAAATAGCATGTCTCCAAAAATTCGATAAAAGCATTTTTTTCGATTTCAGAGCACTTGAGAATCTGGATTCTTTTTCTCAGTTAAGTTGAATTAAAACCGATTATAACGACATTTGCATTATATGCTGACATTAAACCATTGATTAAGGAAGAAAAACCGTATTTTTGTTAAATATTAATGTAGATTTATGTTAAGAAATGAATCTGGGCGCAAATTTAAAGTGAAAGGAAAACGCGTAGAGAAGTGTCGAAGCCGAAGGCTACACATATTCTAATCGCACGAATATCAACATTTATGTTCGATCAGCCATACGAAATCTCAAATCTGAGAAGCCCAATCGAATGCTAAGAGGTTGCTGACTTGATGTGTTAAAGTAAGGTACGTTATTAATTTTTTTCAGGTGACGTTTACTGCGGGGTAGTCGACAAATAATAAGTAATAAGCTACAATTTCGTATGTGTGGCTGACGTTGTAAAGTTGACATTCCTATCCCACGCAAATCGATATAAATCGAATTAAGACATTATGGCGTTTTCGATTGAAGAAAAGAATTGTATTTTCTATCAAGTGAGCGAATATAGTAGGGTTCTTTCTATGTTTTATATGTTAAAATAAGAAAATTACACTTCCAGGCCAATTCTTAACACGACAGAAGAGTCCGTGATATTTTCAAGGAATTCCTCTGTCTTCACCAAATATCAAATTGAAATGTTTGCTGTGCTGTTAGAAACAAATTCTGCGATATGTAAACCGAATCTTTTTTTATGTTACAAATTCCAACAAAATAAGTTACGTTCTTTGGAAAACCGTTGTAGGTAGATAACCATTCAGGTGAAGTAAAGTGCTTATAAAGAAAATACCTACGTTTGCCTTCATACCTGAATACACATGAAAATATTCAGGTTATGAGTTTTTTATTATGACTCCAATTTCGGATTCTGAATCTCTTTTAAACTTATTTTATAGTTATGGCATTTTTCCAAAGAGTATTTAGAACGTATAGGAACGAATAAAAGGTGTTTTTTCCCATATTTATATTAACGCATTTCGAAATAGTTTAACATAAAAAATCATTTCCATACGCAAAAATGAACAATTCAGTTAAAAAGCAATCTTTCCTACGATTAACAATTCGTAACCGCCAGATCTGTGTAATACACATTAGTATTAGTAGAAGTATGTGTAAATCTGAGAAAAAATCGAGATTTCTTCAAAGTGTCTCAGTTCAAAAAAGGTAAATTTTGAAAAGCAATCTTAATCAAAAAAACTTTGATATTTTTCGCAGAAAAATTATTTTTTTCTGAAAAGAATTTATCGAAATTCAAATCGAAAACGACATTAATCATATTTTATAGAAAAAATAGTAGCAATAAATATTTCTAGATGCTGCAGAAAGTTACAAAGGCAAAAATAAATTAAAAAACCATTAAAAAATAACCCATATCCTACAGAATTTCTGTATGCTTTGCAACATCAACCTACCAAAACAATTAGAATAAAATATAGAAGCAACAAATTTGAATCGGAAAAACGGTGTATCTATTATGTTTTTTACTTGGACAGTGAAAAAAGCACACAAAGTTCAAAACTAAGAGTCAATTTAAATACTTATTTCAATACATTTTAAATATACCTACATTTGTTAACAAAATCTACTAGTAATACCTATAAAAAAGTTTATATTACTTTGTAGTATTGAAAATTTGGCACGAATTTGAATGGTTATCCTTATTTAATGTATTAATAATTATAGAGTTAACCTACCTAAACTTGTTTTAATCTTCGTTTTGTTATCTACAGTATAACATAATGTTTATAATGAAAATACTATTCTATTATTATATACTGATGCATGGCCTAATACCTATGTGCAAGTGCGACGTTTGTTAAACAATAAATACGTATTCAAAACAAAAAAAAATTTTTGTTTTTTATTTTTTAAGAAATCTGTTGAAAAGATAATAATTATCATAAATTTGTTTAGATCCCCTCAAATATGATCACCATGAAAATGTTCATTCGTTAAGAGTCAACTGGATAGCAGACCTTCTCCCTCCAACATAAACACAATTCATCGAGTATGAAACCCAAGCAGTGGCAAATGGCAATGTGGCAATCATTCGTAAGAAATTCGTGGTGTCTATTTAATTTTCAGGTGAGGCGTTGATCAGTTTCGAATCGTGTGCTCCTAACGTAAAGACGCTTGGCTGCCATAATAAGCGTTTCACATCTTAGACCAGCGCCTACATAACAGCGTATGTACCTCTAAAATTTATATTTTTTATTTGACCACATCTTCCGGTAGATACATAGTCGTATGTATATTAAAAATTATCTGAGGTTTTACTTTCATTTACGATCGTTAGTCAAGGAAATTAGGGCAAACGTAAAAACGTAAATCCAAAGAATAATTAAAGAAGAATTAAATAATTTTCTTTTCTTATTTTTTTCCGTATGAATATAAATAGATATACCTATATAAAAGAAAGTACAAAGTGCAGATCAAGTGAATTGTAATCTCCGATGCAGTGTTAATAGGTGCAAGCAAACAAAACTTCTTTCTAATACAACCTCACTGAACACGCATGGTCAATTAAATATGTGCCTGCTTGCGGTTTGGAAGTAATGCAGACACTTCGTCTTTATCAACTTGGTTGGTTCAATCTTGCTGGTTTCGTTTGCATGTCGACATTTATTCCCTTATGCAATTTTTTACTTATTTGTATTCCCATTCACACATTACCAGTGAGCATTGTCATATTTTGATACCTAGTTATTTTCAAATAAAACTTTCATTTCCTGTTTTGCGATGTATTTTTTGTTAGTCAATTAAAATAGTGAATAAATTACGAAATTTTCGGTTGCTTCTTGTAATGTAAGTAGTAAGTGATATGTAAAATTTCAATGTTAGTACGCGTCTTTTTTATATTTAAACTAATAGTTTTATTGATTCAAAAAAACTTGTTTTTTTTTCATTTTATGTACAAAAAGTTTCTTCCTTGAGTACCTAAACAAGATATGTGACTAACTATTTACTTACATAGTTCGCGCTTAAGTAAACCAAGGCCTTAAATGGTCTTAAGTTGACCCAGTCGGATCCAATTACTTATTCCAAATTAGTAATAAATTTATAAATAAATATTAAATCATATGTTTGTAAAGCAAGGTATATTCAATCTTTGTCGTATGTCCTAAACCAGTTACGCATTTTTGGTTGAATACTTATTAGGTATGAGTTTAACTGAAATTACTGAAATTTAGTATTTCATATTTTGTTTTTATTTCACAAGTTAAAAGAAGAAGAATCGTTATTAATATGGAGAATAACGAAATTGTTCTTGTCCTCGGAGGAAGTGGTTTTATTGGTCAACATCTTATTAAACTATTGATCCAAAATAAGGAAAAGCTTCAAATAAAGGAAATACGCTCTTTGGACTTAATACCATACAAAAATAGAGTTGGTAAGTACACAAATACTGCCCATTTTATAATTAAAAAAATAATTATAATTGAAACATGTCAAGGTCATATTATTACACCTGAGCTGGTTACTTTTGTTGGTGATATATGCAAACCTGAGACTCTGGAAACAGCTTTTGTTGGAGTGGATACAGTTTTTCACTGTGCTGCTTTTGTTAGTATTCAATTTCCCCCAGATTATGAAGAACTGGAACGTGTTAATGTAAATGGTGAGTTATGATAATTCCTTCTGTTGTCTAAGAATTTCTTGTAATGTAAAACATTGTAGAAGCCTACAAAGCATAGATAAACAATATCTGCTTAGACCACCAACTTCGGTCGATTTTCCGTTGTTTTATTTTTTTGAGAGACACATATTAGCTAGGTGCACCAGTATTGTTACAAGGAAAACCACATTGACAAATGTCACGCTCCAATATGTACCACTTCCGCTGTGGCCAAAGCTGCTGGCAGCGGTCGTAGAATTTTACTAGTTAAATTTGAAATTATTCGTAGCGTGTGGGTAGTAATTTTTTTAGGAATAAGGGTACATTTGCGTAAATATTTATGAAAAATTATCACTGCAAAGTGGTTGTAGGAAAATTAAAAAGTTTTGATAAAATTTTCATTATTTATTTAAGAAAAATATAAGTTATGAAGTCGATGTTAATAATATCGAAAAGAGGTAAATAAACAACCACATTTGTCCTAATTTTGTAAAACATCTCCTGAAGTTAGTTTTATTTTCCAAATAAATCATTTATCAATTCAATTCATAATATATAGATAATAAATAGCCAATTATATTCAGTATTGTAAAATTATGGTATTTTCGTTAAAATTGAGGGGCAAGCGCCTATGCTACACAGAACAAGATATGCACTGCGATTTCAACTAATGTATTTATGCCAAAAGTGCACCTTATTTAGAACTATTCTTATATTAAATGTATGTTAAATATTTTTATGTTTAGAGCTTTAAGAAACCTATCTATACCTATATAAAAAAGCGTGTGTCTCGGGAATTTTGTTTGTTTCTTATACTTAGTTTAAATGAGTTTATGCACCTTTATTTCGCGTTTAGTATTAAAAGCATATTTGTTTAAATATTTATTTACATAACAAATCTGTATTATATATTTGTTCGTTTTCCAGGGTCGCGCTCAATCGTCGACATGTGCATCAGGCATAATGTCAATCGGTTGATTTACACTAGCTGTGCTTCAGTGTGCTTTGTTCCGTTCAAGGGGCATAGTACATTCTCTATAATTATTAATCAGACAGAATCTAAGGCTTCAACCCCAATTTATGATGCTCAAAAATCTGTGATTGAGTTCGATAAAGGATTTCTTATACCAGGTTTTTCGTCATCTAAGCTCAGAGCTGAGAATATTATCCTCAACTCATCTGGTACAACACTAACTAATAATGGTAAGTAATGACCAACAAACGCTGATTACATATTTTGATTTAAATCGTATAAACGAAACATTTCTCACGCAAATCAAAACAACTATTAATCGTTTGTGTAGGCACAGTGGCTTAGTGGTAAGTGCGTTGGACTAATACCCTACTAAGCGAGGGGTTCGATTCCCGGAAAAACATTAAAATACATCTTAAGGTATTTTCAACAGCGCGAAAGTCTGTAATATCAGTAATAAATTGTAGATGCCTTCCATTCGTCCCAAAAATTAAAAACACACAAAACGAATGGTTTGAGAAGCTAGGCCTAGGGTCCCTATGGACCTGTTGCGCCAACTATTTATTTATTTATTATTTACTGTTTGTTATCATTTTGTTTAAGAAATTTTGGGGAAGTTATCGAATGCTTATTGACTTTAAAATGTTACTAAATAGTTTTGAAAAATTTATATTGATTTAGGTTATCTTCATACCGTTGCAATACGTCCACCACTAACCTATGGTGAAGCTGATAATCACTTTATGCCAACAGTGCTGAAGTATTTGAGTAAGAGAGGAAATATTTATCCTCGAATAGCTGGATCTGGAGGAAAACAACAATTGGCATACGCAGGTGAATATGAAAATAATTTAATGACTTGTATTAATTAATATTCTTCATACCAATTTAACATTAACCCTTTTATTTTTTAATATAGGAAATGTTGCATGGGGTCACATATGCGCTTATAAGACATTGAAAAAATCCCCTGATGCTATCGCTGGCTTACCTGTGTTTGTAACAGATGATACACCAATTAATGATATTGCACGTTTTATTCAGAAAGTTGGTGTTGCAAGTAATTCTCTTAAATTTAAAACAAGTTGTTGGTACCTTCCACATTTTATATTCTTTTTGCTAGCACTGGCTATTGAAATGTTTGTCAAACTATTTCATCCTATTACTAAAGTTAAACTAAATTATTCTCTTCGTGCAATAGCTTCATTCACAGCATCTGTTCTATTTTACAACCGACTACGAGCTGCTATTCACTTAGACTATGAACCAATTTTTGATGGACAAAAGTCATTAGAAGTTAGTGCTATATGGTATGAAGAATGGTATAGAGATCATATGCAAACGAAAGCACTTAAGAATAAAGCAATATAAGCACGTATACTATATGTAAAAAAATTTTGTTAATTGTTGTTTACATTATACCTTTACATACTTATAAATATTTTAAATGCATATACAAAAAATTAAATAAGTTTTTTGACAACTAGTGGAGTTTGTTTACGTTTCCTCGAAATTGATTAACTGCAAAGTAGCACGTTGCAAGTCAGCGTAACTGCTTGCTATGATACCTTCGTATATCCTGATTACATTGGAATCATTAGAATAGCATAGCAGAATAAACTTCATAATAAATATTTTGTGAGTCACAATGGTAATTGAATATGGAAAGTTTTGTCATTGTGAGTTCATCAAATCTAGCTTCTTTTTTTTTTTTGTGGGAGGTTGTTACTATCCGATGGAGCACTCAGACACAAACTATACAGGTCCATTGTACTGCCAAACAGACACCTTACATTACTGTACTTAGTTTTCCCGTCTTTCGAAGAAGATGAGAAGGAGCTTCAGTGATGAAGAGCTTAGATGTTCGGCACTCACCACATCAGCCCCAAAGATCCGCCACATTATGCGAGCAAAGGCGGGACAGCTACAGAGGAAGTGTTCCGCTGTATCATCGTCCTCTCCACAAGCAGGACAGATAGTGGTGTTGCTCAAGCCCAACACATTTAAGTGTTTGGCAAAAGCTTGGTGGCCCGAAAGGACGCCCACAAGCAGTCTGCAGTCCATTCTCCTAAGGGATAGAAGGAAAGACGCGGACCTTTTGCAGATGTCCGGACGCAGTCGTTTGGTCTGCCTACACCCAGCACAGTCACGCCACCGACGCTCGTGTTCACGAGAAACCCAAGTATCAATGGATGACCTAACCACAGAAGCAGGCAGACCCAACGCAGGTTCAGGTCCTGAGAAAGCCTCTTCTGAACCCCGTCTGGCAAGCTCATCAGCGATCTCATTTCCCTGGATACCAGTGTGACCTGGGACCCAAACAAGATTCACGGTGTTGAGCTTTCCGACTAAGTTCAGAGAAAGCTTGAGTTCGAGCACTAACTTGGACGATGTAAGAGGGTTAAGCAACGCTTTTAATGCAGCTTGGCTATCACTGCAAACGCATATGCTTCTAGCTCTCCACCTGTTTGTCACAATGTAATGCATAGCCATAAGGATAGTGAAAATCTCCGCTTGGAAGACAGGCGCATGGTTACCTAAGGGGTAGTGTAGTCTAATGTTCTCGCTTTCCACAAAGACTCCAGAACCAGACCCTTGTCCGGTTCTGGAGCCATCCGTGAATACACGCTGGCATTCTTTCCCAGGCTCAGAGTCTGACCGAAGGCATTCCGTTTCCTGAGGGAAGTTGACATGGTAGTTTTATCGCAGGAGGATTTCTGGGGTCATTGCGTCAGACGGCATGTCCATAAGACAGGGGTCAAAGGACAATTCTCGCACAAGTTCCTCAAAATTCCAATGCGCGTGGTACCAAAAGCCACCTCTCTTTAACCGAGAAATGGTTTTCAGCGTACACCCCATGATAAAAATATTAAGAGGGGGGAGGTTCATCATAGCATCTAGAGCAGAGCCCGGAGTGCTACGGAAGGCCCCTGTGCATTCAAGACAAACCGTTCTTTGAAGTTTGGCAAGAGAGGCAGTAACACGTTTCCGCGAAAGCCTGTTCCACCATACAACCGATGCATATGAGAGAAGTGGTCTTATCATTGCCGTATAGATCCAAAGGACCCTTTTAGGAGATAAGCCCCATGTCTTGCCAAAAGCGCCTTTGCACTGCCAGAAAGTTGACAGCGCTTTATCGGTTTTTGATTCAACTTGCTTGGACCAAAGAAGCTTTCTATCGAGGATTACTCCCAGTCATGACTCTGTTCACCCCAGTCATGACGCATTTGCCACAATCCGCCTCGGCAACCAACGTCCTGTACATTAGCATTGCTTTAATCCACAGAACCAATGTTTCATCTACACCATGATGTCTGGCTGCATTGCACATGCTATCAAAAGTCGCATTATCAAAAGCACCCTCGATATCGACGAAAATACCCAGCGCGTACTCCTTCCGATCAAGAGCACTTTCAATCCTACCAACAAGGTTTTGAAGCGCAGTTTCACAGGATTTTCCAAGCTGATAGGCATGTTGCATCAAAGAAAGAGGAAGCGATCGAAGAGCAACATTGCGCACGTGCATCTCAACCGGTCTCTCCAAGCTTTTCAGCAGGAAGGAAGACAGACTTATGGGTCTGAAGCTTTTGGCGAGAGTGTAGTCGGTCTTACCTATCTTTGGTATAAACACGACTTTAACCATACGCCAAGGGGAAGGTATTTAGGCCAAGGCCAAGCTAGCGGTGAAAATTATTTTCAGCGTCGGCATCAGCTGACTAAAACCTTGTTTCAGCATAGCCGGATAAATTCCATCCGGACCCGGTGACTTGAAACTCTCAAAAGATGCAATTGCATATTTGATAGCTTTGTCCGTCACCACTCTGGATGCAACATACCAACTACGCCGCGTGGTGTTTGTTAGTTCAGAAGCGGCCACCATAGGCGGTACCACTGAAGAACACGTCATGACCTGATTTCCCGGGAAGTGAGTCTCCAGCAGGAGACTAAAAGTCTCCGCCTTTGTCTCAGTGTAGGTACCATCAGATTTTTGGAGCGATTCCAGTTTACTTGGTCTGTCCCTATTAAAGACTTTAACAAGCCTACTGGTTGCACTTAGTGAAGCGACCTCCTCTCAAAATTTTTTATAAGAGTCGGTTTTCGATTTACGAATTAGTCTCTTAAATTCTTTTTGTTTTGATCGATACAGATTCCAGTCTTCTACTAAGTTGGTTTTTAAGACCTATTTAGGAGCTTTCTGGTTTCTCTGCGAATACACTGCAGTTTGGTATTCCACCAATGCACCGGTTTTCTACAGGAGTTTTTTGAAACTGGACACACTATAGCTCAAAACAACGGATAATGACGCTGCTCAGATCCTGAGCAGACCTCTCTACCCCCTGTATTGATCTCAGTTTGAGTCGTGCTTTAACAGAATTGCCAAGCTCCTCCTCAAACCGAGCCCAATTTGTTTTCCTCGGATTTCTTCTCTCCAGCGAAGGTGAAACTACACAGTAAATTTGAAATTCGATGTTTCTGTGATCTGACAAAGTGCTATCTGGCGATACTCTCCAATTTATGATAGTCTTGCAATGCCTGTTGGACAGGGTAACATCAATTACTTGCTGTCTCCTGGCTGTAACAAATGTAGGTCGACAACCAACATTATTGATGGTGATGTCAGAAGATAGGATGAAGTCCAGAAGACGATCTCCTCGTATATTACACATGCTGCTGCCCCAAACAGTGTTTTGAGCATTAGCATCGCAACATAAGATAAGACCTATCTTTTTGGACTCGCAGTACTCTACGAGCTCAACAACAGCCTTTGGTGGTGGAGGAGTTAAAGAGCCGTAGGGAAAGTAAGTCGATGCAATGACAAAGGTTTCCCAATTGCCGTTAGCATGGTAAGTAATAGTTGCAGTAACCAGATCCTGGCAACAGAACCGTTTGATTGTAGCTGCCGTGAGGGATTTCGATACAACAAGACATGTCCTAGGTCTCTCGGACAGCTTATCGTAAAGAACGTTGTGCGAACCGCTTATCTTACCAAGGCCACAGATGCTATTTTTCCACAGCCACGGTTCTTGGATGGATGTTATGCAGTTCTAGCTTAGACAATTAATATGATTTTATTAGCCTTTGAAAGTTATTTGTTACGTGTGGATACTATTTTTTTTAGGATTAAGTGTACATTTGCTTAAAATATTTACCTAGATTTGTTGACGGAAAATAAAAACATTCTAAATAAATTTTCTTCAGTTATTAAAAAAAAATTACACATGAAATCGATGTTAATGATATCCAAAAGCGGAAAATACAAAACCATGTTTGTCCTAATATGTTTCTAGTATATAGAACATTTAATTTGGTTTTATTAACCAAACAAAACAAATTATTCTCCTTTTAACAGTTTACAATAACTAACCAATGTGGTATTTTCGAACTAAAAAACTAAAAATTGTTCTACTAATTTCTGCTGCGTTGTTTGTTCCATTTCTAAAAGTTGGTGTGCCTGTAAACGATAGCCTCATAATTTCATTGCTAGACTAAAATATGCGATACCGTTCATAAGACAAAGAAGTAAAAGTGTTATCATCGGCCTGGCCGATGCTTTGATCCTCCACTGCATACAAGTCATGCAAAATACCAGAACTACTTGAACGACATAGCCCATTTTGAATACCAACCTAACGATGATAAAAGAAGTCCTTTCACAAAACTTCATTCACCTAGGTTGATTCCTTTGGACGCTATCGTGTTTTCAACGGAAAGAGGGACACATTGATCAATATTGGTTTTGTATGGGAGGTACCAGAACTACTTGACCGAAATAGGCCATTTTCAATACCAACCTGACGCCGATAAAAAGAAGTCATTTCACCAAATTTCATTCACCTATGTCAATATTACTTTGGGCGGTATCGTGCGTTCAAAATACAGACAGGCAGACGGACATGACTAAATCGATTCAGAATGTGATCCTGATGCAGAATATATATACTTTATGAGGTCTCCGGTGACTCCTTCTTGGCGTTACAAATGTAATGACAAAGTGAATATACCTTCCTAGATAGATAGATAGCTATAACTTTATGGACTTTGTCTACCTCGGTTTCGCTATAAACTCTAAAAATTACAATTGACACCACAGGAAAGATCAAGCGAAAAGTTCCACTTGCCAAATACCAATCCCCATTTATTTGGCCTAAGAAGACCTTACTCCCTAACAATAAAAATGCTGCATTTTTCAACATTATCTGTTTTTATTCATTTAATTTTTTTTTGTATTCCAGTATATCGTAGTCAATATTTTAATATAATACTTTTCACATACACACGGCACGTTGTGAAGAATTTTCCACCATATTTTTTTTTCTATTTTTTAGTTATCATTTAATGTAAGTTTAATCTATTTTTGTCCCTTTTTATATGATGTTTTTTTTTCTAAAATATCGTATTAAACGTTTACTTTTTTACTCCAGTGTATTTAAATTTTTAGAAATTCTATACATTTTATAGTTATAAAGATAAAGTCTAATGAAAACTTCAGACGTCTTAAAAGACAACAAAACAGTTTTCTTATCTTTTTCGTGTATGCTGTTCTTTACTAACAATAGTTATACATCTTTGCACTATATGTCTTTTACAAAATGTTCGATTTAAATTCTTTTTGATTCAAATATATATATATATATATATATTCCTTGTATATGGTATATGGTTTGAGTTTAGTCATCAGTAAATATGTTCAACATGTTCATTAAGATAAAATGGCTTGACATTACTATTTGTTGTTTTTAATTACAAACTGTCTTCTTCTTCAAAAATTAAAAGTTTCTTTAATATTTTTTCTTGTCTATCAATATTGGCAACATGAATCTTACGATCCATTTTTTTATATGTACATCAATTATTCTTGTCAAATTTTAAATTAATTTCAGAAGTACATTGATCACACTAAATACGTACTAATGCAGTTAGGTATTCTAAGCAAAGGTTTGTTTTTAATTTTGGGTAGTGGGAGGAGGTTACTATAGACATGAAAAGTTCCTTCAAGGTATCAGCTAACACTTTCATGTTCTGTGTTCTATTCTACGTTTTTATATATTCTTGAAATGAAAGCATATTCGCTTTACAAAATATGACCAATTGCAAATATTAAATTTGCAACTATTATCTTCATTGTTAAATACTAGAACAGTTTATATAAGTTGGGTAAAACTTGTAGAATCTGCTCTTCTTACATACTAATTATATTTATACGCAATTTGTAAACTGTTTACATTGCTCTTGATTAATATATTTTACTTAGTTTGTAAAAATGTACGTTTATCAATAAATAGTTAAACGGTTATTGCTTTTAATTCTTGTTGAAAATTGTTAAACAAGGAGAAACAAATCAGAAAGGTAAATAGTATCATTTTACTTTATATCAGTAAGGCCCATTATCAAATTAATGTAATATAAATAAAAAATTTAAAGGTTCTGACATTATGTAATTATTTATTACATAAAGCAACATTAAATATATAACGTTTCTTATTAATTTATCTAAACAGTTTTGTATTTAATTTTACGAAATATATAGGTACACATATCTTTTTATAGATATATCTATATGTATTGTTAGTACCTACATACGTACGTATACATACATTTTTAAATATGAGTATATACACTTATCAGTGTGTGTATAAAGATTAAAATTCTTTAATATATTTTACAGTTTTTATTATAAATATGTTTGTTTGTAAAATTTATATCATATTGTCAATTTAACATAATGAAATGTTTTGCAGATAACTTTTGAAAGGAGATCAACAGCTGCCAACAAAACATATTCACAGTCGAAAATACCAAAATTTAGTTCTTCTGCTAAACACATTGCTTTAAAAGTGATAATCAATTTAGTTACCTACGCAATTTCTTTTTAGTTTGAAAATTTTAAATTTTATGGCCTTATTCCAATTGAACGCTGCCCAAAAAAATCTGGAGATCCAGTTAATAACCCATAATGTTCTTGTAAAAAAGGAGAAAAGTATGATATGTCCTCAAAGAATCAGTTTATTTGTTAGAACTAAAATAAGGGTTACTGAAACAAGAACGTACGTATGTACAAGTATAATATGTTGTATCAAATATAGTTTATCTCTTGATTTTAAGATTGATCCTTGTTTTACATAGGTATTAGAAAAATTTATAAATTTTTAGTTTTCAAATCTCATATCAAAGTAAAATTGACTCTTCATAGGGTGTTATATTTATTTTTATTGTGAACATTGATCAAAGTTTGCTTATTGACTTTTATGTTCCAGTACATTTTTTATTTTTGTAGCTTTTTTTAATAGATCTAACTGAACAAATGTAAGTGCTCACAAATAATTGACTGACATTTGAAAGGTGTAGGAGAACAATAAATAACATTTTTGCCGGTAGGGGTTTAAGTTTGTAAACTGCTCTAAGTTTACATGTGCTTTAAAACTTTACACAGTACACAGAAAACCTAGTAAATAAAAATCTAAATCATATCGGGTCTTAAATTTTGTACGTAAAATTTGCTATAAACTATTTCGTTTTTCCTAAGTTATAATTTTATACTTTATTTCTTGTTCAAACATTTCAATTGCTTAACACCTTCTTTCTAAGCATTATTTAAAATTATTGAGAGCCTTTTATTAAACATAATTATATGATTTACCTTAACAATAGGTACTTATTTTGTAATAAGTGTCTTATTTTGCAAATTAGTTAAAACTAATAAATTAATATATAAATGTATTACGATTTCATATATTTATATTTGCGTGAAAATAGTCTAGATTGTTCATTTGTTTTCCCAAAAATATTTGTTGTTTTCAATTTTGAAAATTATATATTAAACGAATTGCACAATTACTTTTTTTTAACTTGTATTGTATATAGTTTTATTGCTTTTAGAACTTTTCTTATATATAAATATTTAATTTTTGTCCTTATTTAATCTAATTTATATACCTAAATATCGTTATATATAATATCTTTTAGTTTGTTTTCATTATATAAAAGAAAATTAATCAGTCAACCAAATAAAAATTTTGAGGAAGAAATGATTAAGAGCTTAAACATTCTTTTATGTCACTTCAATACATATTTTGAAAAAAAAAAATGGATCCAAAATTTTATTTTTGTTTATTACTTTAGTTTACCATTATTTATGTTATTTAGTATATCACTATCTACCTTACTTATCAATAGCATCTACATCTGTTTTGTAAATATATTTTTATTTTTCCTTTGTGTAAAATGTTATCAATTTTTAAATAGACTTTTTTTTTCATTTACTTTGTTATATATAATTGTAGAAAAGTATAGATTTTAATTTTTTTTTTTAAGTTTTTGTTTAATATTTCTGCTAGGCAAATCAATTTCGATAAATCAATTTCGTTAAAATGGAAAGGCAATACAAAAATGTAACCCTTTATAAGTTTAACATAATTTTGAAAGAAAGAAAGAAACAAATAGAAAGAAAAAGAACTAAATTACTTTACATTATTTAGTTATTTTTCAAAGAAATGAAACGCCTACACTAACTATTCTTTCTTTTATTTTTGTTTGCCTATCTATGTAAATTAATAACTTTGAAATTATTGCGCGTTCAAATTGTTGGATCTTTATCTAAACGTAAACATTAAATATTGATACATTTTAGCATTTTTAAAATTGGTGTTTTTGTTTGCTTGGAATTTGTTATATATATTAACTTTAAATTTTCGATTTTTTTTTGGTCTGATGCCGTTGTGTAATTACCTATTGTGTTGCTATGGCACAAGCGATTTTCAGAGCGAACAAATAAATAATGCCAATACACTCATACATTTTAACTTTATATATACACTTAACAACAGAAGGAAAAACAAAAAATTACATTTAAAAAAAAAAATTAAATAAAAACAAAAAACAGTTGCTGTATTTATGATATCTCAAATAAGAAACAGATTACATTTTTCTTTACTCTGGCTTTATTTGATTTGTAAAAAAAAACTGTTTTGTTTTATACTCTTTTGTACCTGAAACTTAAATATTTAAATTTTTATTCAAAAGCAGTAACATAATAAAGAAGAAACAGTTAACAAAATAAATAGCCAATGAAACGTAGATTTGTATAAAATTAGTATTTTTTAATATGAAGGGAAGAGTTTTCTTACCTGTTTTTTATACAAGTTGTGACTTAAATTTTTAATCATTTTGTTTTTATGAATTATATGTATTCTCTCTTACTTTCATGGGCATCTCAAAGTTTTTGTTTTATGGTTAATTGAGTAGTTTGATTAATGAACTTTTTATTCTATTTGCTTTTGTAGTCTTATACTGAGTATATTTAATATATAAATTCTTGTAATTAAAAATATAAACTGTTTTGTTTGATAGCTACGTTTTCATTAATTATTTATACTTACATAAGTAGCCCTAGATTGCGTACACTAAAATTTATTTATATTTTGCTATTACTTATTCCATTATTCAGTTATTTCTTTAATATTTGCTTACAGCTCCTTATTGTGAAGGAATTCTTACACTAAAAAAATATTTAATAATTGTTTAAGCCAACAATCAGTATGGGTACTCTTTTCAGACCTCACATTTTTAAAATTGGCCAAATTGTAGTAAATGTGATATCATATGAGTTGTTTATTGTTTCATGTGTGATGTGGTATTCAGCATTTTGCTGATGTGGTTGCTTCAGTAGCCCAAACAAAAACAAAATTTACAACATACAAATAATTTAGTGGTAACCATTTGTAAACGCTGCCGGAATTAGCGGTCCCTGAAAATACGAAAAAAAAAAACAATGAGGTTATCATCGAGAAATGTAAACATAATTTAAATTTAATGAATTTTTAGGTTGTTGTGTTGTCAAGCCATCATGTCGAGATGTCTACAAAATTAAAAATCGTTGGTTCACCTTATTGTAAGCAAAAAAAAAAAAGTTTTAATTTTGACCGTCCCAACCCGTCATTTGGTTCCTTTTGATAAAAAGCAATATTTCTGAAAGTTTTATAAAAATCGGATAATGTATAGAGGTCGCTACCGACAACCAAATATTGCAGAGGGCTTAATTAAATATAATGGATTAATGGAAATAATTATAAAAAAATATGCAATTAAAATTTGGTTTACAAATTTGATTTTATTTATTTGGAAAACATAAATACGAGTATCTACAGATACAAGTAAAATTAACAGACAAATATAAACTTAAATTATTTCTTCACTATAGTAATGTTGATTTCGTCCTGTTAGGATATTTCTTTCTGTAGTCTTTAACTACCAATAACAAAAACTGCTTCTGTTCTTCGTTATTAGTGTGTAGCTTGTTGTACTCATCCATCAGCTTTACTCCTCGCTCAGCGATGTCGTTGACCACTCTCAGGTTGCGTACTCCATGCTTTACTTCATTGCAGGCATTGTCCTCCGGCCACTCATCTACATCTTTAGTCAAGAACTCCGACGAAAGTCCTGTGATATAAAAGAAACGTCGAGTATTCGAACTTACGAAATCCTCCAAACCTTTTGACTGAATATTGGCAATGTCGACAGTTATTCGCTTTAAGGGATTCTCTAATCCCTCAGATTCGAGGGCGCAAACCATCTTTCTTTTTGTTTCATTGGAGACTCCATCATCGAAAAATCCAAAAGCCACAAGCTCTTCCGACAAGTACCAAAGGTGTCCAAGGAACTTTTGAAGAGCAACCTTTGAAATAATTTCATTTATTTTCTTATACTTTTCAAGTTTTTTGAGTAGCTCAAGATCATTTCGTGGAGCTGATGTAGAATTGGAGGCAGTCCTCCAGACCCTAACATAGAGGCTCACAACAAATAAGTAAATGTCAAGAATTCCATGTTCTTCTCTCTTTGTCAACTTGAACTGACTCCGGAACATCCATATCTTAAGGGAGTAGATAGCTTTAGACATCCATCTAGCACGATGTAGTCCAGACGGAGCCTTAAATGATGTTTTTTTCTTAGGAACTCCTCCTAAGAAAATAATTGTCAGTTCCAGAAGTTCCTTGTAGTCATCTCGAGGTTGGAACACTTGCAGCTGAGATTCGGAAAAGGCTATCATTTCGTCAGAGATTTCAATAACTGCAGCTGTGGCAACTTCATTGGACAAGGCAGTTTCGTAGTTTTGGCGATCTGTGTTGGACCAAGCTTTTTTGAAACGCTTAAAAATTAGAATATCTGGACCTGTTGTTGGTCCTAGTGATGTCATGACCACTGCTTCCAACATTAGGTATTTCGTAGATGTGGTGACGACATGCCAACCACAGCATGTCTTTGTTAATTTTTTGTTCTAGAAGAATGCACGCACCATTCCTTCTTCCCGTATTCACTGACGTAGTGTCAAATCCTAAACACTTCACTTTATCGCAGATTCCCCATTCAACAGCTGCCTCATAATCTGCGGTTGCTGCAGCCTCACCTGTGCCAGAAGTTAACTTTGGGACTCCGAGAAGTTGATCTATTCCGCTTCCAGAAACTAAAATAGGAAGGCGATCAACAATATCACTTCCAACTATATCCTCCAGTAGCTTACCGTCCCAGTGAATCGTCAATGGAACTTCTGGAGTAAATTCCACTTTTAAATTCGCAGCAATCCTTAGACGGTTCTTCGCACGCTCTCGGCGAATAGAATTCGGATTCACATTGTACTCTGCTGGATTATGTCCTAGAAGTTTAAGTACAGGAGTCAAAACCAATGCTGCATTCCGATCACTTAGTTTGGCAACATCAAGGCTAGCCGCCAAGTTTTGATCTAATATTTTCTTTCGTCCTCTCTTTGCAGGCGGCACTCCAGACGGCGACAGAACTGTGCCTTCGCTGGCTCCATGATGTTCAGTATCTTCTACTTCTGATTCAGATGATGATGAGGCAAAAAGTACCTTCTCTTCGCGAGACTTTATTTCTTTCTCTTCTAGCTGCATTCTTCTCTTTAAATCTTCTTTTTTTTTCTCCAAACGCAATTCTTTTTTCGCCAAAACTAAATCAACTTTACCCATCTTTCCGCGACGTCCCTTTTCCCGTTGAGCAATTAGGAATTTCTTGTCCTCTTCAATGTCAATCAATTCTAATGCGGTAGCATGGGCAATATCGAATAGATTATCTAGTTCTTCCATCCAGTTATTCTCTTTCTTCTGTAATCCATCTGAACGCTTCGCCTTGTTTTCTTTATTCTTTTTTAATTTCTCCCATTCTCTGAAAATACCTACCACTTTATCAACAACATGATCATTCCGTTTTGTTGGAATCCGGGCTTTATTCCAAATTTCTATAACATTTTTCGCAGTGGAAAGAGATGCTTCTTTAATGTTTTGTTTTAAAATTTGTTTATAATGGAAGAACAATGAAATAACTTTCCTCCTTGAAGGTAACATTCTTTCACTAAGACATGATGATATTTGTCCAATCAACCAAATTTCGGTTTTCTTTCTAGTGGTTACGTTAGCTGATTTTAAAAATTCTCCGTGATCAGAACTACAACTAACTGCGGCCATATTCACTGTTGAATTCACTTTTTCAATTTTATTTAAGCACAAAAAGAAGGAAAAATTATAGAGCCGGTACCGGTACGTTTACCTACAGTATTTAATCAAATATTTGCTGAGTATCGCTATTGGCAACAGCTCCAAATCGCAGTAGACTGTAAAATCATCAATACTAAGTGTTGTAGGGGTAATAAAACGCGCTAAAACATATTTTTTAAACTTATTTTACCTCGACAGATATTTAAAACTGAAATAAATTTTTTTTTTTGCCTTTTGAACCAAAAGCCCTTTGACTTATTCAGTGTATTTTCAAAGCCCGATAGCGACCCCTACATTTTATCCGATTTGAATATTTATTTTTTCTAATTTTTTACTCGTGAGATGAAACCAATTGACTGGTTGGGAAACGATAATTTCAAAAGTTTGAAAATAAGGAGCACCCTATTCACTATGGTATTGTACAGTCTTAGAGAAAAATCACATTTAAAAACAAAATTGTTTAACTACCTCTCGATATAATAAAGTGCTTTGGTAGAATGATATAAAGATATAAAAAGCCGAAAACCCGAAGTACATTTATATCAAGGAAGCCAATAAGGATCCAGCACTATACAATCGAGCAAAAATGAGAGGTCGCTAATACTTTTAACCATCCAAACCCATTAGGCTGAAGGATTCTGTACCACCAGCCCTCTCTCAGACAAACAGTATATACCGTCGCCCTCCTGGTATTGAACCAATACATTTAAAGTTTAGTTACTTTAATTATTTACCACCATTCAAACAGTAAAAAGAGATGAGAAACGATGTGTTTTGTTAGTAGTAATGCTGATATTCTCAACAAAGACATGTGTCAGACGATGCCTTGTTATCAAACCACCAAAACATGCGATTTGACATATACAGGCTACAAAGTATTACTTCTGTCGGTGTTACAGTTGCACCTGTCGAACAACTGCACTTGAAGCTATAATTTACTCATCTTCGTTAGGAAAGTAGCAGCAAGATGCAACTAGAATATAAGTTTAAGCCAGCTGACCATGTTCTATCCCTGACAATTTGGTTAGGGAATAAAGCTTTATGGTAGACAAATGGAAATGGAATTAAAGGCGCCAAAATATAAATCTTTTCAAATTGTTAAGCGGCCTTACAAGCCCTATCGTCCAATACATTGGGCTGAAAAACAGTAAAGTGCTTTTGACCTGCAAAACCCTATCAAAACACAATAGGATAAGACTCAGTTGGGTACCTGGTCATCAAAATATTACAGGAAATGAATCAGTGGAACCATCTAGGGCTGGATCCGAATTCGTATTCTTTGGACCAGAATCATAGGCTACTGCTTTAAAGCTTATTAACGAGTGGAAACAAAAACTCCGCCTAAGCCACTGGGACAATGGCCCGAGTTCAAAACAGTCTAAAAGAAAATCCTAAAATAAAATAAGGAAAAAATTAGAAAGCTAGTGAGCTTAAACATGAATTCAATGTGGTTGTTAGCGTTCGATTAATATCTGATTTGGGCAGTAAAAACTGCAAACGAATAAAGTACTTAATGTCATAATATTGAAAAATCAGCATACAACTTCAGGTTTTAAATTATTTTTCTTATATTTCAAATTTTAAAGTATTTTATTTTTAAATTATTTAATAATTTGATTTACATTTAATTTATTTTTACAAAACTTAGATCGTCGCCCCAAAATATTTAAATATTTATATTCTCGTTTTTTCTGATGCGCAACATTTGGAATTATAAACGATATACAAATGTATACCTAGCTGCCGCTTTCAATTCAATTAAGTTAAGTGTTGATATTTGACAGCAAAACAAATTAAGTATGGTCTTGTGTTAAAATATGACTTACTCAATAATTAAAACTTAATTCTTTGTTTTTCCATGTGGGTTTTGCCAAGTCATCAACGAACTTTTTATCAGAAAATTTGAAACCAACTAAATATGGTTGGAATATCTATCTATATCTCTTAAAATCTAACATGTATACATATATTTTTTTAGGTAATATCAATATCGTTAGAAATTGTGTCCCTCACTGGTTGAGTACTGCTTTTAGGAGAAACGCCCAGATTCAGAGTCAAGTAGAGTGTACTCACAATCTTCTCGCTGATGCTGGTCGCCTCGTTTTTATGTTAACAAATTAACTGTGTACGTCAATCACAATTAAATATGCAAGGTAAGGGGCGAGAGAGTTTTTGATGTTGCATACACCATATTCCATACTGATAGCATACATGACATAATAGGTTCGTTCGCGTACGCGGTTTGAATCGAACGCAATCGATATAAATCGATCGCAATGGGGACGTTCAAGTATCTTAGTGAGTCTGACAGCTCTCTCAGTAATGTCGTTTTCCATTGGGACCACCAAAAATCTTTTTCAGATCTTCTCAGATTTAACGCGGCTCATGAAACATGCAACGAAATTGATCTGCTTTTGTGAATGGATTAGCGTGTCATTTGACAGCAATATCAGCTGTTCAAATTGTATTCGCTCTTAGAAAAATCAGCTATGGATATCGACTTGCAAAATGTTTCCCCTGTTGTGGATACAAATGAAGTAGTTTCGGTGATTCGTAGTTTCCAGATGATGAGGAAGACAATGAAGATAATAATTCTTCCAACATTATATCTATTGCTATTTATGTATTTTTTTATTTTGCTTTTCACGAAAATTTGCGCATTTGTTTTGAAAGCAAATTTCTTAAAATGACATGAAACAGCTGTGGGTATTTGTGGCAGAATGTGCAAATCTGAAAAATTATCGAGATCTGCAAAGAGTGATCCGAATCGAAAAAATGATTGATTATTTTGACCAATGGAACACAAAAAGTGATTTAGATAAAAAAAAAGATAGATTTTTTGTCCCAATGGAAAACCACATTAGTGTATCTCGGTTTTGATTGTGGGAAATCGGTCAAATGAGCAGCTGTTTCAGTTGACGTTTACGGAGGGGTAGCCGACGAATCTAGTCAAGAAATTCGTGACTGAGTACTAAGTTGACAGTTCTCATATGTACCTGACGCAGAAAAAGTGAAGTTTCCGACCAATGTAGTTTTTGCGTTCAGGTTACATCTTATCCAGACTAATCTAGTCGACTTAAGATAACTAGATTCTTGAATGCGGCCAATCGCACAAAGTCTGTACTACGTGTATAGACTTTGAGCGATTGCAATCGATTTATATTGACTGCGTTCGATTCAAACCGCGTACGCGAACGAACCTAATATGTCATATTATGACATTATTTTGTCAATACGAGTTTCTATGTAATAATGCGGGAACGTACAATTTTGCTTCTAGGAAAGTAATTTTAATCTGCCAAGTCGATAATCTCAGGCTCAGTAGGTAGTTACCTTGCCTCTTTACTTTGAATGTCAAAATAATTGTGTATAAAAAAATATACATTTAATTGTTAATTGAATTCTAAGTAGCAAAGTTTTCAAAGCAGAAACAAGTTAAATACTTACGGGACTATAATTTAATGGAGCCCGACTAACAGCTATCGGAAATCCGGATGGCTGTGGACTTGCTGCTTGTACATAACCAACGCTGTCTGCACCACTGGAGCTGTACATATCAATCGTCGGTCCTGGTGAATTTGTTGATGGAAACCCTTGTCTGGGTGTAGATGCATGGGGGGAGGCAGCTGGTCCAAAGCCTTGGGCAGCTGCTGCCGCCTGATAGTTATTCATGACTGTAAATGTTTGGTAAGAGGGTAATTCTTTCAGAATTAGGTTAGTGCATGTGAATTGGAAGCTGATTGAATTATGTATATAAACGCTTTGTTGAATAGAAAATATTATACCTGAGAGAGCCTGAGTAAGCAAAGGAGTGTTGTTATTTGGAGTTAGCTGCCCATTCGTCAAGTCAACTAAAATATAAAATTACAACAAATGGATAATTGCGTATTTTTTTGTGAAATAGTTAACTTACTTATTCTATACTACTGATTTAAATATATCAATAAGCTACGTGAGACTACTTGTCAAATAAAAAAAAACAGTAAAACAGATAGTAAAAAGACATTCTAAGCGATATAAATTCATCTGATGTAGCTAAATGATCTATATAGTTTTATATGGCTATTTTGAATAATCACTCTTCTACTGTCACTCACAATTGGCGTTTTTGTTGTAAGTTTGTATGTTTCGTCGCAATCTATTGGTACAACCTATCATTATTGCATCATCATCTTATAAATTGCTTAAAATAAAAAAAGTTAAATTTGTAGTTGGTGCAACAGGTCCGTAGGGACCCATCTCACAAATATTTCTTTTTGTGTGAGCTTTTCATTTCGTTTTATGTCGAGTTGAGAAGCTCTTTTATGACTGTTATGTGTTATATACTCCCAAATGTTTATCAAACTTTCGCGAGAGGAGGCGCAGTGGGGAAAAAACTAAAGCTAATGAATAATTACTTAGTATATGTGCAATAAGGAGAAATGGCGTTTGCAAATGATTTGTACACACACTAAATTCCTCGTAAAGTCACTTTTTCATCCCTTTTTTAAATCTCCTATCCTGTTAAGTCTAAAACATTGCAGATAAAGTAATAGTAAGGCAAATAAAACGTGTCTTAAGAGCTTCCCCATTGTAATGCTTACCTATACATATACTTTTTTAGAAGAATTATTTAAAATCGTAGTTTATTCTTGGACTTATATATATATATGAGTATATAAACAAATCTGTGTGTGTTTGCTTCTAATGGCGTTTTTCATTAAAGATCCGAGAAAATTGCCCCGAAATTCATAATTGCTCTTTTCAATGAAATTCGTTGGAGCACTTTTGTATTAGTGGTAGACACCATATATGTGAGATTTAGTTTTCTGTGGATACTTTTTTTATACCCTCCACAGCAAGGTAAATATATTCACTTTGTAATTACATTTGTAACGCCAAGAAGGAGTCACCGGAAACCTCATAAAGTGCATATATTCTGAATCAGGATTACATTCTGAATCGATTTAGCCATGTCCGTCTGTCTGTTGAAAGCACGATAGCGCCCAAAGGAATTGACATAGGCGAATGAAGTTTGGTGAAAGGACTTCTTTTCATCGTCGTTAGGTTGGTATTAAAAATGGCCTATGTCGGTCAAGTCCAAAGGAATCAACCTAGACGGATGAAGATCGGTGAAAGGACTTCTTTTTGTCTTCGTTTGGTTGGTATTAAAATTGGCCTATGTCGGTGAAGTAGTTCTGGTACCTCCCATACAAAATCTATATTAGACCCATGTGTCTCTCTGTCTGTTGCAAACACGATATCGTCCAAAGGAATAAACCTATGCGAATGAAGTTTGGTGAAAGGACTTCTTTTTATCGTCGTTAGGTTGGTATTAAAAATGGCCTATGTCGGTGAAGTAGTTCTGGTACCTTCCATACAAAACCAATATTAGAAAACACTTGTTAAAAACACGACAGCGTCAAAAAAAATTTACCTAGGCAAGTGAAATTTTGTGAGAGGACTTATTTTTATTGTCGTCAGTAGTTCTGGTATCTCACATACAAAACCAATTTTGCATGACATGTATGCAGTGGAGGGTATCAAAGCATCGGCCAGGCCGATGATTACACTTTTACTTGTTTTGTTTTCTACGCTTAATATGAATAGTTTAATAGGCCAAATCAATATATTTTAATTTCACGCACGAAAATTCACAAGCTAAAAATTTGTTTCTAATTACACAACAAACATTTCAATCTGACATTTTGCTAGTGTATTGGTGAGTTCGGGGCAATTCTCTAAAAATGTTCCGGACACTTCTGTCGTGTTAAGAATTGACCTGGAAGGGCACTTTTTTTTTCAAAGAAACATAGAATACACCGAAAGCACACTTCTAGAGTTGCTCTTTTCAAAATTCGCAAACAGTATTGAACCAACAGTGTTTCTGTGAAGTGAAGTTTAAAACAAAGCGGCGTGGTATTTTCTATATAAAAAAAACACTCACAACTCTGTTTGAAATCTGTATAAGGCAATAATTTTGTAAAATTTTGCATTAATGGACGCATATTGATTGTTGGAAATATTTTTAAAAAATTACATCTATAGACTTGAAATTTGGAAAACTAAGACGTATATTGCCTCTTCAAATCTTTATAGCATAGACAAACCATACTGAGACTCCCAACTCCACAATCTTCTTGCCGCTGGCCCCCTCAGTTTTTTTTTCAAATTCCCCATTTTGTTTCCTATCAATTCGGAATCCGAATGACATGCAAAAACATACAAAAAATACAAAAATAAATGCTGCCAACCTCGGCAGCAGTGGGGAAATGTGAAAGAGTTCGGGAATATATTGGGACAAATATAAATAGTTGTGTATTTCCCGCTTTTGGATAAAATTAACTTCGGTTTCGTGTGTAATTTTTTCTTAAATAATAAAGAAAATTTGCTCAAAATGTTTTTATTTTCCCTCAACCAATATACATTCTAAATTTTTCGTAAATATTTTAAGCAAATGTACACCTTTTCCTAAAAAAAAATATTATTCACACGTAACGAACAATTTCAAATTTAACGGACAAAATTCTTTGAACACTGCCAGCAACTTTGCCCACAGTGGAAGTGGCTCTTATATTTTGGGAGTGTATTGGTGACTCAGAATTTTTGAAGTTTCGTGACATTTGTCAATACGAATTTCTATGTAACAATTCTAGCGCAGTAAATCGTGACCACTCCGAAAAAATATAGCTTGTAGGCTAAGTACCGGGAAATCGGCCGAAGTTAAGGGCCTCAGTATTGTCTCTGCTTTATAGTAATCATAGACAAACCATACTGAGACCCCCAACTCACAATCCTCTTGCCCTCAGTTTTTTTTCAAATACGCCATTTTGTATTCCTATCGGTGTTATGTCAAATATGAATCCGTGTGACATCCAAAAACATACAAAAAATACAAAAATAAATGCTGCCAACCTCGGCAACCGTGGGGAAATGTGAAAGAGTTCGGGAATACCACATTTTTGCATAACTGAATGCCATTGGTTAGTAATTATACATTTTTTGAAGGTTAATAATTTGATTTGTGTGGTTAATAAAACTATCTATAGGAGATGTTTTACGTACTAGAAATATATTAGGTCAAATATGGTTGTGTAATTCCCTCTTTTGGATATAATTAACTTCGATTTCGTGTGTAAATTTTTCTTCAATAATAAAGAAAATTTGCTCAAAATATTTTTATTTTCCCTCAACCAATCTACATTCTTAATTTTTCGTAAATATTTTAAGCAAATGTACACTTTTTCCTAAAAAATAATATTATTCACACGTAACGAACAATTTCAAATTTAACGGATAAAATTCTATGAACGCTGCAAGCCACTTTGCCCAAAGCGAAAGTGGCATTTATGCAAGGTGCGAGTGTATTTGTTTCTGAAGTTACGTGACATTTGTCAATCCGAATTTCTATGTAACAATACAAGCGCACTTAGCATTTGCCACCCCATAGAAATATAGCTTGTAGGCTAAGTAACGGGAAATCGGCCGAAGTTGGTGGTCTCAGTATTGTCTCTGATAGTAATGCGGGTGGGTTTAGAAATCTTTTATTTGCTCTTTGAGCCACGGCACCACATAATAATTTGATATTACCATAAGTAATGAAGAGCACTTTGCTTTTTTAATGATATCGCCCCAAGTAGTAAATTTTCTACTACTTATTTATTACTGGAAGTTTTGATAACGTGGCAAAATGTTTTATTTTTTGTTTTGAATACATTACATTTTCATTACCATTTTTACTATTATCCATAGTAGCCGAACTAATTTCTTTTTATAAATGTCATTTATACATACGTCATTTAAATCATAAGACTTTTAAAAACCCATTCATACATTCACAAATTTAGAAAAACATCAAAACCGGTTGTCATGTAAATGGTAGCAGATAGTTGAAAAAAATCAAAAGTATTCAAAATCTATCAACTTTAATGCAATTCCTCTCACAAAAGTTTGTGAATTTACAAATACTGTTTTAAGCGTTGGCCATAAGTTCAAACATACTCAGTAATATAAATATGCAACGTTGCTTATATTGTAAGATTATAAATCTTATCCCAATTAAGATATTTTGGGCTTTCAAAGCCGTATTACTATACAAGAATCGTTTAAATTTAATAAAGGTGAACTGATTGCATGTATCTTCCTCAATGCTATAAGTAAAACGTAAAACAAACAAATAAAAAAGCTCTAAAAGCTTTAAAAACTTAAAATTAAAAAATTTAACATTTTATTTATTTAAGTATCAAAGTCTGTGAATTTGTAATAATTAACTATCTAAATATTTAATCAGTGGCGTAAGACTTTGCACTCGAATTCGAAGAAAGTAGGTATAGTGTAAGAATATTATAGTATAAGCCAGGGATATTATAAGACAAAAGCGGGTGCGGGGTGGGGCTCAGTTGTAGTTAAGGCCAAAGCCGAGTAGGTATTCTTTTATGGAGCACCTTGTATTCAATTACATTTAATGTGATTAAATCCTTTGATTCTATTTCTACTTTGTTTATGTATTAGTACGCACTAAATTGTCTTCATATAATTTATATAAGAAGAATATTTGCATTTTTTGAGTTCTGTTTTTCTCAACCGCATTTAGCATTAACTAAAAAAAAATAATTTCACGAGACTGACACACTTGGAGCATAACATGACCAAGGATTGTTTTTTTATTTTGTTTAAATATGGATGAAAATAATAAAATCTGAATTGAGACGCATTTCTATTACATTTAAGAACTCTCAAATGTTTGTTAAAACTTGCAAAAGGTGGGGAAGTAAAAAAATATCGTATACTGCAATTTGTTTTTTACCGGTGTTGAAACTGGAACATAACGCAGTAGTCCAATACACTCACCACCGAATCGAATTTTAAAATTTTTTTTTTTTATTTATTTTAACAACTTTTATCGGCCTAAAAGGGGCACTCAGTAATAAATACGTCCTTAAAAATACAATTTATAAAAAGAAACATTTGTTGAGAATTATTTAACTATATTATTGGAATCTCTACTTTACACTACAAAAATCAATATCAATTAAAATGACACTTTTTCTACAAATATGTTATTACATATATATATATGCATATAATTATCTGCATTGGATCTTGATGTGAGCAACATTATCTAATGTTCGTCTTAAATGCGTTATTCAATGATTTTAACAAATGTTATCTGTGCGACTTAACAATTCAAGCAGAACTTTGGTACGCTTCAATATTTTCAAATACATGAAAAATAATATAAATTTCGTAATATAAAATCGAATGCAGGACGTTTGTGTGTTTGTCCTTTATATGTATCCAAAATTTTCATCCGCTTTTACATCGATATGTCCGTACATGTACAACCCTATTTTCTGGAGAAAGTTGAAAACACAATACTCGTATTGGTACTGTTGGCAGCTTTAGTTACGAAATTAGTTACATAGGCTTATATTATTTGCCACAAATTAAAAATAAAGCTGAGACTGTTATGATGACAAGGGAGACAACGTGCAAGGATATCCATTTTCCATGCTTCTCCTATCAGAAACAAAATGCGACTTACTTCAAAGTAGTTATTCCAAACATGTATTAGTTTAGGTTTCTAGCAATACGTTTTCTTATTATATTTATTTTATGTTTTTTTAGCAACTTAAGATGCAGGTTGTTTTTGTTTCAATGCATATTTCCTATGCTTCATCTTTTATTAATAAGTAATACCCACGATCTTAAAACTGAAGTGGTATAGTTATTTTTTTTTAAATGTTTTGTTTATCTGTCTTTTAGCTAAGCAATAAATAAGCGTTAAATTTTTTGCCAATAAAAAATGAGTATCTAGAAATTTCATTAATCAACAATCTTTTTGCGTAAATATAGTTAAGATGCCGGATACATGTTCACAATTATCAATATTCAATGATGAGCAATGCCGCACCGCTTTTGCCAGGAAAAACAAAAAATAAACTACGATTATGTTAGCGTAGAAGTTTTGCAAAAAAATATTTCTAAATTTTTAATTGTCGCTTTCCCTTTTACCAACATTGTTCGCATAATAACTGCTCTCAACTTTCTATTCTAAAACTATAGCTATAGTCTACACTAAGTTACAAACTAACACATATTATAATTTACATCTAATTTTCACATGTAATAACATTATTATAATTCACACATTGTTTGTTCTAGTAACATAATAATTGAAAACATTCTAAGTATCTGACCTTTATGACGAGAGTGTCTGCCTCTGGAAACATCTTTTGCTGGCGAGTTCCTCAAGTTTTATTTACATTTTTCCGAATCATAGGCATGTACAAACGTTTTCATTGTTGCTTCATATTGTCTTTATAACTTTGTACATGTATGATTAAATAAAGCTACTAAATAAAGATAATTTACTAAAAAAATTAATCTAAGAAAAGTAAGGTCTATTTTGGAAGTACGCTTTATTTGTTAATTATTATTTTGTGTTTAAATCACAGATTATATAAATACAAGCTTTTAAATAGCAACAATTCGTTTGTCATATACACAATTCGTGTAACTTTATTTGTGACTAAAGTAATTATACAAATAGTTATACATAGGTAATACTTTTTTTTATTAACATTTTGTGGTAATATTATATTTCTAATAATATTTAAAAATTGAATTTGTTTCTGCAGATGTATAAAAGTTAGGGGCAAGCATTTTATTTGCACAATGCATTTAATTTTTTCAATAAAAATATAGTTCTGATTTACTTTCATAAAAATGGATGGACATTTTATTTATAAATACTTTTTTAATTTATTGTAATATTTAATACCGACGCTCTTCGTAATCAAAAATTGAAAAGCATATAAACGAAATTGTATGTCAAAAATAATAAACAAAAATATCGAGCAGCTAAAATGTATTATTTTAACAAGGTGAACTACGCACACATAGGAAAAGCTTTCTAACTGAACTCACGAAAATATATCAATATATACATTTAATTGTATAACATCAATAAATTACGAATCTATGACTAGCACACTACATTATGGCTTAATTCTAATAATATAATGTGGTGCTCTAAATCGATTTGTTTTGGTGATCTCTACGTACTACAAATATATCGAATTTGTTATATCAAATAGTCAAACGTCTACACATATCGAAGTTTCACACGCTAATTTCTAGAAATAATTATTCTATTCCAAATGTTTTGTATTCCGTTTATAGCTGTAATGTTTGTAGACTCATCAGTCAAAAATAATTTGAATGTGTTAAATTTTTCAAAATAAACATTTCCTTGTTATGAGAACAGCACTATTGTATACATACCGGGATTTTATGCCTTTACTGTAACGAAAATGCCTCTTTACTAAAGAACGTAACTTTATAGTAACGTAACAGAAGAAGATTTGAAAAATTGAAAAATTGAAAAAAAAAATCATGTACGCTATTGTTTTATGAAGTAACGCGGATATTTGTTGTTTATGTGCAACACGTCGCCTGAAAAAAATGCGTTATACACTGACTTAATAAACTTAAACAGATTAAATATGTGTTATTAAATAATGTTCAGTTTTAACAAACATTTTCATATTATGTATATGAAAGTACATAGATGTTATTTTGAAAAGTTTTCTATTTTGTTCAAATTAAATAATAGTAAATGAATGTACAATTTGGTATTTTGTGATCCAAAACAAGAACGGTCAAGAACGTTTCACTTATATCGTGCTCATCATTTATTGGAAGTTACACATATTATGCTATTTTATAGGTGTATATTTTTGCTATTAGTTAACTATATGTAACATTTTTACTGGCTTCAATTACAAAGCATCCATATATCAGCCCAAGATTAAAATTCACGACGTTCAAAGATCGGTAAAACAGAGAGAAAAATTAAAATATCTACATAAGAAAGTGAACGATTTCTACTTGTTCTTCCTTTTTTTATTTTATTTATTAAAGTTGTGTTCTTCGAGCTTTTGGTTTCAGTTCCAAGAATACCATTTTTATAACGAAGATTAATTATTGTAACACTGCATTGATATGATCGATAGATAGGTACTAGAATGCTGATGTATAAAGGAAAAAAGTTGCATGGATAATGAATAAAAGAATATGGCAAAGGTGTCAAGTCAATTTTTACTCGTTTTATAATATGCGGTACTCCTGCTAAATGTGTTTCTCATGTTCATTTTGAAAAAGATTAAACTGATAAACAAAAATAACTACCTTTTTAGGAAATGTTTACACTTGTGTGCTATTCGGCTAAGACATTTTGTTTTGAATTCGAAAATTAAAATATTTTTTTTATTTACTTTGATGATCGCGACACAGGATATTATATAAAAAGTTTAATGAGCTACAGTTAGGCAAATCAAAAGGAATGGACAACTAGACGAAATAAAATTCTATTCTAGATGTCGACATATAACTTTGTATGTAATTTTGTCCCGTTACATTTGATTTCTATCATGCATTTTTGTATATTTGTTAATGCCAGACAAAATTATACAAATTATGTAATTTTGAGTTTGTGGTAATAAACAAAATGTCTACTGTATCAAGCAATTTTGTTTTTAAAATATATATTTTAAAATAAAAAGGATCTATATATTGCAGGGAATTCAACGAGTGGAAAAGGTCTTAATAAATAAGAAAAGTTTTTTTTTTATCTGAATTGCATTAATAACTGACATTTCCTAAAAATTGTGATTTTATTGCAGTAGTACGTGTAAGAGCAGTTGTAAGAGGTAGAGTCAAAGCCTGTTGGTATCCAGCGGAAGGCTGAGCTGAACTTGTATTACAATTTACACCACGCCTTCCCGAGTTCAAATTGCTACATGCAGCAAAACTTCTACCGATTCCGCATATTGTTAACCCTAAAAATTTGCAATGTAAATCGAAAATAGAGAAGGTTTTGTAAATATATAGTTGTATCCAAAGTCTGTAAAAATTGACTACGACAGTGTATAGGAGCTTGTAATGGTTATTTTTTAAACCAAATATCACGAAAACAAAGAATACTTTTTATTGGGAGCATACATCCATATGGGTCTGTAGTTGCACAACTATTTATGTATGCCCGTTTATTATTGCTACGAATGCCAGAAACAAATCTACTCGGAATATCCACGGGAAATATGGATACCTTAATTAAAAGACTTTGCTTAATTTAGTTTACTATATTAAGCTACCTACCTAATATTTTAGGGTTTAATAATTTTGTTTACTTTTGAAAAAATTAAGTTATAGGTATCGCTTAAAAAATGATTTAAAATTGTATCCACCAAACTTAATGCTTTTCTATATTTACTATTACTATAGGTATGTACTTATGCGTAGTTAACTACCTACCTAATCCAACCACATCAGATGAAATTAGTTTAATGCAATTTAATCAGTCCTTTGAAGAAGATACCCCTTCTTAAAACCATTATTTACAAGAAGCCCTGCAATTATGAAACGCATATTTGAAATCTGAATATAGCTTATGCATATCTGCTTATGATAGGTGAACAGTTATAAGAACTGCTTGTGATATTTGTTGCCAGATGAATATTATAATTTAAAGTAGGTATTTTTTTTCAGGAACTAACATAGCTTCATTTTTGTTAATAAAAAATACCCACAGCACTGGCTATGCCAGCCGCACATTGAGAACTCAGCGTAAGCGTAAGATTCTTTCCTCTAGGTATACTACGAGTATATGTGAACACCTTTCGGCAATAACCCAATCAGCCCATATCAGTGCGATTTCAAAGCCGCTTATGTATGTAGCGACAAATTATAAAAACCCAAGACAACCTTTGTCATTCCCAAACTCATTTGCCTGTGCAGGCGGTTACTGCTTCTTCAAAATCAAAAAGAACACACCAACATCATTCTCGAAGTAATTGCGCAAAGCTAACATCAAAGGTATTTTTTTTTAGCTTGAATGTGGAGGTCTTTTGTGTTATTTAAAAATGTATTCGCCACCATTTATATCAAAAGCGTTTTGACGCTTAAAAAGGCAAAAGACTAAACACAAATAATTAAATGCACATAATATTAGCTGGTTTGTCAAATTTCATATGGAACTCAGTAATGCCCTATCATTGGATCAAAAACAATTTTGAGTACTATTTTTAGTACGCCTTCTTTTGTTAATTAAGTATTAATTTATGTGCATATGTTCTTAAATAAGATGACTATCACAGTTGGTTGGGGTCAAAATTCTTTTTTACAAAATTCTGTTTTTAAAATTCTGCAAAGAAGGAAAAAGGTTTGGAGAATGTTCAAATGCTTTTTAACATTTTCCAAACCTTTTTTTTTATTGTTTTGCAGAATTTAGTAGAGCAGAGATGGAGAGAACATTTTCTTTTCTAATTTTAAGATTTTTTTTTACAACGAACCTTCTTGAAAATGGTCTTAGAGTAATCGAAGATCCCACTGAGTCGCTTGTCGAAGGAATTTTGATTAAACAACATGCTGTCCTTTTATATGGCGAAATGAAGTATAAAAAGAAAACAAATGAAATTATAATAAATAAAAGTTGGAGTTTCTGACTGCTTTATATATTTTGTTATTATCTTTTTTTTCTCGTCGCTTAAATTTGTTAGTTTTGAAAAGCAGAATAAATAGAATTTTGTTGCTTTAAATTTGAAAATCAGAAGCAGAACTTCGTAAAGCAGAATATTTTGGAGAAGACAGAATTTTGCGAAACAGAATTTCGGCCGGATCCCTTCCACAATTTATTAGAATGCCTTGAATTTATTCGTAGGCTGAATGGATGAATATTTTTGAAGATAGAAGTAATAACCTGCTAATTTATTTCAGTAGCTGTTCAATAGTCAGATTTGCCTTGTGGACTGTATATTACCTGCTTTTATTATTATGTAATCCTGTGAAAATTAATTTTTTTTTTGAAGAATAAATGAAACGTCTCCAAGCTAAGTTTTTTTAATAATAATAAAAATAAACCAAAAAAGTATAACGAGAAAAAACAACGAACGATTAAAAATAAAAACTAAATAACAAAGTTGAATTAAGGACAGTGAATTTAATTGAAGCTCCGCTTCTGCGCTGCCTGTAACTTAAATTATTGTGCTTCGGCGTTAACAGTAGCTATAAATTAAAATCTCACGTAGAAAGCCATAAGCATTTAAAGAACATGTTGCATCCACTTTACCTTCTGCGGATTGAGTGGGACAAAAAAAAAAACGATATTTTTACTGAAAATAAATTATTGCTCTATTTGGCAAGAAACTAAACACTGCTTTGGAAAAGTAATAATACGTGTGAAAATAAAAACAATTTGATCTTTTTAAAATTGTAAAGCTTATATTACTTTAATCTGGTACGCTGTTCGAGTGAGTTAAAATATTTACTGCTCTCCAAAAATTGCGGCGAAATCGTTTATACGGTCTTTGTATTCGTATAGGATAGTTCGGATGCAGGCGCAAATCGCAAGCATTAAAGAATATGTGATGTGGCCTATGTGTGCGAAGGCCTTACCGCGCATATCGAATCATTTTTACAAGTCAAATTAATTAGTATCGTTTTTGATTTGGCAAAAACATCTTTTTTTTTCAAAACAAAAGCCAAAAGATTCGCCAAAAAAGTCAAAAAAAGAAAAGTGATCGGATGTTTATTTCATAATAAAGAGGAAGGTATGCCGTTAATAATGAAAAAAACATCAGCCAAATGTCCACCACGAGCACGCATACTGGACCATATCCTTTTCATGAAATTTTCCGTAGACCTTATTTTTCACGTGCCCCCAAAGGAAGCAGTCTCAAGGTGTTAAATCACAAGATCTCGGTGGCCAATTGTGATCACCTATTCGAGAGATAACACGGTCCGGAAACTTTTCCCGTAAAAGATCAATGGTTGCTTGTATGGCACGTAGCGCCGTCTTGTTAAAAGTAAACGAATGCCAGAACCTTTATGCCCAATTCACAATGTCGCGTTGAACGCGTGCGTGCGTCGGCGCGCTTTGACACGCTTTATCGAAACTTTACGATTTTAGATGCCAAAGCCCGCGAGCAACAATTTTGTAAAACGAAATGCTGCTTTGAAGCGAATGCGCGTTGAGAGAGTAGAGTATGCCAGATTAAAAGTTCGGTTTGGTTTAAACTAATGTACACAAATAGAGAGCAGAATTAAAATTTCAATTCTACTCTCTTTTTTCTTGTAGCTGTAATTTTTGTGCAAGAATAAAAAAAGGATTCTCAAAAATAAATAAAAAAATCATTCATAACAGAAATGCAAAAACAAAGATACAAGAGCAATGATTAATATTTTTTTTAACAAAGAAAATCTAAAGAAATTAGTATTAACTTAACAAAAAAATAAAGGTATTCGTCATTTTCACACACTAAATTAATTAATTTGCATTAAAAAAACATCATATTGCTTTTTAAAACATGTATGTGATAAACATAATTGATTCTGTGCCACTCCAACTAAGAACGGCACATCCCACGACATCAAATCGAACAATTCAAAATTCTGAAAATGTCAAACGCGCGTGAGAGTAGAGAGTAGGTCTACTCAGGCGTCGCGTTGAACTTTACGATATTTACGATCTAAAGTCGATTCAACGCCTGGAGTTGTATTTTGTGTGGCAGCATATGAACGCTTTGTTTCTACATAATCTGTCAACGCACGCGCGCGTCAACGCGACATTGTGAATTGGGCATTAAAATGATTCCGAAAGGAATTGAGGGGAACTCTTATGAGGGCAGATACCTCACTGAGGCGTAAGCAGGGGGTACAATAGACCAAAAGTCGCACAACAGCCCCTTTCACATAATAATAATAATAATCGTTCCATTTTTAGTAATGGTGTAGTTTCTAGTTGTCAAATGTCAAAGAATAAAAGCTTCAAAAGTGACAGCTGGGTCATTCACAATAACACCTCTCATTGGAAAACCCTTTATTATACAAGAGATTAATCAACTTTTTCCTGCAGACGATTTGAATATACTCAACCACGCACCTACTCTAAATCCAGACCCCAAGTAGGAGCAGCATGCTGTCCCCATATACGTACTCGTGACCTCTACAGAAATACGTAGGTACAAATCAAAAGTTGCGGAATATTTTTTTACTATAAAAAAATTACGCGTAAATTTTTGACGCCAAGAGATCATATAATAACCATTTTCTCATTTTGCTCCAGTAATGGAAACAAGTCTGAAATTTTAAACTATCCCTCCCGCCTGAAGGGAGGGAGATAGAATCCACCCTCCTGTATTAAAAAAATGCTTATAATTATACCCTCCTTAACAATCCGCAATTTGCGAAAAAAAATAAATTGTTTTGTTGGTTCAAATATACCTGACTTGTTTACCACAGTAAATTAAAGAAAATAAATAAAAATGTTGAAGTCTTGAAGTTAATGTGCGGAAAAATTAAATTTTTAAATATAAATAAAACTACCTAAGTAGCCGTGAAAAAATGTTTATATGAAAACATCATGTTTTTGAAGATATTTAACCAAATTAAATTGAATTTAACTACATAGGTAAGTTTGTAGTTGATTTAAAAAAATTGATGAACGTTATTTAAGAATTTACTAAATCTATATATATAAAAATTGAGCCTAAAATTGTGTTGGTTTGTCGCCGATTCACGCCTTAACGCATATACCGATTTTAACCAAACTTTCACACATCTCTGGTATTGGTCCATATATCATTTTTGTGAAGTTTGGTTGAAATTGGAAAACGTATGCGTGGGTTGTGCGTTATTGGAAAAACACATGAATTTCAGTACATTTTGGTTTTTGAATGATTTTTTTAGTGATTTGACATCTCAAGATGTCGTTCGAGAAGCTGAAGACTTCTAATTCGAAGATTATGACAAATTTTTTACCAAAACCGGAGCAAAAAAATGTGTTTTTACTGTAAAGTTTTTTGTTTTTATGAGGAATCAATTTTTATTTTGTCAAAATACTTTTTCGAGTTTTCAATCAGGTTCTTCATGTTTTCCCAACATTTTGAAAAAGTTTAGTCCTGCGGTTCCTACGCTGGTACCTTTAACTTATTGAAGATTGATTTTGTATAATTTAATTTTTTTTAGTTTATATCAAAAATGCCACGTCAGCGGAGAAGTGATATTGGTAGTCGGTCACGTAGAACGCAAAATAGATCAAATGAAAGGCAAAATCAATCACAAGAAGAGCGAGAAAATCAAAATCGAATTCAAAGAGAACGTATGGCCAGATCACGTTCAGGTTATTTTTAACTTTAACTTTTAAATTAATTTTTACTCAATTTATTCATTGAGTTCAGGTCATTCATCTAAACAACGTGAACATCGTAATGAGCAAGAAAGATTGAGAATGCAATCGCATCGCACAACAAGAAATGTTAATGAAAATGCTGAACGAATCAATGTTAATGTTGTTTTAAATGGTGCTGGATTTCGATATAATAGTGCCATTGATTATAGTTTGCACAAAAATGTAGTTATTGGCGCAATGAACAAATTATATCAATATTGTAATGCATTCAAATTTGGAAATAAAACTTCTGGAATGTGTTGTGCTCTGGGAAAGTTCGATTACCAGAATTACAATATCCACCTGAACCATTACGATCATTACTTTCTGGCACTACACCAGAATCGAAATATTTTTTGGATAACATTCAAATGTACAATTCATGCTTCCAAATGACAACGAATATAATACTAGATAATTATGTCGACATTTATGGTAATTTCGGCATCAGGCATTTCAAATGAAACATTGATTTGACGGAATTACATGAAGCAGTATGTCGGCGCAGTGGCTTAGTGGTTAGTATGTTGGACTACTAAGTGAAGGGTCCCAGGTTCAAATTCCGAAAAAAAAAAACGAAATTCCAAATTTAAATTTTTTTCTACTACTCCACATCTCGCAAATGTCTGAGAAACATCCGAGAGTATAATTGTCGTGAAAGAGCTTCTCAATTGGCCCTTTGGACTCGGCATAAAATTGTACTTCCCTTCCATCCGTCCCAAAAATCAAAAACACGCACAAGACTAATGGTTATAAGGAACTAGGCCTTAGGTCCCTACGGATCTGTTGCGCCAACTATTTATTTATAGTATGTGCATTCTCGGAATTATTTCATGCTTATTTTGAGATTCGATTCTTTCGAAAGTGTGTTGAATTTGAAGAATCTGTATTTTGAATTTCGAACAGATAGGAAGTTCATTCTATCAATCGAAAGTTAATTTTTCATTCCAATGTTGAGTATATTTTCACTTTCTAATCGTTCGCAACAAATGTCAGTTTTTTATTCGTCTGTATTTTCTTAACGCTAAAAAGTGATAATTGTTGCTTTTCCATATTTTCTCGAGGAACTTTTTTTTCCGAAATGGATTTGAGGCATCCTTATGTATGAATTTTTTTCATCTTTCATCCATAAACAAAACAATCGCCATGTCTGCAGGTATTTGTCACCAATTGTTTACAGAAAAACTGTATCAAAAAAAATTTTGTTTTGTTTATACAGTAACCATGTTTGAAAGGTAGTGTGACCAGAATTGAGTTGAATAATTAAGTCAAAAACTTGAGGTTCAATATAACATAATACCTTCTTTTTGCATTCTTTACTTCAACAATATGGGTTCGCAATTTTATAACAAAACTTTAAAACATATTTTAGATAAGCTCATATTTAAATTCCAGACTTTAGCATGTCAAAATATTACTAATAACATATTTTAATATTCTTAAGCCTGGTCCCATTTGAGATAAGACTTCTACTTCACATTTTCGTAGATCTTAGCATATATTTCTCAATAAGTAGTTAATATTTTTAATATTTATACAGTTTTATTAAAACAATGAAAAAAGAGCCTCTATAAAAAAAAGTATGTTCACTCCATATAAAATAAAAATATGCAACCGCTGATTTCGAAAGTTGAATTTATTTTCTGACATTCTCGATAGTGAATATTATTCGTTCGAATCTCAAAATATACAAAGTTCATTCGAACAAGTAGAGACATTCGTTCGAATTGATTATTCGTTCGAATCTCAAAAAAAGCATGATTATATTCATTTCATTAACGGGCGGAACGAAGTTCGCCGGGTCAGCTAGTATCATTATACATATGCTATAACTTTTCAGGAAGACATTGATTCTGGAGCCATTAAATAATCACCGACGATCATTCTGTTATCGGGCACAAAATTAAACACACGTGGTAGGGAGAAAGCAATAAAACCAAATGAGGAATACTAAAAAAACACATTAACAATATACACAGCAGTACAAAAATATTAAACATACCCATATAAACATTTTATACGGTTACATAAGCGTAACAGGTTTAGCGTATAAACGAAGTGCCATAGCCCTATGTCAAAATCCTACCGACCGAATCTTATAAACAGTCAAGTCGGGCGTATTTAGGTACTTTAAGAAGAGTTGTCTTGTATAATCAATGTTAAACATTAGATTTTGCTAAATACAAGCAACTTTTACTATGGAAAGATAGAGTCTATCTCTTTCCGTTTGCGGGCGGGAGGAGTCATTCAAAAAAAACATACTTAAATTAAAAAAAAAGTATCAAAAAACAATGCCAACACACAATAAAATAACTACGGCACTTTTAAAAGCCAAACTCTGTTCTTTCACATTATTTTTAAATCGAGTTATTTTTGTTTAAAAAAAGTTTTTTGGAACAAATACCAACAAACAAATTTGATATTTAAGGAATAAAATTTCAAATAAATTGTATGCTGATTTTTTTCAATATTCTGAAATTAATTTGTTTGCAGTTTCTACTGCCCAAATTCAGAATCGAAAACTGAAAACCAGATTAATTTATTTCGTTTAGTTTTTGAATAATGTATTATTACCCTTGCTCCATGAAATAAGTACGAAGGACATGTGGCTGTTGTATTACGGGGTGGGTGCGATGTTTTGTATGTCCAATTTTCTTTAAATCCAAGGGAAACGTGGATACAAAGTTACAGAATTTGCATTTAAGACTTGTTTTCATTACTTTCGGAGCAAAATCAAGAAATTATTATGCTAGTATCACTTGCGGCCGAAAATCCACCCCTCCTTCTTAAATAAATAGGAACAAGTGTTCCACACTTTTTGATGTTTACTTTTTTTATAAGCAAAAAGAGATCAAGATATAGAACAAGTAAAAGTGTTATCATCGGCCTGGGCGATTTTTTGATACATTCTACTGCATACAAGTCATGCAAAATAAGTTTTGTATGGGAGGTACCAGAAATACTTGACCGACATAGCCCATTTTTAGTACAAACCTAACGAAGATAAAAAGAAGTCCTTTCATCAAACTTTATTCGCCTAAGTTGCTTCCTTTGGGCGCTATCGTATTTTCAACAGACGGAGAAACACATGAGTCCAATATTGATTTTTTATGGCAGGTACCAGAACTTTCATCAAACTTTATTCGCCTAAGTTTCTTCCTTTGGGCGCTATCGTATTTTCAACAGACGGAGAGACACATGAGTCCAATATTGATTTTTTATGGCAGGTACCAGAAATATTTTACCGACATAGCCCATTTTCAATACCAACCTGACTACGATAAAAAGAACCAAATTTCATTCGCCTATGTCAATTCCCTTGGGCGCTATCGTGCTTTCAACAGTCAGACAGACAGAGCACAGAGAGATGAACATGGCTAAATCGATTCATAATGTGATCCTGATTCAGAATATATATATCTACTTTATGAGGTCTCCGGTGACTATTTCTTGGCGTTACAAATGTAATGGCAAAGTGAATATACCTTCCTGTGGAGGGTATACAAAAATACGGTCAATAGAATTGTAAGCATTGTAACGTTAATGCGTTTCAATTGTTTTTAAAAATTCTTAATATTTACACGGCAAAAATAACTTGATTTAACAATAATATGAAAGATTGAACACATTAAATAATGCTACAGCCCTTGCTTTTATTGTTTTATTTTAACTAGGTAAATCTTTTTTCAAATAAACGCTCCGCCCAAACAGAGCGAAATAGACCCCCCTACCCTTTCCACCATTGGTAAAAAATGCTTGTATATAACCACTCTACAAGAAACCCTTATCATATTTTGGCGTCCAAGTTATCGTACTCTCATCGTGAGTTACATATATCGATCGAGTGATATCAACCGGAATCGGTATTTTTTTTGCCTAAGCCCGAAAAAAAATTATGCCTTTTTCAAACATAGTATTTCTTTTGGGTGAGAAATATAAAAATTGTATATTTTCCTATGGTAGTACAACGAATCTATAGTACAAAGTGATTCAAATTTGTAAACGAGTTGATACTTGATAGATAGATAACTAAAACTTGTTTGCTCTCTGTAACCCAAGAACCTAACCGAGGATTTTGTTTTCACTTTTTAACTCTCTCCATTACGTAGTAAGAGAAAAATATTGTACTCGAGATATTAATCAATTCTGACATTACGATGATAGACGAACTCAAAAAAGTTGGTGGCAAAATCCTGTCCGTCTGTCTGTCTGTCTGTATGTCCCTATGCCTACAACCTAAACGGCTATCCAGATTTTGTTCAAACTTTGGATTTGGACCTAAATATTAATGGTACTTCCCATATAACATTTTCATACCAGTTTAATTTGTTCGAAAACGGCACTAACGATTTCAAATAAAATTGATATTTAAGCTTAAGTAGATGAGGTTAACATAACTGTATACTCAGTTTGCCGCTAAACGGTATAAACGGTTTTCGAATAACGGTAGGTACTTTGGAAATTTGAACATATCTCGAAAACGGTCTATACGATTGTAACAAAAATTCATTTCTAAGGTAAAATGTCATCTTAATGGCAAACTCAGAGTTCCTCAATATTATCGTAAAATTATTTTTTTTTTTAAAAAGTTATTTTTGATTAAAATGCAAACTTAGAGTAAAATTTATGTTTTCAAAATTATTGCGTCCTTTATTTTCAATTCAAATCACTCAAAACGCTAATTTTAAAAACTGCTCATATCTCGAAAACCTCATTTTCGATTTCTATACAACTTTAAAAACCGAGTAGTGCTAACATCCCAAACAATATCTAACTTGTACTCGATTTTCAGTTAAATAGTTAAGCAATAGTATATTTTAAACTAAGCATTGCAATATTTAGTACTGTTTTGTCTGGCAAATTTTACAAAAACCGCTCAAACGATTTTCATAAAAATACATATTGAAGATAAAATCAGTATTCAAAATAAGATCCCGTACCTAGTTTTTCTCAAAAAATTCTAAAAAATCTGTTTTTTTAATTATTTATGTTTGCCGATCCATTTTTACATATCTATGCTATACATATTTTTGTTATAATCTATCCACTTCCGATAAAAATGAAATAAAAACTAGGCAAAACTTCATTTTAGCAAATATTACCCTTTTATCAATCTTGTTGAATATGCACCTTCAAATAATTGCAACCATTTCCTTACACTATCAGAAACTCACACTTCAATTGCATCCCCACACACGTCCATCGGCATATTCGGTTTTTAATTGCTAATACGAGTACAAACTCAAAAACAAATCTCTGAAAACTTACATAATATAGTTTTCTATGTAAATATTTCGGTCTAACACAACCCCAACTTCTAATAATAGACACATTAAAAAATCGTTACTAATATGTTCCAGTCAAAAATAAGAATATGCATAAGTAGATCAGATAACAACAACCACTGCCACAATTTGCCTTGTAAAGTGTAAGAATTTATAAAATAGTACTGTAGACGCTTCTAACTATTTTACCATAACTTAAGACAATTGGTATATTTATGTACTGCCTATCAGATGAATAACCCCAAGGGATACTTTTCCTATATTCTATGCACCGGTTCTCAGATTTTCACTTAAGAAAACAAAAAACCAAACTTTTGATGAACGAGAAAGTGTCGTTCAACCCAGTCGTGCACTTTATTTGTGTATAATTTTGTTTGACGTTGAGTAAGTCAAGTTGAGAATTGGAAAACTAGCTGACGTACAGTTACGAAGATTTACCAGATTTACAAAATTTATTTGTATGAATTGATTGAAAAAACATTTCACAAAAATTGATGCCTATTTTTTCAAAACTATTCACCAATGCCTCAAGCATTGGAATTATGCCTAAAAGGCATAATTATGCCTCAGTTGGCATCACTGCATCAATCTGAAAGGATGTATATGTTAATATTTTTCGTAACCAAGAGCAACCATTCGTAATTTAAAACTTTACATAGTTCAAAACTTCAGTTTTATAATATGAATCAAAGTTGGTATCGCAGTTCTGTCCATTAATACATGTACTTTAGGCGAAACAAATCGACGGATTTTTTCAGTTTCAGTTTTTCTGTATGGCTTTTATAAGCTCAAAGATCACAGTACAGTGTTGAAGATTCAGTAATTTTTGTGTTATTCATAAAAATTAATTTAATATTTGAGCTGTACCTATTAATTATAATATTCAACCTCTTACATAGGTGTAAATTCAGTAATATGATAAAGTATATATTTGAAACATGGCTTAGTGCACTAAATACAAAATTAATGCATGTATTTAATATGCATCTGCATGTACGAGTGTTTATATATGATTGTGGGTCAAACGTATAGTGTCTGTTATTAGAGAAGTAATCATAGGCGACAAAAAAGTGGACTACATTTTACAAATGGGTTCTTATATTTATTAAATGAAATGGTAAAAACCACAGTTTGATGTACACAAAATAAATTAAATAAGCATTATACGTATTTCAGTAGCTAATGAATGATAATACCTACCATTTAATATTTTTTGTATGTCTATTTATGTATATATTATTTTATATTTTGTTATTTAGTTCAAAAAAAATGTTCGTCATTGTTGTAACATATCTTTAATCAAGTGTAGTTATGTGTATTATTTAATCACTTTCATTGTCGTCTGAATTTTATAAAATTAATACTATTTATTATAACAATAGCATGTCATAATAGCATATTCATTTACGAATTTTACAGAATTCTATTCCAAGTGATATAATTTCCTATCAAATTTATTGAGGTCAAAAATTTACCTGTAGGGTATGGTAGTCCGAAACTAGGATATCCTGAGTAGCCACGACCAGCTGCGTACGCAGCATATGCTGCCGCTGGAAAACCTTTAAAGTGAAAAAAGAAAGCCAAGTATTAGAGCATGTTTTATATAAAATAATTGAACTAAAACAAAAGTTATTTTATTTGTTCTGTATGAGATCTATTCTTTTTTGTTCTAAAAGAGTTGACAAGAGATACCTACTCCAATCCACTCAGAAATTGCCAATATTATAATTAATATAATACATTTTTAAGTTGACAGTTCAATTAGACAACAGACAAGTTGTCATGATGAAATAAATAAACATTTGTTGTCTACTCTGTAAATGCCTCGAAATGACTTTCCTCATCCATAGGCATTCACAAATTTCCATAGCATTTCCATTGATCTAAGTGTGGCGGGTACGTATCTCTCATTTTTCGCCAACCCACTTACCTAACCTAACATTGTTTTCCAACATAACGTTTCATTCACCATAGTGAAATTGCTACAAGATTTGATATTATTATAAAGGTGTGCAACTTAACTTACCATCAGGAAGAGTACCCAGTCCCCACATTATATTATCTATGAGAATACAAAGAGAAGAAATGTTAATTTATTAAAATACATCGATTATCTTTGTCTAATATATATATAGTTATATAAATTCATATTTCATTTAAGTAAGTGGCAAGTTAATTTGCAAACTAAGAAAAAACATTATGTTTTCTAATAACTAAAACATAGTTTTTCTAATGTATATATAAAAAGAATCTATTAAAAGTATTTATTTAGTTTTTGCATTTTTCACCACTAGGTAATAATCACTACAAATTGATTATCTTTCTAGTTTGCTCCTTCATTTGTTAATATTTTCTAATGTTATTTTTATTATTACGAAAATAAAACAGTCTTGAAATGCACTTTTATTTACTAACAATAATATACTTGCACGCATCATCTGTTAAAATGTCTTGTTAACCAAATTTGCTTTTACAAACTCATAGCATAGACTCATCATGGTGTCGTTTTTGCTTATATGTCTCACTTGTTACACGAGTGCCTATAGCAAAAACCGATATGTGCGACCAAATATTCAAAAATTACTTAATATTTATAGATAAATAAGTTTTATTTTTATAAAATACGGGTAAATTATCAATCATCATCATCAATACATAGTATAAAGGAAATTCCCCAACAAAAAAAAAAACACTCGTTGCTGCTAATTTCGAACGGATTTCACTGCTATGATCTAATTTCTCAGGGAAGGTTAATGCGTATTAAAAATTGGTATCTCTTAAGGGAGTTGATAATTAAAGGTCTAAATCAAATGTTACTATTTCAGGCTATGTGCAGGCGCACCCTTCTAACTCCACTATTTCTAATGGTTATACAGCTTTAGCCTTGACATTTTATAAATGACATTCTACACAATGTAGCAGTAATAAAAAAGGATCGCAGCACCTCATATTCAAATAAAAAGCGAACACTATTTTTCGCAGCTATAATTGTAAATTTAAATGATTGCATAATGCACATTGCCCAAATAAATCAGTTTGCGAAATATGGCAAGACTTATATAATACGAAAGGCACGGGCAAGTCGGGTGGGTACAGCTAGTAAATACATAAATCAGTGCATTTTTTTCTATCGATAATATTGTTATAATTTTAAGGTGTGAATAAAAGTCTTTCACAAATAACAAATTGAAAATTCATACTTTATATAATTTGTTATAAGGTTTTTTTTACTGATACATAATTTGATTAAATACATTCATTGGTCTTTAAGTAATCAAAGCGAATAAGAATTGTTGTTATACCGCATTTACGGTATTATATAACATATAAATATATAAAAGAGAGTGACGTTATTTACTACGCTTATAACTCAAGAACGCCTGGACCGATTTCGATGATTCGCACCAATTCCGACTGGTCTACGGCCAAAAAAACAAAATTCCCAAAAAAATAAAAAAAAAATTAAATTATGAAGATCGCTCCCATACATGTATGGAGCGATCTTACGACGCCATCTTCGTGACAGATGACGTTTATGTTTACGTTTCGTTGTGACAATTATTTTTTTGATAATTTTTTGCGACAATTGTTTTTGCACCAAATTTGTGTGACAATTGCTTTTGTAGTGATTTTTTTGTCACACATTAAAAACGAACATGATTTCAAATGCATTTTTTTTCAAATTTTTATCAGCTTTCGACAGTTATTGTACATAATTCAATTTGATTTAATACATTGTTTTGAAACGATTTTTTGTGAAAATACCAGCGAAAAGTGATTTCATAGAGGTGAGTTCAGTTTGATGAAGAGCATATTGTGTAAGGATGTAACATAAATATTATGTTCTTTGTATTTGCGTCCGGATCGACAATCAATCCAAACGTTAATTTTGGATTGTATTGTTACATAGAAATTCGTGTTGACAAATGTCATGTAACTTAAAAAATTCCGACTCACCAACACACTCGCACCTTGCATATGCCACTTCCGCTTTGGGCAAAGTGCCTTGCAGCGTTCATAGAATTTTATCCGTCAAATTTGAAATTGTTCGTTAGGTGTGAATAATATTTTTTTTTAGGAATAAGTGTATATTTGCTTAAAATATTCAAGAAAAACTAACAATAGGGGTATTCACGATTCGGTTCAAGAGACCTAGTAAAATTGCGAAATTTTATTTTTCTTTAACAGATCGTGAACACACTTTTTCTCACCTCTTGCAAAACTGCAAAAATATGACAGATTTTTCCATGCTGTCCTGAAAAAAAACTTCTAAACTTTGCTGAAACTGAACGATTTGCTTTTTATTGTTTATTATGCCGAAAAAAGGCGAAAAGAAAAAATATCTTAGATAATTGAGAGAGTAAAGACGAAGATGATATCGTGCAAACCCACCTTTTCTGACCATTTTTTAACTGGATTTTCCCTTCGGTGGGACGGTGGCACTTACTTTTGTTTTTCATTCTCTTCTCTTCCGATACACAGAAATTAAAAATTTAGCGAATTGTCAATTTGACAATGCTACACTTTACTCTGTTGTATTTTTCGATTACAATAGGGTCAGGGTATAGCTAAAGTGCAAAAGTGTAGCGAAATTTCAGTCAGTATATTTTGTTGTTGTAGTGCGAAAAAAAGTTATACTTTCGCACTTTCGCAATGATTAAAGGCCAGTTGCATCGGATCGTGAATACCCCTATTGTAGATTGGTTGACAGCATTTATTTTTGTATTTTTTGTATGTTTTTGCATGTCACACGGATTCTTATGACTTTTCACACGTATTCACAATTCACTCCCACAGATAGAAAATCTAAAAGAGAATTTTATTTTCAAAATTTTGCTACGCAATTGGGTAAGGCTTAGTTATGAACAAAATGTTGTGTAAGGTAGGTGAAAAAAAGAAAAAAAGGGTAGGTGATAGTCACTTTTGTAATAGTCAAATACGTAAGGTGATCACAAAATAACTGTACAAAATTGGCATCACTTTGTTATTTCAAACATAGTTTTGTGTCAGTTGTCATTTGCACCGAAAATTCAAGGTAGTAAAAAAATAGGATAGTTTTGGACACGATAAGTGGCGATGTTGTTGATATGAATATTTTAATTGAGTTACTCGAAGTACTAATTCTACGCAGACGAAGTCGCGGGTACCAGCTAGTATTGTTATAAAGGCTGCATAATTTGATTAACAAATTCTGACAAATAAGATGATACGAGCAAATAAACATACATCAAAATGGCTATCTTAGTATATTCTACTACATTCGATATAATTTCGATTTGATTATATTTCGCTTATTAGCTTATCAATGCACATAAGTCATTGAGTATTCTAAACTCTAAAACGGAACTTAAAAACTTCGTTAAATTATGAGTACTTTATGAGTACACTTTGATATATAATGTTTTATAAATTATATAATGAAAACGACACACACACACAATATTCTATTATATTTGCAAAGTGGGGAGCCAAGCCCCACAATGACTACGTATATCTACGGAGCAGTCCCACAGGATTTGCCTAGAAAAGACGATACATTTACAAATAGGATTATATTAAAGCAAATGGTTAAAAACACACATTGTAATATGTATATAATCTTAACGACGAACAAAACACATGAAAACAGATAAAAATAGTAAAAATACATTATTTGTATTAAAGATAATTAAATAGCAGATATATAAACAAAATTGTATCTTGTCCATTACCATTGTACGGTTTAATTTCACGCGCATTATTTCCTATTTATGTATAGTTACACTAAGTTACATGTAATAGAAGTAAATTTTTTTGTGATTATTTATCTCTAGGTTACATGTAATAAAAGTAAATGTTTTGTCATTATTTATCATAACCGTTATTTGTCACAAAATGGTTTGTTTAAAATATTGTGGTTGATGTATAATGTATAGATAGATAATAGATTCTATGCAAATAAAATGTTTTATATAGTACGAACTGAAATCTCTGCGTCTCTCTTTATTAAAAATTCCTACATCTATAGTAATAAGTAAAACTATATTAGTTTACACGCCTAATGATAAATAACTGTTACATTCTTTTTATCTAAATATATGTATGCCCAATTTAAAACAATTGACTTTTGCTAATATCCAAAAAAAAGGTTCAAAAATGTCGACTTTTACATTAAAAAAATATTTAAATTTTTTTGAGCCACTAGGGCACATAATAAATAAAAACACATTCAAGTTAAAATTAGAAAGTAAGTACGCTTTCAATAAAATTTCTATTTTTTAAACATATTTTATTATAGTTTATGATCTTTATGAACTAAGTTTAAGTTTAACTATTAAATCGCTTTCAATATTATTAGATACATTTGGATTGTTACGAAAATTTTCAAACAGTTTGTGGCACGTCAGCCCTAGGCATCAGTATACTTAATGATATCTAAGGTGATATCGAATTCTTAACTAGGTATTTAAAAACAAAAAAAAAGACAGTTTTTGTTGCTAAATTTATCATATATTTAGTTTAATGGTAGGTAGTTTCATAACTGAGCCGAAGTGATTTTTCTTTAATTTTCATGCAACATTTTAAAACCTAAAAAATTATAAGACAATCTCTCTCACGAATTTCCACAAATATGTAACATTGTTGTTACCAGATAAACATTTTTTTTTTAGCAATGTTTGCTGGCGAACATTTTTTAAAAAGATTGAAAAATGTCGCCTAAAAAAGAAAACAGTTGCATTTTAAAAAGCTGTGCACTTCTTTGTATACTAAGTAAAATCATATTTAGTGTCCAGGCAAGATTTTACAAACTCACAATGGCGAAATTTTCCATATAAAATTAGTCTGAATGTTAAAAATGATTATTGGTAAGGCCCTAAGCTTATTTTGAACCTCTTCAAAACAAAAAAATACATATTTATAATGCAAAAAAATATCAGAGAGCTCCATTTAAATGCGCATAGCAAAACTACGTTGTTTTCAAAAGCAAATCGAATTTAAAAACATTTATAAATGTTTAACTGAACTTAATACAAAACATAATCTGTGGAATGAAGGCATACACCGCTTCTTTTTTTAAGCCAAATAGTTATTTAACACTGACTAAAATTCAGTTGTAAATATGGAATGGCTCCGCCTTTTTGCGTACCTATAGGTACGTAATGCTAAAATCCAAGTATTTGTTTATTGGCTGTAGCTGATACCAAACAAGAAAAACATGAGCATAAGAAAGAAGGCAATCCATTTGTGATCTTCCCAAATCCCAACCACTCTGGAATAATACGGAGTTTTTTTTATATATTTGGCAATTCATCAAAGACTATATAAAATAGATCGTTGGCTGGGAGCAAAACGGGAAATGTGATAATTTACAAGCTACTTTATAGAAAGTTTCGCGAAGCCCATCCTTGCACATATGATATATTTTTTAGTTGAAACGTCAAAAAAACTTGTAGGATAATAAAACTGGTTTATAATGGCCAGAGTAGTATTTTGTTCCAATATTTCTGAAATGCTCCAGCCATATAAAATCTGTTTCGTTTTCCTACAAGTTTTTTTTAGCTGTCGCTTATTTTTTTGTTTTTCTGACGTTGTCGAGAACTACCCTACTGAACCATTTCTGCCCGTGTAAGTTAAAGGAGCGCCATTGCCGCCACAGGGATATTTAGAAAATCCCAGTGGCCATCGTTCATATGCAACCTCTTCACAGCCAAACAATTTTAGAGCGCGCGTAAGAGTATGTTGTTTCAAAATTTGCAAAGAAAATCGAGTAAAGTGCGCGGGAGAGAGTCTATGTTATACAGTCTTTACAATTAATGAGACTAGACGAATGAATAACATTAGTTGTCATCTTCCAATACAAAAAGGATTAACAAAAAAGCTTCATATTTAAATCGAATGGAAAACATCTTTCAAGCTTAATCCTCATTCTTTAGTCACTTACATCTCAATAACTGATGTCAGGCTGGGTCCTGGGCCTTTTATCTACATTAACTTTTAAAATACAGGTAGAGGTTCCCACTTTTCCTGTCACGCGGATTAATCCTCATTCTTTAGTCACTTACATCTCAATAACTGATGTCAGGCTGGGTCCTGGGCCTTTTATCTACATTAACTTTTAAAATACAGGTAGAGGTTCCCACTTTTCCTGTCACGCGGATTATGATAAAATGTTTGACGTCACTGTGTACAAATTACGTAACCAAAGGAAAATAATAATAAGCTTTCTCATATTGGTATCAACTGAAATTTGACAGAATATTTTAATAACCTATAGGTATAATGGAAGTTTTTAAAACAAATCATGTTTTGTTTAAATGCCTGATAAAGATCAGATCCATTAATCAAAAATGCGCTGCACGCATTCAATTTGCTTTTGATTAAAACGGAGATATAAAAGATCTCGTAAAGAGAAAAATCACAGCGTTGAAGGTGCCTATCTAATAAGGCTGTTCATTGCAATAAATGTCCATGTAGATATTTATTTGAAACAAGAGAATCATTTATTTCAGTTGCTTCACCTATCCGTAAATTGATAAAATTAGGGATTAAACAGAAAACTCATTGCTGGCGTGGAATTTGAGTAATAACCGCTGTTGATGGTCATAAGCCTAATGTATTAGTTCCCGGTATTTGGTACAAAGTGGCAGTTGGAACATCAAGTCCCTGCATTGATAAAAGATCACTCAGAGGATAACTGAGCGTTGCTGCCGTTGACCGAATATGAGATTGTTGAGAAGCAGCTGCTGCTGTTGCTTGAGGCCTAATTTGGGCAGCAGCTGCTGCTAAAAGACGCTTATAGCCAACTATAGCCGCTGCATCATACAGCGATGGCGTTTGCTGATTATTAGCAGCAGCAGCGTACTGTAAGAACGATGCGCCGTGATGGGTAATTTGTCCAGCACCCGCATTTGCGGGTAATGGTATAATTGTATGGGATGGAGCAGCGACAGCTGCTGCAGCTGCCATTGCAGCAGCATTATGTTGTTGTTGTTGATGCTGTTGCTGGTGTTGTTGGTTGGCGGCTGCCGCTGCGGCTGCGGCCGCTGCAGCAGCAGCCAGATTAGCTGGCATTGGATATGGTGTATAGCGTATTGAAGCTGTTGCTGGGCCTGAGTTTATGGTATTTGATTGATGAAGATGGTGATGGTGATGTGCGGCAGAATGAGCGAGTGTACTACCAACCACACCACCACTACTACTGCTATTTCCCCAAACTAACAACTCACCATATGCTGATCGACCTGCAGCACGAGTCTTGGCTAGATTTGCCGGTAACATGACTTCTTTGGGTTGGGCTTTCTTGCATTCCACCTAAAATTAAAATAATTTCAATAGTATTAATAAATTTTAAGAAAAATATATAAAATGCATAAAACATATATGTAGAAATAAGTAAGGTAAAATAAGGTTAAATAAAATAACGTAAAACAATACTTAACAAAAAACCGGTCAAGTGCGAGTGTCACTCGCACACCGAAGGTTCCGTACGTCGCTTAAATTAAAAATTATTTTCTTTTGTAAGAAGGAGGGAAGCATCGAAAGCCGGTGTGTCAGACTTCAATTCACTAAAACCACCTCTGCCTCCATTCCCATTTTCTGGCGGAACCATTGTTTAGCATTTCTTAATTAGGGGATGCTATGATTTTTTTTTTTGCCTTAGTTCATTCCTTTTTCACCTGGAACCATATGGGATCATGATAACTAAATAAATCCATCGCCCTGGATTTTTTAATTGATCACAGCTGCATTTCATGACCAGAATTGATGTTAAAAGGTGAATTTTTTTTGTTTAAAGATGTCCCAAAAGCTATGGAAAATACGCCACAATTATCCGCATTGCTCTGACGTTGCACATCAATAAAATTCATAGTTGGCAGTGCATCTACAAAAGCCTGCTGCAAGAGCGGCAGCGCCTTCCCCCACTGACTATGATTATAAAAGTGACCACCTCCGCTAAAATTATTTCCACAATAGAGAAGTTGTAAATGTGGTTGCTGGGGATGGATGGGAGGTATTGCCGCTATAGACCTCAATCCATAGGACGAAACTGATATTGCCCATAACTATATAAGATCGCTTGAAATACATTTACGCAATCATCTTCAATATAATTACTGTCACCCAATATGTAGCTGATATCAAAAGTGAAATTCGGAAAATCCATATTTTACCAAAATTAATTACAAGCAAATAGCAAATTTGTGAAGTTTTCATTAACAGCCAACGAATACTAAAATGAAAGAAATAACTCAGAAGTCATAAGGCCAGAATCATTTCCATATTTTTAATGGCAACATAGCTCCCCTCTCAGTTAACATCCATAGTCATACATTGCAGATGAGGTAAACTCCATACATACTACATTAATGTAAGCGTAGGAGTAAAAAACATAATAAAAGAAATGACCGAGAACTTGTTTTTGCATAAAATACGTCAACTTTTTTCAAGTGTCATGTCTCATGTGTGCATGTATTCATTGGAAAAGTTCCAAACACTAGTGTGGTCTTTGAACTAGAGACAAATCATACTGAGACCCCCAACTCGCAATCTTCTTGCAGCTGGCAAATTCGCCATTTTGTATTTCATATCAGTGTTATGTCAATTAAGAATCCGTTTGACATGCAAAAAAATACAAAAATAAATACTAAAAGTGTTCGGGAATACCACATTTTTAACATGACTGAATGCCATTGGTTATTTATTTTAAATTGTTAAAAGGCGAATAATAATAAATATGAAAAAAAATTGGCTCAAAAGTTTTTAGTTTTCCTTAATTAATCTAGATTGTTAATATTTCATGAATAGCTATATTAAGCAAATGTACACTTATTTCTAAAAAAAAAATTTTATCCACGCGTAACGAACAATTCAAAATTTAACGGATAAAATTCTATGAACACTGCCATCAACTTTGCCCACAGCGAAAGTGGCTCATTTATTTTGCAAGTGTGTTGGTGACTCAGAATTTTTGAAGTTACGTGACATATATGTCAATACGAATTTTTATGTAGAAATACTAGTGCACCAAATCGTGACCACTCTGAAAAAAATAGAAAAAAATAAATAATATGTGACGGAAAATCGGCCGAAGTTGTTGGTCTCAATCTCTCAGTATTGTCTCTTCTGTGAACTGTGTGAAATTAAACTTCCCGATTATTTTTTAAAATTTAAATTTATTTGCCGAACACCTTTCGCTTCGACTATTTTCAATTCAATGCCCGGGAGTCTTGGCGGTCCTATATATTTAAATATTTCAGATTAATCTGATAGCATTATGAAGTTGGTGTCGTTATTTATACTGACTAGCTGATACCCGCGACTTCGTCTGCGTACAATTAGTACTTCGAGTAACTCAATTAAAATATTTATATCAACAACAGCGCTACTTATCGGGTCCAAAACTATCCTATCTTTTCAGCCAACCTATCAGCCCTACAGCCTAAACATTTAAATTCATTGGTATTATACCAAAAGTATAGAATTTTACTATCCCTAACTTCGGAAATAATGGGTTCATCATTTAAACTTGTATCCAATTTTTCATCCCCTTCGCGTTTTGTTTTCACAACAAAAAGTAGCGAATGTCATTATCAGAGGTCCCATCTATCCCTATACCAAAATTGATAAAAATTGGTTTTGCGGTCGTTAAAAGGTAACATTTGAAAGGTAACAATCTTACTTTCGCAGTTAAGTGGATGCTAAATGTTTTATTTATAAACTAAGTATTAAAAGCCCATCAGCTCTAGAGTTCCTATCCAAATCCCCCCAAGTTTTGAAAATAAAATTCTCTCTTAGTTTTTCTATCTCTGCTGTGAATTGCGATTCAGCGTGACCATTTTGCGTCTAAAGTTGCGATTTGGAACTTTTTCGAGAGCCTGGCACAATTTTGTGCTATTTAAGCCTTTTTTTTAGTTGGAGAAGGCGCTTTAAAAATATTTCAAAAGCTCTTATATCCAAATAAAAACATTTCAAATGTAACGCAGTTGCCTATCACAACACTATTACAGTGTTTGACGAACCAATACTTTTTAAATATCGTTGACGAATTTGAAATAAGCTATTCTGCTTCAGAAATTACACTTTTTTCTCATTTGCCCTTTTTCATACGACTTTTCAGAATGCTGCAACGGTCACATACTACTATAGAAACTACAGAAATAATATAGAGTGGATATTTCTTCCTGACGTACCTACTAGCTATGTGCGCATTGGAATCCGAGGGGTCCCGAAAAACACAAATAAAATCACAAGGTGTTTTCTACTGCGCCACCTCGCCGCAACGTCTGACAAACATCCGAGAGTATAACTGCCCTGACAAAGTTTCTTAATTCAGCCCCTCGTATACGGCACACTCCACAAAAAAAACTCTTGAACCAATACAAAAAATTGTCTTAAAACTTTTTTTGTGTGTACCTACCTATGCCTATATGTCTTCAGATCTCAGACTATTTCTTTGACAGAGTTACTCAGAACAAACGAATACTAATGAATGTACTGACAAACAACCAAACATAGGAAAATCGCAACTACTAAAAGCAATAACTCCGGTGTAGTTAAAGAGATGCAGTCACCATCCAGTTCCAAGGATGCATAATTTAATATTAAAGAATATAGTTTTTGATTTGATTTGATAAAGATTATTGGCAGCCACATGCAGCTTAACAATAACAAATTGCATACAAAGCAGCAGCAGAAAAGTACGAGAGCTTTACGAGGGGAGAATATCGGCTTTTTACAACGCGTTGAAAAAAACAAACTGGGTATAGTTCAAATCAGACTCGGGTAGGGGTCTACTCGCGGATTTTCTTTGGCCATTTATCATTTCGCAATTGACTTTTTTTTCGAATTTTATTTACTTCGCATTGTCTAGCAAATTTCCCTTTCGCAATTTGCCATTTCTCTGTATTATTAAGTTTTTAAACTGTTTGCGATCTAATATATCAAAATAAATTTCGCAAAGTTTATGGAAAAGATTGTAACGCAAACAGCTTGAAAGCTTAGTAAGACTATGCAATTTAATAATAAGTGGAGCTATGGGCTTTCAACAAGCTATTGTTGAAATAGTCATCTTTTTGCTCTAAAATACTGTTTATTCTGCTGTCTTTGTCTTTTTCTTTTGTGGAATATTATCACCCCTGCATACTTTTTTAAGTGCACATTTTGTCAATTGCAAAATCGACAGTGCATCCAAAACGGAAATTAACAGTTAGCGAAATAGGATCATCCAAAACAACAAACAACGGAATGTAAAAACGCGAGAAAAGTATTGCGAAATGATAACATTGAGAGGTAAATCAAAGACTGAATGGAAATTTGCGAAAGAACTATTGTGAAACAAAAAAAAATTATTTTAATAATTGCCATGTAATATTTGTAAAAAAAATTTTGTCGAATAGACCGGCATCCAGTCAGACTCCTAAATAGATTTCACATTTATAAAAATTCTTACCATTTTGTTGTTGATTTCGTGAAAATGAATTTCGCATACTTTATCTACTACATCCTCACTTTGAAATGTAACGAACCCAAAGCCTGCAAGTAAAAATAAGAAAAAGAAGAAAATAAAATTATCTGTATTAGCACGTTATTTAAACAAAAAAATATATATATTTGTCAGACATCAACCAGATATTATACAATCTGACTAAGGGATGCTACATGGCTACCTACTACCGAAAAGTACCAATGAAGCAAATTAGTGAATTAATTTATAAAACAATTATTATAGCAGATATCCTTAAATTCATAGTTACTTAAGTGTTAAGTTCTTATTGTATTGGGAAAAAATATTGAAAATCTTGGTTCAGAAGTCGATGTTTCCAAAAGTTATTAAATAAATGCAGTAATTAAAAAATGCAATCCTTTTAAACTCACTGTATAAATTCATTAATAAACGAAAAATACATCCTTTACTTCGTTTCTTAGGGAACTTCTTTAACTCAGTTGAAAACGCTATTTGCTGAAAAAATTAAAGAATAACTAAAAATGATTACATACTCTAAGAATTGGGAAAAGGAAACAGAACAATAATAGAATTAGGATATACGATACACTTTTTGCAGAACAAAACATGTGTTCGCTTTACAAGCCAGCAGAAAATGCATATAAGTACTTTCATTATTTTTATATGGAAGTACTAGCTGACCCGGTGAACTTCGTACCGCTTAAAATTGATTAAATTATTAACATAATTATTTACAGTTTAATCTTTAATCCTTTCTTTTGAACAATTGTCTGGTTTATTTTCATTTTATGGGCTGCAGTGGCTCATTGGGTAATGTGCTGAGCAAGGAGTCTCAGACTCGATCCGCGAAAAATTGTTATGAAAGAGTATAATTGTTACGAAAGGGCTTTTCAATGCATACGTTCGAACTCGGCATAAAATGTTAGGTCCATTCCATTCCATCCAAAAAATATAGCTAGATACGCTAAACAAATGGTTTTGAGAAGCTAGGCATAAAGTACCTACCCATACGGATCTGCTGCATAAACAATTTTTACATGAATTTTGAACAACCAGTTTGATTGAAAAATCATATAACTGTTTCCGTTCTCGATTTTGCTTAAAAGCGTTGGTAATTTAAATCTTACTCAAAATATGTCTGCAAACTATTTCGTCCAAATATTTCCACTCGAACTCACATTGCCCATTTTCTTTTTATTATAAAGGGTTTTTTGCAATAAGAGGTGTTATTTTGGTATTCAAAGAAAAATTTAATTTTTTGAGATAAATGATCGGATATTTATTTATAATAAAGAGGAAGGTATGCCGTTAATATTGAAAACATCAGCCAAATGGCCACCACAAGCACGCACGTGGCCCTAAAGGAAGAAGTCGCAAGGTGTTAAATCACAACATCTCGGTGGCCAATTGTGATCACCTCTTCGAGAGATAACATTGGCCCGGAAACTTTTCCCGTAAAAGATTAATGGTTTCGTTGCTTGTGTGGCACGTAGCGCCGTCTTGTTAAAAGTAAACGTTGTCCAGATCAATATCATCCAACTCCGACCATAAAAAATCATTAATCATCTCTCGATAGCGCAATCCATTCACCGTAACTGTTGATCAAACCTCATTTTTGAAAAAGTAAGGTCCAATGACCGCGCCGGACCATAAACCGCACCAAACAGACACTCGTTGAGGATGGAGAGGCTTCTCAACAATAACTCTTGGGTTTTCCGAGCCCCGGCTGCGACAATTTTTCCACCAATTTCTGTATTGCGGTCCGACAAGGTGCTTCACGACGACCAAAAAATGCTTTAGTTTTGCGAACTGTGACTGCAAGATTTTCACCATTTTTGTAGTGAATTTAAATAATTTCAATGCGTTGTTGAAGCGTGTATGATTCATTTTAAGTAATGGCGTAGTTTCTAATTGTTAAATAATGTCAAAGAATAAAAGCTTCAAAAGTGACAGCTACCGAAATAGCGGGTCATTCACAATAACTCCTCTCATTGGAAAACCCTTTATTTAAGGTAAAAAGTTTCCTCAAAGTAAATTGGTATGTTTAAATGTTTCCGCTTCCGTTTCTATAGCCCATGTAACAATTCTCGAAATAAAGTCTCATGTAGAGCTTTGGTTCATAATAAATAGGGTTCCATTATTCTTATAAGGTTGGTAGATGAGGCGATAATAAAGTACAAGGATCGTGTACAATAAAGTTAATGTATAGCTAAAACAAATGCATTTTAAATGGCATTATCTAATTTACACTGCGAAAACTAATTTCGAAAGTTCACGTGCCGGACCTGAAAATTTGCACATTTCAAAAAGTGAAATCTTTATTATTATATAATAAACTGTGGTGAAAGGGAGCAATAAGTACGAGTAGGTGAAGAAAATAGACAGTTCAAAGCACAACTACATAAGCAGTTTCAAATAGCTTTTTACACACGAAACACGAAAACCTCTACCTTTCTGTACTTTTTTGTACAACTTAGATTCACTAAACATGCTTTATATTTTAAAATTTAACCAATGCAACTTTTTGACTGTTTTTGCTTCTTGCTTATTTTTGGAGAATATTATTTCCCGATCAAACTGCGCTTTTCTAAATAGCTGAAAGTACTTTAACTGCTAAAAAAGCATATGGTCGTATTTTGAATTTTATTTTTGACATTGCTTCTTTGGTATCAATGTAAGATTATCTTGACAGCAGAAGCTGCTATAGGTAATAGCTAAAAAACATATGAATTAACGAAGCTTGGGTGTTAAATGGAATGAAATATTGCCTGTTGGTTCCCTTAGTTCTGTTTAATGTACGATAGTATTACCGATTTCTTTTGGTTATAGCAGAGCAGACGTAAAATAAGCAGTTAATGAAAAAACATAAAACGAAACTGGGAAATTTAATACCGCTATCGTAGCTCTATAGTTTTGTAAGAGTACAAGTCTAATAACCATTGAATTTTTTGTATAAGTAATTTTTATTACCATAAAGATTGCCCACAATTGTTTTTTATCTCTAACCTTGTTACTTACCCTTAACTTTAACTGGTGCTGATGAATCTTCGATAGACAATTCGTTAAACTAACCGTTGACTGCTCTGTTAACAAGAGCAGTTCCCCTCTTAACTTTAAAAAATAAACACAATGTTGGCATTCATTATTTTATATTTTTCGGGATTAGATCGAGATGACAAAACAGCCTCTTTGTTATGTCTTTATGTAATATTAATAATATAAAGTCTTAATAAAGAAGTCGATTCAAGAAGTTAACTTACGGGATTTGTAAATTGTAAGTATGGTATACGAGTAGATTTAGATGGTATGAGTGGATTTAGGGTTGTTGTATAGGAAAAATAAAATTATGATGCTTACGATGAGTTACATATAGATATTATTGGAAATTCGGTTGATGAGGTTTTATTTAATTGTAATTGGAATCTGGATATGGTTGTGAATGTTGGCAAATTTTATTGCGGATTCTTTTTACGGATGTGTTACAGGAGTCGGTCAGTTAAATGGCGTTAAGCTTTTTATACCTACAGTGTCATTTTCGAACACAAATATATAGCTGCATTCGCCCAATATAAGAATAAAAATCAATTTTGAAAAATATTGGAAAATAAAGGAAAGTAATTTTATCCTCAATCTCATAATTCCCAAAACATATATCTGCTTTGTTGAACAGCGAAGCTCTTCTTGCTTTAAGGTCTGCCAAAACAGAATTAGGTATTGAGTTAATCTCTCATTATCCGTGTCTGGGCGATCATTACAGAAGCGAAAATTATAATAGGATGTCCATTTGTATGGTGTAGAGCACTAAATTCTATCAACCTTTTGAAAGTAGGTATGCTATTATGTTAAATAAAACACACAAAACATTGGATTTTGCTTTCGAACTATTATTATTATTTCTCTGTAGATCTGTTTGATATGAGATACTTTGCAAAAACAATGGAAAAAAATAAATGCAATGTTAAACTAACCAATAAAAATATTTGATTATTAATAATAATATTTCAAACGAAAAAATTCTGGTTGCAACTCGCATAGCCCTTTAAATGTACCACGTGTGTCGTAAGCACAACTCTTCTCCTATGTATCTACCATTCTAAATACATACTCTTTTAAAGGCAGCACATATAATATATGCATGGCCAAAAGTATATCTACACTTTTGAGAAGGTTTAAGAAGTGGACGAAGGAGGTTTGGTTGGAAAAGTATAATCGAAGAATTTTAAAACAAAAGTTAAAATAAAATAAAATAATTAACCTATGAAACATAGTCATGACATCGATATATTGGTTGTTTAATATAAACCCCAAAACAACATGATGGTTTTAGGTTTGCGCAATTAGGAGACATGAAGTCTTAACGACAACTAATAACATACCTACTTTCAAAAGGTTTATAGAATTTAGTGCTTTACAATTGATTACAATTGATGACAAAATAATAATACTTCGAAGTTAAAACAAACCACCAAAATCAAAAATTGAAATCAATAACTTTTCAATCGTCAAGTATAGATGGAAATACATTGGGTTGCGCTTGTACAAGGATTGTAAACTGTAGACTCACAGTAAAGAAGCTGATGACAAGAAAGTGGAAAGTGGAAATTGTCCGAAAAGTGTGCGACAATAGCTTGACCTGCAGCCTGATATTGTCTGTTCCCGCGGGTAAGCTGGTTCGGCAGCTATATAAAGCAACGTGATCCATGTTTAAATAGAAAGCATTTTGTATTACCACAAGAAAACTGTGGCCATCGCTCATTGAAGCCAAATAGACGTTCCCTTCTGCACCCTTATAGTTTCTGTCCCCGCTGGTAAGCCGGTTCGGCATCTATTTTAAGACAATGTGATCACTGTATTAATAAAACACATTTTATATTACCACAAAAAAAAAACTATGACCATCCTTCAATGAAGCCTGTACCGATAATATCGAAACTATCGAAATGTTAAACTACCGATTTTTCAGGAACACTACTCAGTCCTCACCTTCGTGGGATTTATTCTGGGGCACAATTTACTATATTATTATTTTAGCGGACCCTAGCCTGCTTTGCTAGGCGTTAAAATTTGAATTATTTACAGCTACACATTTTGCTTCGGTGAGTCGAGGAGCTTCAAATGTTTATGGTGTTTGATACGGATTTCTTTTAATATTTTAGAGAATTCACTTCGGTTGCCTGATTACAATTTCCGTAACACATTCTACTACAGTTCACTTCACAGCTCCAGCGTGCTATAGAAATATTCACTTCAAGAATTAAGTTGAAAGAATACAAAAAAATGTTTATATCTTGACAACAGCACCACCTAACAGGTCCATACGTCAATTTAAATTCTTTATACAAAAGTTATATTAAATACAATAGTAACAACTTAAGTATTTATAACATTGTCGATATGTTTCAATTAAACGATTCACGTGCCTGTCAACCTTTCGCTTTTTTTACAGAAGTGATTTATGGTATAGGTACAACTTTTTTCGTTCTATTATCTGGCGCATACACGTACAAAGCGGGAGCTTTGCCGACATGTGGCACGCCACGACCCATGCAACTGACCTTGTGGGAAACATGGGTTTTCAAGATTGTAAAAACATCCAGCAAGACACATGGGAAATTGAATATGCTTAAATACAAATGGGAAATCGTTCTTAATAAGCGGAATCCATAGAATCAGAACATCTCCGCCTTTGAATTTTCTTCTCAAAATCGTCGCTTGATTAACATTTTATTTGAAATGCTTCACAATCAAACGCGTTTAAAAGTTTTGATGCATTGAGGTTGCTCAACAAAATTATAACTAAGCCGACTTTGGATTTCAAATTGTGTGGCGGTAAGAACGGAACATTTAAAGAATTCATAAAATTCTTACATGAATATGAATAACGAAATAAAATCCTTGTTTTTCTCTGATCGTGCCCTTACACAATTATAGTCAACATAATGATGAGCAATATTGGCAAAAACATTCGTGATGAGAGTGGCATTTCGGAATAAATAAGTTTTCGATCGAACTTTGTTAATGTTGCATTAGCAGCCGTGAAATAGACATATTGACCTTTTTCCAAGTGAACCGCCCAACCGACGACAGTTGGGTGACACTCTGGGATCGGAAATCTTCGTTGAAGTTCATGTACCTGCCCAATTTATAGCGAGTTACCTCAGCATACTTATTATGAGCCTAATAACTGCCTTTAGTCAACATTGATATGAGTCTATAAGACTTTCAACAAAAACGCGCAATATGACAGAATCAAGACACCACTTAACGTCGTATATTTTGCATTTCGATGTTTTGTTAACAGAGAAAATTTATGTCATTCGTTTTGAATTGCATGAGTGTGTCCGTAGAGCGTAGACATATATCTTGAATTTTCTTGAATATAAAAATATTTTTTATGCCCTTCTCATTGTTTTTCAGAATGGTTTAAAAGAAAAACCAAGTAAATTGGTTGAAAATTACGTGAGATAAACGTTAACGCAAGAAATATCAACTTATGGTTTTAAATATATAGATATAGATATATAGATAGAGAGCCTAAGTAATAATCATTTTTTAAATCCACACTAAATATTTTGTAGGTCAGAATATGCAATTTTTTATGGAAAATTTCGCCATTGTGAGTTCAAAAAATTTAGCCTGGAAACTAAAAATGATTGTTGATACCGCGGAGATTAAATAATAAATACTGGGATATACCGGACCGGGATGTTATTTTAAATTATACTGTAAGCTGCATTACTCACCTCTGTGCCTATTTGTTTGTTTATCGAACATAAGCATCGCATCTTCAATCTGAAATTAAATTAAAAAAAATTTAACAACATTAAAAGGCAAAATATTAACAGTTAGGTAAAGTTTAAGCTATAAATATATAGCTTATTTATATTTAGTCAGAATTCGTAAAGAGGTGACTTATTTTACATTAAATCATATTGCTCACCCACAGCTCGGATCCCAAGGCATGGTATATAGAATCCGTGCCATCTGGCATGTGGCGGAAGATTAAGATTTGTGGAGGGTTCCGTTTGTTTAGGATGTATTATGTACATTCCATAGGTATAAACGATTTTTAAAAATACTAACCCATGTGATCAATTCCTATTGAATCTGAACTCACTTTCATGTATTAATTTTAATTTGTTTTTTGGGTATCATGAGGTATGGAAAGAAAAGAAATCGGAATTGAAAATAACCACAAATTCAATTCCGATTTAATCTGAATTCACTTTCATGCTATTAATTTAAATTTTAATGTTTTACTGATAAAAGAAAGATTATTAATTGGAGTAATCAAATCTGTCCTATCTACTTTTTTTAAAAAGTTTTCCGTGCATAAAATGCCACATACTTGGGAGAAAGGCACAGTATCATATTAGGTACACTAATAAATTAATGCGAAAGTAACTCTGTCTGTCTATTACATTTTCACGGATTAACCTCTAAAGCAATGATAATGAAATTTGGCATAAGGATATACTTGGACTTGAAGAAGGACATAGCCATATTTTGGTCAAAATTGGACAAAAGGGAAATTTTTTTGGGTTATGAAGGACCTCGATATCTAATACACCAAGACTTCTAAGACTTATTAAAGGACTTCAAAAGTTATTAAATTATGTTATATAACTGGGTACAATTAGTGTATGTATAAAATGTTAGATTCATATGATGGCATTTCCTAATTATCTTTTTAATCACAAAAAATAAAGTCGATCCTTTATCAAGTCAATTTGAAATCTCCAAATCATACCTAAAAATTAAAAAATGTAAAAATTTAAACGTTGCCCCTTAAATATACAGAACGATCGATTTTTCAAGTTTTTTTTCGCTTAAACCATAAAAAAAAATGTATTGACTCGTACAAAAAAAAAATTTACGTTTTTATTCTTAGCTTATTCATTTCCCTTGGATAACTACCGTGCTGTGATTTCGATAGTTGACGGATCAATTTTAGGTACATCTTAATATAACATCAGTTACAGATCTCTAGCTTGGCTTGCGCTACGCTTAAATAGCTATTATTATTTAAAAGTTTAATTTTATTAAAAAATTAAATTAATGCAATGAAATAAAATTCTTTTTTCTTTTTTAACATAGGTTGGAAAACAAAAGCTTCGGCCAAAGTTGAGGTTTTATAAGGCTAAACGGTTCGATGCCAGTTTCCAGAAAAAGTAAAATTGCGCGAAATGACATCTCCGATGAGATTGTTAAGCAAAGCTCAGAGGATGCATATCAAGAATGCAGAAAGAGAGAACAAGAAGGTTGCTGGTGATAAGTATAGATTAATTTCACTTATCACCAATGAAATTCATATTTAACTTATTTTGATATAACTTACTGTATTACTGATTTTCAAAATCTGTGGATTATAAATCGTAGATTGAATAAATGAAATGAAATGAAATGAAAAATTGTCAGTACAGGTGTGGCGTGTGCTGCTCCCCGTTATTGAAAATCATTCTCATCTTTGTTAGAAAGTCAATGCAATTCCAGTAAAATGGATGAGACTGGATCTGATGCCTGGTACTACAATGCGAAAGTTGCGCTTGAGTACTTAAATAAGGAGCGTACCCAAATTTTTTTGGGAGGAGGTCTGAGACTTTATATGTATCTCTGTATCATATCTTTTTTTTCATAGAACATTTCTAAAAGAAAAATAATCTATAAACAAACATGTTAACCAACTTTATCTGACACATCCTGCATATGCGTTGCTTGTTCCTCGCGTTTATAAGCTAGCGTATATACCATCAATCTGTCAAAAAAAAACGTTTCATTTCATTTGCATTGACCGGTTTTGAAGGAAAGACATAATTACGCATTAGTTGTCTTAGTGGAAATGGGCCTCAACCAACTTGGATTGGGAAATCAGACGCATTTGGCCAAAGATCGAGGTAACTATGTAGAAAGGTTTAATGGTTGAGTACCAGATGTACCGAGGTAGTGCAACGGAAGCAAGTTATTATTTGGCTAGAAATTTTTGTTTTATTCAATTAAATAAAACTACATTTATAATAACAAGTTGTTTTTATGTGGTTTTGGATTGAACATTTCACATTTTAATCTAAGATTACTGCTCCTGAATTGAACAGAAAACAAATGTTGCGTCTCGGGACACGCTGATAACTTATTTTCCTTCGTGAAGACCTTCTCTTGGCAATTACGAACAACTGAAAAAAAATTTTGAGCCAAATCGGTTCAAATTTTTATATTAAATACAAGTATTGGTCAGTTTAAAACTATAATAGTACTAGCTGACCCGACAGACTTCGTCCTGTCAAAAAGATTAGTAATGTGGCAGTTTTTGTGCCTACGTATTTTAAAAAATTCTCCTGAACAGAACCGTCACCCTGGTGATAGTGCGTTGTGAATAAAAAATAATTAAATAAATCATATATAAGGATTTAAAAGTAAGTAATCGCTTTATTGTTAATCATGTGAATCATAATTATTATTATTATCATTGTAGTGCTTTGTGGTATACGATGTTTTTTGTTTGATTACCTGGCGCATAGAACAAATCTGATGGTTTTCCAACACTTGAACAGGCAACATACAATTGACCATGTGAGAAACATGGGTTTTCTAGATTAATGCCACAATCACTTAATGATTGCCCCTGGGACTTGTTTATAGTCATAGCAAAAGCAAGCCGCACTGGAAACTGTAGTCGTTTAAACTCAAATGGCACATCAGTCGGAATCATTGGGATGCGCGGTATGAGAACATCTTCTCCTTTATACTTTCCTTTGAGTATAGTTGCTTCTATCACATTGTTTAGTAATTTTTTTTATCGCTAACCGTGTACCGTTGCAAAGACGCGGTTGGTTGATATTTCGCAACATTATAACCACCGATCCAACCTTTAATTGAAGATTGTGAGGTGGCAATCCTGGCAAATCCAGCGAGTTTAAAAATTCCGGTGGATAGTTGACTACATCATCTTGATTAGTAGCCGAATCAACTGATTTATATATCCTCAATTCGGCTGTAATTTGTTCTTGAATTTTGAAATTTAATTTATTTACATCTATGTTTTTTGCAGCCAGTATAGCTCGTTCGCTCATTCTAATCTTTCTCGCCGTAAAAACCATCCTTGAACTTCAACGAACATTTTAAAAAAAGATTTGGCCAAATTGGTCCAGGCGTTGTGGAGTTATGCGCTTACCAACATATTTTGCGATTCATTTTTATATAATAGATTTTTATATAATAGATTGTGATCGGCAACTGCGTTCATTTAAAAGGTTTTTAATGGGAAATAACAACATTTGAAATTTTTTGGAAGCGCCTTCTCCAACCAAAAAAAGGGCCAAAATAGCAAAAAATTATGGCAGGCTCTCGAAAAAAAGTTCCAAATTTAGTCGCACAACGGTCACGCTGCCTCCGCAAATTTTGAAAATAAAATTCTCTCTTAAATTTCCTATCTGTGATTCTTTTTCTTATTCTTATGTCTGTAGTGTACTCTCTTCGGCCGTCGACTCTCTTTCGAAAAGGCATTTGTAGTTGTGGACATGATGAAAGATGAATGAAAGAAATTTTGAACAAAACTGCGTAGTTAAAATTGAAAGTAGTAAAATTCAACTTTTTCAATTGTTAATATTTTAAAAAAGTAAAAATGCAAAAATAAGCATCCAGAAAATATCTTTTTTCTGACACTTAAGTTGTTCAGATTGGTTGAGCGTGTAAACGACAAGAGGTAAATATAATACTACTATAGAAACTATATGAATAATATAGAGTGGAGTATTAAACTTACTTTTCGTTAGGAGATTCTGAAATGTTCCGAGGATCATCTGCTTTTCTCATCATATTATTTATAATATAACTTTCAAAAACAGTGATAGTTTTAGGTTATATGCTCACTGTCAACTGTACCTATATGTATAGCTAAACCATAAACTAAGTATCTACTAAGATTTTAATAGATTAATTTAATGTGATTTTCTTTCCGAACAATACAAATTTTACTTTTAAAACTATGGTTTCTTTCATAAAAAAAAATCGAGAGAATTTGAGTTTAGTGAAAAGGGAAAAATGAACACACTTCGTGCGAAAATTAAAGAGAGAGTGCTAAAAACACTGACTGAGAGTTAGTGTCAGAGACAAATCATACTGAGACCCCCAACTCACAATCCTCTTGCCGCTGGGGCTGGCTCCCTCAGTTTTTTTTAAATTCGCCATTTTGTATTCCTATCGGTGTTTTGTCAATTGGGAATCCGTGTGACATGCAAAAACATTAAAAAAATGCATAAATAAATGCTGCCAACCTTGGCAACCGTGGGGAAATGTGAAAAAGTTCGGGAATAACACATTTTAGCATAACTGAATGCCATTGGTAAGTAATTATACATTTTTGGAAGGTGAATAATTTGATTTGATCTAAAGAAGATGTTTTACATACTAAAAATATATTAGAACAAATATGGTTGTGTATTTCCCTCTTTTAGATATAATTCATTTCGATTTCGTGAGTAATTTTTTCTTAAATAATGAAGAAAATTTGCTCAAACTGCTTTTATTTTCCCTTAACCAATCTAAATTCTTAACTTTTCGTAAATATTTTAAGCAAATGTTCACTTATTCCTTAAAAAATAATATTATTCATAAGTAACGAACAATTTCAAATTTGACGGATAAAATTCTATGAACGCTGCAAGCCACTTTGCCGAAAGCGGAGGTGGCATATGCAAGGTGCGAGTATAAGTATTTGTGAGCCGGAATTTCTGAAGTTACGTGACATTTGTCAATACAAACACTGACTGAGAGTTAGTGTCAGAGACAAATCATACTGAGACCCCCAACTCACAATCCTCTTGCCGCTGGGGCTGGCTCCCTCAGTTTTTTTTAAATTCGCCATTTTGTATTCCTATCGGTGTTTTGTCAATTGGGAATCCGTGTGACATGCAAAAACATTAAAAAAATGCATAAATAAATGCTGCCAACCTTGGCAACCGTGGGGAAATGTGAAAAAGTTCGGGAATAACACATTTTAGCATAACTGAATGCCATTGGTAAGTAATTATACATTTTTGGAAGGTGAATAATTTGATTTGATCTAAAGAAGATGTTTTACATACTAAAAATATATTAGAACAAATATGGTTGTGTATTTCCCTCTTTTAGATATAATTCATTTCGATTTCGTGAGTAATTTTTTCTTAAATAATGAAGAAAATTTGCTCAAACTGCTTTTATTTTCCCTTAACCAATCTAAATTCTTAACTTTTCGTAAATATTTTAAGCAAATGTTCACTTATTCCTTAAAAAATAATATTATTCATAAGTAACGAACAATTTCAAATTTGACGGATAAAATTCTATGAACGCTGCAAGCCACTTTGCCGAAAGCGGAGGTGGCATATGCAAGGTGCGAGTATAAGTATTTGTGAGCCGGAATTTCTGAAGTTACGTGACATTTGTCAATACGAATTTCTATGTAACAATACAAGCGGACTTAGCATTTGCCATCCCATATAAATATAGCTTATAGGCTAAGTAACGGGAAATCGGCGAAGTTGGTGGTCTCACTTATTCCTTAAAAAATAATATTATTCATAAGTAACGAACAATTTCAAATTCGACGGATAAAATTCTATGAACGCTGCAAGCCACTTTGCCGAAAGCGGAGGTGGCATATGCAAGGTGCGAGTATATTTGTGAGCCGGAATTTCTGAAGTTACGTGACATTTGTCAATACGAATTTCTATGTAACAATACAAGCGCACTTAGCATTTGCCATCCCATATAAATATTGCTTATAAACTAAGTAACGGGAAATCGGCGAAGTTGGTGGTCTCAGTATTGTCTCTGTTTAGTGTATTTGGTGATTTTCTATCAGCTGATGGATGCGTTCTGAGAGTTTAAATTCGTTTTTTTATTTCACCACGAAAACATGTATTTTACAAAATGTATAATAGCGAATGTAATCAATATAATAAATAAAGAAATGAAGTGTGAAAAATTTATTTATTTTATTTAGTTTGATCGCTGTACATTGAGAATAATTTCTTAAAATAGTACAGGTAGAGTATATGTATATAATATTTAAAAGCAAAATTAATGATAAAAATTTGAGTTAGATGCTCGAATTTAACAAACAAAATTTTTGAAATTCAAAAGATTTAAAATATTTGAGAACTATCCAGTGATAAAAATGAAAAAAACGGCAGGTAAAAACTAGCTATGTTCGATTTTTTTTTCTTATCGAAAGGGGAAGATGATTCCAAAGGCTAACGGAGTAAATGTAAAACTTACGACGCGTTGTCAGACAGGTGTATATACAAGGTCTTAGGGTAATACCTCGACCTGACTGCGAAAACGTTAATTTGTCAACCAAGTAATTTGGTGTTTTTCTTTTTATGATTTTTACGAGAAAGGCAATACATTTGAAGCGAAGAAAACACTGTAAGTTGCATCCGAGAATCTGTCGCGAGTATTCGGATATGTGATCAAACCTGCGGAGGAAGCTAATTTTTTGCTAATCGGCAAAAATTTCGCAGCCATAGCTTAGAATAGGTACAATTAATGCTTTTACCAGCCTTGTTTTAACCTCTACAGGTAAGAAGTGCCTACTGGTGGAAAGACCTCGCAGCGAACCATATATTTTTGCAACTAAGTTATTTATGTGGTCATTCCAAGACAGCGTGCTGTTAAATATTATTCCTAGATTTTTAATCTTCGACAACATTTCAACTTGGGATCCATTTAACAAAATGGGTGGAAAATCTTCAAAATCTGGTTGGTGCCTTCCAATTGGTAAGCACTTTGTTTTGGCAGGATTTAACAGCAGCTGGTTCTGGTTCGACCACTTAACTACCGATGCCAGGTCCTCGTTTATTTTTACAACGGCATCTTCAACAAGACCTATAGGAAAATCGATATAGAGCTGGACATCGTCAGCATAAATGTAAAAGTTGCAATATTTAATGACAGATGGCAGGTCATTTATAAATAAAGAAAAAAGTAGAGGTCCAAGAATAGATCCCTGCGGTACACCCCTTGTTAAAAGTAAAAAGGAGGAAAGATTATTTTTGTATGCAACGGCTTGAAAGCGATTATTTAAGTAAGAGGAAACCATTTTAGTTGCACTATTAGAAAAATTGAACAGATTAGATAAATTTTGGCATAAAATAGCTGGTTCAACCTAATCAAATGCCTTTGAAAAATCTAATAGTGTCACCAAGGTTGATTTGTTATTATCTATCGCTTGGAGAATGTCATCCGAGACCTTCAACAGGGCAGTTATGCGCTGTGATCAGATCTAAATCCAGATTGAAAACAATTTAATAAATTCAAACTATTTACATACTCCTTGATTTATTTGCTGACAATTACCTCAAAGACTTTCGACAAATAAGATAGAATGGCTATTACGCGATAATTATTCACTGTTCCTGAGGTTTGTTTTCGGTATCGGAACTATCTTATCTCGTTTCCATACTATTGGATAATCGGAAGTTGTTAGGATGGAATTAAAAATTTAAGTAATATACTGGCAGTATTTTAGGAATAAGTATTTTTATAAAGTCAGGGTGAATATTATCCAGTCCCACACACTTTGACTTGATTGAGAAAATCGCGTTGCCACAGTGAAAATATCCACAGCAGAAAGAGAAAAAGCATCTTGAGAGTAGTTGGGTATGAAATGTGAGGAGCTTTTTTGGGTGACCAGGGTGGGATCAGCAAATCTAATATTAATTTCCTCGATATCGATGTCATCATTTACAGACGGGCATTTCTTGCCAAGCCCCAAGTCTTTTACTTGTTTCCATTAGAATTTAGAGGATCTATTATTATTAAATTTGTGAAGATAGTGAAGGTATTTTGCGCGTCTACACGGTTTCTGACTTTTTTGAATGCATTGAGCATTTCAGCACATTCGAACCTCTTCCATCGCCGAAAAAAACTATCGCGTAAGGAAATCGCGTTGATAATATCACTTGACATCCAAGGACACTCGATTTTACAGCAACTTTTGTTCTAATTGGAACATATTTATTAAACAAATAAGAAACATTATCATTAAAAATTTGAATCTGATCGTTTACGTTAGGTGTTAAATAAATGTCATGCCAAGTAAGGTTATCACATTCAAGAAATAAATTTTGAATGTCAATGTTTCGAAAGTCCGATATTGGAATCTACTCTGCGTGTTATTGGTCTCTAAAGCAAAGTCAATGGTAGTAAAAAGGAGGTCATGAAAAGAGAAAGCTGGTGCTGATAATTGATTATAAAATTTTAGCAAGCTGGGGTCACTAAGTAAGATAACATCTAAAAGCGATGGAGTCTTATTAGGCATGAAATGCGTTGCATCAGCTATGTTCGCAAATGTAAGATTTGAAGAATTCATGGCATCTCTAAAAAGGTGGCTTGAAGTACGACTGAGAAGATTTATATTAAGGTCTCCACAGATAACGAGGTTTTAAGCCAGGTGGGAAACTTCATTGATGATATTTTCTACAATTCGATAGTCAGCTATATTTGGAGGCATATATTTGCATAGAACCGATTACACATTTATTTTCGCCATTTCTCACTTCAATGAATTCAATTCGAACGCAAAACAACCTTATACCTGATGCCATCTCTTAGATAAATAGCAGCACCTCCTCCAATTCGGCCATATCGATCACCGCGGAAAGGCTTAAACCCATTAAGTGGATAGCATTCATCCCGAGCACTGGGATCATTTGAGAAAATCGACTTGATTTAGCTAAATCATCTCATAAATTACGTGATTTATCATACATTTTCGTTATTAATAATTACGTGATTTAGACGTGTTTAATTTTTAATTACGTATCTGTCATCGCAAATCCACACAAAATGAAATCGAACATACCTGTAATTCTCTTCAGCACTTGATTCAGCAAACAAAAAATAAGAAAAACTGTCAAAAAAATTATTGCAAATTCGATTTTCTAATTTTGTTCGTGTTTCGGTGAGTTTTTGATATTTTCATTAATTACATATTATGTACATTCAAAAATTCTTTTATTCATGGCAGGTATTGCAACAAAACAAAAAAAAACTATGTGGTCCGAAAGTTGACAAAAATGTCAAACTTAAACACGTAAAGTTCGGTGGAGACGCCTTTCGTGATTTATAAATCACTTCGGCTAAATCATGTTGGTGGGAACATAGTATGACTTTAACATTGGCACACATGCTTTGGCACCGAAAACAGCTTGTAGGGAAGTACTCTTAAGTTGAAAGAGCTGACGCTCTTTATGTTATGAGCTAAACACTAAACAGTGAAAGAAAGGAAAGCCAGGCAGACTGGCGCCGTTACGCGTTAAGTAACGAAGCGGTTTACCGTCCCAAAAGAAGTTATCACTTCAAAAAGTGTTTTATTGGTTTTTGTGTGTATTGAATTAGCCGTCAAAAGCACTTTAAATACATTCACTTGGACAGGTAACCAATAATATCAGTTTTTCGCACATTACAGAAGAATAATAAGGTATTTTTTTCCGCAAAATAGTCAAAATTTTCGAAAACGACATACCTACCTACATACTTCCTTAGACATTTGAGCATTTTTCGCGTTTAAAGTGGGCCCACCACCATTCATGCAAAATTCTAATTTTGGGCTAATTAAAAACGGAGCACTATACGACAGATCAATACGTTTTCATTGTTAAAAAATATTTTAGAAGTTTTAATTGTCAATTTTCGTACTTTAACGACAAGAATCGAATCGAAGCTCTCAACCTATCAATGAAATTTAATTAAACTATGTAAAGCGGTCACAAAAACTTCCCATGTTCCCGTGGAGGCTGTTTATATCATCCCGATAATAACCAATTCCAAATTAAAAAAAAACCTCTGTTTTCTACCCAAATTTATATTTGAGTAAGTTGTATACAGAAAACATATTTTTTGTGTTTTAATTTCGTAATCTATCTTGTACATGGATTATGAAAAAAAAAAGTTCAATAAAATATATTTGACTTGGATTTGAAAAATACGGCACAATACACAAAACTGAACCAAAACATAGTAACTGAAGTACAGTTGCATTTTATTTCCACACGACTTAAAGAAAAAAATCTATAGCTTCAAAATGCAGAGTTTCAAATGGAAGATTTAATTTTCTGTGCTTCATTTTGGACTGCTTTTTTGTTTCGTAGGAAAGAAAAGGATAACTTAGATGTCATAAAATGATAATGGTTTTATAAATAGAGTTAAATACAAGTATTTTTTACTCCGTTTAGGGGGTAGGGATATAATTGTAAAAAAATACTTAAAATAAAAAAAAAAAAAATGGCAACACTTACAATAAAATACTAAAGCAGTTTTGAAACTGTTTTTTCATATTATTTTTAAATCAAATTATTTCTGTAAAAAGTTTTTTAAAAAATATTTCAAACTTGAAATTTAAGGAAAACAATAAATTTTAATGCTGAATCAGTATTGTAAATATAAACACTATATTTGTTTCGAGTATTTACTGCCCTAGTAATTCTTTATTGAAGACTGAAAACCAGATTGATTTAAATCTTTTAGTTTTTCAGAAAATTAAAAATTACTTTTTTATGTTACTTCGCTTTAGTATATTCGTAGTAGCGGTGCCGTGCCGTGACATAAGACCAAGCGTCATAATACCAAATGCTAGATTTGGCCTTATGACGCTTGGCCTTAAGTCACGGCACCCGTAATAGCCCGGCAGGTGGCAATGTCAAAAGAGTTCTTGGACAGCAGCACCTACCGCACACGAAAAAATGCTTGCCTTTAACTCTCTTTAAAAAAAAACATTATCATTTTTTAATGCCTAAGTTCTCGTACTTTCCAATAAGAAACCAACAAGCAGCTCAAAATAAATCACAGAATATTGAATCTCCATTTGCAATCCATGCATTTTTTTTATTTGGGGCAGTTCTTAAAATCAGGGCACCAAGCACCATAATGCAAAATTTCGCAACATTCTTAATACCTTCATGGATGTGTCCCAATGTACTGCACTGAGTCTAATTTTATTTCTCATTTGCATAAATAGTCTGTTTTTGACCCTATTCATTGTTTTAGTTAGGGTCTTTGCAGATTCACTTACTGTTCTAGTAACAGATTTAATTGAATTCTAGATATTTACCATAATGTTTATTTATTAAGATGCTAGTTTGCGGAACACGAACTTATTGTTGGCAGCAAATAGTTTATAAGTATTATGATTATGCGCACTCTCTTTAGTAACTCTGTAGTATAGGTCTGGTAGATTTCTACTTTACTAAAATACTTACAAACTAACAAATACTAGCATTTTAATTTTACGACATTTATGCTATCTTAAATTTTTTGGAATCTCAATACTGGGATCTGAATATTAGTCCGGTGTGGCTATCAAGCTTTCTATTGTCTATTTTTCAGACGATAATTTCTCAATCTAAGGGGTAATGTTATGGTATCACCTATATAAAAATGAGGTTCCACTTATTTGCACTATATTTTGCAAAATTATTTTAAAGAAATATGTCCAAGATAATTATGTAAACCTAATATGAACGAAGTTTTATTATCTGGAATATGTCAATTTCCATGTCAAGTTTTGGAGTTTTGATACTATCAAAAGTTTGGTTACAAACTATTTAATAAAAAGAAGTGAATTTTTTAATTTCAAGATATTTGTAAAGGTCAGAGAAGTTATTGTCGCAGTTGTTTTACCTGTGGCCAATTGTGTCTATAATAATTGTCTATTGTCCAGCTATGGAAATTAATTTATTTAGCTGGATATTTTATTCCGTTACCATACTTCTTATTTGTCAGTACGAAGTCTGTTAGTGACAAAATGTTATGTATTTTAAAAAGAAGATAGCATATGGCTTACGCATTATAATGTTAATCCCAGTTCAATGGGGGTCGTCCGTATAATGTACATTAGTTATTAGACAACTAAGATATATATAGTTCTTAAATTACTGACGTTAGCAAGCAAACAAAATATAAGGTTTTCCTTTGTAAATTATGTAAGTAAAATCTCTGCTTACCGGTCCAAACTGCTCAAAATAACTTTTGACATCTTCTAGCGTCGTGGGAGCTGAAAGCCCTCCAACAAAAATTTTTTTCGTCCTCGTCACCATCTGAAATTTATAATGAAAATTAAACAGTTGTACTACTCATAAAAATATTAGAATGTACATTTTATTGGTAATACCTTAGCGTTAATAATAAGACGCCGTTTAAAGTTTGATGTGCCAATGCAAATAACACACCGTTTTGCATGTGTCTGCATACATTTGCATTTTTTTTTTTGCGTGGGAAATAGATATGCACGTGAGTATTAAGCCAACTATCATCTTTAGGTGACATTTATATACGCCGTTTTTTTTGTGAACATACAAGATATACATACCAGTCATTGAAATGCAAGCATTTCTAGTAGATAAGGTAAGGCAGGAAATACACGGGACCAATAACATTTCCACTTATATTACTGAATTATCATAAAAGATGAATAAGAATAAGAAAAGAGGGCTATATTTCGAAGTGGACCGGAAAACAAAATTTGCAGAAACTGTGAATTTTTGAAATGAGAAGCACTGTGACAGTCGAGTTGAATTAGTTTCGAAGCTGACTGTAATATTTGTTGTCGCCTTTCCCTTATAGTCATATACTATTCAATTTTATTTTGCAGCGGGTCTCTGTTTAAATAAAATGCTACATATATTCGTAACAGTCAGTCGGTTTTTTTACCTATTACTTTTATGAAATTGCTCTCTAAATCCTTCAGCTCATGTACACTGTATGAATTTTATTTACAAATTATGTTAACAAATGAAAGAATCTGTTTATATTCTTGGGTGATCCTCGTCTTCACTAAATATTTATTTTAATACAAAGGTTGTTAAAACTTGATATTTCATTTTAAACTTGTCACAAATTAAAATGCTCTTTCTCACAAGATCCAGTGCACCCAAACATACGAAAAACTATAGATTTCGTCCAGGATTTTACAAAAACAGAAATATTAACATAAAGAAACTAAAGATTTTTCTTAAAACAGTATTCTAGCGTCGAAGCTCATTATAATTATCAAAAAACGAAAAATAATAAAAACTACCTATGTTTCCGAGGAACTAGCTACTGTAAATTGAATATTTGTGGTACCACCTACATATCAGATTTATAAAAACACAAAGATTTTGCATATTTGGAAAATATAATTCAAGAAGAGAAATGAAAGAAGATTCAAAATTGAAATTTTTTTACTATCACAGCGAAATACATATACCTATTGCAATTTTCAATGTATAATATTTTTCAGTAAGTCCTTATTTCCGCGCGTTGGTGTTTTATGTAAAGTCTTAATAAAAATTATTATATTCAATCACTTCCGTATTCCCGTCAATTTAAAATTATTTTGGATTCATTGTGGTATGCCAAACAAATACTTATTTTTTTAGATATTGAGCGTATATATATATAGATACCTATTTACGAATGAAGTTTTCCTTTGTTTATGCATTTTAAAAGCATAATTTAAATACAGGTAACTACTCATGAAATATATAGATACACAATTTATATATGCAAATAATTATCCCTAGTCAAAATGTATGATATACATATGTAAGGAGACGTTTATTACACATGCGAATACATATATATTAAAACATAAACATAATTATTAATGCTTATATGTATTTATTGTGTATATTTTCCGCATTTTCCTATGCAAAATAAATATACCTTCATATCAAGTTGTACGCATGTATGGATGTGTGCATGAATGTAGAACTGTAGATACATAGGTACATACAATATAAATAAAGTTTTTCGTTTTAACGTAATTTTTTTAAAGAATGAGCCCACATGAATTTAAGATGCAAACAAAATTTTTGTTCAACAGAAAATACATAGTAAAATAAAAAACGATTTGCGCGCTAAGTTTTCTTATGAATATTATTTTCATTGGCAGTACCTTATCCACCGTTACATAAGAACGTAGGTTTATTCCCTTCAACCACGAAAAGGATTTTTTACTCCTTCATACAAAATACATACAATTTTTTATAACTTATTTCGTTTTTGTTCACCATATTTCAATAATTCGTAGATATATTTTTTTTTTCAAATGATACTTACAATTAATTTTTTTGTAGGAATGTTTGCGTTCGTTGTCACTGATGGACTTATTGCCTTTAAAATCTGCGCTGGAGGTTGAAGAATATCCGCGGGTTGTTTAACGTAAAACAAATTTATTCCAAAGTGTAAAATTTTGTAAATGTTATTTTAACACGCGTAGAATCAAAAATAATAATCAATTGACTATTTTCCTGTTTTACTTATTTTTGATAATCCTTTTTTTTTGATAAAATGTCTACTTTGCACTTTTGTTTGTTTCTTCAAATGTTCTCGCTGAATTTTGCGAAAAGTAATTCTCTCGCTTATCATACAACTATCACGACGCTGTTATACATACACCAAACCTAAGAAACAAATTTTCCATAGAGAGAAAAATAAGTTCCTAAGAATTTATAATCCACAAAAAATCGCGTTTAAATCATTACCCGGTCAGAAATGAAAAATAATTTTCCTCGGCAATTGCTTTTTTCTAGCTGATTATTCTTTTAAATATTTAAATTTAAAATTATATATTATAGTAGGACGGCTCAATCGATGCTGACTCGTACAAAGCTTTAAAATGAATGCTTATAGTGGGGAAAAAAGTGACTGTTCTCGTCCGGGCCTGATGATGATGCTTCTTTTGATATGAGCCACCACAAATATGCAACAAAAAATCCTTCACACAATGCTAAGAAATTACTTGGGAAAGCAACCACTAACTACTCTATATTCTGATCATTGAATCTAGACTGAATCAAGTTGAAAAAATCCCAGCCTTGTGACGACAGTGCTATGATGACGATGGTGAAGCTTCATTTTGCTCAAGTATTTTTTTTATTTTTGTAAGGGGAACCTATGCTGGAAATGTTGTATACCAACTAAATAGGGTGGAGAAATACCGAAAACAAGACTTTCTATTCCAGCGACAAACAAAAATTGTTCGTTAAAGCGGGGGTGGACATAATAACGAGCAATGCTATAAGAGTGCGCAAGTCTGTACTAACAGTCGCAATAACCAAGGAATAAGGTTTTCATATTACCTTTATATTCAATAAGTTGTATGTTGATTCTACCTCGCTTTTAAATTCACTGTTTTAATTATATTCGAATTAACTATGGCCAATACGAGTATGTATCCCTCCAAGCTCCATCGGCAGTAATATTCGAAGGAGCAATGCAATATCAAAAATTAAATTCATTGTCAAATTATTTTTTTCAAGTATTTGTATCTACGTACATAGCCTTAACATCTATTTAATTTTAGGAACCTTACCAAGTATTCTTGTAAAAATTAAAGCAACCATTTCGAAAGGTTATGAAAATACATAAAATCAGATTTATTTCAACAACTTTAACCTGAACTGAAATAAAATGCGTGCAAAACATAAATAAAAGCATGCGCAATATGTTCTTCACCGCTCTACACTTACAGTGTTCAATGCAATGGCGTTTATTAATGAAAATAAAAAAAAATGTTTAGAAGTACATGGGCCTTAATGATGCTGAGTACATATTACAGAAATTTATTCTTAAGCATACAAGTGAGTACTACGAGCTCGAAATAAAAATTAAAAAGTAGATATAATTTTCATCACGGTTGCATATTTCAAAAACTGTATTTTACGACTCCATTTCTGTACAATATTTGGATCATGCGCAAAAAACATTCGGAGGAGAAAGCGCCAAAAAAGTCCCACTGGAAGGAAATATCTGCCGGAAACAGGTAACCCCCTTTGTGCTTCATGTACTTTGACCTCCAAAGGGGTTTCCGATTATAAATAGAATAGGTAGTTACATAATTGAAATGTTTGACTGTATTCTCCCTATTACGACTACCACAAATTTAACAAATGTAACTGATTTATGTTTATTTGTGATTAACTTTATACCTTGCTTACGAAAAAATTCGCAAACAATTGCATTTCTCTATCTATTTCTTGTATAAGGATATCTACTACCTCTTTATAACAAAACAAAACGGTGACAGTCATTGCCCTCCTTTGCCAAACGTTGATGGTAAAATCATTCGAAACGTTCGTACGGTAATTTCGAAACAGTAATCAGAGGCTCTAAGAAATGATTTAGACTTAAAACCCCAATATCAACGAAACTGCCAGCAAAATTTTTCAAAGCATTCTAAGTATCTAATTTAACATGTTATTGTACTGCTGTAGCCTCTCCGTATAAAGGTAATAATGAAACTATGTAATAATTGAGTTAATAATTAAGCGTCAACGAAAAGTAAATTGTTGGAAAGTGTAGTGCAAACTTAGAAAAATGTATACATGGATCTTGCAATTTAATGGAGTCACAATAACTTTAAAACAAATATTAAACTAACCAGCGAGAGGGAGGGTCACCTGGACGTTGCGCCACTTTTGACTTGCGCAGTCTTAAGTTTCCAATAATTGAATGCTGTCTGAGTCGGTATCGGCAGTCGCCTAACTGCATCTACCTATTCCTGGTACTAACATCAGAACAAAAAATCAGAATGACTTTGCCAAAGCAAGCCAAAAAAACATAAGAAAAAAAAACAGTGCACTCCTTGAGTGCCGACAGAAGTGAAAACTTGAACAACTACGTGTATTTTTTAATAGTCAGGCAATATTTTTTTGTGCAGAAATACTTTTTAATGAAGTGTTTTCTAATTCATTATTATAAACTACTTCTACAAAAATTATACTACAATTTCCATTTTCGTTTAATGCGCTACTGTATACATGAAAAATAATGCATACTAGCTAAATTTCTAATATTAGGACAACTGACAACAAAACTGTTTTAAAATAGCGCTCCTTCCTATCCGATTCACCCACAAAATTTTTAAAATTCCTTCTTATATTCCTATGACTGTAACTCTCTTCGGCCGTTGACTCTCTTTCGTGGAGTCGTTTGTGCTATACTGCTACGGCGCTACGGGCATGATCTGTGTTGTAATATCGTGGGATTTATCCCTTTTTGTGGGAATTTCGATCTCCGAAAAGCCTTTTGTGGGATAAAGGGATAATGCACCAAATCGTGGGAATTTCAGAAATCTGACAAAAAAACTTTCAAACTATAAATTTTTGGTGAAATTCTAACAAAACACCTGTATTTCACCATGATTATCAACACACTGACTGTCCATAAAAAGCAGCTCATGTTAATCGTCTTTTATCAAAATTTTCTGGTACCAAAAAAAAACAGCCGTGTTACAAACTGTGGTTTTTATTCTAAAGGTTAATTTAACTTGATTTTCTTTCCTGGTAATACAATTTTACTTTTAAAAACTGGATTTTAACAACAACTGCGTAGTTGAAATTTTATGTAGTAAGATTGGTTGTGTGTGAACAGCAAGAGGTAAATATACTACTACAGAAACTACAGAAATAATAATAGAATGGATGGACGGATGGATGGACTATTTTACACACAAAAACTGCAATCTATTGCTTAAAACGTAAATTTACAAATGCATGAAATTAATTGGTATTCTTTAAAATGAATACCAGTGAAACCTTTGAAACCACAAGCTCCTCGCACACCCGATTGCCCCGCAAATTTTAGAAATAAAATTCTCTCTGAAATTACTTTAGCATGCCAAAGGCAAACACACTTCCCCACATTAACATTAAAAACATCTTGTAGGCAAATTCTCTTAAGTTGCCTGAGTCGTCAAAAGTGGTTGGCAAATGGCAACGGGAACCCTGGTATCCACACACTTGTAGGTAAATTCTCTTAAGGCGTGTTTTGCCATTGTATATAAACATTAGTTGGGCAAAACAATTCTTTTAAGTTGTCTGAGCTGGCGGCATCGTTGCCAACTTGAAAAAAAAATTCCTTTTTGAAAAAGAAATCCTAAAATTCTTTTTTTTTTGGGTAAAGTGGAACAGTAAATCAAAAATTAAACAAAAATATAGAAAAACTAAACGAAAACAATTTTTTTATGCAACAAACAGCTTTCAAATTTGTTTCCAATTTCATTCCACTTGAAGTGGAAGCTGTATTGATGAAAGAAATTGGAAACAAAACTGTTTGTTGTTTAAATTAAATTGGTGTCGCGAGTTCAATGGTTAAGAAGTTATCACTTCAAAAAAACTTTTTGGGAAATACATCTCAGGGCTTAATAAACATACCGATGACAGTACTAAGGTTACAGACTGTGCAAGTTGAGAGAAGGGTAAATAACGAAACTTCTGTTTTATTAATAAATAATAATAACAAACACTACACTCCTTATGTTTTTTGTTAAATGACAGTACATACCTTAGGATGTGCTCTTCTAGGAAACGCCACTTTGGGGTCAATCTGCAAGATATAGAATAAAATTTATATTAAAATATAATAATATTAGGCAGTTAGTTATCGGATTAATAGTAGGTGTATCGATTTATACATATAAAACAGTGTGTCCGAATCATCAAACTGCTAATCGCGGTTATATAAAGGTGTGTTTTCGTTTAAAACGATCGCATTACATTTAAGTTTTAAGTTTTTGTAATACATACATCAATATACAAAAAAAAAATACGAATTTTCAAACACTTTTTTTCAGTGAAGAACTGAAATCCTAGTATGGTGAATTAGAATTCAATCAAATATAAAACAAGTAAAAGTGTTATCATCGGCCTTGCGATGCTTTGATACCCTCCACTGCATAGAAGTTATGCAAAATTGGTTTTGTATGGGAGGTACCAGAACTACTTGGCCGACACAGCAGAATTTTAATATCAACCGGACGACGATAAAATGAAGTCCTCCCACAAAATTTCAATTGCCTAGGTCGATTTGTAGCGACGATATCCTGTTTTCAACCGACAAAGAGACACATGAACCTAATATTGATTTTGTATGGGAGGTACCAGAGCTACTTGACCGCCATAGACCATTTTTAGTTCTAACTTGACGACTATAAAAATAAGTACTCTCTCAAAAATTTCACTAGCCTATGTATATTCTTTTCGACGCTATTGTGTTTTCAACATTTATTTTCTAATATTGGTTTTGTATGGGAGGTACCAGAACTACTTGACCGACATAGCCCATTTTCAATACCAACCTGACGCCGATAAAAAGAAGTCCTTTCACCAAATTTCGTTCACCTACGTCAATTACTTTGGGCGCTATCGTGCTTTCAACAGACAGACAGACAGACAGACAGACAGACGGACATGGCTAAATCGATTCAGAATGTGATCCTGATTCAGAATATATATACTTTATGAGGTCTCCGGTGACTCCTTCTTGGCGTTACAAATGTATTGGCAAAGTGAATATACCTTCCTCTGGATGGTATAAAAAGCTGCAAACGCTTTTTACGCATGTAACCGATTATTCGGCAAAAGGTGGGGACCAAACCCTAAAATAATTCTGTGGATACTGACGTACGGAAGCTAAGTCTGGTGGCAAGCCACAAACAAAGCATTGAACCTTAAAATAATGACCAGAATACAAAGATTAGCGTGTATAGGTACAACCAGTGCAATAAGAACAACACCTACGGATGGAATAGAGGCAATCCTCAACCTGATACCGTTAAACCTTTACATGCAAGAAACTGCAGCCAAAAGTGCCCTTAGGATCAGCCAATCCAAAAGCTGCCTACAGAATGGGACACGCACAGATTCTGAACAAATACATGCGGAAGATACTGTCACTTCCAACTACTTGTCTCCCTATCTTGACTTCGATAAACCATTCTCTTTCTATTTTCCCAGCAGAGAACAATGGAACACAGATGAACCCACAAAAAGGAAATTGATATCCATCTATACAGATGGATCTACATAAGATGGACTGTGGAACAGGTGCTGGAATTTTCTCTGAAGAGTTGAATATGCATCACTCGATCAGACTACCTGACCATAGTAGCGTCTTTCAGGCGGAGGTTCCGGCAATCGCCCATATGGTGTCAATATTAGAAATACCAAATGATGATATTACCATATTCGTTGACAGCGGCTATAAAAGCAGTGTCTGCTATTGAAATAAAATCGAAGCTAGTTCGTCGCTGCCGCGAAGAGCTAAAGGTTCTCTGCTCGCAGCACACCACGCGCTTATGCTGGGTCCCTGGACACAGGGACAAAACCGGTAGTGAGATGGCTGACGAAGTGGCAAGAAATGGATCTGCTATCAAGATTGTGCAATCAAATTTATCAAACCACCACTCTGTAATCTCAGAGAGAGAGTGGAAAATAAGATCCGCATGAAAGCCAACATCAGGTGGAAAGAATTAACTACCTGCGAAATATCACGGAAGCTATGGCAGGAATACAATCCAAGTCGGACTAGCAAGCTTATGCGGTTTGATAGAATGTCGTTGTATAAACTGGTAAGGGGCCCTAACGGGTCACAACTTCCTAAGAAACCACACAATGAAATTGAAACTCAAGAAAGACGACATATGTTGGGGTTGTGGAGACAAGGAGGTACACGAGGATACACTTCACTTCCTCTGTCAATGCCCAAGTCCTTGTAACTTGAGGAATAGAACACTTGGTAGATACTATTTACTTCCATGACATACATGAACTGTCTCTTTATCTGATCTTTTCTGGTTTAAAACACATCAGGATGGCTGGACAAAGTCGAGTAACCGTGAGGGAGTTAGCATTATCGCCAACAACATCGGCTAACCCTCAACAAGGGCATCACAATGGGTCCTCATGGACCTAAGTGGGGTGCTGCAGGGCTTGCTCTGCCGCATCCATCCATGAACCTAACGTCGGTTAAAACGTTCTGTCCGATTCGTAGATATTGCCGCTTCCAATACTGGCAAACGCAATATCAAAGTTCAGTTTAGCGAATGTTTTCCTTCATCCTTCTGCACAAAGTGTCGATTTTAGTAGATGTACCTACATACACATTGATAAACAATTCAATTCAATTAATTTAATTTGCAATAATTTTAACACAGGAAGATACAGTATCTCCTAAAACTGTGCAAGCTTCAATTATGTATACATTAAATGTTACTGGAAAAAACAAGAGAGAACAAAGAAACTAAGTTCAGTAGATAGAATTTCATAAATAAGTAATTGGGTTTATGGATATGTTTAAATATTGATACATTATAATATGTTCACAAGACTATTTTAAAAAAGAAAGCAAAGTAAAATGACAAAAAAAATGAGAAAGAATCATAATTATTGAAAATAATCTTCATTATCACTACTCAAAGCGGCTCCAGATGCCGCCTAAGTCTGCTCTTGAACTGAGATCTACAGCTTATTACTCGCATGGATCGTGGTAGGGCATTCCACAGAATAATTGCGTTTACTAAAAATTGACGCTCAGAAATTATCAACCTCGACTTCTTGGGCCAGATAGTTTAGACGGTATCCTTTCTCGTTGACCTGTCAAACGATGCTATAGCCCGGTCAAATTTAGTTAAAATGAACATCGAAAAGGTGGCTTAAAAACTACAAAAATTAAATCATCTATTTATTTTTATACCTAGTGAAAGGCTTATTATGTATAGTTTTATGTATTTTTGCTTATTAGGCACTGCAGTTCTTACTGACGAACCCAGGCGGGTATACATATATAGTTTAACCTTACTTCTTACTTTGATGTTTTGGAGTAAAAAAGCGGATGTATGAGATATTACATCATTTCAGAGAATAATTAAAGAATATTGGTAATAGCGAATAGTCCCTATTGTTTGTTGATTTTTTTTTATATGCATACAGGTTTGAGTAAATGTTTGTAAATATTAATACCAGTTATTAGGTACACATAATGCATTTTATTTACCTTTTTGCCATCTAGTTCATGTGTACCTTGAGCTAATACCTTATCTACACTAGCTGGGTCTCCGAAAGTTATAAAGCCAAATCCTCTGAAATGAGAAGAAAAAACACAATGTAATATTTTTAAAAACGTATTCCATTTATTTTTTTTATTATGGCTGCTAAATTTATTTATATGTTTTTAATCTGAATGAAGCTATTTGCAGACCCCTCTTTGCCAGTGGGCACTTTGGGCAAGTGCCCAGGGCCCCGCCATCGATAGGGGCCCCACTCAGTAGTGTTCCTTAAACATCGATAGTTTAACATTTCGATATGAAGACATATTTATGTTATATTTTACGAATAAAAGCGTATTTATATTGTTACCTTCGAGTCTATTTCTTTTTTTCGACATTAGCACCTGCTTTTGAGAAAACTCATTCCGCTGGAACTGAGGTTGCTGGAATGCATATGTATTTATAGGCGAAGCTAAGATTAGACTGTAAGCCAATAATGCATATGAATGCCAACAGGCAATTAGATTAGCTTTCAAATGACCAAATGTCATGATTATTAAAACTGTATATTAGACTATATGACCAAAACTACCATTATGGTCATATTTGCCTTGATGTTCATTTAAGGCATTTGTTATTTATTACCAAATGTTAAACTAGGGTAATGCTGTAAAGAAAAACAAAGAAAAAGTTGAAGTTGGAACACCGATAACAACAAAATAATTCTTGTTTCATCAAAATGCCAGCAATGCCATAGCAAAATTTCAATAAAGTGCATATGGGCATATAGGGCTTTATGCTGGCATTCGTGCTTATTGTCCGATTACACTATATGCTATTTGAGCATTTTCATCTGTCAAAATCAGCCTGGTCATATGTGGCATTTAGTTCATTAGAGCATATGATATATGCCCATTACATTGTACGACCATATTTTGACAGGAAAACTGTCAGAAATTGGCATTACTTGGCATACAGTCTAATCTAACTATTAGCGTGCTGGATGATTTTTCCCAGTAGCTTATAGAGCAAGCATGTCGGTCGATGTTTACTTTTTGTATATAGGTATATTGCCGAAGCTCAACAATGGCGCTACTTATTGTAGTTACAACAATATGCTGACTGTGCGGCATAAAAAGCAGATCGTCTAACGTGGATGCCGTAGATGTGCCTGGTTTTGGCGCCGATGGGGCAAGCGACATGCTTGACTCTTTCATTGCAATTAAGGAAGAATAATCCTTTTGCAATTGCATTGTCAGATTCCTGCAGATTTCTAAAACAGTGCTTTTATTAAATTTCGGGCCCCAAATTTTCCCAAAATAAGTGGCGTTATATGGTTTCTTGTTTACTGATGCGATTTAGGACTTCAGGACTTTCGGCCTTCTGCAGTAACGAATGTCGATTCAAAATTATTCAATTTTGCTGAAATACCTCTTGTTAGACGTATTATTAATGATGAAGTCGCTTACTCCTCACCCGAAATTGCAATGTTGCAGTTTCCAATGGCCCAAGAATCAGCAATATTTCATTAGTTTCGATAATATCGATAGTTTTTTTAAACCATCGATAGTATGGATAGTAAAAAACTATCGATAGACTATCGATGTTTAAGGAACACTACCACTCAGATCAAATACAAAGTCCCTAGTTCCTGTCAGATCACCAAAAGATAACCAATATTTATTACCAAAAAACTCTTATATAATTCGAAGAAATCGAACCTAAATTACTGACTACAATGGGGAACGCTATTTCTCCAAATTAAAAAGAATTAAAAATGAGTTGAGAAGTACAATGCTTGAAGTACGATCTTTTCATATACAAGTACTTCCTGATGTATATAATGTACAAATATCCAAAAAACATTTTCCATTTTCTTAAAAACTAGAAGACGATATAGGTTCATCAATCTGGCTCTCAGTGTACGAGCAGTGTTTGACTAAAATATAGGCAAAATAGTAGAGAAACAATGCGTAAATCAGTTTTTATTTAATTTTTTCTTTCCAGCTGATGAAGATCACTCTTTGCGTTGACCTTCCTCGAAGCAACCAAGGTGCTACTTTTCATTTAATTGTAATATCCCTTAATAAAAATCCAATAAAAATCCAAACTACTTCCCTGCCCTGTTACCTCATCAGAAAAAAATCATGCGTGGCGATAGCAATAGTGGAGGAGATACGAATGTTTTCACTGTTGATGGGTGTACGTAATAGTAATTTTGTTTTCGATTACAGTATATCCGTAGTTTTGATGGCGGTAGCGGGACGTTTGGTGGCGCAAGGGAATATCTACGAAGTGATAGTACTATAGTGCTTCTATACAATGGCATTAATATATTAGATATATAAAGCATTGTTCTCCTTCTTTTCTTTGCGTTGCAATCGTTCTTCTCCCTCGTAGAACGAAATTCTTTAAAACGTTTCAGGCCCTTAAAATTGCACTCTCAATTTTCGTTCAATATCGAGCCGCCGCCTAAGAAATTTTACTAGAAAAAAAAATTTTGTTCTTAACAATGATAAACCTGGTTCAGTAAAACTCAAAATAAATTTTATCAATTTCATGAGATTTTATATAAATCCACAATGATTGGATTTAAAATACCTATACCTATGCATATAAAATACAGAAAGTGTGATTTCCTAGATGTTATACAGTGGTATGCCTGTACTTGTGTATCTCGTAAATGTAGCTTTCTTAAATTATTGTGTGTCATGTGCGTGTTCAAGAGGAAATTCGTTCCCCCGTTTATCTTATCTAGGGCTAACCTACACTATAAACAAATATTTAAGAATTTTTTTGCTTCATATTTTTAAAAATGCATCATGTAGGTATATTCAATTCATATCTATTCGTGCACAAGAAACTTAGCCATTACATATTATAATTTTGTTATCAAGCAATAATATTGTGTAATATTTAAGGATTAAGGATTTAAGTGTTCTTTCTTATTATACTTCTATGATACCGTATACCTACCTATTTACTTGCTTGAAAGTTTGGACTGGTTATTATAAACGCATTACACATGCGAGCGTATATAATAAGAATAACAACATTTTAAACATAAGTACTCACTCGTTTATTTTTTAATATTATATATTTAATATTAACACAATCAATGATAATAAATAGGAATACGGTTATCACATTTGTTTCCCATATTGCAAAGTTAAGCTAAGCTTAAAATTTATAAAATAATGTTTTTTTTTAATATACGATCTTACTCTCCAATTATGAGACGATTCAAAGCACGGTTAATCGACAACGCTGATCAATTTCTGTATCCGAATTGCCAACAAAATAACTTTGAGAAATTTATGATTTTCATTCACTGAATTGTTTATTCGCAAATGTACTGAAAGCATTAAAAACGTTAAATGCTTTTGATAAACTCACCACTTCACCACTTAAATTTGCACTTTAATCACCGACGAAATCACAAAACCATGTGGATGACTTAACAATATTGAGATACCACACCGATAGGCAAAAATATCTTAAATAATTGACTTTAAACATACAATCGATGTTTAACAAATTACCCAAAAATTCAATTTAAAATTAGCACAAAAATTGGTTTCCGTAAAGAAAATGGCTAATCAATTTTTACGAATCATGCAATTTCCCTTTAAAATTTTCTAATTTTCTCATCGTATTTGTAGTTTTCTTGTGCGGAGACAAACCCAACGAAGAAAGAGATAGCTGAAATCGTACGTACCGTTCTCGAGTTATGAGCAGTCTTACTTAGGCAATTTTGTTTTGTATAGATTATTTATTCGATTAATGGCTTGGAAATTTATATGTCATCTAGATAAACCATACACCATCGACAAACCATACTAAGAAGAGACCACCAACTCCCGTCGATTTACCGTTACTTGCCTACAAGCTATATTTTTATGGGGTGGTCACGATTTGGTGCGATAATAGGTAATGTTAGGTATGTATATAGAAATTCGTATTCGAAAATGTCGCGTAACTGCAAAAATTCCGGCTCACCAACACACTCGCAAAAAAATGAGCCACAGCTCCATCTAGTAGTAAGTATCAAAAAAAACAATACATAACTATATGTGTGTTAAATTTCAGTGTGATCGGCCAAACGATTTCGAAGTCCATTAAACACAAACGAATATACAAACATCCATTTATGTATATATAAATATTAAATAAGTTAACATAAATATATATATTGATTACCTTATACCTACTTCATACCATCACCCTTAAAAAAAAAACGGAAATTGTGTTTTTTTGCTTACTAACTAAATACATCACTTTCTTCTTATGTATAACATACCTAGACCTACGCGTCGTAGGATCTTTCATAACCATTGCTTCAGATATATCACCAAATCTGCTAAAATAGTCTCGTAAGCTCTCTGAAAAGACAAATAATAGAACATTTTATTTGTGATACAGAGTGATAACATACTTAATATTATTGTAATAATGCATATGATGAGTCCTTTGCCACCAGAATAGAGACAAACCGATTTTAAAAATGTCCACTGAATCTCTCGAAATATCTCTTACAGCGCTAGGTGTTGAAAATGTTTTAAGATAAATTTTTTCCTAATGCCCAAAACACAGTTAGAGTACACATATTTATATGGACTAGTATCGCTTGTGGTCGAAAATCGACCATACCTTTTATAAGAACGTAATACTAAAAAACGTACCACAATTATTTTCGTTATTATTATATGTATTTTTTTTTACAAACGAAAAGAGCGACATCTAGATATCGAAAAAAATACGTAAATGAGCTGCCCCATCGGAAGCAGGTTCTGATCTCAGGTTTTATTTGAATACGTTGCTATGGTAATAATATGGGGACGAAAAATTGATTGCCTCCAAAATCCTTTCAATTACCTCTTTTGTATGGGGAATTCATAACTTAATTTTACTATCCTTAATGGCGGCATGTACTCACGATTTTTTGTTTGTGCACATCTATGGCACAGTACCTTTCAAATAATATAAGTTTCATTCTCCTCATTTCATGATAAATACTTAAAAAGTGTACCGAAACTTTTGATATTCACGTATTAATATAATTATATCTATAGGCACACGTAAATTCTCCACTCACCGCAGCACTGCAACATGTCTCTCTTTCTAGATTTGCTGCAAAATTCAAGCGTACCACATAAGAAAATATATTGCAATTTCTAGTATTTGGCATCATCGGCTTTTGACATTTGCTGATCGTGTTTTTTTGTTTTTGGTTGTAAACACATCGCTTAGTCGAATGACAGTAAACATATTAGCCGATGCAATCAACGTCTGTTTTACTTGCAGCACTGCATTCTGCGCTGCGTTCAGAATTTCTGCACATGTGTTTAGGGCAAATGTTATTTTGGTCTTTTAACCAAATCGGTAAACAGACCCACTACCTCTTCTCTCTTATGGACTTTGCTATGTTATTTAACAAAATTAGGTCAAGACTTTACAGGGACGGCATCAAAGTTAGTGCGAATAACGTATACGGTACCTCGAATTACACATGGCGTTCTCGTATGTTGGACTGCCCTTGAAAAGGCCATCTACTATAATCTCCTTAGCCGTGTTTAACGAAGGACATGCGTATACATTAGTGGAGCCCTTAGGACCACTCCAACAGGGGCCATGGACGTAATGTTCTACTTGCTACCACTAGACATCTATTGCAAACAAGTGGCAGCAAACGCAGCCACTAGGATAAGAGCAATTCGTTTGTAGACAAGTCGGCAAACTGGTCACTCGTCTATTCTAGATGTACTAGAATACATTCCAAAAGAAACTGATTACAACCTCCTCCAGTTTCTATTTGATAAGAATTTCGAAACCAACATACCCTCCAGGAGTGACTGGGACTATAGTGCCTCGTAAGAAGTGCGTTTGCTTCTATACAGACGGGTCCAAAACCGAAATAGGAGTTGGGTGTTTTCTCTCATGATTTAAATTGCAAAATCTCATACTTTCTAATCACTGTAGTGTATTCCAGGCGAAATCATAAAGAAATCCTAAAACACCTATGTGTTTTAATATACTTGGGTACTAAATTCACCACACGATACCCACCGTTTTCTTAACACATCCCGATAACGGGCAATTATTTGAATTATTTGAATTTTTTCCAATGTTACCACAGAATGAATTGTCAGGCATCTGTCAGGTTCCTAGGTGCGTGGGGCTAATTTACTTTGCTTGTAGGCAAATTCTCTTAAGTTGTAAGAGCTGACGGTCTATTTAATACTTAGTTAGTTTATGTACACGTCCAGCCGGCACAAATATACAAAGTAGATGCAAATTCTATTAATCCAATTGAAAGAGCAATATTATAATATCTATATCTACAAGTTCTCTTCAATAAGGTACACGGTACAGTTCCTAGCGCCACATAGTGATTATAATGCGAAATTAATTGAATATGAGCTTAAAAGTAAGAGAACAAACTTTTAAGCGAAAGGTATGAATGAAAGCTTTGCTATTTCGTATATAACATATATATAATATGTAGAATGTAGGATTTAGGTATATGATATAATATAATTTGCTTCGGATGCTTCTACGAGAGCATAGATACCTATCTATTTTCCAAGTAGAGTTGACTTGTAAAAATAATTGTTTGCATTGTAAATATAATTTGCTGGGTATATGTATACTAGCTGACCCGGCGAACTTCGTTCCGCCCGTTAATGAAATGAATATAATCATGCTTTTTTTGAGATTCGAACGAATAATCAATTCGAACGAATGTCTCTACTTGTTCGAATGAACTTTGTATATTTTGAGATTCGAACGAATAATATTCACTATCGAGAATGTCAGAAAATAAATTCAACTTTCGAAATCAGCGGTTGCATATTTTTATTTTATATGGAGTGAACATACTTTTTTTTATAGAGGCTCTTTTTTCATTGTTTTAATAAAACTGTATAAATATTAAAAATATTAACTACTTATTGAGAAATATATGCTAAGATCTACGAAAATGTGAAGTAGAAGTCTTATCTCAAATGGGACCAGGCTTAAGAATATTAAAATATGTTATTAGTAATATTTTGACATGCTAAAGTCTGGAATTTAAATATGAGCTTATCTAAAATATGTTTTAAAGTTTTGTTATAAAATTGCGAACCCATATTGTTGAAGTAAAGAATGCAAAAAGAAGGTATTATGTTATATTGAACCTCAAGTTTTTGACTTAATTATTCAACTCAATTCTGGTCACACTACCTTTCAAACATGGTTACTGTATAAACAAAACAAAATTTTTTTTGATACAGTTTTTCTGTAAACAATTGGTGACAAATACCTGCAGACATGGCGATTGTTTTGTTTATGGATGAAAGATGAAAAAAATTCATACATAAGGATGCCTCAAATCCATTTCGGAAAAAAAAGTTCCTCGAGAAAATATGGAAAAGCAACAATTATCACTTTTTAGCGTTAAGAAAATACAGACGAATAAAAAACTGACATTTGTTGCGAACGATTAGAAAGTGAAAATATACTCAACATTGGAATGAAAAATTAACTTTCGATTGATAGAATGAACTTCCTATCTGTTCGAAATTCAAAATACAGATTCTTCAAATTCAACACACTTTCGAAAGAATCGAATCTCAAAATAAGCATGAAATAATTCCGAGAATGCACATACTATAAATAAATAGTTGGCGCAACAGATCCGTAGGGACCTAAGGCCTAGTTCCTTATAACCATTAGTCTTGTGCGTGTTTTTGATTTTTGGGACGGATGGAAGGGAAGTACAATTTTATGCCGAGTCCAAAGGGCCAATTGAGAAGCTCTTTCACGACAATTATACTCTCGGATGTTTCTCAGACATTTGCGAGATGTGGAGTAGTAGAAAAAAATTTAAATTTGGAATTTCGTTTTTTTTTTTCGGAATTTGAACCTGGGACCCTTCACTTAGTAGTCCAACATACTAACCACTAAGCCACTGCGCCGACATACTGCTTCATGTAATTCCGTCAAATCAATGTTTCATTTGAAATGCCTGATGCCGAAATTACCATAAATGTCGACATAATTATCTAGTATTATATTCGTTGTCATTTGGAAGCATGAATTGTACATTTGAATGTTATCCAAAAAATATTTCGATTCTGGTGTAGTGCCAGAAAGTAATGATCGTAATGGTTCAGGTGGATATTGTAATTCTGGTAATCGAACTTTCCCAGAGCACAACACATTCCAGAAGTTTTATTTCCAAATTTGAATGCATTACAATATTGATATAATTTGTTCATTGCGCCAATAACTACATTTTTGTGCAAACTATAATCAATGGCACTATTATATCGAAATCCAGCACCATTTAAAACAACATTAACATTGATTCGTTCAGCATTTTCATTAACATTTCTTGTTGTGCGATGCGATTGCATTCTCAATCTTTCTTGCTCATTACGATGTTCACGTTGTTTAGATGAATGACCTGAACTCAATGAATAAATTGAGTAAAAATTAATTTAAAAGTTAAAGTTAAAAATAACCTGAACGTGATCTGGCCATACGTTCTCTTTGAATTCGATTTTGATTTTCTCGCTCTTCTTGTGATTGATTTTGCCTTTCATTTGATCTATTTTGCGTTCTACGTGACCGACTACCAATATCACTTCTCCGCTGACGTGGCATTTTTGATATAAACTAAAAAAAATTAAATTATACAAAATCAATCTTCAATAAGTTAAAGGTACCAGCGTAGGAACCGCAGGACTAAACTTTTTCAAAATGTTGGGAAAACATGAAGAACCTGATTGAAAACTCGAAAAAGTATTTTGACAAAATAAAAATTGATTCCTCATAAAAACAAAAAACTTTACAGTAAAAACACATTTTTTTGCTCCGGTTTTGGTAAAAAATTTGTCATAATCTTCGAATTAGAAGTCTTCAGCTTCTCGAACGACATCTTGAGATGTCAAATCACTAAAAAAATCATTCAAAAACCAAAATGTACTGAAATTCATGTGTTTTTCCAATAACGCACAACCCACGCATACGTTTTCCAATTTCAACCAAACTTCACAAAAATGATATATGGACCAATACCAGAGATGTGTGAAAGTTTGGTTAAAATCGGTATATGCGTTAAGGCGTGAATCGGCGACAAACCAACACAATTTTAGGCTCAATTTTTATATATATAGATATCATTTTAGAATATAAACATACTTGCATTATTGCCGTACGTTTCTTAATACATTACGTGCTATTTCTCTCCTCATAATGGTGTAGATAGAAAGATGTATTCTATTAGAACTTGTTTGTGGGAATATAGTTTTATGAACACTACGAGTTTGACTAAGCTTAAAAAATGCATAAAACACTTCAAATGACATTAAATTTATACTGCAATGTTAGGTAACTTTTTATGCTGGTAATCTTGAATAAAAGAAAATTGAGCGCTATACGCAGCATTTGTATTTTTTTTTACAAACGAAAAGAGCGACATCTAGATATCGAAAAAATACGTAAATGAGCTGCTCCATCGGAAAAAGGTTCTAATCTAATATGATTTATATTTGAATACGTTGCTATGGTAATATGGCGGCGAAAAATTGATTGTCACCAAAATCCTTTCAATTACCTCTTTTGTATGGGGAATTCATAACCTAATTTTACCATTCTTAATGGCGGCATATACCCACGATTTTTTTTTCTGCACACATCCCTGGCACAGTACCTTTCAAATAACATAAGTTCTATTCTCCTCATTTCATAATAAATACTTAAAAAGTGTACCGAAACTTTTGATGTTCACGTATTAATATAATGATTTGTAAAGATCATGTGGGTAAAAAAAACCCTAGTAGTAGTAGATAAATATATTTATTTGTTTATAAGCTTTGCTTTTACAAAACGCCTAGTACAGACCTTAGATAATTGGCAGGTCATTAAGAGTAAACGGACATCATCTTTCTGTGCCAGTGAATTTATAAAACTACTAAATGAAAGTGGGACAATGCGATAGTGGAAGACCTTAGCGAAGGTGGAGTGTTCGTTCAGTTGAAAATTATACTTTGGTGTTCTTATTTGGTGCACAGCACACTTTAAATAAGCTGAATAAACTAAGTTCCAGATGAGCCAACAATATAATTATGATGTAGAAATTGCTTAGCTAACATTAATGTTGCTTATAAGATTATTGCTCACGTCTACACCTATTTATGAAAGCACTATATCCAGAAGCATTCATTGAGTACCTCACTTTGCCAACATGTTTTTTTATACTGATTATTACCATAAAGCACATGTCATCAACCCCCTACGCGACAGTATTCTATTCATGGGTTATCTTTAGCAACAATCACATACGACCAAACTAACGCCAGTCACCTATGAGTGGCTCTGCCTTAGACGAGCTTACCACACATACAAGCTTTTGCGCATTAAAGCAACTAGCAAAATACGTTTTTCGTCAGCATTTTGTGAGTAGTTTGCACCAAACGTTGCAGTTTTGTTGCAGATTTATTTAATATGGCATGGGTTCATATTTGCTTATATCTGGTGTAGTATACAGTATACTCGATTTAGTTTTTCATGTTTTTGATTTTTCCACTAATGTATGGGAAGTGTACCGAAACCGAACAAAGTTACAATATGTATATTTTATTTAACTTCGCATGTTTATAATTTTTCTAACTTCGGTATTATTAAAGAGTTCTTACCTATGCACATCTTATTCACTCGTATTAAAAGTGATTTTGAATTAATTAAAAAACTATTTTTTTTCTGTTTCATAAAATACTTTTTATGTAATTTATTTCGGTTACACGTTTCAATATATGTATGTAGAACTGCAGTCCGACTCATTACGATGTGTTGCTATTTTTAAATCAAGAGAAAAATGCATTATATGAGAGCTTTTATGAACTAATGCACTCATGTATACACCGATTAAGCACGTATTTACAATGTAATATTTGTACCATTTCTTTCTATTCACTTGTTCTTGCAGAGTTCTTGCAGTTGTAAAATGAAACAAAAAAATGCATAGGCTTCACTTTTTTTTGTCTTTCCGATTACATACACAAAGCAGATAAGTACAAATATTTTTTTTGTAATGAAATGAAAGGAGGATTTGCGTATAGCGTATGATAGCAGACCAACCATCAGTGGAGGTGGACAATGCGGTGCAGAAATGCGCCAAGAGGTCAGCCGAAACTGCGGAAGCCGGATTGGAAGATGAGAAAAGTCCCGACTCCGAGCGGAAGTTGCGCAAACAACTGAAGCAAAGGATGAAGAGGGTCAAAAAGAGACAAAGATTGGCCTTGGCCAAATCTGTCTCGGCGGAAGGCATAAACAAGTCGGTCGAGGAATTGACTGAATTGGTTGCCAACTTGACGTCGACCGAAACCTCTCCAGAAGACGGTGGATCTAGGCGACGGTACCTGTGTAGATATGAAATCCCTAGATAGGAATATTCCTAAATGGGTAATGTTACCTAGCATGTTACTTATTGGGAATATTTTCTGGTACCAAAACCGTCTTAACGACGTCGCTTGTGACACATGACACATGAAGTCGCAAAATGCTCCTTGGGGGATGCATTATATCCATTTCTCAACAACAACAAAACAACGGTTAACACATTTCCGCAAAGCATTTATCCGTGTCCATCGATACCAATAAATAATACCCGATTTTATCCAAGAATTTTTTGTAATTCTTTGAATTATATTAAAAATATACTACTTTTAAACAATTTACAACAACGAAAACATAATTTTATTAGTGATTTTATCACAAAAAAGAAGATTTTGATGCAACTTATGCAAACAGTAGTTTGTCATATAAACTCACATCAATATTTCGGTTATTAAGCAATGCAAAATAGCAAAATCTATTGGAATAAAAAAAATTATCTTTTTTGTTACTTAATAGATAATGATTTATTCGAAATATAAGAAAATGTGTGAAATCGTCCGCGCAACCCGATTTAAGGGGGCGGATATTCCAATTCCTGCGTACGCATTCATCATCATACCACGGGCTCTTTCTCTGGGGTGGCTGGTACCCTAAGGTGGTTTCGGCTACCTCTTTGATGATGTCGCGATACTGGGACCACTGGGTGTTGGCATTTGTGGTAGGTGAATGCACTGCGGAGAGTTTCTCACTCAGGCGCTCTTTGTAGACTCTGGCTACTCCAGGTGTGCTAAGGCGTCCAACGTTGAATTTCTTCTTCTGGGCGGAACGCAGCTTCTTCTCGTTGGATAGTCGAGCTCTGAACTTATCCGCAACAAGAAAATGGTCAGAGTCGACGTTTGCCCCTCGGAATGTGTGCACGTTGAGGATATTGGATGCGTGCCTCGCGTCGATTAGCACATGGTCGATTTGGTTGGCGGTTCGACCGTCTGGAGAGCGCCAGGTTGCTGTGTGGATCCTTAGCCTTGGAAACCTAGTGCTACTTATCACCGTATTACGAGCTGCCGCGAAGTCAGTTAGTCGGTAACCGTTGTCTGTGGTCGTATCGTGGATTCTGTGTTTACCAACTAACCCGCCAAAGATGTTTTCCTTTCCGATTTTAGCATTGAAGTCCCCGAGCACAACTTTGACATCGTACTCCGGACAGGCTCCGTAGGCTCCATCCAGGAGGTCATAAAACTCCTCCTTGATAGGGTCTTCAGCCTCGTCGGTAGGGGCGTGTGCACATATTAGGCTTATGTTTTGGAAAGTAGCTTTGATGCGGATCACAGCTAGGCGATCACTTATCGGCTTAAAGTCAATGACTTTTGTCCTAAGCCGATTTCCCACGACGAATCCGCATCCTAATACATGCAATCTTTTATGGCAGCTGTAATAAATATCGCAATTTTTCCTTTTCATCATACCTGATCCTATCCATCGTATCTCCTGGATCGCGGTAATATCTGCCTTGTACCGCGTGAGGACAGACTCAAGTTTTTGAGTAGCACCTGGGGTGTACAGCGTTCGCACGTTCCAGGTACATACTCTTAAATCGTTGTCCGTTGACGTTCCGGGTCTAGTTGCCGTTTGAGGGAAATTGTTATCCGAGGCTCCTCGTGTCTCTCTCAAAACTATTCTTTTTTTTACATGGTCGGGAAGTTACCCCGACGGCACAACCCCCAACCTGGAGGGCCAGGCCCTTGACCCTAGGACAGCAGGCCGGTTACTCCGGTGCCAGTAACCCACTTTGGGATGTGAGCGCTGCCGTTGGCCCATTAAGGGTTCATCCGCCACCAACTCTTCTCCAACACCCTGGCTCGGTATTGGAAATCCCTATAGACCTGGTATCCGAATATGTCAGAGCAGCTCTATAGGGATTACACTAAATAGTTCGGCCTGACTGGAACTGTAGACGCCACCGTTGGCTCCATCTAGGGAACTCCTCCGCTGCCGTCTGGTCTGGAGGTGTCTTAGTGAGAAAACAACACTCCTCCCCCCTCTCTCGTCTGCTGCCACCAACGACCTTCCAAAGGGGTTGGTTACCCAATCTCCAGTCGAAGTACTAGGCACCCACCAGTCACCACGTGGAGGTGAGAGTAGGAGTTGATAGTGAGAGGCTAGGTGAGAACGCTTGTGTTCTCATGACATCGCATCACTACCCTTCAACACCGGCAACTATGACCAGGCCTCAGTTTTTCAGTAGCATATTTCAGAAACTGTGGCACCACAACGATGACACTTTATACATTTTTAATTTAGGTATACACCCTTCTACACGGTATGAAATTGAAGCCATCGCGCACTACTGAAAACTTTTTTTTCCGGTTTAAGTGTACGAGAACGGTATACCAACACTACACACATGCAGACAACATTTCTTACTTACTGGCCTATCGTTTTTTCTCCCAAGAATAGGAATCGTATTGCTAAATACTCCATTTCACTCTCTCCTTTAAGGATTACAAAAATCTCGGTCAATGAAGTAGTATTCATTTACGGAACCATGGGCAGACGATCATAATATGCTTTCAATCATAGCCACAAACATTTACTTTGCAACGGTCATGACAAGATCAGCACCAATGGTCAATAAACATATGTATGCATAGAATAGAAATGTAGAGTTTCATCGTTTATAGTTCAACAGTTTTTGAGTTCTGGGGACCAGAAGTTGGAAGCTAAAATGTTCCTTAAATTTCAAATAAATCATAAACCATTAAGCCGATTGACACAGTTTGAATATTATTAGATTAATGATGTGGAACACTTTCGAAAATATAAAAAAATTATCACTCTGCTCTCGGAGATAACACGGCTTAAAGGAATGACGAAACTTTTTTTCAAATGGTTCTAACTAACTTTCTAACGGTTAAACAAAAAAATTAAAAAACAAGTAAAAGTGTTATAATCGGCCTGGCCGATGCTTTGATACCCTCCACTGCATACAAGTCATGCAAAATACCAGAACTACTTGACCGACATAGCCCATTTTCAATACCAACCAAACGACGATAAAAAGAAGTCCTTTCACCAAATTACATTCACCTATGTCAATTACTTTGGGCGATATCGTGCTTTCAACAGACAGACGGACACATGGTTCCAATATTGGTTTTGTATGGGAGGTACCAGAACTACTTGACCGACATAGCTCATTTTCAATACCAATCTGACGCCGATAAAAAGAAGTCCTTTCACCAAATTTCATTCACCTACGTCAATTACTTTGGGCGCTATCGTGCTTTCAACAGACAGAGAGACACATGGGTCCAATATTGGTTTTGTATGGGAGGTACCAGAACTACTAGACCGACATAGCCCGTTTTTAATACCAACCAAACGACGATAAAAATAAGTCCTTTCGCCAAATTTCATTCGCCTATGTCAATTACTTTGGGCGATATTGTGCTTTCAACAGACAGAGGGACACATGGTTCCAATATTGGTTTTGTATGGGAGGTACCAGAACTACTTGACCGACATAGCCCATTTTCAATACCAATCTGACGCCGATAAAAAGAAGTCCTTTCACCAAATTTCATTCAGCTACGTCAACTACTTTGGGCGCCATCGTGCTTTCAACAGACAGAGAGACACATGGGTCCAATATTGGTTTTGTATGGGAGGTACCAAAACTACTTGACCGACATAGCCCATTTTCAATACCAATCTGACGCCGATAAAAAAAGTCCTTTCACCAAATTTCATTCACCTACGTCAATTACTTTGGGCTCTATCGTGCTTTTAACAGACAGACAGACGGACATGGCTAAATCGATTCAGAATGTGATCCTGATTCAGAATATAATTAATGAACGATTTATTTAAATTTAAACCTATAACACTAACTTCTTATAGAGTTGATGAGTTGGAGCAGGCAACAGTAAGTTGTAAGTAATCACTTCCCATCGAATTGAACTTTCATTTTAGGAAAAGAACGTGGTTCGCCGATAAGCGGTAAGCAATTCCATGTTGTTTGCTGCAATTCATTAACTTTCACTACACAAAGTAATCGTTAAGTACAGCGAGAGTTCTCTCACTCACAAGCATGGAAATATGTACCAGCGTTATCGATGAGCTATTTGGCCACTTTTTCCATCTCGGGGCCCCCAACGACACCTTTTTTAAATTCTCTGTTTTTGTCCCTGTTGAACAACTCCTATTGCCCGTACAAAGGATATCTAATGCTCACCTGGACTTGTTTGCCAACTGAGACCTCCGATAAACATTTTTCTGAAATGAAAAAACAATTTTTATAAATTTATATAATTCGTGTAAAGTAGTTGGTTATAAATTTTTTTTTTTTCTTAAGTGTCGCATACTTAAATGGTATAACTACATGTTTATATCAAACTAGTTGTGGTAAAAGGTATTGCTTCAACCAGGGATTTCAATAGTGAGATTTGGTATCTTAGAGAAACAACTATTTTATGAACAAATATAAGCGTGTTTATGATTTTTTTTACTTTTAGTGAATTTTTTACTTTTAGTGTCCTAAAAATTCATGAAATTTTTTGAAAAAAAGATTAATTCTCCGATGATATTATCGTCAACCAAAACTTCGCATTTGATATGTATACATCTGAATTGAAATGAAGCAATCGTTATTTAAATTATTGGTGATTTAAAACGAGATTTGGTTTTTGTTTAAGTTTATCTTCAGAATGGAGCAGAAAGCTGAGCGATTCGCTTAAATATTCGGGGGAATTTTCTATATTTAAACTTGTAGTTCGAACAAAATTTCACTTTCGCATTTTTGCATATTATATTTACTAGACGGACCTTTTCCGGAACGAAATTTTCCGCTGGTCTCCAAATGGTCAGCGAAACAGCGGAAAATAATTCGGGGAGAGTTCCATCAGCTGATACACAAGTAGCAGTACTACCAGCACTGGCTATTTATATCTGATTTGGTTACTCGAACTTTTCGCTGGCTCCTTAAGATTGTAATTTGAGATTTTTCCTAATTTACGCTATTCACTTTAAAGTTTGGCGATTTTTATTAAATATATACTTCTATTGCGAACGTACTCATTTCGTATAACTAATGTCGTTTTCGATTTGGCTTTTCAGATTTTGATCAGAGATCTAAGATTTCTGCTGCCAAATCCAATGTTAAATTCGAATTTTATTGATTCGTGTTTGTATTGAGTTGGCCGCAAACAAATTTCTTTTTTCATTTGCACTGGAAGTCCATTTCAATTGATTTTCATACATTTATGCAAACCCAATTCGAAATAATTTAATACAAAAACCTTGTTTCCATAGGCGTTTGTTTTTCTTAACGTTTTTAACATTGAAAAATGGAAACTAGAAAAGTCTCTGAATTATGAGTACCAATGTGTTGTTTTGTTTTAATTTTAATTTATTAATTGTCGTCTTTAAAAACAATGTAATCAGAATAAGTAGATAACGCTAAAGATTTGCGAAAAAGTGCGCATTTCTGATCTTTATATTTTAGTGTCTTTGTTTGGCTCCAAGATTTTGAAAATTTGGCTCCATACCTCATAAAAGCTGGTAACACTGCAGTACAAATGTCAAATTTTCGCAAGCAAATAATATCCCGGACAATAAAAGTGTGCAAAAAGAGAGTGGATAATTGTACCAAGAAATCTACTACAACTACCCACTTTTCCGCCGTCATTTCGCAACAGCTGCGTACTGCAAAATGAAAAGGAGAGCGGAATTTTTCGTTCAAGATTTCGTTGTGTCATTTTTGTATGGGATTTTTCGTTTCGGATCAGCTGCGTACCGGCCTTTACGCATGTTTGCAGAGTTTCAAATCACACTTCTAGTTGAACAGTGTGTAGCAAATTGATTAAAATATTTTTTAAAAACAAGCAAACAGAAAGGCAAGCTAAGTAAATGCTTGTACTAAAAACATTTACATTTAAATTCAACACGCATTTATTAATTTTACAAATATGGAAATAACTTGAAATAAAATTTGAATAGGTATACATCTGATGCATGCAGGTTCAGTCATTGGGGATATAGAAAAATGCACAGCTGGGTTGGGCGGAACTTTATCTTGCTTTGCATGTCGTAATGAGCTAAAAACCAGTATCTATATTGCAAATAATATAAATTATCATCAAAAACTTAAAAATCAATCCTTAAATTATAGAATTTTTTTACATTTAGTTTCTAAATTCACCCATAAAACTGAGTAGGTACTCTGAAGGAGGATGTCAAATCTGTTTTGACATTTGTGGACTAGACAGATGTAGAATACAAGTGAACAAGCCATGGAGCGAAACACTCCCCAAAAACGCGGAATAATCGTCTCACGGCCGTCCGACACCGACTGCGCAAACACTGCGCCATTTGGCCACCAACCTTGAAGAGTATGGAACCACACGAGACGTTGCCAAGAGTGGCCGGCCCCGGAGCGCCCGTTGTGCCGAGAATATCGCCGCTGTTGAAAAGGATGTCAAGCTGTCGCCGGAAACATCGACCAGACGCCGTGCCTCGCAATTAGCCATCAGCCTGTCGTCCCTAAGGCGAATTTTGGACAAAGACTTGCGCATGTTCCCGTACAAAGTCCAGTCCGTGCATCAGCTGCTACCTGTCGACCGCCAAACGCGTGTAACCTACGCCCAAGCCATCCTAAATCTCGAGGACGAACTGGACGATTTTTCGACCAAAATCATAATGAGCGATAAGGCTCATTTCCACCTCAGCGGGTACGTGAACAAGCAAAACTATCGCTTCTGGGGCAACGAAAATCCACGAGTAATGCACAAGGTGCCATTACACCTGCTCAAAGTTACTGCATGGTGCGCTGTTCACGCTGGAGGAGGCATCGGGCCGTTTTTTTTCGAGAACGCCGCTGGTCAATCGGCAACAGAATATTCGGAGTAAAAATAAATGATTGCTATAGCAACAAAAAAGCCGTACATTATGGGGTACCCCAGGGTTCAAAACTCGGTCCGTTGTTGTATTTGCTATATACAAATGACATGCTGAATTGCCTTAGGGAAAGCATTCCTTTCGCTTTGCAGATGACACAGCAATTGTGGTTTACCACCGGTCACTAGATGAGGCAACCAAAAGGATGCAAGCGGAGTTCGACAAAATTGGTAGATGGTGTCATGACAACGGCCTAGTCATTAAAGCATCTAAGTCAAAAGTAATGCATATTCGCAGCCCGCAATACCGAAGTGAGCAGATTACAATTGCAATATTTAACTGTGACAACCAACAAAATGTAAATACTATAGAAGTATTCAATATGTATATTCAATTTGAATCACCGAAAACGCTAATATTAAAAACTGCTCGTATCTCGAAAACCTCATTTTCGATTTCGATAAAACTTAAAAAACTAAGTAATGCTTACATCCCGAACAATGGCTTGTACTCGGTTTTCAGCTAAATAGTTTAGCAATAGTATTTTGCAAGCTAAACATTGCAATATTGGGTACTATTTTGTCAGCCAAATTTTACAAAAAACGGTCTTATAAATTTGATCAAAATACATACATATTAAATTTAAGTATTCTAAATAAGATCCCGTACTTATTTTTTCTCAAAAAATTCAAACAAATTAATTTCTTAAATATTTCATAAAAACTACTACCTAAATCCCGATCTGTGTTCATACATCTACGGTATATTTTTGAAATAATGACAATGCCCCACTTCCAATAAAAATTCAATAACAGCTACGTAAAACTTATTTTTAACAAGTTTTCATTTTTTTCAACCATATTGAATATGCACCCTAAAAATAATTCCAACAACTTGGAGCTTACACAATCAGCAACTCCCACTTTATTTGCACCAAAACTTTTGATGAACAAGAAAGTTACGTTCGTTCCAGTCGTTTATTTTACATTTAAAAATTTATTTTTTATACTAATAAAATAATAATAATAATAATAAATAATTTATTATAATAATAAAATAATTATTAAATATAAAATAATTTATTATTATTTTATTAGCACGGATTCTCAATTGACATAACACCGATAGGAATACAAAATGGTGAATTTGGAAAAAAAAATTGGCCAACGGCAGATGATTGTGGGTTTGGGCTAACACCCCCAAACTCACAGTCATCTGCCGTTGATTTGTCTCTGATCCGTAGTTTTGGTCAGAGACCCCAACTCGCAATCCTCTTGCCGCTGGCCCCTTCAGTTTTTTTTTTCAAATTCGCTATTTTGTACTCCTTTCGGTGTTATGTCAATTGAGAATCCGTGTGACATGCAAAAACATACAAAAAATACAAAAATATATGCTGCCAACCTCGGCAACCGTTGTGAAATGTAAAAGAGTTCGGAAATACAGTCAAAATCGGTTATAACGACCTTCAAGGGACTGACGATTTTGGTCGTTATAAGCGATAGGTCGCTGTAACCGATATCAAGGTGCATACGTAAATTAATCTGTTTTCAATTTTTTTTATTTATTTTTTTAGTTTTTATTTGTACCAGACATATATATGTATATGTATGTACATGTACATACATACGAGAATTATTTACAAAGTACATGTGTACATTTATTATTTATTAAAAAAAGTAGAAATATCTGATTGTTTAGTTTTTGTTGATATGAACTTTTTTTCAATTGCTTTTTCCATCAATACAAAATTTTCTGTAAAATTGTTGTCACCAAGATCATTAAATAAACAGAATGTACTAAAAGTTCGTACAGAATTTGGCGCTTCCTCGATTGTTGGCTGAACAAATCCTATTTCTGAAAAAAAAAAAATGTTTTGTTGCATTTTGACCGAGAACATAGCTGTCGCACCAACAGCTGCGTCGATCTTGGTCGTTATAACCAATATTTTATTTCAAAACAAGGAAAAAATCGGTCGTTGTAAGCGATATGTCGTTGTAAGCGATGTCGTTGTAAACGATTTGTTATTCAATGGGTTTATAATGGAGCTCAGCCGGGACCTAAGAATTTGGTCGTTATAACCGATGTCGTTGTAAGCGATTTTGACTCTACCACATTTTTACATTACTGAATGCCGTTAGTTATTATAATGTATATACATATTTTAAAGGCGAATCATTTGATTTGTATGGTTAATAAAACTATCTAAAGGAGATGGTAGTGTATTTTCCGCTTTTGGATATTATTAACTTCGATTTTGTGTGTATATTTTTGTTAAATAATGGAGAAAATTTGCTCAACATGTTTTAATTTCCTCTCAACCAATCTGCATTGTTAATTTTTCGTGAATATTTTAAGCAAATGTACACTGATTTCCATAAAAAAATTATATTCACACATAACAAACAATTCTAAATTTAACGGATAAAATTCTATGAACGCTGTAAGCCACTTTGCCCAAAGCGGCATTTGTCATTGACATTTTTGTCAATACGAATTTCTATGTTACAATACAAGAGCACTTAACATTTGCCACCCCATAAAAATATAGCTTGTAGGCAAGTAACGGGAAAACGGCTGAAGTTAGTGTTCGTGGTCTTAGAATTGTCTCTGGTTTTGGTAGCGGAAGCGAAATAGGCACATTCAATAATCTAGTTATTTAAAAGCGAATAAATTAGTCTGGATAAGATAACGCAAAAAATATATCGGTCGGGAACGTCACTTTTCCTCTGTCAGCTACTTGCAGATGTGTATGCATAAATAATAAATAAGCCAATCAAATCAGAGATACATCAAGTCAGCCAGCTGTCAGACTTACTTAACTAGATACTTGAACGTCCTCAATTTCAACTACTGTTTCTATATAATGGTATTACTATATTGGATTTATAAAGCTTAGCTCTACTTCTTCTTCTCTCTATGTCACAATCTTTCTTCTCCTTCGCAGAACGAGATTCTTCAAAACGTTTCAAGTCGCCGCCTAAGAAGTTTCACTTCAATAATATCAAGACTATTCTCTAAGTTCAGGAATTCCTCACTGCAAAATATTTGGATGAAAGTATGTATGAGACCTCTGCCAACTAGGCAGAGCACGTAAATATGTCGAAATTTAATTTTGAATAGCTCTGAATTATGTGATAAGTTTTTGATTTTTGTACTCCAATGATTTCGCACAAAAAAGATCTTGAAAAGTGTTTTTCTAAGTTAACGTCAAGCCAACTATATCGATTGCGTTACGTGGTGACGTGATTTATAGTCAAACGGAATAAGGCCAAAATTAAAATTAAAATTTTTTAACATTTCCTTCCCCATAGCAAAAAATATACAACAATCAAATACATACAAGTTAAGTTAAACGTACCGCAGCGGTGCAATACCAGTGGTATGACAAACAATTAAAGAGCCATATATGCATTGTGCAATGTGATCTTTTTATTTCTCTAAACGTTCTGTTTTTTCCCCTATTTAAAACAAAAAAAACTAAACATTAAAGCGCAAGTTTAATAGAAAAGGGAGCCCCTTTCCTTATTCATTTGTTTTTTTTGTTGGAAAGATTGTAAAGAGATTCAATACTGTGTGCAATTCGTTTTCCAATTTGTTTGTATAAACCAGGTCACCATAATGATAGAATTTATACCACTGGGCAGAGTCTAGTTAATATTATTATGCCAGGCAAACAAAATGTTTACAAGCTGCAGTACCTCAAGTTTCAAGGAAGATCGTCACACTCCGAATCACAGATTTACGCGATTTGTTTTCTTTGATGCACGGCTAACCACCCAGCAAGACATAACAATATTTGGCTGGGTTCATATGGATTACCTCAACACTTTCAACGGAGCCTGCCTATTCTTTTGCGCTATTAAAATTTATAGTTTCTGCAAGAATTCCTCTACTCGTCCTTACTATAATTATTGTGCGCCTGGTAATATGGATTGTAATTGCCTTAAATTATTCTACGCATGTATGTATACATGTATACAGGCAGAAATGTTCCTCTTTTTATTTTCGACCGTTTTAAAGATGTAGCTAATTTGTACTGGACACTCATTCCGTAACTCTCAGAACGATAATCGTTTGCGTGATAGAAGTCAACGATCTCGTCATCAATTTGCTTTCCGTAACGCTATAACTATCGTCTCGTCTATCGTTCATTTTGTACTAAGAGAGAGAGCATTGAGAGAATGGAGTTTCTTTCTAAGACTCTCAAACTATGTATGAAATTTCAATCAGACGTCGTCTAAAATGTCATAAATGACAATTTTTGCAACAATTAAGTGTTTGTGTTTGTCGCCAGTAAATAGAAAAATTTCAAAATGTAAGTAATTCAACTTTGTTCCTTACGTTATTAATAATAAGAATAAATAATATACAAGAATTTATTATTGATAGGTCAGCTACACCAAAGCAAATGACAATTTTAATTGCTTTTATGAATGAGCATCCGGACTTGGCCAAGAGGTTATAAGCCAAATAGCCACTAAGGAATCCCTAATTTCTTCAATTTATTTTCATTTGGTGTTATACGACACTTTATTTACTTATTGTTTTAAGGTTTGGACTGACTTTAAATACAGAGCCAAGAAGAAATGCAGCCAAAATCTTCTGTTAAGTTTAATTTAATTTGTAAAAGTAACGCAACGCAATATTATTATGACACTATAGGCCAGTCTCGACTGGTAAGGTATTTTTAAATTAATAAGTATCGACTGGTAACGTATTTTAAATATTTTAAAAGCTTAATATCGACTGGTAAGGTATTTTAAATACCTTACCAGTCGATGGGGGGGGGTAAGAGTGTGATGAAAGGACGGTGATAACATAGAAGTACATGTTTCAAAAATAGAGACATTGTACAATCGTACATTAATAAAAATGGAAATATCATAAGAAGTCAATTATTCTTCTTGAAATTCAATAAATTTTCTGCTGGTTTGCAAATTTGCAAAACATAAAAATCAATACAAAATGATACCTCATTAGGTATCGCTCAAATTGTATCGTCTGGGCGATAGCGTTTTGACGATTATTGAGTTACGTGAAGCAAATGTTCAATCGTCAAAACGATATGGTCTGGACGATAGACGATTATTTAAGTTACGTGAAGCAACGCTATTGCTGAAACGCTATCGTCTGGCGATAATCGACATACGGAATGAGTGCCCTGGCTTGACGTCAACTTGGCAGAGCACTTTTCAAAAGAGATTTTCCCTAAACTATTGGATCACACAAATCGAAAACTTCAACGCAAAATTAACACATAATTCATAACACATTAACACATAATTCAGAGAAAACTTATTTCGTTGATACTGGGTTTAAAAATAGGTACATAGTTTAGTGTTTTATTTTGAGCTTTGTCTTAAGTGCAGGGGAGGTACGATATCACTAATTATATTGTATTTTTGTAATCATATATTATTTAGAATTTACCACTTTCTCCTTATGATAGCTGGGTAATAATCATACCTTAATATAAAGATGTAACGTTATAAATGATTACAATAATAATATTATTACTTTAAATAAGTAGAAGTTAACTAAATAACCTACCCAGGATCATTTGGTACCTCCGATGGTGAACATGTAGTTGCTGTTACTATGTCCGGTTGGTTCTGATGATCCATTTTCATATCCATGTTTAGATCTTAATTTTGCTATGCACCTAATTAAATATTTTTATTTTGAATTTTATACTTTTGAAGCTTAATTTGACTGTGTAAATATTTCTTATTGCACCACGCATTAACTTTAGGTGAACACGGTTAATTTTTTTAATAACTGTTAAACAGTCTTTATTTATCACTTAATTTTTCAACATTCATTTTTATTTATGAAAAACTACAACATTCACTAAAAACAAACAAAACACTGTTATTTTAATCCGAAAATGAGGAAATTAAAACTGGACCATTAATAATGTTTCGCCCGTATTGGAAAAATATTATTACGTAAATCAATTTCTTTTATAGAATGTATCCAAGCTTTTTTGTCACGTATTAGTGCGCTTGAATAATACCCATTATAATTGAAGCCTAATCCAGCCCGAGCTTCCCAAATTAACCGCACATTAAGTTTCCAACTAAAAAATAAAATAAAAAATAAGCTAGAGCTAAAAGTAACGTCAATATGCAATACCTACTTATTAAGAGTAGGCATGTAATAAAAAAAACTGCGAAAAACTGTCAAATAAAACATTTCGTTCTATTTGGTTTGGAAATCACTTGGTTTGGTTGGTTTATTCCGAGACAGAGCAATAGTAATGAATTCAGCCCGTCCCCTCACCCTTGCTCACGATATTCATCGCTAAAAAATTACATGTGAATGAATTAGATGGGTTTTTGTATAAATAATAGATCATGCATCTCTGCATTGTAAACAGTATCGGCGGATCTAAATTAAGCAGACATCTAAGTGAAGAGAAGTACGCAAACGACACGTGACAGATACAAATAATATGTATATTTTTTTCGTTAGAAAATAGTAAATATATGGACATTTCAAAATTGCCGGCATTTTACGGTACTCGCATTATATTGCAGGGTATATTGTGTAACAGACCTGACATATTCACTCATTTTTTCGGACTGATTTGCGAAATATATGAAAACCTACTCTTCAAATATGTATTTGGGTACCTACATCGCGAATCTTATGGTGCAATTTATCGTATACTCCGAGAACCACAAAAAAAAATAGTGCTTGGTTACGGCTACAGAAATTAACAAAAAAAAAAAATAAAAGTTTCAACTCCGTCCTCTTTAATTTAAAATAGTCAACATTCACCCGACAATATCCGACACGATACTGAACCAAGTTTATAGTGTCATGTGCCTGAAAGCTGCTTTCAAAGTCAACTCATGTAGCTACAAATATCTGAAACAATCATAAGAATCAATTCTCTCACAAGCTAAATTATTGTGCACTGTACTGGTCCGGTAAAGTAAAACGTGAACACTGCTACTGCACTGCACCCGATGACTTTTTTAGGCTTTCGACTTACGAGTTCTCAATTAAAATATCACGAGCACTGTTGCATTAGTTTTCAGATGCCAGCAATAACGAAAAAGTAAATAGAAAAGCTTTCTATAAACATTTATTACGTTAAGGGAGGAATAAATATCTGAAGCATCTTTAATATCTTAAGAGCGTTAGGGTAGGTTAGTAAAGTTTAAGCTAAAATAAATGTGAGCTTTCAAAGAGTGCACTTTATAAAAGCATTTGTTTTACCATAGTACAGAGTGCACATTATAGTAGGTACAGGAATAAAAATATATATAGGGTATGGTCCAACATAGAACCCATTGACATCAGATTTCTTCATAGAAGCATTATAGCTTAAAATTTTATATCTAGGAAATCGCAGATAGGAATATGTCTTTATCCATGATATTAAAGGCATACATGCTTGTATTACGTATTTGTATTTTAAAAAATGTCGCAAATATCAGCTAAAAGATAAATCGCCACTCTATAAGCTCAAGGTGACTGAAATGACAAACAAATATTAGAAGCTTTTCAGCAAATGCATATACAGGGTGAGTATACAGGAAATAAACCAGCACATACCTATAATCTTAAAGAATATCCATTTGTCATCTTATTGCAAGAGATAAAGCAGAGATAAGCTTTCCAAAAATATTTAAAGTCAATATTTTCGTTCTTATGTATCCGTACATTTTAGTAACAAATGTCCATACTTTCTTAACTTTCTATTTACGTCAACTCACGATTGTCCGGCAACTCTATTGACTGCAAAATAGCAAAAAATGTTTAGTGTTGGGATTCACAAACTCCATCCTATGCAAAACAAGGGTGTCCGCTTATTAGGAATTTAATTGAAAACTAGACTATTAGCACTATAATTTTATACCCATGTGGATGTGCTATTATCCGGGGAGTACTGTACATATCTCGAAATGGATTTTTCAGGATTAACTCTATTCTCCGCGATCATTTTATTATTTTTTGACCGTTTCGAATTTATTTTATTAAATATAGATAGCTTAATGAATAACAAACTAAAATCTATTTCTACTTTGTCAATTTGGTTTTCGATTATCCGGTATGAGCTCGATCCGAATCGTTAATGTTTGTATACATTACATATACTGACCTCATTTAGCCTTTTAGCTCTGTTAAAAATACCAGCTTCAAAAAACCAAAATTGCAATACAGAAAATTTACATAGTGGAACCATGAGGCAATCAGAAGTTGAAATCGTCTCTTGCGGGAACGGGCAATATTTGACGAGATTTGTGTGTACATTCCCAAATATTTTATGTATTAAACCAGGATACATACATTCACATATTTATAAGCCCAGCACAATCGATACATATTACCAGACACACAGCAATTATAGTAGGAATGGGTGGAATAATCCCTGCAAAATTAAATGTCAATATTGCATTGAGAAGTTAGTACGATGTTAAGGTGTTTCTTTGTGCAGCAAATAATATAAACGCAGTTGATTATTAATATGGCTGGCTGGGTATGGGTAGCCATGCATAAAAAACAAAAAAAAAAAAACGTATAAATTTGGGATTATGAGGGTGACGATCTTCCTTGCAAATTTTTTTACTGCAGCCTGTAGATATTAGGTATTTTGTATTATCTAAATAGATCTTTAATTTCCATGGTTCACAATAAGAGTTAGATCTCGTACTATTGTTGTAAACCGAGGAAATCAAAGTTTTATATATAGACCATTAATTTCCACTGTTTACAACAACAGCTAGGTCTCGCACTATTGTTGTAAACCTTGAAAATCAAAGATCTAGATCTTGTGAGCATAATAAACAAGGCCATTGTGCTTGCCTGGTATAATAATAATAAAAGCTGGTGATATTACGGTGAGTTAAAATTTAATTAAGTACCATTACGCACACGGAAATGGATGTTTGCGAAATGAAAAAGGCGCGGTAATTTAAATGTTAAATTCTATTGAGCCGTTTTTCGGCTTATATCGTATATTAGGCCTTTTTTTAGCTTCGATCTCAGCAAAGTAAAATAGGATTTTCAGCACGCAATTACAACAACTACGCTATACTTGACACCTCGAGACTCACATTAGTTGTTGTAATCACGTGCTGAAAATATTACTTTACTTTCTTTTTGAGATCTATGCTAAAAAAAAAACACGTCTATTGTTATTTTACATTAAATTGCGTATTTTCTTAAGTAGGCAGCGGCCTCGATCGTATGGGAGGGGGAAGTGTTCTCTGTTTAGCCCGGTGCACGCTGCGATAACTATACCTAGGTGATCGATATTTCATGTCAGGTAATTAAAATTTATTTTATTAATTTTTTTTTGGGCATTGAGAGTGTGTAACTTACACCTTGGTTAATATACGTATGCACATCTGCAAAATAAATGAAAATATTTAAATGATGCTGATGAATTGAAGTTTATCGCCTTTGTTTCCATCATTCGAGTTTTGTAATGATGTAGGTACTTATTATTTAATAATAATTATTGTATGAACATGAACTATTGAATAAATAAAAAAATTCAATCCACCGATAGGACTTTAAGTCGGGTACTTCATATTGTCATTCTGTCGTATGACACACTGAGCCAAATCACTTAACAACTTTTTCGTCCAAATTCCTTATATGTATGTAAATATGTTTACAATTCACAAAATTTTTTTCGGTTAATGGCAGTATAAACAGCAAATTCGAGGAAAAGAACTCGGCCCCAATCACCAATGTGCACGGAAACTGTACGTGCGTACATTGGGCGAGAGGTAGGTATGGGTATTTGTTATATTTTTATTAAATTATTTCACAAGCGTTATTATAAATGTGTGAAAATCAATTGAACGGACTTCCAGGCAAGTGAAAAAAAAAACTTTGCTTGCGGCCAACTCAATACAAACAAGAATCAATAAAAATCGGCTTCAATGTTCGGCAGCAGAAGTCTCAGATCAAAATCTGAAAAGCTTAATCGAAAACGATATTACTAAAAATATCAGTTCAGAAAAAATTGTATGGTCATCGTAATAATTATCGTCAGGAGCTTTATGTGGCGATGACCGAATTCGGGATCCCGGCAAAACTGATTCAGCTATGTAGCGTAACGCTGGAGAACACACGCTGCAATGTGCAATTTGGAAGTAGTTCCTCCGAGCTATTCCAAACATGCACCGGATTTCGGCAAGGAGACGCATTATCATGTGACTTCTTCAATCTCGTGCTAGAGCAGATAGTGCGCAGGGCAGGTGTCAACACGGAAGGCACTATCTTCAACAGATCCGTCCAGCTACTGGGGTATGCAGACGATATTGACATCATCGGTCGCTCCCAGCGTGCCGTGAAAGAGGCTTTTACTAAGACTAAGTACATGCTATTAACAAACAAACAAGCATCTGTCCACCGCCTAGGACAGAACGTCACTATTGATAGCAACAATTTCGAGGTAGTTAAGGAGTTTATCTACCTCGGAGTAAACATGAACTCCACAAATGACATCCTAGTGGAGATCCGGCGAAGAATTACCCTAGGAAACCGCTGCTACTTCGGTTTGGCAAAGCAATTGGGTTCAAAACTCCTAACTCGAAGAACAAAATGTATGCTTTACAGAACCCTTATCCTGCCAGTTCTGCTTTATGGCGCCGAGTGCTGGACGATAAGCAGGAAGGGAGAGCTGATACTGTGAAAAATTCTTCGGCGGATTTTTTGTCCTGTGTGCGAGGAGGGCGAATGGAGGAGAAGATACAACCGCGAACTCTATGAGCTGTACCAAGATGTGGATGTAGTCCAAAAGGCCAAAATACGTCGACTACAATGGCTCGGCCACATCGAGCGAATGGACAATAATGCTCCAGCTAAGAGGATCTTCGAATCCCAGCCGCCAGGTTCGAGACGACAAGGAAGACCGAACCTCCGTTTCAAAGACCAAGCCATCGCGGATGCCAGAGCGCTTGGTCTGGATAACTGGAAGCAGCGTGCCCGGGATCGCAGAGGATGGAAGGCTGCAGTGTCTCAGGCAGAGACTCTCCACGGGTCGGGAGCCCCTTAAGTAAGTAGTAATAAATATCATCACGAATGGATGGATAGATGCATGAAAAGATGTTTGATATGAGTTCGCTCAACATACAACTAACAAATTGTCAATTATTGAGGCAAATATACAACGAATAATGCAATCAAAATTATAAAATTGTTATAAATGATGTACTACTCGAGATGTAAACAAGGTACACGGTCAATTTTACTGAATGTAACCATTTGGCGGTTTTTCGTTAAGTTTGTTTGACTTTTGAACATGTCATTTCATGTTTTTTTTTAGTGAATTTAATCAAACTACATATTAACTTCTACATTTGCGTTCCATGCCAGTGTTTATTTAATACCCCGGAGATGAAACATTTAAGATGCATTGGTGCTAACTATAATATGTGTTTTAACTGTCTATTTCTTTTATTTCAGGATGGCATTACACCCCGACTCCACATGAGATAATTTCTCTCATAATGCTCATCATGAATTCATGAGATGAACTATCACATGGAGGAGTTACACCATTTCATCTCATGATTGGATGTCAGCGATCGCTCTCTGCGATTATTTCTTAACATGGATATCTGACATGAATTTGACAGATGCTTGTTTTTTTGTTGCATTTTGAGAGAGTCTGACAGATCTCTCACTAAGTGAATCTCGGTTTTAATTGGTCGAAATCGGTAATGAGAGCAGCTGTTTCAGTTTCCGTTTATGGATTGGTAGCCGACGAATCTAGTCAAGAACTTCGTGACTGAGTACTAAGTTGACAGTTCTCATATGTGGCTGACGTAGAAAACATGGCGTTCCCGAGCAATCTAGTTTTTGCGTTCAGGTTGCATCTCATCCAGACCAATCTAGTCGACTTAAGATAACTACAGTCTTGAATGCGCCCATTTAGTCGGAGAGATGTATCTCTAGTGGAGTCGGCGTGTTAGGCGTATTGTGTTTGTGGATATCATCATAATGAGGAAGGACACGAAAGTGGGTGCAAATTATTTTGATAATGTACATTTCTCTTGTTTATTTGCATTGCAGGTGTACCATGAAAGGGGCGTTGCTTTTTATTTTAAGTACATTGTTGTTAAATATACGATGTAATAGTTGAAATATAATCAACATAGGTAGGTACATATAAAATAAAAGAAAATTATTATTCTTGAGGATTGACTTTTATATTGATATGCGTGGGTGGTGTTTAATTCATCGCTGTATCCATGCTTGCATCGATTAAGGGGAAGATTTTTGTATATTCCAGGTGTTTTTGAATAATCCTAGGTAAGTTAATGTTTAGAAAATAACTTATTACCTACATCTTTGAAACCGTGAGGGTTATACCAAAATGCAAGGCGGATCGCTTTTGATTTTCTTTTAATGAAAGATAGGAAAAGACAATTAGTAAATGAAATAGGTGATAGGTACTGAAAAGTTGTCTGATGGATGGGCGATGATAGACAACTAGGTGAGCTGATTTAATTGTAAAATGAAGGACTAGGATGCATCTGGAATGGACAGATAGGTAGGTTTCAAAGGATTTTAATTGACACAGAAACCACTTTACAGAAAGCGCCCCTTTTTCATATTTGCACACAGCATAAAAAAAAATAAAACATAACCAAAATTCCATTAGTCAGAGCCAAAGAAATTCCTTATGCAGAAGGAAGAACCGCCTGTGTAAAAACGATTCCACTATGCGTTCATACCTCGCAGGTCGCAGCTTTAATTTTTTCAGTGGAAGAGAATGCTATATTTCCATAAAATACAAAGTACAATCCAAAGCTACTTGCTCTCTTTGTAGCTGTAAGAGATTTTTCTCTTTCGTAGATGAGAAATCCCATCCGATCCATATCGATCCCATATGTGCAAAATAAAAAACCTGCACATTCAGACACATTCGATTCCGTAAGAATGATTTTTTTGGTTTGATTTTTTTCATATGAAAATTTTGCGAGTGAATGTGCAAGAAATGAACCTGCACATACGAGGTGAAACTTTTTCGTTTTGAGATTTTTGAACTAGACTCTTTTGCAAAATGTAAGAGGATGTGAAAGAAATATACCTATACGAACAGGGTGAAATATTTTCAGATTAGGTAGGTAAGAAATTAATTACATAGGCCTAGTGAGATATTTTGGTTGGTTTAAGTGGCTGTATTTCCCGAACGAGGGAAAAACACAAATAACGCATAGAGCGCCGTTTTGAGACCACAACTCACGGAAAACCTGAAAAATAAAGGAGGAGACGGACGATAGGAAAACTTACAACCAGCCTGAGGAGTTAAGAAATTTGGCCGAAAGGTCATCAAAAAAGGGATGACCTAGAGCACTGCGTCTGGTTTTGGCTAGGGCCGGACACACACAAAGAAGATGAAACACTGTTTCACTCTTGTTTGTGTCAGCGCAACTACGGCAGTGGGTGTTATGGGGGATGCCAAGCTTGGCTGCGTGGGTTCCTAGAGGCCAATGACCCGTACTAATTGCCGTTAGTCTGGCGACATCTATACGCGTTCTGGCTAAGAGGTTGTTTGTTCTGGCATCATCGTAGGTTGGCCAGATCTTCTTCGAAATGACACAGCTCGTCAGGTTCAACCATCTGGTCTTCGCTCTTGAGGTGCAGTATAGGAGGATTTCTCTCTTAACGTAACCCAACGGAGGGAATACTTCCTCCGCATGAGATACGCATAGAGCAGAGCCACGTCTGGCAAGTTCATCGGCTTTTTCATTCCCGCCTATGTTCCTATGGCCGGGAACCCAGACGAGAGTGATTTCAAACCGATGGCAAGCCCTGGTCAATATCTCCCTACAATCCACAACAAGCTTTGACGTTGATTTAGTAGAACCGACAGCCTTAATCGCGGCCTGGCTGTCTACGAAGATGCCTATTTTTTTCTGGTTGTAGTAATATTAAGGATCAGCCTACACGCCTCCTTGATTGCAAGTACTTCGGCTTGAAAGACGCTGGCTGCGTTGGGGAGGCGGAAAGATTTGGAGATGTCTAGTTCTGTTGAGAAAATGCCCGCTCCCACTCCACAGTTCATTTTGGAACCGTCTGTAAAGATAGGTACATATGTCGAATTCGTTTACGACAGCATTTTCCTCCCATTCTTATCTAGAGGGAAATCTAACAGAGAAGTTTTTTTGGAAGTCGAGTTTGGGTACAATGTAGTCCGTAGATAGACGACCTATGCCGTCAGGAAGGGAAAGTAGGATGCTGGAGTGGCCGTAAGGCCGTTCGGACCAACATTTAGATTCCTTCAATCTAACTGCACTACACGCTGTAATGTATTTTATATGCAGATCCACTGGCAGAAAATTGGGAATGACATTGAGCGCCTCCGTCGGACTTGATCGTAGGGCTCCTGTGATTCCAATTCCAGCTGTTCTTTGGACTCTACTTAATTTAGTGGTGTTATAAGCTTTGCTTAAGGCGAGCCACCATACCAGTGACCCGTAAGTAAGGATGGGACGTACTACTGCTGTGTACATCCAACGAACCATCTTTGGTTGAAGACCCCACCAGTGATGGGACTTCTAGCACTTAAGTGGTATTTCTACCACTTTTTACACTTTCGGAAATTCTACCAATCTGAACTCGAAATCTACCACCTTTTACTCATCGCTACTCGCTAATAATACTTCTTTTCCATCATTGCAATAAATTGAAAATAATTGTTCCTATACCTACTCGCCTTATGTCGTTTTCCATTGGGAGCACCAAAAATCTTTCTCAGATTTAACGCGGCTCATGGAACATGGAACGAAATGTATCTGCTTTTTTAAATGGATTAGTGCGTTATTTGACAACAATATCAGCTGTTCAGATTGCATTCGCTTTTGGAAAAATCGGTGATTCGTAGTTTCCAGATGATGAGGAAGGCAATGAAGATAATAATTCCTAAAACTTTATATTGCTTTTTATGTATTTCTTTATTTTGGTTTTCACGAAACTTTGCGCATTTGTTTTGAAAGCAAACTTCTTAAAATGACGTAAAACGGCTGTGGGTATTTGTGGCAGTATGTGTAAATCTGAAAAATTATCGAGATCTTCTAAAAGTGATCCGAATCGAAAAAAAAGATTGATTTTTTTGCCCAATGGAAAACCACATTAGTTTTACCCATACATACTCAGCTATCAGTATTTTTATCTGAGAATTGCATCAGCAAAAACTTCCAGTCCAGTACACCATTTACTGCGCTGAAATTTAATTATTTGACTGTATTGGTGAGAGGGTGTTTTGCTATGTTCTGACATTTTGTGTTTAATGATGAGTTGAATCTATGGCGTTTTTTCTGTAGTTCCTTTTTATATTGAAGCGTTTACCTCAAAATCTTTAATTTTTAAATAATATCAAGAACTATTGAAAGTGAAAATGCGTAAATTCTTGGTTCCTACAACAAGTAATTGTGCTTTCACTAATGCTTGCATTATTTTAGTGCAAGTGCAAAATTTTATTTTCTACCACTTTTCTACCACCTTTTTTTAAGGCTATCTACCACCGTTTCGCTTTTCTCAAGTCCCATCACTGGACCCCACTTCTTGCCGAAAGTTTTACTACAGGTGTAGAAGGCAATACTAGCCTTCTTCACTCGGTGTTCGATATTTGACTTCCAGTTGAGTTTAGGGTCGAGGATGACTCGGCACTGGTGGATAAAGTAAGATATTGGTTATTCAAGCGGGGAAGTGAGAAGGTTGGTATTTTGGTTTTGGTGGTGAAGAGCATTAGTTCAGTTTTACTTGGGTTTACGCTGAGGCCACAACTTGTAGCCCAACCGCTGATCTAACCCAGTGCTGTTTCCATGATTTCGCTTATCACGTTCGGAAACATTTCTGATACTAGAACGACCACGTCATGCGCATACGCAACAACTTTAATACCTTCCCTGTCGAGTATTGACAGAATTTTGTTGAGCACCATAATCCATAAGAGTGGTGAGATCACCCCACCTTGAGGTGTACCTCTGCTTACTGATTTGGTTAAAAGGGTGTTACCAAGTTTTGCTTGAATGATCCTTGCTTGGAGCATGGAAATGATCCATGAAGTGACGAAATCCTCTACCCCAAGTTCTAATAGAGATTCCTGGATCGATTCAGTGAGGACATTGTTAAAAGCGCCCTCTATATCTAAGAAGGTAGCTAAGGTGTATTGGTGATGAGAGAGTGACCTTTCAACTGTCAGCACTACTTCATGAAGAGCGGTCTCCGTCGACTTGCCCTTGAGGTAAGCGTGTTGAGAATGACATAAGGGGGACCTTTCAAGGCCTGTTCTTATGTGAAGGTCTAGAATACGCTCTAGAGTTTTAAGTTTGAAGGAGGTTAAGCTAATCGGTCGGAAATCCTTCGCGGATTTGTGACCTCTTTTGCCGACTTTCGGTATGAAAACTACTCGGACAGGCTTCCAAGACTGAGGGATGTGATTAAGTAAGATACTGCTTCTGTAAACTTAAACAAGTATGGGCAGCACTATCCCTTCATGTTTTCGTAGCATGATGGGGAGAATGCCGTCCTGCCCCGGTGATTTACCGATGCCAGATCCCCGCTCGGGGAAACTTTTTTTTTTAATTGTGAACTCAATCAAATAATACTTACTTTTTCTTCCAAACCTACTTCTCTGTTTACTTCAGATGCATCTTAGTAAATCATTTAAGAATTAATTCATCTTTACTTACCCTTTCATTAAACTGAAAATCAATCTAAAATATATAAAATAGGCAAAACTTCTCTTTTCAATCAGAAAAAAATATGGATGTAGCGATACACATACAAAAATCTTCGATCAATTCGTGTTTTATATATTTATTGATTCTAACTAAATACATACTACTATACTTCATTACATAATCTCACTAGTTAAAATAAAAACAACTAAAACTAAGTACACAACAGATTCATTGTTCCATCCTGGCTGTGGATACATTTTGAACAAACAACATCCTCCAGCATTCCACTATTTTCCTTCTTGAAGTGACCTAAAGAAAACAACATTGAATTCAAAGAAAAAAATGCTTGATTTACCTACTTACCTTCAGCATAATACTCCAGCCGTAATCTTAAATAATCCTCATTTAAATCACTAAGATAGAATTAGAAGAAATCAGATTGATTCAAAAAAAAATATACGATAAATGAAATGTCAGATTCTTACCACCAACAAATGGATGCATTCAGCAAAATTCCAAGGGCTGGTAGTTTATGGGTAATGATTATGGAAGATAGGCTTAGGTCCATAGTTAATTAAAGGGACATAATTAGGAATCAGAAACATTTGTACGATTTGTACTGAAATAAATACAATACGAAGGAAACAAATTCTGAATTAATTGAAGCAAATATTCACGAATTATGCGATAAAAAATATAAAATTGCTATAATTTTTTTACCACTCGAGATAAAGGTAAAAGTACATCGGTAAATTTACTGAATGCAACCATTTGGAGAATTGACATTTCGAACACGCACTGAAGTTGGTTGTAGTTGAATAAATGTCTTACACTTTTTTTTTATGGATTTGAATGAATTCACAGGTATTTGGTAAGTAGATTTTTTCAATTATTTTTGTTATTTTGATTCACCATTGTTTTCTTTAGGAAACAGGGTAACTGCACAATGGAAAATGAAGGAATGCAGGGCCTCGGATATTGCCCAACATACACAACCACTCCAACTAGGAGGTAGGTGCGCTAAGGTATTTGGTATGTAGATTATTGAATTATTTTAATTCACTATCTTTTTCCATGCCTCTTTATTACCATAAATCTCTATATCTCCTTTTACCTCATGACCATAACCACCAATACATATTTTTGTACAACATTGTTAAAATACCCCCACTTTACACAACAATGTTTGTGTGCCCAGAAACAGGCACAACAAACATACCTACCTTGCGCCCAATGTTAACGCTTATGCACATGAGACAGTATGTACGTGAATCATGCACATTACGCTATGGATGTGGGGGCCCGATTGTCTTCCTCGGATTTCCTACTTCCATTAGCACCTAACGAAAGAACTGTTGTGAATTATAAATGTACAACAATTGTTAACTCTTCGCATACCGAGTCTTGGCATAACGAGGTGATATACCGATTCTGGACAATGAAATCAATGAATTGCTTTGGCGTAGTGTGTCGTACTCAGGACGACGAAATGAAGTACCGATGCCAGATCCCCACTGGGGTCAATCTTTTTTTTTTTTTTAATTGTTAACTCAATCAAATAATACTTACTTTTTCTATCTGTCCATTAGATTTCTTCCAAACCTACTTCTCTGTTTACTTCAGATGCATCTTAGTAAATCATTTAAGAATTAATTCATCTCTACTTACCCTTTCATTAAACTGAAAATCAATCTAAAATATATAAAATAGGCAAAAGTTCCCTTTTCAATCAGAAAAAAATATAGATGCAGCGATACACATAGAAAAATCTTCAATCAATTCGTGTTTTATATATTTATTGATTCTAACTAAATACATACTACTATACTTCATTACATAATCTCACTAGTTAAAATAAAAACAACTAAAACTAAGTACACAACAGATTCATTGTTCCATCCTGGCTGTGGATACATTTTGAACAAACAACATCCTCCAGCATTCCACTATTTTCCTTCTTGAAGTTACCTAAAGAAAACAACATTGAATTCAAAGAAAAAAAATGCTTGATTTACCTACTTACCTTCAGCATAATATTCCAGCCGTAATCTTAAATAATCCTCATTTAAATCACTAAGATAGAATTAGAAAAAATCAGATTGATCCAAAAAACAAATATACGATGAATGAAATGTCAGATTCTTACCGCCAACAAATGGATGCATTCAGGAAATTTCCAAGGGCTGGTAGGTCACGTTTATGGGAGATGATTATGGAAGATAGACTTAGGTCCATAGTTAATTAAAGGGACATAATTAGGCATCAGAAACATTTGTACGATTACCCTGAAATAAATACAATACGAAGGAAACAAATTCTGAATTAATTGAAGCAAATATTAAACGAATGATGCGATCAAAAATAAAAAATCCTAAAATTTTATTCCCACTCGAGATGTTAACAAGGTACATTGGTAAATTTACTGAATGTAACCATTTGGTAGTTTTTCGTTCAATTGATTTGACGTATGGAATGATTAAATTCTATTTTATGTTCCATGCCGGTGTTTGTTTTTATTATTGTTCATAATTTGCTACACATTTGAGATATATTTATGCTAACTATATTATATGTGTTTTAACCTGTCTCCTGTCTATTTATTTTATTTCAGTATGGCATGAGGTGGATTGGACATGATCATATTTATAATAAGAGGAAGGACACGAAAGTTGGTATAAATTATATATTGTGTTTTAATAATGTACATAACATTGCTTTTGTTTATTTGCAGGGCAGGTATACCATATGATGGATGGAGATGTGTTTATTTATAAGTAATTATGCGAGTTTATTTTAAGGTAGTTAGATTATTCGATGTAATGTAGTTAAAATTTTATTCCCACTCGAGATGTTAACAAGGTACATTGGTAAATTTACTGAATGTAACCATTTGGTAGTTTTTCGTTCAATTGATTTGACGTATGGAATGATTAAATTCTATTTTATGTTCCATGCCGGTGTTTGTTTTTATTATTGTTCATAATTTGCTACACATTTGAGATATATTTATGCTAACTATATTATATGTGTTTTAACCTGTCTCCTGTCTATTTATTTTATTTCAGTATGGCATGAGGTGGATTGGACATGATCATATTTATAATAAGAGGAAGGACACGAAAGTTGGTATAAATTATATATTGTGTTTTAATAATGTACATAACATTGCTTTTGTTTATTTGCAGGGCAGGTATACCATATGATGGATGGAGATGTGTTTATTTATAAGTAATTATGCGAGTTTATTTTAAGGTAGTTAGATTATTCGATGTAATGTAGTTAGAATTTAGAATACATAGGTGCATACCTATAAAAATAAAATTAAAGAATTTATTATTGTTGAGGACGGACTTTTCTTTTATATATTGTTATGTATGTGTGGTGTTTAATACACGCATTGATTAGGGGGAAGATTTTTGTGTATTTCAGGTGTTAATTGTTATACAGGTAGGTTTGTAGGTATTATCATAATAAATGTACAGGCAATTTTTAGGTTCGGATTATAGGGGATGTTGGTTAGATTTTTAGGATCATAATGGATGGAGATGAGATGCAGGTTGTTGGTTAGGTTTTTAGGATATATAGGTAGGTTATTGGTTAGGTTTGTAGGATCATAATGGATGGAGGGGCAGGTTGTTGGTTAGGTTTTTAGGATGTTAATGGTTATATAGTTAGGTTAGTAGGATAATAGTGGATATTAAAGTAGATTATTGGTTAGGTTTGTAGGATTATATTTAATGGAAGGGCAGGTTGTTGGTTATGTTTTTAGGATGTTAATGGTAATGTAGGTAGGATGATAGTGGATATAAAAGTAGATTATTGGTTAGGATTATAATCGATGGAGAGGCAGGTTGTTGGTTATGTTTTTAGGATGATAGTGGATATAAATATAGAATATTGGTTATGTTTGTAGGATGGTAGTGGGTGTTTTTTTAGATTATTGGTTAGGTTTGTAGAATGGTAGTGGGTATTTTAGTAGATTATTGGTTAGGTTTGTAGGATGGTAGAGGGAATTTTAGTAGATTATTGGTTAGGTTGTAGGGTCATAATGGATGGAGAGGCAGGTTGCTGGTTTGGTTTTTATAATGATAGTGGATATATAGCTAAGTGATTGGTTAGATTTGTAGGATGGTAGTGGGTATGTAAATAGATTATTGGTTAGGTTTGTAGGATGTTAATGGATTTATAGATAGGATTTTGGTTAGTATGTTAGTGGATATATAGGTAAGTTTGTATTATCATAATAAATGGACAATCAATTTTTTGGTTAGGATTATAGGGGATGGGAAGGCAGTCTGTGGTTAGGGTTGATACATTAAATCGTTATTGTAGTATTAGAATTAGTTGAATTATTAGATCGTTATTGTAGTATTTAAATTGGTTGAATTGTTAAATTTGTCAGACTCTAATAAATGAAGCGATGATTTTAACACCCCACATATGAAAAATCTACTACCAATTCTCTTTTTATACTCTAGATGAAAACAATGTACACGGTAAATTTACTGAATGTAACCATTTGGTAGTTTTTCGTTCAATTGATTTGACGTTTATCGTTAAATTGGTTTGACGTTTGGACATGTCATTTCATGTTTTTTTTTTTTGAGAATGATTAAATTCTATTATATTTTATGTTCCATGCCGGTGTTTGTTTTTATTATTGTTCCTAATTTGCTACACAGTTAAGATGAAATACTTCAGATGTATTTATGCTATGGTAACTATGTATGTGTTTTAACCTGTCTATTTATTTTATTTCAGGATGGCATGAGGTGGATTGGATATGAGGACACGAAAGTTGGTATAAATTATATATGTTTTGTGTTTTAATAATAAAATTGCTTTTGTTTATTTGCAGGGCAGGTATACCATATGATGGATGGAGATGTGTTTATTTATAAGTAATTATGCGAGTTTATTTTAAGGTAGTTAGATTATTCGATGTAATGTAGTTAGAATTTAGAATACATAGGTGCATACCTATAAAAATAAAATTAAAGAATTTATTATTGTTGAGGACGGACTTTTCTTTTATATATTGTTATGTATGTGTGGTGTTTAATACACGCATTGATTAGGGGGAAGATTTTTGTGTATTTCAGGTGTTAATTGTTATACAGGTACGTTTGTAGATGTATGGTAATAGTATGGCCGTGAGTGATTGTTGTTTACTTGACAATAATGAATGGAAAAGTTTCTTGAAAGATAGGTTTTGTAAGGCTATAATGGATAATATGCACAGGTAAAAGTCAAATGTGAATTATTTCATGCAAATATTTTACGAAGACAAAGACTTATGCATGTTCCCATACACCGTCCAGTCCTTGCATCAGCTGCTGCCTGTCGACCGCCAAACGCGAGTAACCTACGCCCAAGCCATCCTCAATCTCGTGGACGAAGTGAACGATTTTTCGACCAAAATCATAATGAGCCATGAGGCTCATTTCCACCTCAGAGGGTATGTGAACAAGCAAAACTATCGCTTCTGGGGCACTGAAAATCCACGAGAAATGCGCGAGGAGCCATTACATCCGCTCAAAGTTACTGCATGGTGTGCTGTTCACGCTGGAGGAGTCATCGGGCCATTTTTTTTCGAGAACGCCGCTGGTCAAACGACAACAGTGGACGGTGCGCGCTAAAGGGCCATGTTAACCGAGTTTTTTCTGCCGCAATTGGACGAACTAGGACTGGAGGACATGTGGTTCCAACAGGACGGAGCTACGGCAAACACTGCGCGAGCCACAACCGATATTCTGAAGGTGGCGTTCCCGGGTCGCCTCATCTCTCGTTTTGGCGACCTCTAATCTTTCCTCTAAAGATCCAAGGCTCCTGTATCAGGGCTATATCAAACGAATCCTCATCAAAACATTTAGTCATCATTGCTGATGCTTCTTTGCTGTGATGAAGGTTCAATTGAATCACCCTCAGCTTTTCCCGGTACGGGCCCACCTCCCGCCCGACTTGTGTTGATCCCATCTCTATGGTGTCTATCACTTCGTCGCCCTACCGGGTGGCTTTCCAAGTTGAGTCTTTTCTGATGATCCTTGGAACAACCCTCAAAAGAGTCTATCTTCTGCTTGTCTAACCAGCCTCGCTTCCTCCCTCGGGCACCAGATCGTCAGCTTGGTTCCACCAATTTTTTTGTCATCATACCTTCCCACATGAATAACCCTCCATTTCGAAGTGTCCTTCACACAGAAGTTTTGACGACAAAGTCTGGCAAGGATGACATCTTTGCTCACGGGTTCACCGGGAACGAAGATTATCAACCTCTCCACATCCTTTAGTATGTGAAGCCTGTCTATTTTAAGGATCATTCCCTCCCATAGCTCGGTCATCTTCCCTACAGTCTCACATAGCCAACCCTTGGTTTCTTGGTTAACGCATTTTATTGCTATAATCCCTTCCTCCTAGGTTATCTCCTTTACACCTATATCACCTGCATTTGTCGGAAGTAAGTCTAGAGCCCTCAGCAAAGCATTTTTGAAAATACTCAACTGTGAAGCTTCTATCCCTCCCTCTCGACTCATGTCGGTAACACCCATTTGGAGATCGTTCGCCGCTGTTTGAGCAAAGGTTTTTACGCCCTTGTCAACTTTGGCTCTCTCACTCCTAGCGTAAGGCTTTGCATCATCTGCTTGCTTTACTCTCCTTCCCATAGCTTGGCTCAGCTTTCGCTTTACTTTGCTTGGTCCAGGTTGCTCGGCCTTGCACGATTTCTGCTTTTCGGGTTGACTAATAGTCCGTTGTACATGTTGTCCATTCACATAACCACTGGAGTGTGGTACCTGTGGACTGACCCCATGTTGAACAGACTGTCCGTCTTCCCTTCCGCCTTCCGTCCCCTTCTTCTCAGTTTCGGGCGGATTCATGGTCCCGGAACATTTGAACCGTTTCCTAGATCCACCGTCTTCTGGATAGGTTTCAGTCGACGTCAAGTTGGCAACCATTTAAGTCAATTCCTCAACCGACTTGTTTATGCCTTTCGCTGAGACAGATTTGGTCAAGGCCAATCTTTGTCTCTTTCTGACCCTCTTCATCCTTTGCTTCAGTTGTTTGGGCAACTTCCGCTCGGATTCTGGTTTCCCATCAGAGTCCACTGACCCATCGAGCTTATTCGGGTTCATGTCAGCGCCTTCCAACGCCTTCTCGACCCCTTCTAAGCCTTCCACCTCGTTCTCCGAAGGTACATTATTATTATTATTTATTTTACTTAGGTCCATATGTGTACCCACGAGTAGGGGAGAATTAAACAGACCGAATAGGCAGAGATCCCCAATACCTATCCTACTCAACTAAATTACAACAGAGCATTGATTGGTTAGGGTTTAGGCAGGTCTTACACCAAAAAGATTTTATTCCTCGGTTTTTAAAAAATGCCTGCATCATTTGATTTTGACAGCTATATACTCAACAGTGAAAATATATTCATTAATAAATTACCTTGACAAAAACACAAGGAACCAGGACCAGGCCCTAAATACCAATTAAGTACAGATACGGACTGAAATTACAAAAACAACAATGTAATCAATGGGATTGGGGGAATAAACGTACGAAAGATATCCATCTCTTTTTTTTATTCATCACTGCCCCCACTAGCAAATGTCCGCCCGATGGATTGAAATTGCAAAAACAACAATGTAATCAATGGGTTTGGGAAGATAGGCGTTAGAAAGACATCTATCTCTTTTATTTATTCATCTCTCCCCCCCACTAGCAAATGGCCGCCTGATGGATTGAAATTAAAAAAATTAAAATGTAAAAAAATGTGTTTGGGGGGTTGTACGTTCGAAAGATATCCATCTCTTTTATTTTTACATCTTTGCCCAAACTAGAAAATGGCCGCCACATAGATTGGAATTACCAAAATAAGAATGGAAACAAATCTGTTTGGGGGATGGACGTACGAAAGACGTCCATCTCTTTTATTTATTCATCTCTGCCCCACTAGCAAATGGCCGACCGATGGATTGAAATTACAAAAACAACAATGTAAACAAATGTGTTTGGAGGGATGGACGTCCGAAATATACTATCTCTTTTATTTATTTTTATCTGCCCCCACTAGCAACTGGCCGCCACCTGGATTGATATAACCAAAAAAAGAATGTTGACAAATGTGTTTGGGGGGATAGACGAACGAAAGATTTCCATTTCTTTTATTAATTCATCTCTGCCCCCACTAACAAATGGCCGCATGCATAAGATTTTCAAAGAATGTGTGCAGCAGCGATGGCGATCTGTTGATTTGTACGGGCACAAATACCTAGAAAATCCTATAGAGGCCAGGAGCTTGTAGGCAAATGTACCGTTAGTCTGATAAGTCTACGGTATATATGAAATCCAGCCCCCGATAACCAATGTGCATGGACAATGTACGTATGTAGGAGTACCTAGGTGCATATTTTGATTGCTTGTTTCTGGGCAGCACAAGTATAAACAGGTTAAGTGTTAAATTGGGGGATGTTTTCGATGTTGTACACTACAATTAAGTCAAGTCGCATTAGTAGGACGGAAAGACAGCCAATCAAAAAAATTAAAATAATATATAGTAGGTCTGTGTGGCTGAATATGTTTACATTTCTTTAAGGAAAGCTGCTCCATTGGAGGTAGCGTTTAGTCATAACAGAGAAATTGCAGCTAACGTAAGTAATTAAGTAATATGTATGGTAATAGTATGGCCGTGAGTGATTGTTGTTTACTTGACAATAATGAATGGAAAAGTTTCTTGAAAGTTAGGTTTTGTAAGGCTATAATGGATAATATGCACAGGTAAAAGTCAAATCTGAATTATTTCATGCAAATATTATACGAATAATACAAGGTTGGCCAAAAGAGATCAACCTATTGGAAGATGCTCGTATTTTTGCAAATGGCCGCCAATGTCTAATCTGTTTTGACATTTGTCGACTAGACAGATGTAGAATACAAGTGAATAAGCCATGCAGCGATACACTCCCCAATAACGCGAAATAATCGTGTCTATTTTTTTTGCGTAACAATTCGTCTGTATAGTGTTGGCGCAGCGCGAATTCCCTCGACGATTCCACGGCTGTCGGACACCGACTGCGCAAATACTGCGCCGTTTGGCCACCAACCTGGAAGAGTGTGCGACCGTACGAGACGTTGCCAAGAGTGGCCGGCCCCGGAGCACCCGTTGTGCCGAGAATATCGCCGCTGTTGACGAGGATGTCGAGCTGTCGCCGGAAACATCGACCAGACACCGTGCCTCGCAATTAGTCATCAGCCGGTCGTCCCTAAGGCGAATTTTGGTCAAAGACTTGTGCATGTTCCCATACACAGTCCAGTCCTTGCATCAGCTGCTGCCTGTCGACCGCCAAACGCGTGTAACCTACGCCCAAGCCATCCTCAATCTCGTGGACGAAGTGAACGATTTTTCGACCAAAATCATAATGAGCCATGAGGCTCATTTCCACCTCAGAGGGTATGTGAACAAGCAAAACTATCGCTTCTGGGGCACTGAAAATCCACGAAAAATGCACGAGGAGCCATTACATCCGCTCAAAGTTACTGCATGGTGCGCTGTTCACGCTGGAGGAGTCATCGGGCCATTTTTTTTCGAGAACGCCGCTGGTCAAACGACAACAGTGGACGGTGCGCGCTAAAGGGCCATGTTAACCGAGTTTTTTCCGCCGCAATTGGACGAACTAGGACTGGAGGACATGTGGTTCCAACAGGACGGAGCTACGGCAAACACTGCGCGAGCCACAACCGATATTCTGAAGGTGGCGTTCCCGGGTCGCCTCATCTCTCGTTTTGGCGGCCTCTAATCTTTCCTCTAAAGATCCAAGGCTCCTGTATCAGGGCTATATCAAACGAATCCTCATCAAAACATTTAGTCATCATTGCTGATGCTGCTTTGCTGTGATGAAGGTTCAATTGAATCACCCTCAGCTTTTCCCGGTACGGGCCCACCTCCCGCCCGACTTGTGTTGATCCCATCTCTATGGTGTCTATCACTTCGTCGCCCTACCGGGTGGCTTTCCAAGTTGAGTCTTTTCTGATGATCCTTGGAACAACCCTCAAAAGAGTCTATCTCCTGCTTGTCTAACCAGCCTCGCTTCCTCCCTCGGGCACCAGATCGTCAGCTTGGTTCCACCAATTTTTTTGTCATCATACCTTCCCACATGAATAACCCTCCATTTCGAAGTGTCCTTCACACAGAAGTTTTGACGACAAAGTCTGGCAAGGATGACATCTTTGCTCACGGGTTCACCGGGAACGAAGATTATCAACCTCTCCACATCCTTTAGTATGTGAAGCCTGTCTATTTTAAGGTTCATTCCCTCCCATAGCTCGGTCATCTTCCCTACAGTCTCACATAGCCAACCCTGGGTTTCTTGGTTAACGCATTTTATTGCTATAGTCCCTTCCTCCAAGGTTATCTCCTTTACACCTATATCACCTGCATTTGTCGGAAGTAAGTCTAGAGCCCTCAGCAAAGCATTTTTGAAAATACTCAACTGTGAAGCTTCTATCCCTTCCTCTCGACTCATGTCGGTAACACCCATTTGGAGATCGTTCGCCGCTGTTTGAGCAAAGGTTTTTACGCCCTTGTCAACTTTGGCTCTCTCACTCCTAGCGTAAGGCTTTGCATCATCTGCTTGCTTTACTCTCCTTCCCATAGCTTGGCTCAGCTTTCGCTTTACTTTGCTTGGTCCAGGTTGCTCGGCCTTGCACGATTTCTGCTCTTCGGGTTGACTAATAGTCCGTTGTACATGTTGTCCATTCACATAACCACTGGAGTGTGGTACCTGTGGACTGACCCCATGTTGAACAGACTGTCCGTCTTCCCTTCCGCCTTCCGTCCCCTTCTTCTCAGTTTCGGGCGGATTCATGGTCCCGGAACATTTGAACCGTTTCCTAGATCCACCGTCTTCTGGAGAGGTTTCAGTCGACGTCAAGTTGGCAACCATTTAAGTCAATTCCTCAACCGACTTGTTTATGCCTTTCGCTGAGACAGATTTGGTCAAGGCCAATCTTTGTCTCTTTCTGACCCTCTTCATCCTTTGCTTCAGTTGTTTGTGCAACTTCCGCTCGGATTCTGGACTTTTCTCCTCTTCCAATCCAGCTTCCGCAGTATCGGCTGACCTCTTGGCGCATTTCTGCACCGCATTGTCCACCTCCGTTGACGATTGGTCTGCTAACTCTTTTGGTTTCCCATCAGAGTCCACTGACCCATCGAGCTTATTCGGGTTCATGTCAGCGCCTTCCAACGCCTTCTCGACCCCTTCTAAGCCTTCCACCTCGTTTTCCGAAGGAACATTATTATTATTATTTATTTTACTTAGGTCCATATGTGTACCCACGAGTAGGGGAGAATTAAACAGACCGAATAGGAAGAGATCCCCAATACCTATCCTACTTAACTAAATTACAACAGAGCATTGATTGGTTAGGGTTTAGGCAGGTTCCCAACTTCAGCCGGATGAATTAAGATTAGGTACTTTCAACATTTTTGTCCTTCGACAGTTCTCATAAGTTGAGGGAATGAGAAAGTTATTGCGACGTTCGTAGACGAAATTGAGATGTGTCCCAATAATGGGTTAACAAATTTTATTAGTTTTGGTACTGATTCACTTTTGATCTCAATTACTAGCTTATTGTCTTACACCAAAAAGATTTTATTCCTCGGTTTTTAAAAAATGCCTGCATCATTTGATTTTGACAGCTATATACTCAACAGTGAAAATATATATATTAATAAATTACCTACCTTGACAAAAACACAAGGAACCAGGACCAGGCCCTAAATACCAATTAAATATAGATACGGACTGAAATTACAAAAACAACAATGTAATTAATGGGATTGGGGGAATAAACGTACGAAAGATATCCATCTCTTTTATTTATTCATCACTGCCCCCACTAGCAAATGTCCGCCCGATGGATTGAAATTGCAAAAACAACAATGTAATCAATGGGTTTGGGAAGATAGGCGTTAGAAAGACATCTATCTCTTTTATTTATTCATCTCTCCCCCCCCCACTAGCAAATGGCCGCCTGATGGATTGAAATTAAAAAAATTAAAATGTAAAAAATGTGTTTGGGGGGTTGAACGTTCGAAAGATATCCATCTCTTTTATTTTTACATCTTTGCCCAAACTAGAAAATGGCCGCCACATAGATTGGAATTTACAAAATAAGAATGGAAACAAATCTGTTTGGGGGATGGACGTACGAAAGACGTCCATCTCTTTTATTTATTCATCTCTGCCCCACTAGCAAATGGCCGACCGATGGATTGAAATTACAAAAACAACAATGTAAACAAATGTGTTTGGAGGGATGGACGTCCGAAATATACTATCTCTTTTATTTATTTTTATCTACCCCCACTAGCAAATGGCCGCCACCTGGATTGATATAACCAAAAAAAGAATGTAGACAAATGTGTTTGGGGGGATAGACGAACGAAAGATGTCCATTTCTTTTATTAATTCATCTCTGCCCCCACTAACAAATGGCCGCATGCATAAGATTTTCAAAGAATGTGTGCAGCAGCGATGGCGATCTGTTGATTTGTACGGGCACAAATACCTAGAAAATCCTATAGAGGCCAGGAGCTTGTAGGCAAATGTACCGTTAGTCTGATAAGTCTACGGTATATATGAAATCCAGCCCCCGATAACCAATGTGCATGGACAATGTATGTATGTAGGAGTACCTAGGTACATATTTTGATTGCTTGTTTCTGGGCAACACAAGTATAAACAGGTTAAGTGTTAAATTGGGGGATGTTTTCGATGTTGTACACTACAATTAAGTCAAGTCGCATTAGTAGGACGGAAAGACAGCCAATCAAAAAAATTAAAATAATATATAGTAGGTCTGTGTGGCTGAATATGTTTACATTTCTTTAAGGAAAGCTGCTCCATTGGAGGTAGCGTTTAGTCATAACAGAGAAATTGCAGCTAACGTAAGTAATTAAGTAATATGTATGGTAATAGTATGGCCGTGAACGATTGTTGTTTACTTGACAATAATGAATGGAAAAGTTTCTTGAAAGTTAGGTTTTGTAAGGCTATAATGGATAATATGCACAGGTAAAAGTCAAATGTGAATTATTTCATGCAAATATTTTACGAAGACAAAGACTTATGCATGTTCCCATACACCGTCCAGTCCTTGCATCAGCTGCTGCCTGTCGACCGCCAAACGCGAGTAACCTACGCCCAAGCCATCCTCAATCTCGTGGACGAAGTGAACGATTTTTCGACCAAAATCATAATGATCCATGAGGCTCATTTCCACCTCAGCGGGTATGTGAACAAGCAAAACTATCGCTTCTGCGGCACCGAAAATCCACGAGAAATGCACGAGGAGCCATTACACCCGCTCAAAGTTACTGCATGGTGCGCTGTTCACGCTGGAGGAGTCATCGGGCCATTTTTTTTCGAGAACGCCGCTGGTCAAACGACAACAGTGGACGGTGCGCGCTAAAGGGCCATGTTAACCGAGTTTTTTCTGCCGCAATTGGACGAACTAGGACTGGAGGACAACACTACGGCAAACACTGCGCGAGCCACAACCGATATTCTGAAGGTGGCGTTCCCGGGTCGGCTCATCTCTCGTTTTGGCGTTTTCTTTAGGAAACTAAGTAACATCATCATGGAAAATAATGGAGTGCAGAGGCTGGGATATTGCTCACTGGATGGAATAACTACGATATATGATGGCTATTACTTTTTTTTGTATTACGTTTTATTATATTTGCAGACATCTTAACACGAATAAGGAGAAGGTAATCATCACAAATATGGCATAAAGTATAGTAGTATATACAGTGGAAACCGTTTAGTACGACTTCGTATATAACGACGAACCGTTTTAAGCGACGTAGACACAACAACTTGTTAGGTTTGCATACTATTTCCTATGGACGAACATCCGTTTAGAGCGACTCCGGTTTGAGCGACCAACCGCTTTAAACGACGTAATTTTTCAATAAATCGTTCAGTAGGTAGCAAAATTAGCGCGACAGGCGACAGTTTTTACGCAACAGAGTTACGCGACGGTGCAGTTTTTATGTACATACATCAGTGACGTGGCGTGGTGCTTTTAGTAGGGTGTTCACTATATTTTTTACCGTAGTAAGATAGTGAATTTTTTGTTCTATTCCAGGACCCTACGAGGACGATGAATACTTTGCTTATAGAATGGCAACCAAGTAACCAAAGCTTGAATTCATATTTTCTTTCATTCAAGTCCCTAATAAAATATTTATTAAAATTTGGAGAAGGTACTGTTGGCCTAACATAATAAATAACGTATTTCCAATTTATCAGCTGTGAAAATGGTTTCGCAAGTAGCTTTTCAGTTAAAGTAGTTGCGATTTCAAATATTCGAGCAACCCACCTCTATTCCATATTTACCCACCCGAGGACCGAGTGGGAATGAAAAATTATACAAAATTCCAGCTTGCGCTTTCAGGTTCTGCAAATTATAGCGCACCACACTACAGGAGAATAAAGCACTAGGGTCGAAATGGGACTTTGGCTCTAGCTGTTCGCTGTTGTATCTTGTATGTTGCATCTTGTATGATCTTGCATTGTGCTTGTTTTTGTTCCTGCACACAGTACCTGTACCAGTAGGCACAAAAGCACAAAAGAACTTCCAAGTTCCAACTTCCAACACTATGTTTGTCAGGGTGGAACGAAAACGAAAATGAAATTACAAGTGCGAACTGCAACGAGGTGCGCTCGATGTAGGAGAACACCAAGCCAGGTAGATTTCTGTGGGAAAGGGTTTTTGTTTTTTTTATTTTGTCTTTTTTTTGTATGCAATTTTGCATGTCCACGGTGCTCTAAACCGAGATGAACACCCCGGTCGGTGTGTGAGTTTCATTACCACCAAGTTGCGTTGAATGTGAATTGGAATTATCGATACAGGCAATTTTGGATTTTGGTTCGATACAATTTTTTCAACATCTTATGTTGAGAATAACTATTCATTTCACAGATACTGATTTGTTAAAATACAAATTATTGCAAAGACAAAAACAGAAATGTGTTTCATAATGAACTTAAGTTCAGTGCATTATAATAATAGATTTGGATAGGGTGTGCAGAGAACACCTGCGCACATTTGAATAAACGTCACTGACATACATATATGTATGTATTTAATTACATATATTAAAATATTGTTTTTCTTGTAATTGGCATGTACTAATAGCTATTCTGAGTGAAATTAAAAGAAAAATATTTCTGATTTAAAGGTTTATTTGGTTTTCATTGACGTTACTTCCTTACATACAGATATGTTAATATTTACATATAAAATTTTCAGTTTGTTTTGTGCGTCGTCCGGTTAGAACTACTTAATGTCGCCGGTTCCTTGACCGTCGCTATATCCGGATTCCACTGTATATAGGTACATACTTACATTCAATAAATATAAAACAAAAAGGATTGATTACGATGTGTGTTCAAATTCCCGTCACATTATCTATATTTTTTGTTGATTAAATATAGGGAAGTTTTACCTATTTTGTACATTTCAGATTGATTTTATATTAATGAAAGGTAAGTAAAGGCGCTTAGTTAGTGGATGAAATATTAATGAATGAAATAGGTGAGAATACCTTTCTTAAGTGGACGATGATAGGCAGCTAGGTGAGTTAAATTAATTGTAAAGTAAAGGACTAAGATGCATCTAGAATGGACAGAGAGGTAGGTTGTAAGGGATTTTGTTTGAATTAAAAAAAAATAAAGCAACTTACCCCACTCACTTCTGTCTCAGGTAGGAGCCAAATCACTTTATTGATTTCCTCGTCCAGAATCCTTACACAAAGTCCTTATACCTAGAGTTATTAAGTTTTATTTGTTTACGATTCTTAAGAATTTTTCGTTATGTGGCATAATAAATAGCAAATCCGAAGTAGAGGATGGACGGTGGCAGACAGCTAGGTAAGCTAAATGATGGACTAATACGCATTTGGAATGGACCAACAGGCATGTATATGTTTGAACGATCTTAATGGCCATATAAAAAAAACTAATAAATTGTTTGAAAAAGAAAACGTCAACTTTCCCCACATTGATTCTGTCTCAGGCTCTATACTTTGTCGTCCTATGGTATGTCGCACTGAGCCAAATCACTTATTTGATTTTCTCGTCCAGAATCCATACACAAAGTCCTTGTACGTAGAGTTAGTAAGTTTTATTCGTTTACGATTCGTAAGATTTTTTTCGGTATGTGGCCGCATCAGTAGGAAATCCGAAGAACATAATCTGGCCCCCATCACCAAGCGTAATGTGCATGATTCACGTACATACTGTCTCATGTGCATTGGCGCAAATTGGGCACATTGGGCACATGGTAGGTGGGCACAACAAACATTGTTGTATAAAGTGGGGGTATTTTTTCAATGTTCTACATAATCTACAATATGAATGGTAGCAAGCAATGAAGCGGCAAAGGAAAGCAGAAGTTAAAATCGAATGGGATTATTATTGTAGGTTATTGGTTAGGTTTGTATTGTAGGATGATAGATATATATAAATATGATTACAGCAAGCAATGAAGCGGCAAAGGAAAGCAGAAGTTAAAATCGAATGGATATTATTGTAGGTTATTGGTTAGGTTTGTATTGCAGGATGATAGATATATATAAATATGTACAATATGATGACAGCAAGCAATGAAGCGGCAAAGGAAAGCAGAAGTTAAAATCGAATGGATAATATTGGTAGGTATTTGGTTAGGTTTGTAGGATGATTGTGGATATTTATACGTAGGTTTTTGGTTAGGTTTGTAGAATGATAATGGATATATAGGTAATTTGTTTGTGACGATAGTGGATATATAGGAAGGTTATAATTGGTTAGATTTGTAGGATCATAATGGATGGAGAGGCAGGTTGTTGGTGATGTTTTTAGGATGTTAATGGTTATATAGTTAGGTCATTGGTTAGGTTAGTAGGATGATAGTGGATATAAAAGTAGATTATTGGTTAGGTTTGTAGGATTATAATCGATGGATAGGCCAGTTGTTGGTTATGTTTTTAGGATGTTAATGGTTATATAGTTAGGTTATTGGTTAGGTTAGTAGGATGATAGTGGATATAAAAGTAGATTATTGGTTAGGTTTGTAGGATTATAATCGATGGATAGGCCAGTTGTTGGTTATGTTTTTAGGATGTTAATGGTTATATAGTTAGGTTATTGGTTAGGTTAGTAGGATGATAGTGGATATAAAAGTAGATTATTGGTTAGGTTTGTAGGATTATAATAAATGGAAAGGCAGGTTGTTGGTTATGTTTTTAGGATGTTAATGGTTATATAGTTAGGTTATTGGTTAGGTTAGTAGGATGATAGTGGATATAAAAGTAGATTATTGGTTAGGTTTGTAGGATTATAATAAATGGAAAGGCAGGTTGTTGGTTATGTTTTTAGGATGTTAATGGTTATATAGTTAGGTCATTGGTTAGGTTAGTAGGATGATAGTGGATATAAAAGTAGATTATTGGTTAGGTTTGTAGGATTATAATCGATGGATAGGCCAGTTGTTGGTTATGTTTTTAGGATGTTAATGGTTATATAGTTAGGTTATTGGTTAGGTTAGTAGGATGATAGTGGATATAAAAGTAGATTATTGGTTAGGTTTGTAGGATTATAATAAATGGAAAGGCAGGTTGTTGGTTATGTTTTTAGGATGTTAATGGTTATATAGTTAGGTTATTGGTTAGGTTAGTAGGATGATAGTGGATATAAAAGTAGATTATTGGTTAGGTTTGTAGGATTATAATAAATGGAAAGGCAGGTTGTTGGATATGTTTTTAGGATGTTAATGGTTATATAGTTAGGTTATTGGTTAGGTTAGTAGGATGATAGTGGATATAAAAGTAGATTATTGGTTAGGTTTGTAGGATTATAATCGATGGATAGGCCAGTTTTTGGTTAGGTTTTTAGGATGTTAATGGTTATATAGTTAGGTTATTGGTTAGGTTAGTAGGATAATAGTGGATATAAAAGTAGATTATTGGTTAGGTTTGTAGGATTATAATTAATGGAAAGGCAGGTTGTTGGTTATGTTTTTAGGATGTTAATGGTTATATAGTTAGGTCATTGGTTAGGTTAGTAGGATGATAGTGGATATAAAAGTAGATTATTGGTTAGGTTTGTAGGATTATAATCGATGGATAGGCCAGTTGTTGGTTATGTTTTTAGGATGTTAATGGTTATATAGTTAGGTTATTGGTTAGGTTAGTAGGATGATAGTGGATATAAAAGTAGATTATTGGTTAGGTTTGTAGGATTATAATTAATGGAAAGGCAGGTTGTTGGTTATGTTTTTAGGATGTTAATGGTTATATAGTTAGGTCATTGGTTAGGTTAGTAGGATGATAGTGGATATAAAAGTAGATTATTGGTTAGGTTTGTAGGATTATAATAAATGGAAAGGCAGGTTGTTGGTTATGTTTTTAGGATGTTAATGGTTATATAGTTAGGTCGTTGGTTAGGTTAGTAGGATGATAGTGGATATAAAAGTAGATTATTGGTTAGGTTTGTAGGATTATAATCGATGGATAGGCCAGTTGTTGGTTATGTTTTTAGGATGTTAATGGTTATATAGTTAGGTTATTGGTTAGGTTAGTAGGATGATAGTGGATATAAAAGTAGATTATTGGTTAGGTTTGTAGGATTATAATAAATGGAAAGGCAGGTTGTTGGTTATGTTTTTAGGATGTTAATGGTTGTATAGTTAGGTTATTGGTTAGGTTAGTAGGATGATAGTGGATATAAAAGTAGATTATTGGTTAGGTTTGTAGGATTATAATAAATGGAAAGGCAGGTTGTTGGTTATGTTTTTAGGATGTTAATGGTTATATAGTTAGGTCGTTGGTTAGGTTAGTAGGATGATAGTGGATATAAAAGTAGATTATTGGTTAGGTTTGTAGGATTATAATCGATGGATAGGCCAGTTGTTGGTTATGTTTTTAGGATGTTAATGGTTATATAGTTAGGTTATTGGTTAGGTTAGTAGGATGATAGTGGATATAAAAGTAGATTATTGGTTAGGTTTGTAGGATTATAATAAATGGAAAGGCAGGTTGTTGGTTATGTTTTTAGGATGTTAATGGTTGTATAGTTAGGTTATTGGTTAGGTTAGTAGGATGATAGTGGATATAAAAGTAGATTATTGGTTAGGTTTGTAGGATTATAATAAATGGAAAGGCAGGTTGTTGGTTATGTTTTTAGGATGTTAATGGTTATATAGTTAGGTTATTGGTTAGGTTAGTAGGATGATAGTGGATATAAAAGTAGATTATTGGTTAGGTTTGTAGGATTATAATAAATGGAAAGGCAGGTTGTTGGTTATGTTTTTAGGATGTTAATGGTTATATAGTTAGGTCATTGGTTAGGTTAGTAGGATGATAGTGGATATAAAAGTAGATTATTGGTTAGGTTTGTAGGATTATAATCGATGGATAGGCCAGTTGTTGGTTATGTTTTTAGGATGTTAATGGTTATATAGTTAGGTTATTGGTTAGGTTAGTAGGATGATAGTGGATATAAAAGTAGATTATTGGTTAGGTTTGTAGGATTATAATTAATGGAAAGGCAGGTTGTTGGTTATGTTTTTAGGATGTTAATGGTTATATAGTTAGGTCATTGGTTAGGTTAGTAGGATGATAGTGGATATAAAAGTAGATTATTGGTTAGGTTTGTAGGATTATAATAAATGGAAAGGCAGGTTGTTGGTTATGTTTTTAGGATGTTAATGGTTATATAGTTAGGTCATTGGTTAGGTTAGTAGGATGATAGTGGATATAAAAGTAGATTATTGGTTAGGTTTGTAGGATTATAATCGATGGATAGGCCAGTTGTTGGTTATGTTTTTAGGATGTTAATGGTTATATAGTTAGGTTATTGGTTAGGTTAGTAGGATGATAGTGGATATAAAAGTAGATTATTGGTTAGGTTTGTAGGATTATAATAAATGGAAAGGCAGGTTGTTGGTTATGTTTTTAGGATGTTAATGGTTATATAGTTAGGTCATTGGTTAGGTTAGTAGGATGATAGTGGATATAAAAGTAGATTATTGGTTAGGTTTGTAGGATTATAATCAATGGATAGGCCAGTTGTTGGTTATGTTCTTAGGATGTTAATGGTTATATAGTTAGGTTATTGGTTAGGTTAGTAGGATGATAGTGGATATAAAAGTAGATTATTGGTTAGGTTTGTAGGATTATAATTAATGGAAAGGCAGGTTGTTGGTTATGTTTTTAGGATGTTAATGGTTATATAGTTAGGTCATTGGTTAGGTTAGTAGGATGATAGTGGATATAAAAGTAGATTATTGGTTAGGTTTGTAGGATTATAATAAATGGAAAGGCAGGTTGTTGGTTATGTTTTTAGGATGTTAATGGTTATATAGTTAGGTCATTGGTTAGGTTAGTAGGATGATAGTGGATATAAAAGTAGATTATTGGTTAGGTTTGTAGGATTATAATCGATGGATAGGCCAGTTGTTGGTTATGTTTTTAGGATGTTAATAGATTATTGGTTAGGTTTGTAGGATTATAATTAATGGAAAGGCAGGTTGTTGGTTATGTTTTTAGGATGTTAATGGTTATATAGTTAGGTCATTGGTTAGGTTAGTAGGATGATAGTGGATATAAAAGTAGATTATTGGTTAGGTTTGTAGGATTATAATAAATGGAAAGGCAGGTTGTTGGTTATGTTTTTAGGATGTTAATGGTTATATAGTTAGGTCATTGGTTAGGTTAGTAGGATGATAGTGGATATAAAAGTAGATTATTGGTTAGGTTTGTAGGATTATAATCGATGGATAGGCCAGTTGTTGGTTATGTTTTTAGGATGTTAATGGTTATATAGTTAGGTTATTGGTTAGGTTAGTAGTATGATAGTGGATATAAAAGTAGATTATTGGTTAGGTTTGTAGGATTATAATAAATGGAAAGGCAGGTTGTTGGTTATGTTTTTAGGATGTTAATGGTTATATAGTTAGGTCATTGGTTAGGTTAGTAGGATGATAGTGGATATAAAAGTAGATTATTGGTTAGGTTTGTAGGATTATAATCAATGGATAGGCCAGTTGTTGGTTATGTTCTTAGGATGTTAATGGTTATATAGTTAGGTTATTGGTTAGGTTAGTAGGATGATAGTGGATATAAAAGTAGATTATTGGTTAGGTTTGTAGGATTATAATTAATGGAAAGGCAGGTTGTTGGTTATGTTTTTAGGATGTTAATGGTTATATAGTTAGGTCATTGGTTAGGTTAGTAGGATGATAGTGGATATAAAAGTAGATTATTGGTTAGGTTTGTAGGATTATAATAAATGGAAAGGCAGGTTGTTGGTTATGTTTTTAGGATGTTAATGGTTATATAGTTAGGTCATTGGTTAGGTTAGTAGGATGATAGTGGATATAAAAGTAGATTATTGGTTAGGTTTGTAGGATTATAATCGATGGATAGGCCAGTTGTTGGTTATGTTTTTAGGATGTTAATGGTTATATAGTTAGGTTATTGGTTAGGTTAGTAGGATTATAGTAGATATAAAAGTAGATTATTGGTTAGGTTTGTAGGATTATAATAAATGGAAAGGCAGGTTGTTGGTTATGTTTTTAGGATGTTAATGGTTATATAGTTAGGTTATTGGTTAGGTTAGTAGGATGATAGTGGATATAAAAGTAGATTATTGGTTAGGTTTGTAGGATTATAATAAATGGAAAGGCAGGTTGTTGGTTATGTTTTTAGGATGTTAATGGTTATATAGTTAGGTCATTGGTTAGGTTAGTAGGATGATAGTGGATATAAAAGTAGATTATTGGTTAGGTTTGTAGGATTATAATCGATGGATAGGCCAGTTGTTGGTTATGTTTTTAGGATGTTAATGGTTATATAGTTAGGTTATTGGTTAGGTTAGTAGGATGATAGTGGATATAAAAGTAGATTATTGGTTAGGTTTGTAGGATTATAATAAATGGAAAGGCAGGTTGTTGGTTATGTTTTTAGGATGTTAATGGTTATATAGTTAGGTTATTGGTTAGGTTAGTAGGATGATAGTGGATATAAAAGTAGATTATTGGTTAGGTTTGTAGGATTATAATAAATGGAAAGGCAGGTTGTTGGTTATGTTTTTAGGATGTTAATGGTTATATAGTTAGGTTATTGGTTAGGTTAGTAGGATGATAGTGGATATAAAAGTAGATTATTGGTTAGGTATGTAGGATTATAATCGATGGATAGGCCAGTTTTTGGTTAGGTTTTTAGGATGTTAATGGTTATATAGTTAGGTTATTGGTTAGGTTAGTAGGATAATAGTGGATATAAAAGTAGATTATTGGTTAGGTTTGTAGGATTATAATTAATGGAAAGGCAGGTTGTTGGTTATGTTTTTAGGATGTTAATGGTTATATAGTTAGGTCATTGGTTAGGTTAGTAGGATGATAGTGGATATAAAAGTAGATTATTGGTTAGGTTTGTAGGATTATAATCGATGGATAGGCCAGTTGTTGGTTATGTTTTTAGGATGTTAATGGTTATATAGTTAGGTTATTGGTTAGGTTAGTAGGATGATAGTGGATATAAAAGTAGATTATTGGTTAGGTTTGTAGGATTATAATAAATGGAAAGGCAGGTTGTTGGTTATGTTTTTAGGATCTTAATGGTTATATAGTTAGGTTATTGGTTAGGTTAGTAGGATAGTAGTGGATATAAAAGTAGATTATTGGTTAGGTTTGTAGGATTATAATAAATGGAAAGGCAGGTTGTTGGTTATGTTTTTAGGATGTTAATGGTTATATAGTTAGGTTATTGGTTAGGTTAGTAGGATGATAGTGGATATATGGGTAGGTTATTGGTTAGGTTTGTAGTTAAATAGGTTTTTAGGATGTTAATGGTTATATAAGTAGGATGATAGCGGATATAAAAGTAGAATATTGGTAGTGGGTGTTTTTGTAGATTATTGGTTAGTTAATGGATGGAGAGGCATGTTGCTGGTTTGGTTTTTAGGATGATAGTGGATATATAGCTAAGCTATTGGTTAGGTTAGTAGGATAATGGTGGATATAAAAGTAGATTATTGGATAGGTTTGTAGGATTATATTGGACATATAGGTATGTTATTGGTTAGGTTTATAGAGGATGTTAATGCTAATATAGGTAGGATGATAGTGGATATAATCATAGAATATTGGTTAGGTTTGTGGGATGGTAGTGGGGGGTGTTTTTGTAGATTATTGGGGACAGGCAAATTTTTGGTTCGAGTCGGAAAAGTAGGTTTTTGGTAATGATGTAGTCCTAAATAGGTAGGTAAGGCAGGTTTTTCGTAAGGATGGTCGGTATTATTGTTTAAAAATAATAGATGGCCGTGCGTCAATTTGTCAAATTGCCATACCTAATGACAAATGTCAATATTGTTCTGTCAGACATGACGTTTCGAATGGCGCCATTTTTAAAATTGACCGTTATTTTTTGAAATCGACTTTTTGACAGATAAACAATGTTGTTTAGGGACATGGCGGCTGTAGGCAAGTGCATGCGTCAATCTGTCAAATCGCCATATCTGATGACAAATGTCAAAATGTTATTTGTCAATATTGTTCTGTCAGACATGACGTTTCGAATGGCGCCATTTTTAAAATTGACCGTTATTTTTTGAAATCGACTTTTTGACAGATAAACAATGTTGTTTAGGGACATGGCGGCGGCTGTAGGCAAGTGCATGCGTCAATCTGTCAAATCGCCATATCTGATGACAAATGTCAAAATGTTATTTGTCAATATTGTTCTGTCAGACATGACGTTTCGAATGGCGCCATTTTTAAAATTGACCGTTATTTTTTGAAATCGACTTTTTGACAGATAAACAATGTTGTTTAGGGACATGGCGGCTGTAGGCAAGTGCATGCGTCAATCTGTCAAATCGCCATATCTGATGACAAATGTCAAAATGTTATTTGTCAATATTGTTCTGTCAGACATGACGTTTCGAATGGCGCCATTTTTAAAATTGACCGTTATTTTTTGAAATCGACTTTTTGACAGATAAACAATGTTGTTTAGGGACATGGCGGCTGTAGGCAAGTGCATGCGTCAATCTGTCAAATCGCCATATCTGAGTCAATATTGTTCTGTCAGACATGACGTTTCGATTTGCGCCATTTTTAAAATTTGGTCAGGTAGTGTGAGATAGTCGGTCATATAGGTTTTTGGTGAGGTAGTGTGATATAGTCGGTCAGGTAGGGTTTTGGTAAGGTAGTGCGATATTGTCGGTAAGGTAGTTCGTCGGTAAGGTAGTGTGTCGGTAATGTAGTGCGTCGGTAAGGTAGTGTGTTGGTAATGTAGTGCGTCGGTAAGGTAGTTCGTCGGTAATACAGTGCGTCGGTAAGGTAGTGTGTCGGTAAGGTAGTTCGTCGGTAATGCAGTGCGTCGCTAAGGTAGTTCGTCGGTAATGCAGTGCGTCGGTAATGCAGTGCGTCGGTAAGGTAGTTCGTCGGTAATGCAGTGTGTCGGTAAGGTAGTGCGAAATTGAAAATCGACTTTTTGACAGATAAACAATGTTGTTTAGGGACATGGCGGCTGTAGGCAAGTGCATGCGTCAATCTGTCAAATCGCCATATCTGATGACAAATGTCAAAATGTTATTTGTCAATATTGTTCTGTCAGACATGACGTTTCGAATGGCGCCATTTTTAAAATTGACCGTTATTTTTTGAAATCGACTTTTTGACAGATAAACAATGTTGTTTAGGGACATGGCGGCTGTAGGCAAGTGCATGCGTCAATCTGTCAAATCGCCATATCTGAGTCAATATTGTTCTGTCAGACATGACGTTTCGATTTGCGCCATTTTTAAAATTTGGTCAGGTAGTGTGAGATAGTCGTTCATATAGGTTTTTGGTGAGGTAGTGTGATATAGTCGGTCAGGTAGGGTTTTGGTAAGGTAGTGCGATATTGTCGGTAAGGTAGTTTAATATTGCCCGTAAGATGGGGTGTCGGTAAGGTAGTGTGTCGGTAAGGTAGTTCGTCGGTAAGGTAGTGTGTCGGTAATGTAGTGCGTCGGTAAGATAGTTCGTCGGTAAGGTAGTGTGTCGGTAATGTAGTGCGTCGGTAAGGTAGTGTGTTGGTAATGTAGTGCGTCGGTAAGGTAGTTCGTCGGTAATACAGTGTGTCGGTAAGGTAGTTCGTCGGTAATGCAGTGCGTCGGTAATGCAGTGCGTCGGTAAGGTAGTTCGTCGGTAATGCAGTGTGTCGGTAAGGTAGTGCGAAATTGCCGGTAAGGTAGGTTTTTGGTAAGGTAGTGTTAGATGGTCGGTCAGGCAGCCACGTTTCGAATGGCGCCATTTTTTAAATTGACCGTTATTTTTAAAATCGACTTTTTGACAGATAAACAATGTTGTTTAGGGACATGGCGGCTGTAGGCAAGTGCATGCGTCAATCTGTCAAATCGCCATATCTGATGTCAATATTGTTCTGTCAGACATGACGTTTCGAATTGAAATACAAATCCGTCATCAAAACAGCAGCGTATTTGAAAATAACCGTCGTAACTTCTATGCATTATCTTAACATTGAGAAGAACTTCACTTTAATTTAACCATCCAACTTTGTGTTTTTTCATAACTATAGCGGCATCCCTTTCCATCACTGCTTGCTTCCTTCATAAGTTCAATTGCATACTATATTTATTTTTATGCCTTAAACAATGATAAAAACTCATTTATTTTCGCTTTTTCCTTTACCTTTCCTTGCCCTCTTTATATTACCATAAGTCTCTATATCATATCTCCTTTTACACCTTAGACTCATAACCACCAATACATATTTTTGTACAACATTGGAAAAATACCCCCACCTTACACAACAAACATACCTAACTTGCACCCAAATGTTCACGCTTATGCACCCCGATGATGCGGATTCGGTCCCCGCTCGGGCGAAACTTTTTTTTTTGATTTAAAATACTGGACTGATGCGGGTTCGATCCCCGCTCGGGCGAAATTTTTTTTTTTTTTGATTTTAAAAAAACTGGACTGATGCGAGATCGATCCCCGCTCAGGCGAAATTTCTTTTTTTTTTTTGATTTAAAATACTGGATGATGCGGGTTCGGTCCCCGCTCGGGCGAAACTTTTTTTTTTTTTTTTGATTTAAAATACTGGACTGATGCGGGTTCGATCCCCGCTCAGGCGAAATTTCTTTTTTTTTTTTGATTTAAAATACTGGATGATGCGGGTTCGGTCCCCGCTCGGGCGAAACTTTTTTTTTTTTTTTTGATTTAAAATACTGGACTGATGCGGGTTCGATCCCCGCTCGGGCGAAATTTTTTTTTTTTTGATTTAAAATACTGGAATATGCGGGTTCGGTCCCCGCTCGGGCGAAACTTTTTTTTTTTTTTTTGATTTAAAATACTGGACTGATGCGGGTTCGATCCCCGCTCGGGCGAAACTTTTTTTTTTTTGATTTAAAAAACTGGACTGATAGGAGATCGATCCCCGCTCGGGCGAAACTTTTTTTTTTTTTTTTGATTTAAAATACTGGACTGATGCGGGTTCGATCCCCGCTCGGGCGAAACTTTTTTTTTTTTTTGATTTAAAATACTGGACTTATGCGGGTTCAATCCCCGCTCGGGCGAAACTTTTTTTTTTTTTTGATTTAAAAAAAACTGGACTGATGCGAGATCGATCCCCGCTCGGGCGAAACTTTTTTTTTTTCTTGATTTAAAATACTGGACTGTTGCGGGTTCAATCCCCGCTCGGGCGAAACTTTTTTTTTTTTATTTAAAAAAAACTGGACTGATGGTAGATCGATCCCCGCTCGGGCGAAACTTTTTTTTTTTTTTTGATTTAAAAAAATCTGGACTGATGCGAGATCGATCCCCGCTCAGGCGAAACTTTTTTTTTTTTTTTGATTTAAAAAAAAACTGGACTGATGCGAGATCGATCCTCGCTCGGGCGAAACTTTTTTTTTTTTGTAGGCAAGTGCATGCGTCAATCTGTCAAATCGCCATATCTGATGACAAATGTCAAAATGTTATAACGACGAACCGTTTTAAGCGACGTAGACACAACAACTTGTTAGGTTTGCATACTATTTCCTATGGACGAACATCCGTTTAGAGCGACTCCGGTTTGAGCGACCAACCGCTTTAAACGACGTAATTTTTCAATAAATCGTTCAGTAGGTAGCAAAATTAGCGCGACAGGCGACAGTTTTTACGCAACAGAGTTACGCGACGGTGCAGTTTTTATGTACATACATCAGTGACGTGGCGTGGTGCTTTTAGTAGGGTGTTCACTATATTTTTTACCGTAGTAAGATAGTGAATTTTTTGTTCTATTCCAGGACCCTACGAGGACGATGAATACTTTGCTTATAGAATGGCAACCAAGTAACCAAAGCTTGAATTCATATTTTCTTTCATTCAAGTCCCTAATAAAATATTTATTAAAATTTGGAGAAGGTACTGTTGGCCTAACATAATAAATAACGTATTTCCAATTTATCAGCTGTGAAAATGGTTTCGCAAGTAGCTTTTCAGTTAAAGTAGTTGCGATTTCAAATATTCGAGCAACCCACCTCTATTCCATATTTACCCACCCGAGGACCGAGTGGGAATGAAAAATTATACAAAATTCCAGCTTGCGCTTTCAGGTTCTGCAAATTATAGCGCACCACACTACAGGAGAATAAAGCACTAGGGTCGAAATGGGACTTTGGCTCTAGCTGTTCGCTGTTGTATCTTGTATGTTGCATCTTGTATGATCTTGCATTGTGCTTGTTTTTGTTCCTGCACACAGTACCTGTACCAGTAGGCACAAAAGCACAAAAGAACTTCCAAGTTCCAACTTCCAACACTATGTTTGTCAGGGTGGAACGAAAACGAAAATGAAATTACAAGTGCGAACTGCAACGAGGTGCGCTCGATGTAGGAGAACACCAAGCCAGGTAGATTTCTGTGGGAAAGGGTTTTTGTTTTTTTTATTTTGTCTTTTTTTTGTATGCAATTTTGCATGTCCACGGTGCTCTAAACCGAGATGAACACCCCGGTCGGTGTGTGAGTTTCATTACCACCAAGTTGCGTTGAATGTGAATTGGAATTATCGATACAGGCAATTTTGGATTTTGGTTCGATACAATTTTTTCAACATCTTATGTTGAGAATAACTATTCATTTCACAGATACTGATTTGTTAAAATACAAATTATTGCAAAGACAAAAACAGAAATGTGTTTCATAATGAACTTAAGTTCAGTGCATTATAATAATAGATTTGGATAGGGTGTGCAGAGAACACCTGCGCACATTTGAATAAACGTCACTGACATACATATATGTATGTATTTAATTACATATATTAAAATATTGTTTTTCTTGTAATTGGCATGTACTAATAGCTATTCTGAGTGAAATTAAAAGAAAAATATTTCTGATTTAAAGGTTTATTTGGTTTTCATTGACGTTACTTCCTTACATACAGATATGTTAATATTTACATATAAAATTTTCAGTTTGTTTTGTGCGTCGTCCGGTTAGAACTACTTAATGTCGCCGGTTCCTTGACCGTCGCTATATCCGGATTCCACTGTATATAGGTACATACTTACATTCAATAAATATAAAACAAAAAGGATTGATTACGATGTGTGTTCAAATTCCCGTCACATTATCTATATTTTTTGTTGATTAAATATAGGGAAGTTTTACCTATTTTGTACATTTCAGATTGATTTTATATTAATGAAAGGTAAGTAAAGGCGCTTAGTTAGTGGATGAAATATTAATGAATGAAATAGGTGAGAATACCTTTCTTAAGTGGACGATGATAGGCAGCTAGGTGAGTTAAATTAATTGTAAAGTAAAGGACTAAGATGCATCTAGAATGGACAGAGAGGTAGGTTGTAAGGGATTTTGTTTGAATTAAAAAAAAATAAAGCAACTTACCCCACTCACTTCTGTCTCAGGTAGGAGCCAAATCACTTTATTGATTTCCTCGTCCAGAATCCTTACACAAAGTCCTTATACCTAGAGTTATTAAGTTTTATTTGTTTACGATTCTTAAGAATTTTTCGTTATGTGGCATAATAAATAGCAAATCCGAAGTAGAGGATGGACGGTGGCAGACAGCTAGGTAAGCTAAATGATGGACTAATACGCATTTGGAATGGACCAACAGGCATGTATATGTTTGAACGATCTTAATGGCCATATAAAAAAAACTAATAAATTGTTTGAAAAAGAAAACGTCAACTTTCCCCACATTGATTCTGTCTCAGGCTCTATACTTTGTCGTCCTATGGTATGTCGCACTGAGCCAAATCACTTATTTGATTTTCTCGTCCAGAATCCATACACAAAGTCCTTGTACGTAGAGTTAGTAAGTTTTATTCGTTTACGATTCGTAAGATTTTTTTCGGTATGTGGCCGCATCAGTAGGAAATCCGAAGAACATAATCTGGCCCCCATCACCAAGCGTAATGTGCATGATTCACGTACATACTGTCTCATGTGCATTGGCGCAAATTGGGCACATTGGGCACATGGTAGGTGGGCACAACAAACATTGTTGTATAAAGTGGGGGTATTTTTTCAATGTTCTACATAATCTACAATATGAATGGTAGCAAGCAATGAAGCGGCAAAGGAAAGCAGAAGTTAAAATCGAATGGGATTATTATTGTAGGTTATTGGTTAGGTTTGTATTGTAGGATGATAGATATATATAAATATGATTACAGCAAGCAATGAAGCGGCAAAGGAAAGCAGAAGTTAAAATCGAATGGATATTATTGTAGGTTATTGGTTAGGTTTGTATTGCAGGATGATAGATATATATAAATATGTACAATATGATGACAGCAAGCAATGAAGCGGCAAAGGAAAGCAGAAGTTAAAATCGAATGGATAATATTGGTAGGTATTTGGTTAGGTTTGTAGGATGATTGTGGATATTTATACGTAGGTTTTTGGTTAGGTTTGTAGAATGATAATGGATATATAGGTAATTTGTTTGTGACGATAGTGGATATATAGGAAGGTTATAATTGGTTAGATTTGTAGGATCATAATGGATGGAGAGGCAGGTTGTTGGTGATGTTTTTAGGATGTTAATGGTTATATAGTTAGGTCATTGGTTAGGTTAGTAGGATGATAGTGGATATAAAAGTAGATTATTGGTTAGGTTTGTAGGATTATAATCGATGGATAGGCCAGTTGTTGGTTATGTTTTTAGGATGTTAATGGTTATATAGTTAGGTTATTGGTTAGGTTAGTAGGATGATAGTGGATATAAAAGTAGATTATTGGTTAGGTTTGTAGGATTATAATCGATGGATAGGCCAGTTGTTGGTTATGTTTTTAGGATGTTAATGGTTATATAGTTAGGTTATTGGTTAGGTTAGTAGGATGATAGTGGATATAAAAGTAGATTATTGGTTAGGTTTGTAGGATTATAATAAATGGAAAGGCAGGTTGTTGGTTATGTTTTTAGGATGTTAATGGTTATATAGTTAGGTCATTGGTTAGGTTAGTAGGATGATAGTGGATATAAAAGTAGATTATTGGTTAGGTTTGTAGGATTATAATCGATGGATAGGCCAGTTGTTGGTTATGTTTTTAGGATGTTAATGGTTATATAGTTAGGTTATTGGTTAGGTTAGTAGGATGATAGTGGATATAAAAGTAGATTATTGGTTAGGTTTGTAGGATTATAATAAATGGAAAGGCAGGTTGTTGGTTATGTTTTTAGGATGTTAATGGTTATATAGTTAGGTTATTGGTTAGGTTAGTAGGATGATAGTGGATATAAAAGTAGATTATTGGTTAGGTTTGTAGGATTATAATAAATGGAAAGGCAGGTTGTTGGATATGTTTTTAGGATGTTAATGGTTATATAGTTAGGTTATTGGTTAGGTTAGTAGGATGATAGTGGATATAAAAGTAGATTATTGGTTAGGTTTGTAGGATTATAATCGATGGATAGGCCAGTTTTTGGTTAGGTTTTTAGGATGTTAATGGTTATATAGTTAGGTTATTGGTTAGGTTAGTAGGATAATAGTGGATATAAAAGTAGATTATTGGTTAGGTTTGTAGGATTATAATTAATGGAAAGGCAGGTTGTTGGTTATGTTTTTAGGATGTTAATGGTTATATAGTTAGGTCATTGGTTAGGTTAGTAGGATGATAGTGGATATAAAAGTAGATTATTGGTTAGGTTTGTAGGATTATAATCGATGGATAGGCCAGTTGTTGGTTATGTTTTTAGGATGTTAATGGTTATATAGTTAGGTTATTGGTTAGGTTAGTAGGATGATAGTGGATATAAAAGTAGATTATTGGTTAGGTTTGTAGGATTATAATTAATGGAAAGGCAGGTTGTTGGTTATGTTTTTAGGATGTTAATGGTTATATAGTTAGGTCATTGGTTAGGTTAGTAGGATGATAGTGGATATAAAAGTAGATTATTGGTTAGGTTTGTAGGATTATAATAAATGGAAAGGCAGGTTGTTGGTTATGTTTTTAGGATGTTAATGGTTATATAGTTAGGTCGTTGGTTAGGTTAGTAGGATGATAGTGGATATAAAAGTAGATTATTGGTTAGGTTTGTAGGATTATAATCGATGGATAGGCCAGTTGTTGGTTATGTTTTTAGGATGTTAATGGTTATATAGTTAGGTTATTGGTTAGGTTA